>CM062816.1:1999649220-2000849220 GCA_031772625.1 Pinus tabuliformis
TCCTAGGAGCAACACAATATTGGAGAAATTTTATTGCTAACTTTTCCTTGATTGCAGATCCCTTACATGCTTAATAGGATTGAATAAGGTGTTTCAGTGGGGAGGCAAATAGTAGAAAGCCTTCGACACCTTGAAAGAAAAAATTAGTACAACACCAATACTAGCATTGCCAGATCTTCAAAGACCATTTGGGATTGAAACAGATGCCACTGACTATGCCATGGAAGCAGTATTGATGCAACACGGTAAACCCACATGTTATCATTCTGAGACATTTAATTCTGTAGTAGTTAATTATCCCACATATGATAAAGAATTGTATGCATTAGTGCAGAGTGTGAAAAAGTGGAAACATTACCTATTGGGCAAGGAAACAATTATACATACAGATCATCAACCACTTCAATATTTGCACTCACAAACTAAATTGCAGCAATCAAGACACTATAGGTGGATGGGTTTTCTACAACAGTTTCATCTTGTCATCAGATATAAGAAGGGCATACACAATAAAGTTGCAGATATGTTATCAAGACCAATCATAAATGAATCTACTATACTTAAGCATAACTCAGTATTGAATGAAAGCTACATTGAACAATATGCTCAAGATATAGATTTTAAAGATGTATATGCAACTTTAAGTCATGGAAAACAAGTAGAATATTTGGATTATCATGTTAAGGACCAACTCTTGTATCATTTGGGAAAGTAATGCATTCCTCAAACTGAAAGAGTTAACATAATCCGAGAAGCACATACTTCTCTAATATCAAGTCATTTTGGTGTAAGTAAAACAGTTGCACAGCTACAAAGGTTCTGTTATTGGCCAAGAATGCATGAAATAGTTTCTAGATATATTAAAGGGTGTACCATGTGTGCTAAAAGCAAGCCCAGCAATAGAAAACTAGGCTTGTACACTCCACTTCCATTTCCTTCTCGTCCTTGGGAAAGTTTTTCCATGGACTTTGTTGGGGGATTACCAAAATCTAGAAAAGGTCATGATTATTTATATGTTATTGTGGACAGGTTCAGAAAAATGTGTATTTTAATACCTTGTAACAAGCATATTACAGCTGAACAAATAGAAAAGTTGTTCTTTCAGCATGTATGGGTTCATTTTGGGTTACCCACTTCTATTGTATTTGATTGAGATTCCCGATTCGTTGGGAAGTTTTGGTCAAGTCTATGGGAGTTGATGGACACTAGATTGAAGAAGAGCACAACATTTCATCCACAAACAAATGGCCAAACAGAGGTGGTCAATAGGATAGTGATCCAGTTGCTCAGGGGCTATTGTAGCAAGCATCCCAAGCTTTGGGATGAACATTTATGTTATGTGCAACATGCTTACAACCGTGCTAAGTACTCTTCTACACAAATATTTCCTTTTGAGAGTTGTTTTGGTTTTACACCAAGGTCTCCCATGGATTTTGTCTTTAGTAAAGACATAGCAGTTGATGGACATAGTGATGTGGACAAAGCAACCAAGTCCATTGAACAGATCCAAGAAATTCACCAAGCAGTGTAGGAACAACTAGAAAGAAGCCATGCCAAGTACAAGGCAAGGCATGATAAGCATTGAATTGAGCATAACTTCCAAGTTGGTGATCAAGTCTGGCTATACATCAGTAAAGAAAAAATGCAAGGTGAAGGTAAGAAGCTAAAGCCAATAAGGTATGGGCCTTTCAAGATACTTGATAAAATTGGTGAGAACACTTTTCGCCTTGATTTCCCAGCTTACATGCACATCTATTTAGTAGTTAATGCAGAGAACTTGAGACTGTTTGAACCTTCATTGATTGAAGATCCCGAAGAGCAAAGTCAATTGCCTTCTATTGATGATCTGTTGCCTGAATATCTCAATGAGTTGTAGGAAGATACAGTTTTGGACAGGAAGGTGAGAAATATGCGCAGAGGGGATGTTGAGTACCTAAGAATCGGACTCAAGGGTTCAAAACCAAGCAGTGCAAGATGGATAGAGATTGGACAAGTGAGGAAGCTGTATCCTCACTTGATTGATGCTTAAAAACCAACTTTATGTGGTCCAAAAGATTTTTCAGTGGGAAGGCGTGATCCAAATGGATCATAGAAAACCCTCTAAGTCTTCAAAGTCTTCTAAAGATCAAAACTATCGCAAAAGAAGAAATCTTAGAAATAGCAGATAACACTATCGAGAGTGAAAAAACATGAAGAGATAGTGGAAAAATAGAGTATTGGCTGTTTAAACAACTTTGCACAGGAGCCGTTGGATCTGGTCGATCAACGGTCCAAATATGATCGGCATATCGCAATCGGTGAAGGCAGGCAGAGGCTATTGGAGGCGACCATATAAATGTTGCAATAGTGATCAGCAAGGTCAACGAGGACCGTCGATCAAGTGCGCAGATCGACGACCGAGGTTAACCCACCATATCGCATCGACAGATTACAAGGGAGCGCTTACAACGACCCGGGGACTATGCGATGTGCAATTGCGATATATATCGCATCGCAATATCGCGTCGGAGAATTACAAAGGAGCGGGGCCGATAACAAACGTGACTTGCGATAGCTAGACCCGATAAGGTTACAGATGATATTTTATATATTTTGAGATCCGGAAAACAACATTTTCCTGTGTATTTCACATTTCCACTAAAATGAATGAAATACAAAGGAAATGCATTGATGCAATGAAACTGGACCCGAAAGGGTTTATTGATGCAGTTGTATATTATTTCAAGTCCGATACGAGCCATTTTGTAGGATTTTCAATGTTTTAATGTATTTTTCAAATACAAAGGGAAACCATGAAACGAGCGGGATTTCGGGCAGTAAGTGGTTTTGGCCGGGCTCTGCCCAAGCCCATACACTGGCTACCATGTGGCTAGGTACCAGAGAGAGAAAACCACCCTTTTCGGACTGTTAACCCCCATATGCATGAGCCGCCTGAAATGAACCTCAGTCGTTGGATCAAGATCTCTCAGATCAACGGTGGAGATGCGATAAGCGATATAAAGGCAAACCCGATAGGAGTTATAAGGCGGAATTTATAATATTTCAAATCCGATAAACAACAGATTGGCGGATTTTCATAGTTTTTAGTGTATTTCTCTATGTAAACAGAGAACACTATTTTTGGGGATTTCAAAGGCCCGATGCTCCCTTCCATTGTAGAATAGGTGGCCACCTTCCCTGAAGATTTTATGCCATGATTGCTAATTCTCAAAAGGGGATTCGAGTGGACAGAGGCCGGGAGCCAGAGAGCCCGAGAAGGGGAAATGAACAGACAACGTCGATTGGCTTTAAAGCCACAAAAGATAGAAGACAGAGACAAGAAGTGTTGAGACAAAGCAAAGACAAAGATAGAGAGTGAGAGGGAGAGTTTGTGTACTCAGAGAGGCTTGAGGGATTCAAGCAAACTCCTATTGTTTTGTATCTGTTGTGTTGAGACTCAATTTGAGCTCACACTTTGTAAAAATCTGCTCTTGAAGACATAATAGAGAGGTCACCACTGAAGGCTGGACCAGGAGACATAGCCCAGGAGTTTTGGGTGAACTCCATATTAAACTTGCTGTGTTTATGTGTGTTGTCTATTATGTTTCTTTAACTGCTTCCTTGTCTATGTTATTCACAATCTTATCGATCCATTGCACTAAGTAATATAGGCAAATCCATGCACATTAGTCTGTAATACCTTAAAATTAATCTAATATCTTCATTTTCATATCAATATCACCAAGAATCAGGAAAAGAAAATATTGACAACATCAAGAAAATATCACAAAATATAGGCAAATTTAAAAAATACAAAATTATTCAAAGACAAATAATTGACTTTATGCCCCTCCATCGATGAGTAGGGAAAACAATTTCATGCATCTCATGATAATATCGAGATATTTACAATATTATCATGCTATTTTCGAGAATGAAAACACTGCGCAGTTTATCGACAATAATATCGTTCGAGGGTAAAATTTGTGATATTTCAATAATACGAGGACCATGATAATAACAATGTTTGCAACACTGGTTTTTGGAGCTACTCTTTTGCCGATTCTAGATGTTGATTCAATATGTTCCTGCAATTGATTTAGATCTGCTCCTAGAACTGATTTAGAGTGAAGAGTTGGAACTTGTAAGGTATTTACAAATATTCTTCAAACCATATTTCTCTTAAGAGAGTTTGTTAAAAAATCTAGAAATTAAATGTAAGGCTTTATTTGCAAATTATTTATGTGGTAGAAAAAACGCCATGGTTCCCAAACGTAAAAAGGATCCTACATGGAACCATTGCCAAATAGTTGGGGATGAAATGTTATGCAACTATTGTCCCATGGAAATTGGTGGGGTGGTGGTTATACATAGACTTACAGTCGAAACAACACCTAGAAAATATACTAGGGAAAATTCAATATTTATCTAAAAACTCAGCCAAATTATAATCTGACACGCAAGCTGCTATTGAAAGCTATAACATGAGGCACAATATATGCTAGAAGAAATAGGAAGAAATGGAAGTGATCATGATAATGAAACCCATGGTTCTGAAGACTCCACTACTCATCCTGCTAGGGATAGCTTTAGAATCTCATTCCATCCAAAACATGAGGGTGATTATGGCACAAAGAACACAATCCTAACAGGTAAATAGTTGACTCAATCTTTGTATCCAACAAGCAATAACACCCTTAGTTCTTAGTCCACCATTGATAACAAATGGAGGAAGTTGCTTGGGAATGCATGGCTAGATGGTGACATGATGAAAAGATAAATTACAATCTAAGTTCAATAGGATACAGATAGGGATCTGGACACAAATTTACCAAATTTTTGGAAAGCCAGGATCCAGATATAGTAGGAAAATGGCAAGTACAAAAATATTTTATAATATATATAAAGAGAGACAATTAAAAAAAACAGTCAATAATCAAAACCATTCAAGAATGACAAGAGTAAAGCTATAAGTTTATAACCAAAACCAAAAAAAGAAAATTCTAATGCATGTTACTATTAGCCATCCATGTATTATAGCTGATAATTTCATAAGTCATAACCACCATTGACTATTAATAATTTTGAAGACCATCTCGGCATGAGAACATTGCATTTCATAACAATATTTTTGTAAGCAACATCCACATGTCCATATCAACAGTGAATAAAGGGGTGTCTTGAAGACTATGGAAAGACTAAATAACAGCGTTAGTGAAGTGACCAACATCGTAGCACATAAGGGTAGAATAGACATTGAGAACAAACCTTGAACATGATGATAGATCAAACCTTATCAAAACTTGAAATTGTACAAAAAATTAAGTAAAATGATTGACCTCCAGTTTCTCACCATATCCCTTTCTATTCCTTTAAGAATAAGCTTGATCAAATTTGCATTTACCTGCTCCCCCATCTGCCTATTTCCAAGGATTTTCAACACACCCCAAGGAAACACTTACATGAATTCAAGACACATTTCTAGCCATTGAAATGGTAATGTAACAAAACAACCCAACATCAAAGTGATTCCCTACAACAGAAACTAACATTAACAAGTTAACGAATAAATGCACAGAAAACTTCACATTTAACTTCACTGTCACTACAGTTCATTTTTAGGTTAGGAAGATTCTTCTATTTTAATCAATGCAACAAAGGTAATGAGTTTAAACTTTAAAGGCATTCCCTTATATCAAATTATACACAAAAATTGTCACAACAAAGCCCAAATGTTAGCTACAACATCACCTCAAAACAAAAAACACGACAATAGGAGTTTTGATATCAACAAAATTGTGAATTGTATAATTTGAAAATCCAACACCTCTGAATTGAGATTAGCCTATACAAACATAATTTCTCACCAAGGCAATCAATACATGATAAAAAGGAATTGTTTGCCACTCAATGAAATGCATCTAAATTCTAGGTTAATTGCTATAACATCAATAAAATATGATACCATCATGATATAGATTCTATAACTAATAAATTCACATAAAAATGCTAACAATATAGCATAATATCTCTAGTCCAAGTAGTTCCCATATTATGGAAAACATTAACTCAAACAATTTGAACCAAGAAGAAACATGGGAAAACAAAAAAATATGGAGTACAAATACATTAAAGTGTCATAGCAAAGTTAACGATAATTATTCAGCTATAGATCGAATAAATATCATATGATACTTACTTAGGGAGCACCACCAAAAATATCATCTGGAGTAGACGTACACATCAAAACCAAGTCAACATCCTCTGGCTTGACTTTCGCCATTTCAAGGGCTCTTCTAGATGACTCTACAACTAAACCAATTAGTGTTTCATCACTTGCAAAACAAAGTGAGCTTAATGACGTTTTATTCCATGTAAGTGAGGAGGTTTTGGCAGGCCTTTTTGTAGTATCCACAAAAATATCAATTCTAGACTTTCCTTCATCTATTCCTTCCTTTGAGTACAATTATTCAATCCCCATTCTTACACAATATGCATTATTTCCTTCCATATGCAAGAGTTCCTAATTAAGTGTTCCTTGTAATGGTGCTCCCTAATTCTTCATTAAATATAAGATCTAGTACTACTCGGAGTCTCGATATGTAGGGAAAATATGTTTTCAACTTATAGAACTTTAAATTGTCATTCCAGTTAAAATACCTTCAACGACTTCTTTGTTGTTTCTAAGGCCTTTGGGATTGCACATAAAATACCAAGCCCTGTTAGCTAGGGATAAGCTTTCTTAACAGTGTGTTAGTGCTACATCCACTCATGTTCCCAACATCAACATCAAAGTTGAGGTGCCTCGTTTGATTAATACACAAAAAATGAAATGATTTGATTTCCTAGTGACAATGTGTTTGTAACAACACTTTCCCAATAACTATAAAACATGAATATATAATTTTGGTAGCTACCTCACATAGAACTTGTTAGCAATTTGGAATTCCAACATCTCTATCCACTTTCTTAATCTAACAAATAGGATTTTCTAGCAAGCAATCACAAAAAATGTATATTTACATAAAATCTTTGGAGGCTTTCTAGCATTAGCTACAAAAGTAATAAACAAAAAATATTTTACAATAGCTCTACTCATCATCAAATAAGTAAATGACACTTGGAGTGTTACTATAGTGATCCATAGAATTAGAATTTGGTTGTGTTGTAACTAGGAGTGAAGGTGGCACTTAAAATTTTGGGGCACAAGAAGTTGCTTCTGTTATCAGAAAAACATGATTAGATGCATTATTTCCATAATCAGATGATCCTCCAACATCACCATTATTTTCAAACAAAACACCTTCCTGTTTGGCCTGTTTCATGTCAGTGCTAATGAAATTTTCTACAAGACTATTGCTACTGGTTTGTTGCAAATTAGAAGATGAAAGACAGGGCATGCCTAGTGTTTTCCTAGGCATGCCACCAATGGGAATGGAAATGGAGACTGTAAATTTCCCACTGCAATCTTAGTATCACCTTCTATGCCTACTTCCATGACACCACTAGCACTAACCGTAGTCAAGTTTGCACACTGAGCATTTTCCAAAGAAAATCAATTGTGCAAAATGGAACTTAACTGGCTTTGGTGTAATGCATTACAACCCAAAATCAATGATCTAGAATTCAAGCTTCTGTTTAGGAGAACTACGAAAGTGACCAATATCGTCATGTCGTACTCTT
Source organism: Pinus tabuliformis (assembly GCA_031772625.1). Taxonomy (NCBI): domain Eukaryota; kingdom Viridiplantae; phylum Streptophyta; class Pinopsida; order Pinales; family Pinaceae; genus Pinus; species Pinus tabuliformis. The sequence continues at coordinate 1,999,656,883 of CM062816.1, forward strand.
TGAGAGGTGAGAGAGTTCATATTGGGAAACATCTAATTTGATATTATTGCTCCAATTTTCCTTAGCTTGCAGTCTTGTTTCAATCACAACTCCACCTACAACAATTAACCCTTCACATGCCAAATGTTTCTACTTGATACGTCAGGGATGGAAAGATTGTGGGGTGAGGAATTTCCTTGTGATGCTTGTCCAAGTTGAGTATTTTGCAACATTAGGCATTAATTAAACCTTTGAGCAGGGACCTGTGAACCTAGAAACAAATGAAAAGCCAAATGTTGTTCCAATGAGGATTAGTGAGTGAAGCAATTATTGTGCCTTTCTTATGTTGTAGTTAACATTAGAAGTCAAGTTAGGCATGAATAATTGAATTGTTTTTGCCAAAGGTTCTCCATAAACGGTGCACATGGAATAGATCCAAACCATGACCTAGTGCGCTAAAAGTGTGCTTTCTCCCAAATAAGTAGCCATGTATGTAATAAATGTGTAAAATTCGACCTTGGACATCCATGTTAGAAGTACTAGACTAGAAAGACAAATAACCTGTTGTTCCTCCATATAATAAATGACTGTAGCAACCGGATTCTATTCTTTGTGATGAATGGATCTCAAAGTCAAAAGAGATCCAATAATTTGTGAAGTTGTTGTTGCAAATTCTGCTACAGACACTTTGGGAAACCATAGCAATTAGCATGAATAGCCATGAATAACCTTGAAGCTACACTATTATGCTTATCATGTCATCCACATATTTCAGATATCAAACCACTATGCCACTTGTCAACTTACCATGAATTCTGAGGGTATGCTAAAGCTTTTTTCGAAAACCACTTGTGGGGGTTGAGCCCAACAGTTGGCTACCAGATAATCCCTATAAATTCGAACTTGGTACACATGGTTTGCTGCCTACAAGCATTTATCAAATTGAACAATGAAAGGGTAGAAGACTACTATGTATTGCATAGAACATAATGCCCTTATTGTTGTGCATGGGTTCAAACTCCAATAAATGACTATTGATGGGCTCTAAGAGAACCACACAGCCCAAATCCTTCATAAATTATTAGAGTCACCAGTTTATTAGATGGTTCTAGTCGAGTCTGACCCTTCAGTTTCAATACCAATTTCTAAAACATTGTTTGTTTGTCTTGATCAACACATTTGTTGTGTAGTTCCTTGAAGCTAATCAAATATTGCATAACACATGTCTCCTTAAATCCCATGGATCTTCTAAGCATTATATATTTTTGTTAGTATTAAACTAACATAAATGCATATATTCGTATATAGATAGGCGTTCTGAATGAACAATATTTGAAAGGAATCCACATTATCGTTACCTTGACTCTATGGTGTTGTATTTTAAAAATTTGGCAAGGTCTTGAAAGCTTCATTGTTGGCTGAATGATATTGTTTGTATTTAATTTTTGATATTGGTTTATTTCTCATATTGTTGAAACATTCAAGAACAATCATGTCAATATATCCACACAAGAGAATGTTGTAAACCACACTCCAAACCCTATGCCATAGAAAGATAGTGGAATTCATGCCATTAGACTCCTACTTGCCTTTCCAGAATCCATTAGAGACACAAGAATAAAACTCAACTAGGACCTGCATATAAATGATGTTTGATCAGAGGGATTCCACCCAATACCATGCATCAAAAAATGGTGAAATCCCATGGATGATACTGAACAAAGATTTTCATATAAATGATGTTTGATTAGATAGATTCCACAAATTAGCATGCATTAGACAATGGTGAAATCCCAAGGTTGTTGTAAGACTTACACCCCATCTTCAAGGTTTTCATGTATAGAATGAGAAGATCACTAATTACTCAATTTGAGTGATCCAAAATGGTTTTTTGGTAAAGTCAAAGTGGCTAGGCAGATTGAACCCTCTTTTGACTAATAAGGTTTAATGCTATTGCATTAAACCCATGATACCACAGGCTTGACTCATAAAGCTCTAGCAAAGAAGAGATGTGGAAGGGTAGTCAACACTATCATCAGTAGCACACTTCACCTTGTACATCTCCCCAGAAGCATAGTTACCTAGTTTGTGTTCATGTTTGAACATCAAAGTCAAAAAATAATCACCCCATACAAAAATTCAATAAAATTCACCATTAAATTCAAATATATCTATATAAAAAACATACATATAATTTTTCAATATAACATATATCAAATAATAAATATATTAAATTTAACGTTTATAAAACATGATACATATAACTTAATAATTGAAAAGAAAATATTGACAAGCTTTATTTATTATAGATTCAAAGATATGTTTAGGCCAAAGAATTTACAGATATAAATTCACTAAAGATAAGCATTCAAGAAGATTTTGTTGAAAGAACATGAACCAAATGCAAAAAGGTAGTCTCAATGTACAACACAAGGTTTCAATAAGTGGCACAAATACAACGCAGTTTATAATCTTGGCAAACTAGAGGAGTAGGTTAATGGACAAAATGTTGCTACCAACAATAAGCATATAGAAAAGGACTTGTCTCACATCATCCCCAATGTAGAGTTTTCAAGAAATAAGAAGAACAACCCCTCTTTGACCATAGATATAAAATAGCATGCCAAAGAAATGATAACCTGTTACATGGAATCAACCTCAAAGAAGAACACCCTATTGAATGGTATCAAAGGAAAGATACAACAATCCAATGATGAATACTACTTGCTGAAAGCCCTCCAAATTTCAGAGCTTGCTCCAAAAGCAAGGGATGAGAGACAAAGGGAAGACCACGAGGCTGGAGAAGACATCCACCATCCCATTTCCTTGAAGTGAATGAATAACATGAAGAATTTTAGGTCCCCCTCTCTATGAGGGTTTAGTTTATATATTTTATTTCTATTGTTCTAATAGCATAGGATTTAGTGGCTAGTAGCCAAGCTATATACAACACTGGCATGTCTTGCTTCTATTATATTTAGTGGACAACAACCCAACTATACTTAGTATTATTTTATTTTGAGTATATTATGAGACAATGGACAAGGGCCCAACACTATTGTTCTAAAACTTGGTCCGACTTGGCTTGATGGGCCAGTTTGGTACCAAATAAGACCTACTCAGCCAAGTAGATGCATGATGAACCCATACAAAATCCAAGAAAAAATTTCTATAAAGAGATATCCCACCCCTCTATTTGTCTCACACCTTTCTCACAGAGCATTTGTGAGCATTTCAAGTTTTGGAGCAGATCTGAAATGTTGAAGAGCAATGTGACGCTTGAGCTTGGTGCTAGTTTGGAATTTGTTTGAGGTTGTTTGCAATGGATTTAGGCAGCTTAATCAAAAGGCTATAATGTATCTTGAAGCTTGGAGGAGTTGTGGACCAAATTCTTGTGCCCACTGCCCATTATTTTCATTTCCAAGAATGTTTTCCATCTCTGTAAATTGCAAATGTACATGCTCTAAAATCTGTCCCTATTTTTAATTTTTTTCTCTTCAAAATTCAAATATGTGCCTCTTTAAATTACAAATGCAAATCATCTTAAATATGTCCCTATTTTTAATTTGACGAGACAATGGACAAGGGCCCAACACTAGTGCTCTAAAACTTGGTCTGACTTGGCTCAATGGGCTGATTTGGTACCAAATAAGCCCAACTTAGCCAAGAAGATGCATCATGAACCCATACAAAATCCAAGAAAAATTTAGTATTAAATTAAAAAACTCAAAAAATAAAAGCATTAAACTGAGAAAATTGTTATAAAGAGATCTCCCACCCCTCTATTTGTCTCACACCTTTCCCACATAGCATTTGTGAGCATTTGGAGTTTTGGAGCAAATCTGAAATCTTGAAGAGCAATGTGAAGACAATCCACCCCTCTCAAGAAACTACATTTCCATGGAGAATGACCTATTGTTGCTTCAAAAGTAGTCAAATGACTTTTAATTGTACCATGAGCATAAAAAGAATTCACCACTGCTATATTGCACATTCACTTATGGTTGTCGTATATAACTGTTGTCATGTCATCCACAACTTTCCTAGGGTAGTGACACTTTGAAGAAAGTGATGACTCAAACTTAGATGAGCTACAGTTCTCATCCACATCAAGACTTTGGATCCCTTGGAACAGTGACAGAGCCTCCAACAAATGGTTGCACTAACTATGATGCAGAGGGCACAGTTAACAGTGAAGAAGAATTCACAAGGTACTCCAAAAGCCTGCAATAGCTTTGTAATGCCTCTAACAACCAAGGTACATGCTCTAGCTTCTCATTTTCTGTCTCCATTCCTTGCTATGACATAAATGGTACTGTCCACAGAGAATGACCTATTGTTGCTTCAAAAGTAGTCAAAAGACTTTTAATTGTACCATGAGCATAGAAAGAATTCACCACTGCTGTATTGCACATTCGCTTATGGTTGTCATATATAACTGTTGTCATGTCATCCACAACTTTCCTAGGGTAGTGACACTTTGAAGAAAGTGATTACTCAAACTAAGATGATCCAGGTAGATGTTGGTGGCCACCCACCTATCCCATTTGGACCCCCACAACTGCCTCTTTTAGTTTTTTAGTTTCCTAAATTGTAGCACATTTTACTATTTTTAGCAGTTTTTCAGGTCCTGAACTTCCAGAGCCATTTTGAGGCCAAAGTGGTAGTTCTTGGATAGATATTTCTAATGAGCTATTGTACGCGTCAAACGAAGATCGTATGCCAAAGTTATGACCCCAAGAAATTGATGTACCAATTTACCCAAATGAGGCCCACAATTTGGTGTTTCATCTTCTAGGGTTAGGTTTTGGGATGTGAAGGGTTTTCCATTGTTTCTCAACAATAAATAGGCCTTCGAGCCTCATTGTAACACAGCTCAGAGGCATGTAGCTGCCACATCTCTTCTCAAAGATAAGCTACCATCGCCCTAGCTGGTTTATTTCCATTACTGTTTGTAAGCATATTTCAGTATGTTACATTAATGAAATGAATTATTATTTCCGCTGCATATCTGTGTTTATGGTTATTTCTGTAATTTGTCGCATTTCTGTTTAAGTTCGGATCAGTGGTATCAGAGTGGTCTGCTTTTTTTCTGTTTTTCTTTGCATGTCCCCGACGAGGTCGAGATGTAAGGAGTTAGGGTTGGAACTGGTCGAACCTTTGCAAGACTAGCCTCGTAAATCCCGATGGCCTCCCATGGCGGATGAGAAGAAAGACGAGGGGGCAGAAGATCCTATCAAAACCTTGCTCGAAGAAGCCCTCGAGCGGAAAAGGAACGCGATGATGGATAGCTTTGCATATATCCTTCAGCGGCTACCCAGAGGCGACACATCGGCTTCCAACAGCTACTCTGGAAACACCACACCATTTAAGGTACAAGTTAATTTTGAAATCCCCATCTTTGAGGGTAAAATAGATGCAGATGCCGCAGATAAATGGTTAAATCTGCTAGAAGGATATTTTTCTGTTCATGAATTTTCGAGTCAGGAAAAGATTGTTTTCGCTCTTCTCAAAGCAGCCCCCCACGTCAAGGACTCATGGGAAACCTACTATGAGCAGAAGGATGAAAATATGGGCTCACTATTTTCAGCTGCACCCACTTGGGATTTATTCCGGGATGCCATCAAGGAGCAGTACTACCCTGTCAAAAGCTATGAGGAAAAATACACCAAATGGACCACACTGCAGCAGGGACGAGACCAAGATGTGTCGAAGTTCACAAACATTTTTCATACCCTTCACACACAGTTGGGTATCAAGGACTCTGCGCTGCATTTGGTACTCAAATACCGTGACTGCCTACATAGATACATCCAGGAATAGATGGAGTTCCTGAACATCTCCTCGCCAAGGATAATCGCCCTTTGGCGAAATTAAGGGGTTTTAAATTTTTAGTGGGCGAATATTTTGTATCATAGTACATTTTTACAAATCACCTCAAATAGCCCACCTTATTTTAAGGGAGAGGGTAAAAAAGGTAAATTTAACCCTTGAAATTAGGACTTATAACCTTCCATTCGCCCATTTTCAAGAATAGGTTTTATTTAAGTGAATCCATTCGTCCATTTTCAAGAATAGGTTTTATTTAAGTGAATCCTATGGGCCAAATACCATATTTATAAAAGAGGTATGGTAAATTAATAAAAATATAAATAAATCAGAGGTATGGTAAATAAATAAAACATTTTTTATATTTACTCCATAAGTCACATTATATACATGTAAGGGTGTAAACAAATAAAAATATAAGTAAAGTGGAGGTATGGTAAATAAATAAAACGTCTTTTTATACTTACTCAAAAGGTATGGTAAATAAATAAAAATATAAATAAACTAGAAAATATAAATAAACTAGACGTATCGTAAATAAATAAAACCTCTTTTTATATTTAGTCCATAACCCTCGTTCTATTTATGAAGGCTCAAGAAAGAGGTTCTATTTAAGTGAATCCTATGGGCCAAATACCATATTTGTAAAAGAGGTATGGTAAATTAATAAAAATATAAATAAATGAGACGTATGGTAAACAAACAAAACATTTTTTTATATTTACTCCATAAGTCACCTTATATTTACGAACACTCAAAAAATGGGTTATATTTAGGTGAAACCTATGGCCAAAATACTATGGGACAATACCATGGACTAGATTGTTATTAATACCATGCAAAAAACCATTATTAACCCTAATATTAGAATTAATAAAAATAAAAATGGCACATGGTATTGACCCATGGTATTCACCAAAATGGCACATGGTATTGACCCATGGTATTCACCTGGAATGTAGCCTATTTAAATGGGGGAATTAAACCAGCATGTAGCCTATGCTAAGATTTACTAGGACTTTACAAAGTTTTATTATTTAGTGAAAGACTCGCCAAGATCTTACAAGATTTTATAATTGAGTAAAATATTCGCCATGCTTGGTGAGAGATTCGCCAAAAAATTATATATACATATTATATTATTGACAAAATCGCCTTCCATTTTTCCTATATACCATGGAGATTCGCCCATTTATTATATTTATAAATTTAAGGGGGGTTCTTAAAATTTTCCCTGCTCCTCGCTCAGCACGACATATCGATCGCTATCAAAATCGAGTAAAAGTTCAAACAGAAGAAGCGAGACTTTGGATCTGCAAATCCGAAGCCCAAAGGACAAAGCCAAGGCGGGGTGACCCAAGACAACCCATCAAAGGCACAAGAAAAGAACAACACCACAAAGCCAAAGAAGGACACAGGAAAGTGGTGTGAGTTCCACAAGAGCCCCACTCACAACACAAGTGAGTGTCGGACCAAGCAGTCGCTGGTGGCCGAGTTGAAGGCTTTCGAATCAGATGCATGCTCCAACCCTAAGCCAGAACCTGACAAGGGGAATGGCAAAGGGAAGCAGATCATAGATGCGGATCCCAGCGCCACTATTGCCACCACCAAGATCTGGAAAAATGAGCCTGCAAATCCAGAGGAGGGGGAATGTCTTTTCCACTCACAGATGTGGGTGAAGGGTTCGCCGCTGCAATTCATTGTCGACAGTGGCAGCCAAAAGAATCTTATTTAGCAGAGGTCATGAAGCAGTTGGGTCTACCGACTATACCACACCCGCAGCCATACAATATGGGGTGGCTTCACGAAGGACGAGGTCTCAAAGTTCACCAGCAGTGCCGCCTTCCCTAAAGCATCAAGCCCTTCATAGACGAGGTATTATGTGATGTTACACCTCTGGATGTTTGCAATGTACTATCAGGCCAGCCATACTTATGGAGGCGACATGCCGTGTATGATTCAAGGCCTCGCGTTGTCATTATTTCTTTGGATAATTCATTATACAGGATACCGAAGGTAGCCCCACCTACCGCCACCTCTTTGATCACTGCCAAGAAAGGCAGCAAGCTCATCTCCCAGACGAGGAAATTCATTTTCTGTTTGATTCGCTCCCAAAGTAAGGGGAAGATCGTTGCTACATCCATGACCCCCCCAAAGGGTTCCTCCATGCAGCAGTAGCAGCAAAGGGATACGGTCATGAAAAAACATAGGAACAACATCTCCTCACCCACAGGGGTACCACACAAGTTTCAGGTGGGCAACAAAGTTTGGGTGCATCTGTAGAGAGAACGCCTTACCAAAAACCATCAAAAACTCAGACCACTTCGACATGGTCCTTACACTAGTACAAAGGCTACATGCAACAATGCTTTGAAGCACAACATTCCTCCATTCCTTCGCTTGCATCGAGTGCTCAATGTGGACCGTCATCGACCATGCTTCCCACCATTTCTGGACACATCAGAGACTACAGAACAGCTCACCAGAGACCCAGCTCACCAGAAGCTTCCTCATCTCAAGGAGTAACTCAACGCAATGGGGACCATTGCTTCCTAAGGGGGGAGGAATGATCTAGTTGGATGTTGGTGGCCACCCACCTATCCCATTTTGACCCCCACAACTGTCTCTTTTAGTTTTTCAGTTTCCTAAATTGTAGCACAGTTTACTATTTTTAGCAGTTTTTCGGGTCCTGAACTTTCGGAGCCGTTTTGAGGCCCTAAACGACATTTTTTGGGAAATATAGGGGAAACATGGGTCCATGGACCCATGTTTCCCTTCCCAAAGTGGTAGTTCTCGGATAAATCTTTCTAATGAGCTATTGTACGCGTCAAACGGAGATCGTATGCCAAAGTTACAACCCTGGGAAATTGATGTACCAATTTACCCAAACAAGGCCGAAAATTTGGCGTTTCATCTTCTAGGGTTAGGTTTTGGGATGTGAAGGGTTTTCCATTGTTTCTCAACAATAAATAGGCCTTCGAGCCTCATTGTAACACAGTTCAGAGGCATGTAGCCGCCAAATCTCTTCTCAGAGATAAGCTACCATCGCCCTAGCTGGTTTATTTCCATTACTGTTTGTAAGCATATTTCAGTATGTTACATTAATGAAATGAAGTATTATTTCCGCTGCATATCTATGTTTATGGTTATCTCTGTAATTTGTTGCGTTCTTGTTTAAGTCTGGATCAGTGGTATCAGAGTGGTCTGCTTTTTTTCTATTTTTCTTTGCATGTCCCCAACGAGGTCGGGATATAAGGAGTTAGGGCTGGAATTGGTTGAACCTTTGCAAGACCAGCCTCGCAAATCCCGACGGCCTCCCATGGTGGATGAGAAGAAAGACAAGGGGGCAGGATATCCTATCAAAATCTTGCTCGAAGCCCTCGAGCGGCAAAGGAACGCGATGATGGATAGCTTTGCGCAGATCCTTCAGCGGCTACCCAGAGACGACGCATCGACTTCCAACAGCTACTCTGGAAACGCCACACCATTTAAGGTACAAGTTAATTTTGAAATCCCCATCTTCTAGGGTAAAATAGTGTTGGCATTATGGTTCAGGTGTTGTCCTTGATGGCAACCCATTCAGGTGGTAGATCGCTGTTCTTCATGTCAGCAGCAAAGATTGATGATCAGCTCTTAATTTATTGAAAAATTTAAGAAGGACGCAGGTACATCTTTCAGATAGTGCGTACCCGCAGGTAATCCATGCATAGACTGCGTCCAGGGACGCAGTCCAGCTGTTCAGAAGGTGCGTCCACCCAGTGCACACTTTTTAAGGCAGAGAAAAGCACACATGGGGGTTTCTTGTGATTTACTCCTGGTATCTAGCCGACGGTATTGTGTTTTTAAGGTGTCGGCTCGTGGTATTATTCCTTGATTTGAGGAGGAGCTTGCCTATATAAAGCAAAGGAGATCATTTGGTTTGAGCATGTCTTTGGTTGAATATCTTATTGGGTGAGATCTAGTCTAAATCTAAAGAAGGCGAATCTACTGAAGGACTAAGATCTCTTTGGCGCAAGATCAGATCTGTAGATCTGACTGTTTGGGTTACACTTAAGGTCTTGAAATCATTCATATCTGAAGGTACGCAGGTTCAGTGAAGGCCAAGTGCGCCGGGACGCAGCGCAGCAGAGAGAGACCTGCGTGGGGACGCAGGGCAGTCGTGGCTCAGGTGCGTCCGGGACGCAGCTCAGTAACGGGAGATCTGCGTGGGGACGCAGGACAGACCAGGTTCAGGTGCGTCCCTGAGGTAAAAAGGCGCGGCGCGACAATGTCTCTGGGTGCGTCTTTGGGGTAACAGGACGCGGCGCGATAGTGTTCTTGGGTGCGTCCCTGTAGCAAAAGGACGCAGTACAGTTGAAGGAACAGTGCGTGGGCACGCAGCGCAGCAGAAGGATATCTGCGTATGGACACAGGGGAGCAGAAGGTTAACTGCGTCTGGTCGCAGGCCACAGAAGGGAAAACTGCGTCTCTGTTCTGTTGATTATATTTCTCTGTTGATAAGGTGTTCTGGGTTAATTCTGTTATTGCTGATTTGATAACTGTAGTAGACAGTAACTGTTATGTACTTGATGATCATTTGATGCTTTATGAAAAGAAGTAAAGAGTTGTAGCTCTCTGCAGGTTGCAGCCTGCGTACTGGTAAAGGACTGCACCAGTACAAAATCATTGTAAAAGGAGTTTCTAATTTGAAAGAAGATAGAGACATATTGCAGCAGGTGGTTTTCACCCACATTGGGTTTCCACCTTACATCTTGTGTTCTTTGGTGTGACTATCTGTTTTCTTTGTTCATGCTCATTATTTTATGGTACTGATATGCAAGAATAATTCAAAGACCAAATAAAGAAGATTTGTTAAATTGCTAGATAATACTGATTCACCCCCCCTCTCAGTATTATTTCCAACAATTGGTATCAGAGCAGGTCCTTCAGAGAAGCTTGATCGCTTGAAGGTAGATCGTTCATCATGAGCAACTACGAGAGAGAAGCATCAATCAAGCCACCAGTTTTTGATGGGACAAACTTCAACTATTGGAAGGTAAGAGTTACTGCATATCTTCAATCTCTTGTTACAGAAGTTTGGGACATTGTAGAAACAGGCTACGCTTTTCCTTCCGCTACTCCTACAGATCTAGCTGAGAAGAAGAAATATGAAACAAATGCAAAAGCAGTCAGTACTCTATTAGGAAGTATATCCCAAATAGAATTCATGAAGGTAATGCACTTCAAATCAGCAAAAGAGATATGGGAGAAAATGGTCACGAGCTATGAAGGATATGAACAGGTAAAGCGAGCTAAACTTCAAACCCTCAGGATTCAGTATGAGACTCTCAAGATGTATAATGATGAAAGTGTGGCTAATTATTTTCTTCGGGTAGATGAGATTGTTAATTGTATGAACAATTTGGGTGAAGAAATAAAAGAGGCTATAGTAGTTGAAAAGATTCTAAGATCATTATCCCCCAAGTTTGAATCTAAAGTATCTGCAATAGAAGAAAAGGAAAATCTCCGAATTCTCACTATGTCTCAGCTACATGGAATTCTAACTGCTTATGAAATGAGAAAGGGAGGACCATCAGACAGAAGGGAAGCTGCTTTCAAGGCATCAGGCAAAGAAGATTACTATGAAGCAAGCCATGTTCCAGAAGAAGAGGAAGAAGAATCAAATTTTGTCAGAAATCTTCAAAGGGGTTCTGGAAGGTTCAGAGGTAAGCTACCTTTCAAATGCTTTGCTTGTGGAAGAGTAGGTCATTATGCTGCAAAATGTCCCTATAAGGATAAAGGTAAAGAACCTGCTAGATGGAACAAGAAACAAAGTACAAATAAGAAAAGCTACTACACCCATGAAGACAGTGATGGCTTATCAAACAGTGATGAAGATGAACAAGGTAATAAATATAAGTTGTTAATGGCATTTGAAGATGATGATTATGAGGATGCTGTAGATGTGAATAACCTCTATGATGAAATTACTAGACTCAAGAGATGTATAGAAGAAAAGAATGTGATCATTGATACTCTACAATTTCAAATTGATGAAAAGGAAAAACATCTTGAAAAACTAGAAGGTGAAATTGTTGGTCTCAGAAAAGAAATTGAGAAAACAAAAGCTATTAATATTAAGTTTGTCAAAGGATCTGAAACTTTGGATGAGATTATCAATGTGCAGCGGTCTCCTCTAAACAAGACAGGTTTGGGTTATAATGGAGAAACCTCTCAAGCATCCACCTCAAAAAGTTATCTTGATGCAGCAAGAAGAAATGAGCAGAAGAACAATGAAGATAATCAGGTGAAGCAGGGACGAAATACAAACAGAAACTATCAAGGGCAATCTAGCTTAAGGGTGAACAAAAGCTACAACCAGCCACAGGTAAAATCTTCTCAGTTTGGTTCAAGAATAGATGAAAATAGAAATTACAATCAGTTCGCAGGTAGATTCAATAACCGCAGAAGCTTCTTCAATGGACAATGCTTTTCTTGCCATAATTTTGGTCACAAAGCAGCTCAATGTGTTGCATATAAAACAATCATGACTAGGGAAGCTCAAAAACAAAGAAGCATGACAGGGATTACAAAAAGGACCTATAACAACTTTTCGGCTCTTGAAAATGAAGTTGAATGTTCCATTTGCAATAATTTTGGTCACGAAGACTCTGAATGCAGGAGCAGGTTTCAGGAGAGAAAGGAACAAGAGCGGAAAAAGGAACAAGCCTCAAGCACCAAAACATGGAGAATAAAGGAACCTCAAACAGAAAGATGTGGGATAGCATTCTATGCAGAGGGACAGGAAAATCTATGGTACATTGACAGTGGACGTTCGAAGCATATGACAGGTGAAAAAGAAAAACTTGAGCCTTATTCTACGTTAGAAAAGGGAAAGAAAGTCTCTTTTGGAAATGATACTCCTGCAACTATAAAAGGAAAAGGTATTGCTCCTTTAAAAGAAAATTTCAAGGCTGGAAATGTTTTGTATGTTGATGGATTGAAGCATAATCTACTAAGTGTCAGCCAGATGTGTGATCACAGAACCGAGGTTATATTCAGATCAAATGGATGTCTTGTTCGTGATCTTGATACAGGTAAAACAGTGCTCAAAGGCAAAAGAACTCCAAATAATCTGTACATATTTGAAGAAGGACAAAAACAATGCTATCTAAGCAAGGATGAAGAGCACTGGTTATGGCATCGAAGGTTGGGACATCTAAGCTTCTCACAAATAAGGAAAGCATGCAAATATCAGGCAGTTCGCGATCTTCCAGATATCAAAATTCCTGACAACACCATATGCAAATCATGTCAGTTTGGAAAACAAACCAGAACTAACTTTCCAGAGAAAGAGGGATCAGCTAGCATGCCTCTTGAGCTAGTACATACAGATACATGCGGTCCTTTCAGAAAAAGGACACCTCGAGGAGAAGAATACTTGATATTATTCATTGATGATTTCTCCAGGTTTGTTTGGTTGGGACTTATGAAGCACAAAGATGAAGCATTCGAAAAATTCAAATCCTTCAAAGCTTTGGTTGAAAATGAATCAGGTCACAAAATTAAGTGCCTCAGATCCGACAGAGGTGGGGAATTTACTTCAAATGAATTTTTCGATTTCTGTGAAGAACATGGCATAAGAAGAGAATTCTCTACAGCAAGAACTCCCCGGCAAAATGGAGTTGTGGAAAGAATGAACAGAACAATCCAACAAATGGCTCGTGCTATGCTTGATGAATCAGGAACTCCCGCAACTTTCTGGGGTGAAGCTGCACATGTTGCGGTTATTATTCTCAACAAAACAAATGTCCGAGTAAATAGCACTCAAACTCCTCATGAGCTCTGGAGTGGTAAAACTCCTTCGGTAAAGCACTTCAAAATCTTTGGGAGCAAATGCTACATCAAGAATACTGATGAGCAGCTTGGCAAACTTGAACCTAGAGCAGATGAAGGCATTCTTCTTGGTTACTCTCCACATAGCAAAGCATACAAGTGCTACAATAAAAGACTTGGCAGAATTGTTGACAGCATTGATGTGGTGGTGGATGAGAAGGGATACATTCCTAGGCAAGTGCATCGGGAAGATATCGAAGAAGATGAAGGCTACCCTCAAAGACAGAATGATGAAGAAGAAGAACCTCAAGAAGAACCTCAAGAAGAACCAGAGGAGCAAACAAGAATAGAAGAAAAGACTCCATCCAGATATGTTCAGAAAAACCATCCAGAATCTCAGATTATGGGACAGAGAGAAACAAGTGTACAAACTAGAAGAACAGTTGCAGAAGCCTCAAGCTATTTGGCATTACTCTCCTCGACTGAACCACAAAATGTGAAGGAAGCATGCAAAGATGAATGTTGGGTGAAAGCAATGGATGAAGAACTTGAGCAGATCGAAAAGAACAACACTTGGGAATTGGTTCCTAGACCAAAAGATAAGAATGTTATCGAGACAAAATGGATCTTCAAAAACAAATTGAATGAAAATGGAGAAGTAATTAGAAACAAAGCCAGACTTGTTTGTAAAGGGTACGCACAGCAAGAAGGAATAGACTTTGAAGAAACTTTTGCTCCTGTTGCAAGACTTGAGGCCATCTGAATGTTCCTTGCTCTCTCAAGTTTTCAAAACTTCAAAGTATTTCAAATGGACGTGAAATTAGCCTTTCTGAATGGAGACTTGGAAGAAGAAGTGTACATTGAACAGCCAGATGGGTTTATTCTTGGAAATGATCCAAGCCTCGTATGCAGATTGAAAAAGGCCCTCTATGGTCTCAAACAAGCTCCAAGGGCTTGGTACTACCGCTTGGACAAATATCTTCATCAACAAGGGTTCTCAAAAGGTTCAGCAGATAGCAATCTTTATATAAAATTTGAAAATGAAAAGTTGCTACTTCTTGTTGTGTATGTAGATGACATTATTTTTGGCAGCAATGAAGAAGCTATGAGTCAAAGCTTTGCCTCAGTCATGCAGAAAGAATTTGAAATGTCCTTACTAGGAGAACTGACATATTTCCTTGGTTTGCAAATCCAACAAAAGGAAGAAGGAATCTTTTTATCTCAAACCAAGTATCTCAAACAGATTTTGAAGAAATATGGCATGGAAGATGCAAAACCAGTATGTACACCCATGGTCACAGGATGTAGCCTCAGTGCAAATGATGAATCTGCAGCAGTACATCAACCAACCTACAGATCTATGATTGGAAGTTTACTTTATTTGACAGGTACCCGACCAGATATCATGCATGCAGTTGGAATAGTTGGAAGATTTCAAGCAAATCCGAAAGAGACTCATCTTCAGGCAGTGAAGAGAATTTTCAAATATCTTCAAGGGACTCAAAATTATGGCTTATGGTATCCTAGAGATACATATCTTACACTTCACGCTTATACAGATGCAGATTGGGCCGGAAGCGTGGATGACAGGAAAAGCACAAGTGGTGGTGCGTTCTTTATGGGTTCCAGACTGGTATCTTGGTTCAGCAAGAAACAGAGTTCAATTGCCTTGTCTACAGCTGAAGCGGAATATGTTGCTGCTGCATCTTGTTGCACCCAACTCCTTTGGACGATGCAGACATTGCAGGATTTTCAAATCACTTGTACTCCACCAATCCCTATCTTATGTGACAACACAAGTGCAATCAGCATCTCAAAGAATCCTGTTATGCATTCAAAAACCAAGCACATACCAATCAAGTATCATTTTCTCCGGGAACAAGTACTTGAACAGAAGGTCAAATTGGAGTATGTTCCTTCTAAGGAACAAGTTGCTGATATTTTCACCAAACCATTGCCCAGGGACACTTTTGAGTACCTCAGGCAAAAGTTGGGGGTTGTTGATGCATCATCTTATTGTTGAACCTCTTCTTATTGGTGATACAGGCTCAGGGGGAGCACATAATGCATTGTTGGCATTATGGAGGATGGTCAGAAGGAGATCTTGGAAATTGTTGCAATATGTCTCTATCTCTTTCATGGTAGATTATGGTTCGTCGCTGCAGATTTGGTTCATATTCAGGAGGAGCATGATCTTAGGGGGAGCATACCCTTTGCCCTTGATGTCAAAGGGGGAGAATGAAGCTGAAGATTATGAGGTTGCCATCAAGTCCAAAGGGGGAGATTGTTGGCATTATGGTTCAGGTGTTGTCCTTGATGGCAACCCATTCAGGTGGTAGATCGCTGTTCTTCATGTCAGCAGCAAAGATTGATGATCAGCTCTTAATTTATTGAAAAATTTAAGAAGGACGCAGGTACATCTTTCAGATAGTGCGTACCCGCAGGTAATCCATGCATAGACCGCATCCAGGGACACAGTCCAGCCGTTCAGAAGGTGCATCCACCCAGTGCACACTTTTTAAGGCAGAGAAAAGCACACGTGGGGGTTTCTTGTGATTTACTCCTGGTATCTAGCCGACGGTATTGTGTTTTTAAGGTGTCGGCTCGTGGTATTATTCCTTGATTTGAGGAGGAGCTTGCCTATATAAAGCAAAGGAGATCATTTGGTTTGAGCATGTCTTTGGTTGAATATCTTGTTGGGTGAGATCTAGTCTAAATCTAAAGAAGGCGAATCTACTGAAGGACTAAGATCTCTTTGGCGCAAGATCAGATCTGTAGATCTGACTGTTTGGGTTACACTTAAGGTCTTGAAATCATTCATATCTGAAGGTACGCAAGTTCAGTGAAGGCCAAGTGCGCCGGGACGCAGCGCAGCAGAGAGAGACCTGCGTGGGGACGCAGGGCAGTCGTGGCTCAGGTGCGTCCGGGACGCAGCTCAGTAACGGGAGATCTGCGTGGGGACGCAGGACAGACCAGGTTCAGGTGCGTCCCTGAGGTAAAAAGGCACGGCGCGATAATGTCTCTGGGTGCGTCTTTGGGGTAATAGGACGCGGCGCGATAGTGTTCTTGGGTGCGTCCCTGTAGCAAAAGGACGCAGTACAGTTGAAGGAACAGTGCATGGGCACGCAGCGCAACAGAAGGATATTTGCGTATGGACGCAGGGGAGCAGAAGGTTAACTACGTCTGGTCGCAGGCCACAGAAGGGAAAACTGCGTCTCTGTTCTGTTGATTATATTTCTCTGTTGATAAGGTGTTCTGGGTTAATTCTGTTATTACTGATTTGATAACTGTAGTAGACAGTAACTGTTATGTACTTGATGATCATTTGATGCTTTATGAAAAGAAGTAGAGAGTTGTAGCTCTCTGCAGGTTGCAGCCTGCGTACTGGTAAAGGACTGCACCAGTACAAAATCATTGTAAAAGGAGTTTCTAATTTGAAAGAAGATAGAGACATATTGCAGCAGGTGGTTTTTACCCACATTGGGTTTCCACCTTACATCTTGTGTTCTTTGGTGTGACTATCTGTTTTCTTTGTTCATGCTCATTATTTTATGGTACTGATATGCAAGAATAATTCAAAGATCAAATAAAGAAGATTTGTTAAATTGCTAGATAATACTGATTCACCCCCCCTCTCAGTATTATTTCCAACAAATAGATGTAGATGCCGTAGATAAATGCTTAAATCTGCTAAAAGGATATTTTTCTGTTCATGAATATTTGAGTCGGGAAAAGATTACTTTTGCTCTTCTCAAAGCAGCCCCCCACGTCAAGGACTGGTGGGAAACCTACTATGAGCAGAAGGATGAAAATACAGGCTCACTATTTTCCGCTGCACCCACTTGGGATTCATTCCGGGATGCCATCAAGGAGCAGTACTACCCTGTCAAAAGCTATGAGGACAAATACATCAAATGGACCACACTGTGGGAGGGACGAGACCAAGATGTGCCAGATTTCACAAACATTTTTCATACCCTTCACACACAGTTGGGTATCAAGGACTCTGAGCTGCATTTGGTACTCAAATACCGCGGCTGCCTACACAGATACATCTAGGAAGAGATGGAGTTCCTAAACATCTCTTCGCTCGGTACAACGTACCGATACGCTGTCAAAATCGAGCAAAAGCTCAAACAGAAGAAGCGAGACTTTGGATCTGCAAATTTGAAGCCCAAAGGACAAAGCCAAGGCGGGGTGACCCAAGACAACCCATTGAAGCCACAAGAAAAGAGCAACACCACAAAGCCGAAGAAGGACACAGGAAAGTGGTGTGAGTTCCACAAGAGCCCCACTCACAACACAAGTGAGTGTCAGACCAAGAAGTCGCTGGTGGTTGAGTTGAAGGCTTCTAAATCAAATGCATGTTCCGACCCTGAGATAGAACTCGACAAGGGGAATGGCAAAGGGAAGCAGATCATTGATGCGGATCCCAGCGCCACTGTTGCCACTACCAAGATCCAGAAAAATGAGCCCGAAGATCTAGAGGAGGGGGAACGTCTTTTCCACTCACAGATGTGGGTGAAGGGTTCGCCACTGCAATTCATTGTCGATAGTGGCAGCCAAAAGAACCTTATTTCAGTAGAGGTCGTGAAGCGGTTGGGCTTACTGACTATACCACACCCATAGCCGTACAGTATCGGGTGGCTTTACGAAGGACGAGATCTCAAAGTTCACCAACAGTGCTGCCTTCCCTACAGCATCAAGCCCTTCACAGATGAGGTATTGTGTGATGTTACACCTCTGGATGTTTGCAATGTACTATTAGGCCAACCATACTTGTGGAGGCGACATGTTGTGTATGAGGCAAGGCCTCGTGCTGTCATTATTTCTTTGGATAATTCATTATATAGGATACCAAAGGTAGCCCCACCTACCACCACCTCTTTGATCATTTCTAAGGAAGGCAACAAGCTCATCTCCCAGACTAGGAAATTCATTTTTTTTCGAGTTCGCTCCCAAAGTAAGGGGAAGATCGTTGCTACATCCATGACCCCCGCAAAGGGTTCCTCCATGCAGCAGCAACAGCAAAGGGATACGGTCATGAAAGAACACAGGAACAACTTCTCCTCACCCACAGGGGTACCACACAAGTTTCAGGTGGGCGACAAAGTTTGGTTGCATCTGTAGAGAGAACGCCTTACCAGAAACCATCAGAAACTCAGACCACTCCGAAATGGTCCTTACACCAGTACCAAGGCTACGGGCAACAATGCTTTGAAGCACAGCATTCCTCCATTCCTTCGCTTGAACCGAGTGCTCAATGTGGACCGTCGTCGACCATGCTTCCCACCATTTCTGGACACATCAAAGACTATAGAACAACTCCCCAGAGACCTAGCTCAGCAGAAGCTTCCTCATCTTAGGGAGGAACTCAACGCAATGGGGACCACTGCTTCCTAAGGGGGGAGGAATGATCCAGGTGGATGTTGGTGGCCACCCACCTATCCCATTTGGACCCCCACAACTGTCTCTTTTAGTTTTTTAGTTTCCTAAATTGTAGCACAGTTTACTATTTTTAGCAGTTTTTCGGGTCGTGAACTTCTGGAGCCGTTTTGAGGCCCTAAACGACGTTTTTTGGGAAATATGTGGGCAACATGGGTCCATGGACCCATGGACCCATGATGCCTTTCCCAAAGTGGTATTTCTCGGATAGATCTTTCTAATGGCCTATTGTACGCGTCAAACGGAGATCGTATGCCAAAGTTACGACCCCGGGAAATTGATGTACCAATTTACCCAAACGGGGCCCACAATTTGGTGTTTCATCTTCTAGGGTTAGGTTTTTGGATGTGAAGGGTTTTCCATTGTTTCTCAACAATAAATAGGCCTTCGAGCCTCATTGTAACACAGTTCAAAGGCATGTAGCTGCCACATCTCTTCTCAGAGATAAGCTACCATTGCCCGAGTTGGTTTATTTCCATTACTGTTTGTAAGTATATTTCAGTATGTTACATTAATGAAATGAAGTATTATTTCCGCTTCATATCTGTGTTTATGGTTATCTTTGTAATTTGTTGCGTTCCTGTTTAAGTTCGAATCATAAGATGAGCTACAGTTATCATCCACATCAAAATTGTCATGAATTTTTTTTACAAGACTAACCACCACACTTCAAGCTTCAAGCGTGCTATGGTGCTATCCAAGCCTCCTAAATCCCTAAAGGAGGTTTTAGCTGGAATCTATCCATGACCTCTATGCTAAGAACAAGGGTGAGTGGTAGTCCCTTTATGCCATATGTGGAGAGCAATGGGATGAAGCATTTCATGATATCTCATGTTGATGGCCTCTGTTTCAATAATTTGTCATTGTCCATGCTAGTGACACCCTATATCCAGTCTCTTCATTCCTTTGATGTTTGAGAGGTGGAGTTGTCAACCAAGTAGGCCTTGAAGATCCTTGTAGGGAACATTGTCTATTAGTAACTACAACTTGCATTATTGGGGTAAGCATCTATGGTTTGGGTTTTAAAAAAAAGGTCGCAAGGGACTTGCTAGAGTCTCTATAGAAGCAAGGAAATCTCCCTAGTATCTTGTATTAGATGGGGCACTTGAAACATGAAGTGCTCTTTAGTCTCCACCTCCTAGAAGGAGGAGTGTTGACAAATCTTGTCCTCTTATGGAATCTAATGATACATATCTTGACATGTAAATGGTGGTAGCATGATCTTAGTTGATGATGGGAATCTTGAGTCCATGGGATTAGTGCCTTCATATGTAGTTGGACAAACAATTAACTTAGACTTTAAGCTTCCGTGGTAGTTTCTTGGAGTAGCATGATCCGAATTATCCACAGTATTATGGTTCTTATGTTGACGTTTCAAACCCTAAAGGGGGTCCATCCTCAGGACCAAATTTGATAGAATATGAATAACAGTTATTTTGAGAGAAGAATCTTCCGACCAGAGTATAAATACAAAACCTAGAATTTTTTTATATATATAAGCCGACCTATGAATTTTTATTTTTATTTTTTATTTATTTATTTTATTTTAATTTTAATTTTAATTACTTTTGTTTATTAATTATTCTAATTCTAATTATTTGTTTTGATTAATTGTTAATTTAATCATTAATCCCTTATAACTAATTAAATTAATGAGATAAGTTTATATAATCTATTTTATTTTATTCCATTAATTATAGTTTTATTGTTTTTAATTAATTTTACTATTGCATTATTACTTTTAAACCTAATAATCTGAGAAGTAAATGATCTAATTATTTTAATTAATTAATTAATTAATTATATCAATTAATTCATAAATTGATTAATATAATAAATTAATTAATCTGATAAATTAATTTATTAATTCATATAAGTAATTCATAAATTAATTAATATTCATAAATTAATACCCAAATTCGTGTGCTGGCAGATTTGGCTGTCCAGGAATGATATGATTTTCAATGAAAAAGCGCACACACCTTTCTCAGTTGCGGCAAAAATTAAGTCCTTTCTTCTAGAAGCAGTGCAACAATAGAACTATGCAGGTGATCCATTGCTCCTTTCGGCAGAAGAGAAGTGGTTGGGTCCCCTTCACCCACAACCAAGGAAGCA
Organism: Pinus tabuliformis; assembly: GCA_031772625.1. Classification (NCBI taxonomy): domain Eukaryota; kingdom Viridiplantae; phylum Streptophyta; class Pinopsida; order Pinales; family Pinaceae; genus Pinus; species Pinus tabuliformis. The sequence continues at coordinate 1,999,678,066 of CM062816.1, forward strand.
GCTAACAATCCCTCAAGCAGGAAATCAGGCCTGGCGCAAAAGAGATTCTGAAGAAAACTTCCAAGAATGGTGGAGAAAGCAAAAAAATACAACAATATTCTTTGATGGAGCCTCCAAAGGCAATCCTGGGGTAGCAGGAGCTGGAGGGGTCATCTACGCCCCGGATGGAATAAGAAGGGACAACTTTTGTTGGGGTATTGGACAGAAAACCAACAATCAAGCGGAGATACTAGGCCTCCTCAAAGCTTGTCATATAGTCAGGGACAGAGGAGACAAAGAATTTCAAGCCTTTGGAGACTCAGAGATCATAATTAGAAATTTAAGCACTGGAAATCTGTTCACTAATGCATGCCTCAACAAAACACTAAATAGGATGAAGAGAGTTCTGCTCGATTTCGACTCATATAAATTTCTCCATATTCTCAAAATCTGAACAAAGAAGCAGATCTGATGGTGAACAAAGGGTGTACCCCTCGGAAAGGTCAACTTCTTATAAACGATGAAAGTTCATTTCATCCCTGCAACTCTTGAGGAAATGGTATTATGTAGCAGTTCAAAAGATAGTGTTAGAATCAGAAACAAAAGAAATGTAGTATTCGCTGCCATGATGTAATTCCAAGCTTCATACCAAATAAATAAAATCATACCCGTTTGAGTTAAAAAAAAAAATTAATATTCATAAATTAATTAATATACTAAATTAACAAATAAATTAATATGAATAATTAATATAATAAATTAATTTATTACTTAATATAATTAGAATAAATTAATTCATATAATAAATTAATTTATATAATTAATTAATAAATTAATATAACAAATTAATTAATTATATTTTATTTGATTAATTAATTAATTAATCTTATTTAATTTTAATTTAATTTATTATTAATTTTTATTGATTAATATAAGTAATTCATAAATTAATTAATATTCATTAATTAATATACTAAATTAATTAATATAATAAATTAATTAATAAATTAATATAATTAATTAACAAATTAATTAATTATATTTTCTTTGATTAATTAATGAATTGTAATTTTATTTATTATTACATATATTTATTTTATTATTATTATTATTATTATTATAGGTGGAATTTAAAAAATAAAAGGAAGACTACAAGAGAGGAATGCCACAAATGCAGATATATTGTAGTACATAAAATCCAAAATGTAATGAAGTCAATTAATGGAATAATTGATGGAGAAATCAACAAGGTCATTGGTGGTTGTTTGTCTCCTAAACATAGGAGTTACAATTAGATGTTTACAAATACATTGATACATTCCCACTTGCCACTTGTCACCTAGTATTATGCTCACCTCTTCCTCCTTGCTTGCAAGGAATTGTTCCCTAAATTAGCAAATGGAAACCATTATGTCTTCCCTCACAAGGACCCCACATGTTTGCCATTGAAATGGGTGGCTGTGATATTTCTTTAGGGATGAATGGGTAAGAACACTGGGACCCATCACCATGGATTTCTTGGAATTATACATGAGTTTTCAAGAGAATGGCAATTTCTAAATGGGTGGCTATGATATTTCTTTGGGTGATGAATGGGTAAGAACACTAGGACCTATCACCATGGATTTCTTGGAATTATACATGAGTTTTCAAGAGAATGGAAATTCCTACATGCTCAAAGGTTTCAAAGCAACCACTACAGAAATAATCAACTACCATTGTATGGAAAAGCTTCTAAAAAAGGGCCATTGGTTTGAAAATGGGGGATATGTGAAACGTGAGGGAAGACATATTGGTTTCCATTTTGCTAATTGACTAGGCGAAAGACTCAACTATTTTCTATACTTCCTCATGGCTGACATGCTACGGGTGTTTATCATGGGACCATTGGGTCCATCAAAGGGGTTAGCCAAATTTTAGCCCAACATAATGAGTGTACCAAAAGGAATTTGTTGAGAGGGGCCACAAGTAATGGTATGAGTTGGTCCACAAAAAATGAAAAATTAGTTACTGTAAAGTGACACCAAAACAATCAATGTTGCACAAGGATTTTGTTGAGCTAGGTCTCCTATAACAATATTGGCAGGCCCTAGACATTTTTTCAATTTGAGGGGAGTATTACTGTAGTGATGAAATTCCAAAACTCTTGATACTACAAAATGTGTAGGAACTTTGTTACCTATGTTGCAAAAGCTATGGTTTAGAGGAAGAGGCTAGGATTTGTAGGGTCCTAAGAATAGAGGAATGTCAAGTTCTATAGATCTTAATATACCTATGGTTTACATCAATAGTAATCAACTGAATATTTCATTGCACCAACTAATGGTGATAGATTATACCCTTAGTCATACTACCCAATTCCCTAGTATGTGAGAGTTATCTCCCAAGTGTTATTCTCCATGTACTCATGGCAATAGGATGACTAATAGGGTTAAGTAAGGTTGGTTTCAAGTGTACCGAGGGGGATTTTGATATACCTGAAGGAACATGGAAGATAATTCCATATGTAGGTGTTATTTTATATAGTGCTACACAAAGGGGTGCCAACAAATGTCACAAAGGTGTTCAACAAGGTAATGCCTCTATTATTTTATAAATGTATTCTTCCCCAATTATAAGCTTGCCCATTGAATGATAGATATTTTTGTAAGATTTGAAACACATCTCTAACCTAAATAATGTTTTTCTAAAATTGGAACATCTGTTGGCATGAGAAAGTGCTCTGGAACCACTTGTATTTGTGGTGTTTCGTGTTAGTTGAAATAGAATATTTAGAGAAATAAGGGCATAATATAAATTCAGGAAGCAATTAAATAAGATACATGGAATGCAACTATGGAAAGCAAATAATAGAACTAAAATTAAAATAACACAAGCAATCCTTTATTGATATTCCAAACTAAATGTAATGTTCAATTGCCTTTTCTAGGGGGAAATATTCAACATGAGGAGCTCCAAATACTACAATATTCACTTGATAACCCATTACATAGCTTCTACTACTATATATATAGTTTCTAATTGACGAAAATTGTAACCACCTAATGGACTTCCACTAATGAGGCCTCAACCACTAACTAATGGACGTTATTTAACAAGTTCACTTACATTTATTGATTTCACACTATACTATTGTGTAGAGCCTTATTTAATAGAGATGGTTGTCAATACATTAACAATATATTCCACTAACTATGGAAATTAAGGTCACTGTGGAGCCCTAACAACAATGCAATGTTGTCACACTCAAACTTGACAAAGGAACAACTAGCCTAGGACTAAAAAAAACTCAATGACTTGACATGACTCAATGACTTGGGAAAGACTCAACAAATACAAATGAACCTCAAAATACAATAAATTCAGTGCCCAAAAATATGGCAAGTCTCGATGAGCATGGAAATTTTATGGTGAGTATAGAAAGTGGTGAGTTTGTTGGTGAGTTTTTTAGTAAGTGTGGGGGCTAGATAAGACTCCACAAGACTCAACAAAAGAGTCTTAGATGAGTAAAACTACACTGGTACAATGTGTATAGTTGCGACAATTCTTCTCCTGCAATTTCGCATTATGTGAGTGTTCTCTCATTGTTGTCTTTTGTGCACATATCAGATCTGCAGGTTTAGAAGCTTCTAGCTGTCCAGAGCTCTAGATTTTTTCATTGGTCAATTCATTTCAGTACTGTTTTGGATTGGTGTTTAAAATGCTTGGCTCTATGAATATACAATACTATGGTAGGGGTTTCTCTATTCTTATTTTTGAGTTACAAGAAAACAAACTAGTTGTTTTGAAAGTCGGGCCATGTTAATTGTGGAAGGAAAACCTCGGTTGAAACCATGGCATACAAATTTCAAATTTCAATCCTTTCATAAAAAATTTGAAACTATGTAATTTTGAGTTTGACTCCTAAATTTGTTAACACAATTTTGGTATGAATCAGCCTTGAAGAGTATTGGAAATTTTCTAAGAAAGTACCTAACAATGCAGCCTCCCATAGTTGGTCACATGTCTTGTACTATTATTTTTGGAAATGAATCTTCATATAGGGCTTCCTCTGAAATTCAATGTTTTTACCTAGAAACAAGGTTTAGATTATGAAAAGGTTACCCTTCAGTGTCAATCTTGCCATGAATATGGCATATAGCCCTACTATTTCCCTCTCCATTGTTGATTTTTGTGTAGCTTGGGAGGTACTCCAAGCCCTAGGGTTTGGGGTTTGGAGGGTAAAGTGCCACAAGTAGGCTTGTGGGCTTGGAACCCAAGCATGGGGTTTTGCACCCATCAGGATTCAGGCCAAAACCATCAAGAATTTGAGCATGGGAAAATTTGAGGTGATAGAGCTTGGTGTGCCGATTCCAATGCTTCGAAGATCACCCAAATCGGAGCTCTAGAACTTGAGATATGAATTTTTGAAGGTCATGAGTGGGTTTACACCATATGTGTCGAGGTCGCTTGAGTTAAATAAGCCTCTTAACAAGTTGGACGACCCTAGAATGACGTTGGAAGAATCCCTCTTGTTTAGTATAAATAAGAGGTGATATGTGATCATTTAATCATTCATTTTGTGCAACATAAGGACAGCAAAAGGGTAGCGTAGAAGGGGAAGAGGCCACTAATTAGCCACAAGAGACTAGGGCAGAACAATGAGGAGCAAAAGGGCCATTTTGGAGCCCCTTGTGACTGCGTTGAGGATTATCCCATGTTGTAGCTAGGTCGAGGGTGTTAAAGGCTAAACACAGGACTGATATGGTAGCAACAAGGTGAGTTAAACCCTGTTTTGTGTGGGCTGTAGGCATTAGAGCTTAACTGTGGTAGGCCACAGGCCATACCACCATAGGAAGGCATCTACGCAAGGCTGTTTGGGGTGGTATATGCCCAGAACAACAACACAATAGGTGGGCATGATCCCATGGTTAGGCCACATTGATTGGAGGTTGTTTGGGTGGTATATTGAGGGTTGTTGCAGCGTGCAAGTGCCCTAACTAGGGACAACATAGATATATCAAAACTGAAGTTGAGTTTGCCTTGTGTTGGGTCAAAGTTTTGACTAGTATTTGGATCAATCTACATTACAGTTTGTTGGGAGCCATTTGTTGGAGTTGCCTTGGGCATGAAGGAACTCCAACTAGGAGTAGATCCCGCTATGGAGTGATGTAGGTGTCCTAGTGTGGACAGAGTCATTGCAGCCTATGGAAGCCAAGGAGGTAGGGCTCACATGGCATGTTAGAAGCCCTAACCAATGGCTAGTTTCACAGTGAAGTTTGGAGCCTAGATTTGTGCAATAGCTCCTTTATTGCAGAGCAAAGGGCGGATGTGGAGAAGTTTGTGGGCAGTCATGTGTAAGGGTCTCCTAGGTGTGGGGATGCCCTAACTAGGTGCAGATGCTACATTGTGGACTTGGTCACTTGTGGACTGTTGGAGGGCAGCATGAGAGTGGACCAAGTGTGGACGTGGATTGAGCACTTATGGTCTACTGGAGGACAACGTGATAGTGTCCAAGTTGGAGCCCGGTGAGCAAAACCTTGATGGACAAAGTTAGTTGTGATAGAGGCAATTGTTGAGCTCAAGGGTTAGATCAACCAGGGTTAGTTGTGGAGCCCAAGACTTGTGTGTGGAAAAGGATTTCTACAATAGATGATGGGTAGTCCTCCCATGTTCATTATGGGAGATGGACATCTTGCAGTGATATGTGGTATCCCTTCGTGCCCTATGTTGGTCTTCATCGATGTAGTGCAGGAAGACCATAGTGAGTTGAAGTCCTTGAATAGCTGACGAGCAACAGTGGGAAGTTGAGAGTTGTTCACAAGTGGAGCTGTGAACAATTTGACAGGAGTCTTAATGTGTTGTGGCCTTCATGGACTAAGGCACAACTAGAGAGCAGATTGACAACCTAGGTTCAGTGGCTAGATGGACTTGGAGCATTGATAGAGGCAGGAGCTATAGATCAGGAGTTGAAGGACGGGGCAGTTACAGGGTATAACCGAGGGGAGCTGAGAGAGTCGACTACATCGACCAGATGGTCAGAGTATCTTGTTGAGGGTATATTGGTTGTCGATGGACTGACACCAAGCCCCAATTTGTATCTTGTACTAGTGGATGTATGAGGGCCATTATCCCTGGTACGGGAGCCGTAGATTGTTGTATTATATTTTATTTAATATAACGAACTTGGGTTAAAATTTGTAAAAAGTTGTCTATATTCCGTGCATGTATGATTTATTGTTGTTTATATTCTATTGTGCAAAGTAGTATCATTGAGATTCTTGGTTTGGTAGCGTCAGAGATTTTAAGATTCTATCCTAGACCCAAGATTGTGGAAATTCAACATGGTATCATAGCGTATCTGAGCTACTTTGAGGGATAGTGAATCAGAGTGTGCACAATGAAGAAAATCAGAGGGAGTTGTGGGTGTTTGGATCATGGAGCAGAGGGTTCAGCTGAAGACATGGAGATGTGGTCTCGATAGACTACATGATCTGGGTTGGGAGTTTTGGTGGATCGGTGGTGAACCTAGTGCACTTCAGTATGTTGTGTGGTAGTTTGTAGATCGTGGAATTCATATGTCTTGTCATGGATGGTTGGGACAACTTGAGGGTTTCTTTCGCATGGACGAGGTCAGGTTGATCGAGATGGATTCATGTGATGGACTAGATATTGGATGGATAGAATATTCATCGGATCATGATGTTACACATCCGAGATTGGAGGGATTTTCACGATTGGTATTTCATCCAGGAGGATGAGTGCTTATAGGACTGAGGCAGTGGAGATCGTTTAGGCTCAGAGGGAGTCTAACATCAAAGGGAGTAGCCCTATGGATGTTCAGGATCTTTACGTTCAGATGTGATGAGGCAGAGGCACTACTGAGATTGTCAAATTCATTCTACAGGGTATGCTACAGTGATGGATGTCAGATGGGCTAATTTTGCCAAAGATGATGATGGTGACTTCCTAGTCTTGGAAGTACCTCCCTCGCTAAGAGGGAGTGTTGATTTTTGTGTTGCTTGGGAGATACTCCAAGCACTAGGGTTCGGGGTTGGGAGGGTAAAGCGCCACAAGTACGCTTGTGGGCTTGGAACCCAAGCATGTGGTTTTTCACACATGAGGATTTGGGCCAAAACCATCAAGAATTTGAGCATGGGAAAATTTGAGGTGATCGGGCTTGGTGTGTTGATTCCAACGCTTCGAAGATCACCCAAATCGAAGCTCTAGAAATTGAGATATGAATTTTTGAAGGTCATAAGTGGATTTACACCATATGTGTCAAGGTCGGCTTGAGTTAAATAAGCCTTTTGACAAGTTGGACAACCCTAGAATGACATTGGAAGAAGTCCTCTTGTTTGGTATAAATAAGAGGTGATATGTGATAATTTAATCATCCATTTTGTGAAACATAAGGACATCAAAATGGCAGCGTAGAAGTGGAAGAGGCCTCTGATTAGCCACAAGAGACTAGGGAAAAACAACAAGGAGAAGAAGGGCCATTTTGGAGACTCTTGTGACTGCATTGAGGATTATCCCATGCTGCAGCTAGGCCGAGGGAGTTCAAGGCTGAACTCAGGACTGATATGGAAACAACAAGATGAGTTAAACCCTGTTTTGTGTGGGTTGTAGGTGTTGGAGCTTAAATGTGGTAGGCCACAGGCCATACCACCATAGGAAGGCATCTACACAAGGTTGTTTAGGGTGGTATATGCCCAGAACAACAACACAATAGGTGGGCACGATCCCATGGTTAGATCACATTGATTCAAGGTTGTTTGGGTGGTATATTTAGGGTTGTTGCAGCGTGCAAGCGCCCTAACCAGGGACAACAGAAATATATTAGAACTGAAGTTGAGTTTGCCTTGTGTTGGGTCAAATTTTTGACTAGTATTTGGATCAATCTACATTACAGTTTATTGGGAGCCATTTTTTGGAGTTGCCTTGGGCATGAAGGAACTCCAACTAGGAGTAGATCTCGGTATGGAGTGATGTAGGTGTCCTAGTGTGGACAGATTGTTGCAGACTGTGGAAGCCAAGGAGGTAGGGCTGACATGGAATGTTAGAAGCCCTAACCAATAGGAAGTTTCACAGTGAAGTTTGGATCCTAGATTTGTGCAATAGCTCCTCTATTGCAGAGCAAAGGGCGGATGTGAAGAAGTTTGTGGGAAACCGTGTGTAAGGGTCTCCTAGGTGTGGGGATTCCCTAACTAGGTGCAAATGATATATCGTGGACTTGGTCACTCATGCACTGTTGGAGGGCAACGTGAGAGTGGAACAAGTGTGGATGTGGATTGGGCACTTATGGTCTGTTGGAGGACATCGCAATAGTGTCCAAGTTGGAGCCCGATGAGCAACACCTTGATGGACAAAGGTAGTTATGAGAGAGGCAGTTGTTGAGCTCAAGGGTCTGATCAACCAGGAGCAGTTGTGGAGCCTGAGACTTGTGTGTGGAGAAGGACTTCTACAACAGATGATGGGAAGTCCTCCTAGCCTGTGTTCATTGTGGGAGATGGACATCTTGTAGTGATAGGTGGTAGCCCTCCATGCCCTATGTTGGTCTTCATCAATGCAGCGTAGGAAGACCCAAGTGGGCTGAAGTCCCTGAGTAGCTGAGGAGCAACAATAGGCAGTTGAGAGTTGTTCACAAGCGGAGCTGTGAACAATTCAACAGGAGTCTCGATGTGTTGTGGCATTTATGGACTATGGCACAACAAGAGAGCAGATTTACAGCCAAGGTTCAATGGCTAGATGGACTTGGATCATTGATAGAGGCAGGAGCTACAGATCAGTAGCCGAAGGACCCAACAAGTGTAGGGTGCAACCGAGGGGTGCTGAGAGAGTCGACTACATCAACCAGATGGTCAAAGTATGTTGTTGAGGATAGATTGGTTGTCGATAGGCTGATACCAATCCCCAGTTTGTATCTTGTACTAGTGGATGTATGAGGGCCATTATCCCTAGTACGGGATCCCTAGATTGTTGTATTATATTTTGTTTAATATAACAAAGTGGGTTAAAAATTGTAAAATATTCTATGCATGTGTGATTTACTATTGTTTATATTCTGTTGTGCAAAGTAGTATCGTTGAGATTCTTGGTTTGGTAGCATCAGATATTTTAATATTCTATCCTAGACCCAAGATCGTGGAAATTCAACATCCATAACCTAACTACTATAGGAAAGAAGGGTTTCGAGATGCAAGGAGAAGGGAAAAAGGAGAATGGGTTACGCAACAAACCTAAGAAAGTGAAGGATCAAGGAAAACCCCCATCAAATACTGAATTGAACTTGGAAGACAACTCTAATTGGAATAAAAATAAATGTAAAGAAAGAAAGTCGCAAAACAAGAGAGAAGAAACCATCATCAACTGTGAGTTCAAGAAGGAAAAAATTCAACAAAGGAACCACAAGGTAAGAGGTACAACAAAATAAAGTTTTAGTTAGGAAAAAGAGGCAGGAAAAGGAAAAGAATGTTGAGAAGAGATGAAGTAATAGTTTAAATTGAGCAAAAACAAAATGTAAAGTCAGTTTTAAAACTTTCATACAAGTAGTAAGGGCTTTCATTGCAAAAGTTGCATCTCTAGTAAAAAAAAAATATATTCTATTAAAGAGACAAAGATCCTAGATCTAAGTGATTTCTGACAAAATTGGTGAGAACTAGAGTTCAATCTAATAAACCTTTTTAGTCTGAATGAGGGAAAGAAATCTAAGAGAACAAATCATGTTTGATGAATCAATGAATCATTAATTAACAGAAAATAAGTCTATTATACCTTTGAAGTGTCATTTTTCAAGTCAACTACTGTCTTTGTTACTTTTGACTATCGTTTCTTTCATCTAGTTATCTTGCAATAAATTAAGTTTAGCGTACTAAGAACAACTAGTCATATGAGTCCTTCGCAATCAAAACTTCTAAAGGGTACAAGTTTCTTCTTTTCAATATATGTTTGTCCTGCGTTTGTACCTATTTCAATCTCACATTTCTCTGGCAGGAGGAGCTTTCCCATGTTTTGGTTCTTATAGTTACAAAACTTGGCTCCGTGAAAACTTGGGCGAGACCGGAGAGTAAGTGATCGGCTCAAACACGGGAAAAACTCAGGCAAACTAGGCTAATTTTTTCTTACAAGAATGGCAATTTTGTACTGGCCAAGAAGCAAGTTTGACTTGCCAGCAAGTCAATTTGGCTTTTTTTCTCTATTGACCCGAGTTTGAATAGGAAAATATAACAAATTTTGTAACAATTATCTTGATAATGTTATCAAGTTATAAATACATATTTTTAATGTAGTGGAAGACTAAAAGAGGAAGATGGAGATGAAAGTAAATATGATAGTAGGGATAGTAGTTATACCACATTAGAGAGTTTTGACTTGTCCCCAAGAATGGATGACAATAAAGAGGACTTCCCGGATCCAACTATGCCAAAAATTTCCACCAAAGATCCACTTCGAACCTCAAGATTGATATTTTGAAGAGTGGATTTGGATTCCTCTTCATCCCAAAAGAAAGTACTATTTTCAACTACAACAACAATTTCTTTGCCTGGCAATAACCTTTCGACTGCCTCAGGATCAAGATCCTTCTTGGTCATATACCTATCAAATATATCCAAAGACACCATTGCTTATGAGATAGATATTAAATCTTGAGGAAAGTTCCTAATGGGTTCTTGAAGAATTTTGAAAATCGATTTTGCAGTGAACACCTTCCCTGCTATAAGTTTTTCTCCTACAAAAATGTATGTTGTGAATGTCACTATCAAAACAAGTGAAGGCGTGCTACATGTAGTGAATGTCACTACTGAAACAAGTAAAGGCATGCTCCATGTAGTGAATGTCACTACTGAAACATGAGAAGGCATGCTCCATAGAGTAATTATATTCACTAAAATAGAATACATAGTTTTGTAGAGCCATTCATATTTGGAATTCCTAAAAGTCTCTACACTTGTTTGGAAATGGTCTTCCCATGCTTGAAGTTTGATAGCCCTCATATAATTCAAAAACTCATTAGTTTTATGAAGATCACACATTTTCACTAATTGGAACTCATATCTCCTATTTCTCTTGGATCCCCAAGCTACAATGCCCATTATTAGTGCCATGTAAACAAAACTAGACAACATAGAAATGCCCAAAACCTCAAACAAGATTGATAAAGCAACCCCAACTTGTAGAGGCATCATCCAAATGTAATGAAGCTGCAACATTGCATCTGAAAGTTGTTGAGCATCCACGACCATGTAATTTACAATCTGGCCAACACCATGAGCTTGCCTAGTGGAGCTTGACAATCTTAAACCCTTTCTGTATAAAGTTGTGATCAGAGTAGACCTTATCATCATGCCCAACTTCTGACATTGAAAGTTATATTGATGGGAACAAAGAACCTCAATGGATTTTGCTGAAATAGTATCAATACAAGGACAAAGCCTTCATAAGGAAAGCTCTGATCTCCAAATGTAAAATCAACAAATTTTTGTATCAAAACTAGGCCAATATACATCACACACAGTTTTGCAATGGCCAGGGATGCAGTAAGTGCAAGATTTGGCCAAAAGCATCGAAGCAATGTAAGGTGTACAGGGTGTTGGTGTTCCACTATGTCATTAGACCAGTTTGATTTAAAAAGTTCAAACATATTTTCAGCACTATCACCAGGTGCCAGTGTAGGAACATCTGTCAATTACAAAGCATTTATGTAACCTTTCTTCAATATAGGATTCAACCATCACCATGTAGCCCTTGACAAAATACCTGCTATAGCATAAGGGGTTATTAATTCTTCTCAGTGCCAGAATTCAAAGTGCTACCATCGAGAAGAGGTTCATGTAATTTTTTTTTTCTATTTCTTCAACAATGGTGATTCTTGTAGTCCCTTTAAGGGCTAATTCCAGCAAAAATACATGGGTAGGGAAAATAATCATTGTAGAAAGGTCATAAAGAGGGAGAATACTATATGGATTAGGAGTTGTGGACGTGAACTTGATGATTGTAGAGATTAAGAATATTGTATTCAAAATGAAATTCATAAGCCACCAGAGATATAGAGACTTTGGACGTGTTGTAGCTTTGAATTTCTTCTCATGTCCAATTTACTGCCCCAAATACAATCCATGAAAGTGCTTGGATTCCAGATAAAACAATAAGAAACCAATGTTGACGAGGATGTCAAATCATCCCAGCTGCAATGAATTGAAAAAGAGGAGGGTCGTATTGCTACTTACAGGTAATGTGACATGGTCCGCATTCGAGTTAGGGTTCGACAATGATTAGGTTCAGTTTGAGTTCGAATTTTTTGATGAGGTTCGAATGAGGTTCACCATTAGGTTCATATCTATATCTATATATATATATATATATATATATATATATATAGGATAAAATAGTAAGAAATCAACATCAGTAAACATCAAAAAAGTTATCACAGACATGGAAATTCCAAGGATAAATTACAAGCTCGAGTTGTGACATGAGGTTATGAGTTTTGATCTATGAACTTGGTCAATGGCTATGAGGTTCAATTCGGTTTGCCAAACCTCAAAATTTCTTTAAGGTTCGCCAAAATTCAAACCTCAAGGTTAAATTTCTACGAACCTTGTGACATAGCTTACAAGAAGAGGATTTTCTACTTATTTTTAGTGCAAGCCTTAACGCAGTACAACATGGGAGGTTTCAGGTTCTAATTGACTCAACAAATTGTCTTTATTTGCAACAATTTCCTTCCAAAAACTTCATAACGATGAAGCAAACTTCAATTCTTTCTTGAAGGTAAATGTTGTAACTATTGATTCGAGTAAACCTCCACTCGAAATCTCATAACCCATCTGAATCTCTCTTTCATTAAAATCCATAAGTGGCAATAGTTTTTCTACAGATTGACATGGATCCTCTTCATTATAATACATCTACTACATCCAACATAAATGAAATAGATAGAAAGAGAAACTTATAGTGTGATGCCCAACGCCCCAAATAGGTTCATCACGAAACCTTTTCCTTAATGGATGCCTAAAACAATTCTTCATGATGACAGTGAATGCAAACATTTTGGAGATATTGGAAATCTCTCTATCCTGGAAAGACTGGTGAAAGGCTTGTAGAATCACCAAGTCGAGGGCTGAACAAATCCTCATGCCCACGTTGAAAGGAATCATATTCATCTACTTGAAACTCCTCTTTTTATTCCTTCAGCTCAAAGTCGTCTTCGTCCTCGTCAACTGAGCGATTCAGAGAGTAATTTAGAGATCAGACTTATCAACATCCTCTGCATCTTCATATTCTAAATCCACTTCCTTAAGATAGTTTGTCATTCATCTTCAGGGTTTCATTTGCTAAACTCTCACTCCTGTGATCGCCTTGTTGCTTCAACTTTGAAGGATCATTTCAATATTCAACTGTCTCAGTCTTGGCCTTATCAATTCTCTATTTCTTTTCAACAATTCCAACACACTTCATTTGCAGAGTAAACGATGTTACAAGCCATAAAACAATGCATAATAAGGCTGCCAATCATTGCCACTCCCAGTATATGTTCTCTCCATACAGACTGAACAATGTGCCTTTGGTCTGTATGTATCACTTAGCATAAGCAGTAGCCATTCTTTCGAAGTGTCTCATCCCTGCACTCTCTGAAGGCTCCAGGTGACCATTAATATCACCATAACCATGTAATATCTGAGCCTTCGTCAAATCGTCCTAGCTACAATAAATTGAAAAAGAGGAGGGTCGTATTGCTATTTACAGGCAGAGGATCTGGTTGGGAGGTTATTTCTTGTTTTCTCATTATACGCTCTTGACCTGGATAACATTCTACATCTCCAGATTTGTATAACTATTGTGGAGGATGCAGATTTCCCATCCTTGACCACCTGGAAAGGACATTTTGAGCTACTTCAGCTGAACACATAGTCTCTTCAATGTACAGAATGGATGGCCGATGTTTTTGAATCAACCTATTCATGGATCATTGTTGGGAGGCCATCCCTATGCCCCTCATATTATGGGATAGCACAATCATCTTTTCACCCCTCATGGGATGCTTTGCTAAGGGCCCCAAGTATCATTTGCTGCCTACCTTCCAGTATTTCTCTTTCCGCATTTGGCACTACAAACCAGGAAGGGACTGCAATGCTAAGTCTGCCCGGAAGCCTGATATGAAATAGAATTTATTTATAGTAAAATCCCTAGCTACTCCGTGTTATTGGCTTTGAACCCTCTCCTAACCTGCTAAGGAAGAAAAGTAGCACGGAAGGGGAAGGAGGGAAATTAAATTATTAGATTTTAGCAATTTGTAAATTTGTTTGCAGGAAATTAAATTTTAATGGGTCAATTTTAAATTTTAGATTTTAGAGTGGCTCAAAATTATATTTTAATAATTTTTCCATTGTTTATGTTGCTATTATTGAGTAGGAGGTTCATGTTAGAGTGGTCTCCAAAATGATAATTTTGTGTCAAGGTATCAATAAAATTTATAAAAAAAATATATTTTGAAAAATGATTTTAGGATCTATTACATGAAAGTATAAAAGAAATTTTTAGTATGTTTATATAAAGAGGGAAAGAGAACATGAGGTTTACACATAAGGGTAATATTAACGTCGTAGTCTAATGATTATGTTTTTTTGCTTTGAAAGTTATGGAAATTCTGGTCATATTTTGAAAAAATCCAGCAAGGATTTTTGTAAATCCAAGTAAAAGCTGTCAAAATTCATAATTTTAAGTGCCTTAGAGGTTTTTGATGGTGCTGAATCTATTTCCACCATCAAAAACATGATTCAAACACTCCATCTACAAGATTTTTTGAAATTGTTTTGCCCGGATTCAACCACTTTTGGTCATCCGGGTAATTCCTCCGCCTTTGTAGACAACTCCAATATTAACTAACCCTTAAGGAGGTGGGAAATATATCTAATTCTATGAATAATGTTATTAAAAAATTTGAATTGTCCTAGGTATCCCATTATTTTATGTGGTTCAAAGTTCTTGGAGAATGGTAATTGTTACATCTAAGGAATATTTGTACCATGTATATCCGCCCAAAGGATTCACTTCCTATTGGATTAACCATGAAGCATGACCCTAATATTGTTGAGTGAATTGAACTTGTCAACTCTCAATAGAAGAAGTATTTTACCGACCGGGACTCGACGAGCTGAGCTAACCCTGGGGACTAAGTTTAGGGTATGTTTATTTTCTATATTTTGTCTTTCAGTTTTGGTTTTTCCTTAGGGTGGGCTTGGGTGGTGTGGTCAAAATGAGTTGACAGAATCATAAACAACCATTGAACAAGGGCTAACCAAATTCAAGTCCATTGCTTTCGTTTGGTTTAATATATTGAACATTCAATTGAATATATAATTTAGGAATGAAGCCCCAAGGGTTAGCTAAGTTGGTCAAAATCAGTGCCTAGCAATTGGGAGGTCACAGGGTCCATTCTCCCCGAAGCCCTTGGGGTTAGGCCTAGATAGTGGGTCACGGGGTTAGATTCCCTCCGGGGTCGATCAACCCAGATTTTTTCATGGACGTAGCGCCACCCGTTGACCACGGTGTCCGTGAACCAAAATATATATATATATATATATATATACATATACATATATAGTTTAGGAATGATATTCGGTAACTGGAAAAATAGTGTAGAGCAGAGATTGAAAGAAAAAAATAATACATACCTAAAACATTTTGATGTCTTTATGATTTCCCATAGATGAAAGTGTTTCTGCATTTACAGATGCCTAGGCTGACCATGGCAGGACCTTCCAGTAGATGCCAACTGTGAAACATTAGCTTGTTGGTGCGCCAATGCCATATCAAATACACAGATCGATAAGTATTATTATCGATTTCCAAAAACAACTACCTTGAATTCTTCCTCCCTTTGATTCCTCATCTTCTCCCTCTTCTTACCAATCCACCCACCCACGAAAAAAAAAAATCTCTTACTTTTTCCATCTATCATCAAAATTCAAATGGCTTACTAGAAAGAAAAAAATCAAACCTACACTATCTTACGCCCTCACCTTGAATTCTTCCTCCCTGTGATTCCTATTCGTCTTCGCCCTCTTCTTGCTAATCCATGCACCCATAAAAACAAAAAATCTCTTACTTACGACTTCTTCCTTTCTTTTTCATTAATTAATTAATGGCATATCTATTAATTTCAAACATAAACTTTATTTTGCACCTCCCTCCTCTTAGTCGCTTTGGAACACGAGTCTCTTTTCACAGGTTTTGTAAGTAGAGTGATGGGAATTTGGAATGTGAGCCACCATTAAATGGTTTTTTTATCTAATTGTGCTATATTGGATAAATGGTATGGTGGGTTTTTATTTTCTAATTAAAAAACATTATTTAAACATAAATGGAAATTTTGCCATGTAATATTAAGTTTTTTTTTTAATATTAAGTTTATTTTGGGAGATTAAAAGGGGAAAATGTTATTTTCCTCACTCATATTCAATTCTTCCTTACAATATATTAGTTCTTCATGAATTTACTATTGCTTACATTTTTTTGTGAATCAACTATTGATTAAGGTTCACAAGGTATCAATGATCTCATTCTCACTTTTGGATTCGAGGGCGATACAAAATGTTACATGTAGATATTGAAGATTGACAATGAAGGGTGATACAAATAGTTACATGATTGCTAATGAAAATGATGATAGGAACTCATCTCCTTCTCAACTCAGTGGCACCTACCTCAAACCCTTGTAGGGTTCCACCCATAGATTGCACAAGGCCTTTGGATTGCAAAGCAAAGCAAGGAAGTCAATGATTTAAAGGGAGAAGTAGAGACACGACACCTCTAAATATCACGAATTCTTGTTAGGCATTTTCTATAACCAAAATCAAAGGATTTCTCTCATGTTTTATGTGCTTTTCACAATAAGTCAACCTCGTAGACCTACTTCAAAGGCACATTATCCTACATAACTTAACAACCTTTCAATGATGGAAATATGCATGTGTATTTTGATGATGGTGGTGTCCATGTGTTTTTTGTGTATCCTATTGAGGGTGATGGGCACATGTCTTATGTTTATGGAAACCTGCATGTGTATTGCGTTGATGGTATTGACCTTATGTCTTTTATTGATATTGCATTGATATATATATTGACGGTGGTGAGCTCTTCGTATGGTCTTGGATCTTTTGCTCATCATGGTTCCTAGTGGCTTTACTTTCATTGAAATGTATCTTATTGTACACAATTAAAATGACTAACGTAAACCACTGATTCATATTATTGTAGTACATGGTAGGTAGTCATTAGACTAAATTAGTCATTAACGTTAGTCATTTTGAGATTTGTTACTTATCAGCTAGTCGTATATTTTATTCTGGGACTAAATTAGTCATTTATATTAGTCGTTTTTAGTTGGGTCACTTAATATTTCTCATTTTTTGTAGTATTTCACTTGTAAAAGTTGTGGTGACTAACTTTTTTAGTCACCTAGTCACTATCTTCTCATTTTCTACTAGTGGTGCCTTCAGATTTTTATATGCCAGAACATAGAGAACATAAGGTGAAATAGAGAGGTTGATAGCTAGACTATCTTATGGTCTACAACCCTACACAATCAAATTCTCAAGAATAATCTCTAAGCGTTAGTTATTAAGCATCAATCATAGAAATTTATTTGGTTTGGCACTTTTCTCCAACTCTAGAAACACACATAGGCTTAAAATAAATTGTATACCCTGTTCTCATTATAAATTCAAATGACAGTCCTTGAAGTCTATGGTCTGCTGAAGCAGCCAAACAAAAATAAAAGAGGAAGATTTACATGGAATCAGAGGTCTGAGAGTTAATTATCTTGTTTGCAATCATGGCATTACCTCAACAACAAAGCGAGCCCAAATCTTGTCACTGTGAAGTTCCATGACTCCCGTTAAAATCATAAGCCCCAAGCCTCAAATGATGTCAGCTATTTCAAGGAAGAGCCACTGCTCCTCACAAGGCATCTACAATATTGGTGAAAACCAACAGAAGATAACATGAAAACGTTAAACCATGTCTCAAAATAACAAAAATGAGTTATTGAATGCAATATAAAAACCTTGTCAATCTAAGAAATTAACTGACCTCTATAAGCAATTCTCGGGGCTGACTCATATTCTCCACTATGACAGGGAACCCCATAGTTTGAAGACCCAATTCCACTGTCGAGCTTGCACCACTTTCCAGGTTACATTTTGAAAGAAATCCACCATCCTTGTCAAGCACCTACATAGTTTCCAAGGTAATAAACAATTATACTTGACTAGCAAGTTTACAGTGATATTTTTTCTTTAACTGTTGGAAGAAGCAATTTATCTGTTGGAGCAAAACAATCACTGCATGGATGGAAAATACATAAAGAAGCACAAGAAGATCAGAATTTCAAATGTAAATCCCAAGTATACGAGAATGGTAATGTAATATTTTAAAGCGCCAATAAACACCAAGAATGGAGGTGAAATACCAGTCTAGTTGTAGTAATTGTAACTTGGTCAAGTTGTTGTTATAGTTAAGTTGTTGTTATAGTTGAGGTAGGATTTTGTTGGGTTCCCATGTTGCAAAAAATGTAAGGGTAGTTGTGAGGGCTAAGGATCGCCAGGGCATGCTAAGGAATGAAAAGGCATGCTAACACATTCCAGACAATTTTGTGGTCTAATGGTTTGATTTATTTTTAAGGTGTTATTTTTATTGTCTGCTTTGCATAGCACTATTTTCCTAGTTTGGAACATTACAATCAGCGTGTTCCAGGTGTGCTAAGGTGGGAGTGACAAGGTATGCTATGCATTGCTGCCAAGGCATGCTAGAGTGCTAGGGAAGCATACCAAGATACCAAGATGTGCCAAGCTCCAAGGTGTGACAATGTGTGCTAACGAATGTTAGGGAGTGCCAAAGAAGCACAAGGGAGCACTAGGTCAAAATGCATGGAAATGAATGAATAAGAGTGTGTGACAGGAAGTGTCAGTGAGTTCCAAGTGTGCTAAGGAGAGAGTGACATAGTATGCTAGGTTGCGCTAAGTCATGCTAGATTGCTAGGGCGACATGCAGCCAAGATGTTCCATGTGCCAGGGTGTGTCAACATGTGCTAGGACGTGTTAGGGAGTGCCAAGGAAACACAAGGGAGAACTAGGTCAAATTAGTGCATGCAAATGAACAAATAAGAGTTTGTGACAAGAAGTGTCAGTGAGATACAGGTGTGCTGAGTGAGTAACAAGGTATGATAGGCAGTGTTAAGGCATGCTAGAGGCTAGGGAAACATGCCAAGATGTGTTAGGTGCTAGGGTGTGCCAATGCATGCCAGGGAGTGTTGTGGAGTGCCAAGGAAAAAAAAGGGATCACTAGTTTCAAATACATGGAAATGAATGAATAAGAGTGTGTGGCAGGGGGTGTTAGTGAGTTCTAGGTGTGGTAAGGAGGGAGCGACAAGATATGTTAGGTAGTTCCAAAGAATTCTAGAGTGCCAAGGCAACATACCAAGATATGCCATGTTCCTGGGTGTGTCAATGCGTGCCAGCGAACGTTAGGGAGTGCCACCAAAACACAAGGGAGAACTAGTTCAAAATGCATGGAAATGAAGAGATAAGAGTGTGTGATAGGGAGTGTCAACGAGTTCCAAGTGTTCTAAGGAGGGAATGACAAGGTTATACGCTCGGCAGTGCCAAGGCATGCTAGAGTTTCAGGGCATGTCAGAGAGTGTTAGGATGTACTAGGGAGTGAAAAGCATGCCAAGAAATGTATGGGATGCTAACACAAGCCACATAGGGCTAAGGGATTGTTAGAGATGCCATGTGCTATGGCATGTCAAGATGTAAATTGTGTTTCTTAATTGTTTTGTGGCCATGGTTGGACGTGAGCCTTGAATTGGTAACTTATTAAGTGGGATGAGTTGAGATTGGACATGAGTAGCCTAATATGTATTATAGGCAGTTATTAGGTGAATAATGTATAGTCTAGTTGTAGTAACTATAACTTGGTTAAGTTGTTGTAGTCGAGGTAGGACTTGGTTGGGTTCCGACCAAGTCTAAAAAAAAGTAAGGGTAGTTGTGAGGGCATGATAGCTAAGGAGTGTCAGGGCATGCCAAGGAATGAAAAGGTGTGCTAACACATGGAATACAATGTTAATGGATGGCGAGGAGTATTAGGGAGAGTCAGGGGAACACAAGGGAGAACTAGGTCAAAATGCTTGGAAATGAACAAATAAGAGTGTGTTCCAAGGAGTGTCAGTGAATTCCAGGTGTACCAAGAATGAAGTGTTTTAGGAGAATTTCATAATAGGACTTGTAGGAGGCAAGCCTATGGTTGTGATAAGGCTTGGAAAAATCAATTTCAAAGAAAGGGAGACTTTGGGTTGGGCACAATATTGTTTTGTTAATGAATTAGTTGAGTTCCCAAGTCACCATAAAAGTAAGGTTATTTGTGAGGGTGTTAGTATCAGTCAGTTCAGTCTATCACCATTAATAAAATATTCTCTTACAAGGTGTTGTTAGGGTGTCAAGTCAAATTTTTTGTCATTTCAGTGAGTCTTCAAATAAAAATTTGGTCACTGGCTAGTGTGTCTAGGGCTATTTCCACTCTCTCAAGAATTTCATATGCCGATCACTTTCATTGCTCAGCTGAGTCCACCATCATGAAAACATCATTAATATCACTTCAATCACATCATCATGGTCTCCATTCAGCTCAATGTCACCATTAGGTCATTAGGGTTAAGGTCACAAAATCAGTCATTTCATGTATAAATCCGGCGAATGAGGAGTAGCAATAGGTAAATTTGTTCAATAACACTTGATTTCAAACGTAACTTATGTTTTTAGATGTAATAATGTTACTAAGGCTATAAATTTACAAGAAGAGGTCCTAAGGCTACAAAACTCAAAAAGAAAGTGAATTGGTGAGGGGGGCCATCCTGCCTCATTAATCACTTAGACACCAAAATAAAATTATAAAAGCACATGGAGGAGCTCATTTGCACTTGTCTACCATCCTAGCATCGAGATCCTCCCTCTCCTTTGCAAAAAATTGTGATTCCATATTCCTCACTAGAAAAAAATAACTCTCGCTGTGCACAGACAACCTTCACTGCATACCTGGACAGCACATTGCGCACAGGAAGCCTTTGTTGCGCATGGGACAGAGTTGTCCAAAATTTTTGTTTGACCACCAAAATTCATTTTTCAAAGCTCCTCTTCAGTCACTTCATCCTCCAAGCTCTATAACAAGTAAGTTTAATCATTTTGATGAGCCCCATAAATGGGTAATTATATGGGCTCATTTTGCCTCCTCACATAGTTAAATCAACCATTCTCTTAGCTTATTGCATGTTTTTTTATTATATTTATGCTTATGGAGTGAGTTGAGTTAGTTATGATGCCATGAGGTCTAATATGTGTTTAATGCAAATTTTTGTTGAATTTTGAAGACAAAGTCAAAGATTCAATGGACAATTGGCAGCAATAATTCGAAGTGGACAAAGGAGAGGACTTATAGGAGGGAATCCCCCTCATTTATTACTCCCCACATCGAATTCCCCTTCATACAGCTCGGAGTACAAACAACCAAATCAATGCACTAGGAGGCAGCCGAGCAAGTGGAGGATAGCTTATGTTTATCTCGAGTTTTGGGAGCCAAGCCTCCCTGATTTTGAGGAAGCTGTTGGGAGCTTCAGTTGTATAAGTAGAGAGGTCTAGGGCCTCACTAGGGTCAAATTTTTGTTGCAGTTTTGCTCTACTCAACTTCGAGCTTACTTTTGGTGACAGTTTCATGTAATCCTATTACTATTTGGATAATAAAGATGATATCCTTCTTGAGCTAGCACTGAGTTACCTCAGAGGGCTGAAGCTCTTGGGTTAGGGCCCAATCCAAGCACCCAAGCTCCTCTTGTTTGTATTTATATGCTTTTTTTCAGTTTATGGATTAGTTGTTGTTAGATGAATCTCTTTCTTGGTTAAGAATAGGTTGCTTTTGGTAATTCAGAGGTTGTTTCCATTTTTGTTTCCCATAGCAGGTTAAGCAGTGATAGAAAGAAGATTCAAAATGCTAGCAATAGTGCCTTGGCCTCTTTTCCTCCCTTTGGGACCATGAACTGAGGCAAAGACCCTCTTCCTGCCCCAAAAACACAGATTTTCCTTCTCAATAGGATTTCTAGTGTTTACAATTTGTTAGATGGTTAATGCTTTTCTTAGATCTCTTCCACCATGCTCATTTCTGTCTTTGCAATAAGTCTTCTTCCATGCTTTCTCTCCTTATAGCATTTTTCAGCATTTCTTTCCATAGCTCATAATTTAGATTAGCTTGATGCAAAATTCTGTTTTTTTGATGTACTTAATTTCCTTGCTTGCTTGATCTCATTGTTTGACTGTCAGTTCTTTTGCAGCAGATCTCTTCTCACAGCAGGTCAGCCTATCAGCCATCACATTCTCTCCCTGATCTATGCCCTACAGGTCGCCCAAAGTTCACCTCAAATCTGCCTTAGTTTTCTGCATTTTTCCATAGGATTTCTTCCTCTCTCCCGACCATATTTCCCTCTCCTCGTGATCCTTGGTGGACCCTAGGCACCCTAACACATCATCCCAACCTTCATCTACCTTTTCCACCCACTCTCACACCTTCAAAACCTTCAAAACTGCTCTCGGCATCCTCCTGTAGACCTCCTGTAGACCTCCTATAGATCCCCTGTGTCCTCCTGTAGATTTTCCTGTAGGCTTTCTTTTGAAGGCTGAGTGTGGGAAAAGCCTCTATAAGGCCACCTGAGACCTCCTAGGACCCATCTACACCATCCTACATCTCCTCAAACCCCAAATTCACCCTTCAACACCACCTATTCGCTTCCACCTTCACACACAATAAAATACATGCATGTCAATTTCACATAAAAATATATAAAAATCCAAAAAGATGTTTTTTTCTCATTTACTTCTAGAAATAGCTTGAGTAGATGTTGTTTACTTCCTTGAGTAGGTAATGGCATTCATTTCATGGTTTTCATAGTTCTTTCTGCAAAATTAGGATTAGTTGGTTAAGTAGGTTTTGCTAGGTTTACTTTACATTTTAGTCTTTTTCCTTTCTGCAAATAGATTAGCCTCTGTAGAGTAAGATTTCCTTTCTTTCATCAAATATAGAGCTTCTTTTGGAATCCAAAGAAGTTGGCTTGAGCTCCTAGTGATATTGCGCCAGCTGACCAAGTGAAAGCATGCAGTAAGAACTAGTACTTGTGCATACATCACCGTCGCTTCCAAGTTTGTTATGAACTACCAGGTTGACAAGAGTAAAGTAGGCAGCGCAGGAGTTGCAGCATTATTGCTACAATACTAGTGATCAACACTTTTTGGCACCATTGCCAAGGAAGTGTCAGAGTATTTTTTGATTACTTCTTTCTTCTATTTTCTATCGCAACATTTTGCTAAGTAGTTTATTTCAACAAAAGTAGAATAGTTGTTTCTTTCGGTGTCTGCATTTCCTTGCTTTCCTTTTCAATTCTGCAAATTTCATTTCAGCAAAAGTAGAATAGTTGTTTCTTTTAGTTTCTACATTTCCTTGCTCTCCTTTTCAATTCTGGAAATTTCATTTCAACAAAGTTCATTTCAGTTAGTTGCAATTTGTGTTGTTCAATCCATTTCAGTTTTGGAGGTATAACCAGTGAAAAAACAAAAACCAACCAAAAAGATTTTCTTTCATGCCTCATAGAAATAGAGATAATTCAGGAAAATTCTTGCCCAACACCCCCACTACATCACACAACAAACCTTCTCTCTTCTTTGGTGGCAGTGATCAAGAAGAACCTTTAGGTGAAAAACCAGAGATATTTGAAGAACCTATAGGGGAAGAAGAAGAAGAAAACATCCCTCCTGAGCCAATGGCTGAAAACAGAAATGCTAGGGGAAATGGAGAAAGAATAGAGGGTACATTTCCCATTCGGGAGACCAATAGGGACACCAAAATGAAGAATATAAGTCCTTCAACCCTACCTCACTTCCATGGTTTGACTACGGAGGATCCCGACACCTTCTTGTTCGAGTTTGCTGTCATCTGTCGAACCTATGTCTATGCAGAAGATGAGCAAAAGTTGAAACTATTCCCTTCTACTCTCAAGGATGCAACATTGCGCTGGTTCATCGGGTTACCTCGCAATAGCATCACAACTTGGGCTCAGATGCAGCAGGCCTTTAATAACAAATATCGAGACTACTGTAGGCATGGAAAATTTTAGGAGCAAATGTTCGCCTTTTGGCGAAATTAAGGAGTTTTAAATTTTTGGTCGGCGAATATTTTGTATCATAGTACATTTTTACAAATCGCCTCAAATAGGCCACCTTATTTTAAGGGAGAGGGTAGAAAAGGTAAATTTAGCCCTTGAAATTAGGAGTTACAACCTTCCATTTGCCCTAATTTTCAATAATAGGTTTTATTTAAGTGAATCCTATGGGCCAAATACCATATTTATAAAAGAGGTATGGTAAATTAATAAAAATATAAATAAATAAGAGGTATGGTAAATAAATAAAACATTTTTTATATTTACTCCATAAGTCACCTTATATACATGCAAGGGTGTAAACAAATAAAAATATAAATAAAGTGGAGGTATGGTAAATAAATGAAACCTTTTTATATACTTATTCAAAAGGTATGGTAAATAAATAAAAATATAAATAAACTAGACGTATGGTAAATAAATAAAACCTCTTTTTATATTTAGTCCATAACCCTCTTTCTATTTATTAAGGCTCGAAAAAGAGGTTTTATTTAAGTGAATCCTATGGGCCAAATACCATATTTGTAAAAGAGGTATGGTAAATTAATAAAAATATAAATAAACCAGAGGTATGGTAAACAAATAAAACATTTTTTTATATTTACTCCATAAGTCACCTTATATTTAAGAACACTCAAAAAATGCGTTATATTTAGGTGAAACCTATGGGCAAAATACCATGGGCTAGATTATTATTAATACCATGTAAAAAACATTATTAACCCTAATATTAGTATTAATAAAAATAAAAATGGCACATGGTATTAACCCATGGTATTCACGTAGAATGTATCCTATTTAAATGGGGGAATTAAACCAACATAGATCCATATTTACTTTGGATCTACTAAGCCCCGAGAGGGATCAAATATCGTGATATGCAAACTAGCATATAGTGAAAAAATATTTGATCCCTCTCGGGGCTTGGTGGATCAAGAGTAAAAATGGATGTTGTATTTTAATGTATGTTAAACATTTTAACTTGGTTAAAATAAAAAATAAATAAAAATCAATTATTAATTTTATTAATTTTTATAAATTACTAATAGTAATTTTTAAGCTCCAGGTTTATGATAACCCATGGTATTGACCCATGGTAATACCATGGTATTCATGTGAGCATAAACTATTTAAAGGGGAAATTCTATCATCTTATATCCATCTTAATTCTGGGTCTACCAAGTGCTCAGAGGGATAAATAGATTTCATCCCCTAAGAGTGGTAGATGTGGAGTTAAGATGGATATAGGTTGGTTTTTATGATAATGAAGATATTAAATAGACTTAGGAAATTATATTGTAAAAACATCTTAAGGTGAATGGTTAAAGCTACATTTAGTCACTTCACAAAATTTAGTAAAAAATACCAATATATCCATTAATATTGGTTTTTAACTTTTTCTGATTTAACAAAAAAAAATCAAAACAATGAAACCTTATCACCCTTTCCGCATCACCCTCGCAGAATATTTCTCACCATTTTTCAAACATTCTCAATATGATATCTTCATGAAAAAGTTTAGGTACTGATGTTGGATTAGATGTTTGAAAAATAAGTTGGTTTGTACAACCTTTCATCTTCTGTGCTATTCTTAGTTTGTCCTAATGATCTGTAGGGGTTGGAGCCACTGCACCATATTTTCCTAAAAGGTGGAGATTGCTCACCAAAAAGGAAATTAATCTACATGTTACAACGTTGTTAAAAAATGTGAGACCTATGAGGGTAGTGAATTGTGTTAATAAGCAATTTACATTGGGAGAGACGTAATTAAATTTTATTATTTAATTGAAGATTTCCAATTAAAATAATAATAAATCTACATTTATATATTCATATATTGATTGGAAGGATTCTCACAATTGTCACTTCTTTCAATTAGATCCCCTTCAAGCCTTTGGGATACCTAATACTTTCTTATATAATATAGTTGGGGCTTGCTACTTGTTGGCGTGTTGGGGTAAACAAACTTGATGTGTTTTTTTTTTATCTCGTAGTTGGAGTCTATGGAATAAGAAAGAAATTTGATAACTTGAAAAAGGTGGTAGCTTGAAAAAATTTGTAGAGAAAAGATTAATCTCTCCTACCTTGATAGAACTTGTTGTCAATATCAACACCTACAAGAACTTTGTTGTGGAATATTATCAAAACTAACATAAGTATATGAAAGAGTGTGCTGTAAGAACCTTGACAAACACGACCACTGAAACTTGGAACATTGTTTGTAGGAAGAGAAAATTATGTTTCCTTTTCCAAACATGCATGTTAGTATATTACAGTTTAATGAATATGTTTTCTTATTATCATATATGGTTTCATACTTTAACAAAACATTTGCCAAGACTTCACAATGTTTTATTATTCATTAAAAGATTTTCCAAGATCTTACAAGATTTTATAATTCAGTGAAAGATTCTCCATCACTGTACAAGATAATATAATCTGGTGAGAGATTCACCAAAAAAATTATATATACATATTATATTATTGATAAAATCGCCTCCCATTTTTCCTATGTATCATGGGGATTAGCCCATTTATTATACATATAAATTTAGGGTGGTTCCTAAAATTTTCCCTGACTGTAGGTCAAAAGATACCAAAGAAGAAATCTTCCAAATGACCATGGGAAGTGATGAATCCTTGGAAGATTATGAAGAGAGGTTCCAGCTCAGTTACAAAAGGGCCAGGTGCACATTTGACCCTCAATCTTTGAAGTTGGTCCTGCTTAGCGGAATTCTGGAAAACCTTCTAGACACCCCCCATCTACTGGCCGGGGGAGACATCTACCAACTATCTTATGAGGACATAAAGATTGTTTTTAGAAACAATTCTAGAGCAGCCAGAAAGAGAGGTAGGGGAGTCAACCCATAGCCAGTACCTCCTCTTCCAATTCATCCATCAAAGGTGAACTCAGAAAGATGCTGGAAGACTTCAAGAGTGAGATGTAGTAGACTCTTGCCATGCAAATGGATACCTTGCATATCAAAAGGAAACAAGAGGAAGCAGAGAGGGCTTTGGCCATCTTTTGTCTTAGATGCACCAGGAGGCATCCTAGGAACGAATGTCCATTGAACTCTATAGAGGTTTGTTCAATCTGTGAAGATGATCATTCTACAGATAAGTGCCCTTCCTTGCCCGGACTTAAAGCTGTATACCAAGGGGACGAAGGAGCCACTGAACCACTCTATTTCATGAACCAAAGGAGACCGAATGGACCTAGACCATACTAGCAGGGGATGCAAGGGACATCTCAGGCATACTGCAACCCCAACCAACTCATTTCCATACCTTCTTGGGACCCTCCTGCTCATCCTTCCTGGTCCACACCTTCTCCTTGGTCCTTTCCATCTCAATATCATGCCCAACTAGTTGCTCATTCATTTCAATCCTATGCTCAGCCGCAACCTCAGTGGAATGCATCTCATCAGGGATGGAGGCCCCAATACAACTCTCCTCCCTCTCTTTTGCCTCCACCACCTGCTCAACCACAACCATTGCCTCCTGCTCCACCAAGGCAACCCGAAATGCCTGCCAAGCCGAAACCGAACCCGAACAACAGACAGGCTTAGCAAGTATATAGTGGGGAACCATCATGCCCAACTTATGCTGTGGAGATTCAGGAGGTTAACCTGTGATCTGGGAAGGTTCTCCCATATAGCTAGCCTCCACCTAGGGAGATTGAGGAAGATAAAGAGGAAAGTGAACCTAAAGCAATTCCACCCTTTCCTGAGAGACTATCTGGGACAACATAGCCTACCTAGAAGAAACTGAACTTCTGGGAGAATTGAAATAGTTATGTGTGAAGATACCACTTCTCCAAGCCATAAAAGATGTGCCTATCTACAATAGGTTGATCGAAGATAAGTGCTTTAGGCATCCAAGAAGGCGCAAGAGAGATTCCCCAGCCATCAATGTCATAGGACAACTGTCCAACCTGATGTTGGGGCATGTAATCTGTCCGAAATATCTGGACCCTGGAAGCCCAGTAGTTGATGTCCACATCAATGGCACCATGATCCCACATACCTTGATTGATTTGGGAGCTACCATTAATGTGATGACAAAGGACACAATGCTCAAACTTAACCTCCAGGGCTCCTTGAGGAAGACCACGATAGTACTGTAGCTAGCAGACCGCTCCACCGTGACCCCTGAAGGGATTGTGGAAGATGTGATGGTCTCCATTGATTCTTGGGAGTACCTTGCTGATTTCTTAGTTCTCCAGCCGAAGGCAAAGCTCACTGGGTATCCTCTCATCCTGGGAAGACCCTAGTTGGCTACTGTCGATGCCTACATCAGCTGTCGAGCTGGGAACATGACCATCAAGAATGGGCATATGTCCAAACAGTTAATCCTATACCCTCCTGCCCAACCCTTGCTAGAACATGATCTACCTCTTTGGTTGGAGGAGGAGGATGAGGATGAAGTCTATTCTATACCACTTTTTGCATTAGAAATCGCCATGGGGGGGGGGGGGGGGAACTGCAAGATGAGGATGATATCATTGACAATTTAATTCAGAATCCACCCCCCAATATCATACCATTAGAGGACATAGTGAAAGAAACAAAAAAAAACCCCTTAACTGATCTCCGTGTGGCCGACCCGACCTCTCTCCGTGTTAAGAATATATAATTTGGCCCAGAAAGGACCTTGAAAATCAATCCATCCCTATCCACTTCCCAAGAGAAGGAGTTGTGCAGCTTATTGAGAAAACATTTAGATGCCTTCGCCTGGAGTTATAAGGAGATGAAGTATGTGCACCCTTCAATATGTACTCATCATATATACATTAAGGAATATTGCAAACCAGTCAGGCAGCCTCAAAGGAGGATGAATCCAGCACTTAAAGACATTGTTAAGGAAGAGTTGCAATAATCACTTGATGTAGGATTCATCTACCCCATCTCTGACAGTGAATGGGTCTCTCCTTTGGTGCTAGTGCCAAAAAAAATGGAAAGTGGAGAATCTGTGTCAACTATAAGGAATTGAACAAAGCCACTAAAAAGGACCATTTTCCTTTGCCTTTCATAGATCAAGTGTTAGATGTTCTGGCGGGGAAAAAGTTTTTCTCCTTCCTAGATGGGTTTAGCGGGTACAGTCAGATTCAAATCAGCTTGGAAGACCAAGATAATACCACTTTCACTTGTCCTTGGGGTACCTTTTCATACTGGGTCCTTCCTTTTGGTTTGTGTAACGCTCCAGCCACTTTCCAGAGAGCGGTATTGAGTATATTTTCTAAACTAGTTCATGATGCAGTGGAAATATATATGGATGATTTTACTCCTTATGGTTCTAACTTTCAGGAAGCTTTATCTAACTTGGGAAAAGTTTTGGACAAGTGTATTGAGATGAACCTATCTCTCAGTTCGAAAAAATGTGAATTTTTTATGACTGAAGGGACCGTGCTAGGTCATGCAATATCTCAACAAGGATTGCAGGTGGACCCCAACAAATTTGCCATCATCCAAAGGGTCCCACCTCCTCAAAAGGTGAGAGATGTCAGAAGTTTCCTAGGCTTAGCTGGGTATTACCGAAGATTCATTAAATATTTCAGCAAGCTAGCCTCTCCATTGTTTGGTATTTTAGGTAAAGATGTTGAATTTGTATGGTTGGAAAACTGTCAAGAAGCCCTAGATACCTTAAAAAGCAAACTTGTGATTGCCCCAATCCTCAGAGGCCCAAACTGGGCTCTACCTTTCCGCATTCACATAGATGCCTCGAACAAAGCAATAGCAGTAGCCGTAGGACAAATTGATGAAAAGTTACCTTATGCCATATACTTTATAAGAAAAAACTTGTCAAAGGTGGAGC
The DNA here is from genome assembly GCA_031772625.1 of Pinus tabuliformis. Taxonomy (NCBI): domain Eukaryota; kingdom Viridiplantae; phylum Streptophyta; class Pinopsida; order Pinales; family Pinaceae; genus Pinus; species Pinus tabuliformis. Next base: position 1,999,708,097 of record CM062816.1, read on the forward strand.
TGAACTATACGGTAACCAAGAAGGAACTTCTAACTGTTGTGCATTCTTTAAACAAATTCAGACATTATATCACAGGCTATCAAACCTTCATGCACACTGATCATGCTGCAATTAGATATTTAATGAAAAAACCGGATGTAAATGCTCACATTATTAGATGGTTTCTTTTACTGCAGCAGTTTGATTTGACCATTGTTGATAAGCTTGGTAAAGAAAATGTTGTTGCTGACTTTTTTTCTAGAGTAAATTTTCCTACAGGTGAAGAAGGAATGGTGGATGATCAAATGCCAGATGAACACCTATTTGCTATCTCAGTACTCTCTCCATGGTTTTATGATATAGCAAACTACTTGGTTTCAGCACAATTTCCACCACACCTGTCCTCAAAGGAGAAGAGAAAGATAGTAAGGAAAAGTGCCCCTTTCACCTGGATTGGGGGCATTCTCTTCAAACTTGGCCCAGATCAGATCTTGAGAAGATGTGTCAGGGAGGAGGAAGTTTTTGACATCCTCCTGACTTGTCATGATGGGCCTTGTCGTGGTAATTTTGCAGCAAAGAGAACTGCCTTCAAAAGATTGCAAGCATGCTACTATTGGCCCACTCTTCATAAGGATGTGAGTAGATACACCAACCAATGTGATCAGTGTCAAAGGATGGGGAAACCTACTCCAAAGGATGAGATGCACATGCAACCTCAAGTGACCTTTGATCCATTTGAGAAGTGGGGCATGGACTTTGTGGGTCCTATCAACCCCCCTTCAAAACAGAAGTAATACATCATTGTGTGCACCGATTACCTGAAAAAGTACGCAGAAACAAAAGCAATCAAAGCAGAAATATAGGAAAAAGTAGCTGAGTTTTTGAGGGAAAACATATTCTACAAGTTCAGGTATCCAAGAGAATTGGTCACAGATCAAGGCAGTCAGTTCACTTCCAATTTGATTGAAGACCTGCTCACACATTATAAAATCAAGCACAGGACTTCCACCCCTTACCATCCACAAGCTAATGGGAAGGTGGAAGTCACTAACAAAGCTTTGGAAGGAATTCTGACCAAGGTAGTGAGCAGCAGCAGAAAAGATTGGGTGGAAAGATTAGTTGAGGCCACCTGGGCCTACAACACGACATGGAAGACCATCACAGGGTTCACACCCTATGAAATGGTCTATGGGAAGAAGGCTTCACTGTCAATAGAATTTGAATTCAATACACTAAGGATGGTAGCTCAGCTGGACCTAGACCTCAGCCATGCACAAAAGTAAAGATTACTCCAACTCAATGGATTGGATGAACAAAGGTTGCAGGCCCTTCTCCACATAGAGGTAGTTCAACTTCAGAGGAAGATATGGCATGACAAAAATATCAAGGAGAAGCAATTCCAAGAGGGAGATTGGGCACTGCTCTATGATTCAAGGTATAAAGACTTCAAAGGCAAGCTGAGGACAAGATTGCTGGGACCCTACACTGTGGAAAAGAGCAATGACAATGGTTCAGTTTTGATCAGAACCATTGAGGAGGAAGCCATCCCCATGCTTGTCAATGGACATAGGCTGAAAATTTACAAGAAGCCCCTCTCCAAGTGAAAGTTCATTGAAGATCTGAATAAGATAGTTATGGTAGTGGAGCATGTCTTAGCCTCCACTTCACCCACCCACTGAAGAAACATAAAAGAGAAATAGAAAATAATGACTCAAGTGAAAACCTCCATGAGGCACTTGAGTCCCATCATTGAGTTGAAAACCTATTCTAAGGTGGCCCAGTGATGCCAAAAAAAAAAAAGAGAAAAGAAAAAGAGAATAAGATCCCTGGGAGAAAACCTCCCTTGGAGGTGCCCAAGGCAGGCAATTAGGGTGAAAACCTCCTTGAGGTTCCCTAGTTGTTTTCAAAAAAAAAAAAAAAGAATTTTAATGTGCATTGCAGGTTTGCAGGAGGACCATAGGGAGCAAGAGAAGATGCCACAGAGCCCTGAAATTAACACTAGCACCTATTTCATCTCCTCCACACTCTTCTCCATCATTTCTGACCTTTCTTCCACCCCACTATGCTTTTTTCTGGGAACTGTGTGTTCTACAGGAGGCCCTATGTTTTCTACAAGAGGCTCCTGTACGAATCACAGAGAGCCAGAAATGGTTCCAAAAAGTAGTTTGAGGGGATGAGAAGCTTTATGAAGAACATGTAAACCTTCCTACAGCTATCAACCCTCCTTTCCTCCATTCCACACCTGAATCACATCATCATCATCATTTTTCCTTCCTATCACAGAAAAACACAGAAAACTAGTTTTTAGAAAAGAAAACAAAAAAATAAAGGAAGCAGCACCTCAAATATCACCTGCAGCTTACCTATTACCTCTCCATCTCCATCAGCATCTCTGGCATCATCCTCACAGCTCCCAACACAGAAATAAGCTGAAATTTCAAAGGGAGAAGCAGTTACAGGATCTCCAGTAGGAATTCCTGTAGCAGTTGATCCCATTAAAATCAAGCCACAACAGCAAAAGAAGTGCAACCATGGGGATTGAAGGAGACATCTGCAGCTTAAATCCAACCAAAGGATACTTTCACAAGACAAAATATCCACACATCAGAAAGCAGAGAGCATGCAGCAAGGGAAATACAAGCATGCAACAGTAAAAGGAGCCAAAATACCTCACAACACATACATTTGACTCACAGGTAAGTGACTAACCCGCTCCTCTGTTTGCATTGGTGTAATTGAAAGGTATGCATGAGAAAATGAGATGGTTGAGGTTGAACGAGAAAAGGTGGCCAATTAACTTGGCCACCTTCATCTAGTTGAATGCACTCATCCGAAGATGTCACCACACGTGCGCATAGTCAACTCAGAGAAAGATCCCAAGGACAGGTAGTGGAGGGTATGCAAACTCCGATGCAATGATGAGAGGTGATTGTGGGAAGAAACAATGATGACAAGGTAGGTGGGGACCAACGGTCCAAATATGGCCAACATACGTTTTTGCCAGCTCACCCCATCACCAGAAATATCTAAAAGAAGTAATAAGTACTCCTCCTCGAAACACTCTCACCATCTTTTCTTTCATTCTATCCTCGTCCACTTAGCTGTAGCAAGCTCCTTGTCACCCCAAAGCCTCAAAACCATTTTTCTCCATTGCTCTCATCCATCCTCCTACTATCGGATTTCTACAGGAACACTTACAGGTTCTACAGGAGCACCTACAAGCAGTTCTACAGGAGGGGCAATGAGCTGTTTTTAAGGAGAAAACACGGTTTTTTTTCTCGATTTATGGCTTAAGGAGGTAGGTTCCATGCATACCCACCTTGATTATCAATATTTCCAAGTAGTGATATCATTTTAAGGAGGAATTGAGTCCATAGAAGAAGAGGAATTACATAAAAAAATTCTGCCTATTAAAAAAAAAAAAAAAAAAAAACACAGTTTTCCTTTGTTTTCCTGTTTTCTTCAAAAATTTTGTCTCCATCTCTACATTTGGTGTTCAAAAGGGGTATAAGCACAATGACAGGAGGATTCATGAGGAATGATCCCACTAATTCAACCAGGTTCCATGAACATCCCCAAGTAGTAGCCATATTCACAAGGGTAAATTAGATGACCTTTTTTGAGAAATTCGGGGGTTTGATGAGGAAATTGCTCAAGAATTTGCCCTTTCTTTAGTCCCTCACTCAAGAACCCATGCCATTGTCACTTTTAGAGGTCTTTCCATGGAAATAACCCCAGAATTTATCAGTAGGGTTACTACCCTTCCTCTTGGATTACCTTGGAGCAAAGATGAAAAACCAATTGGACAGGCTGCCAAGAAAAACTTCTTCCAAAACAATGAACATCCTGTAGAAGATAAAAATGGCATTATAAGGACAAGCATACCCTACCCTTGGGATGATGTTAGTTACCAAATCATCAAATATATTTCCTGTGAGGGGAGGTATAACATAGTCTATGGCTACCATTTTAGAATCCTTCATGAGCTGAGATATGGCATGGACACTCCAACACCCCATAAACTCAGCATCCCCTATTTCCTCCTGCAATCCCTCATAGACTCCAGCATTAATTTTAAGGCAGGGAGTCCATATTAGCTGGCTCACCATGGGTTAATCAAAAGTTTAGTGGAAGAGGCCCTCCATACATTCACAATCCCCATAGCATGGGAAATTTTCCAAAACATGACAGCAGAAGATGACATAGAGGCCCTCACCTATGATATCAGTCCTTTTGATGGTGAGGAGGAAGAGCAGCAAGGGAGAGAAAGAGAAGAAACTGAGGAACAAGAAGGGAAGAAGGAAGAAACCAAAATAGAGCAGGGGGAAACAAAACAAACAGAGACAGAGAAAAAGAAAAAAGGAGGAGAAAAAGGGGCAGAAAAGATAGAAGTGTCTCCTGAGACCCTAGAAAGAGAAGCAGCAGCTACGCTCACTACCCTCAGCACCCCAATTAAACCAAAACAAAAGAGGAAGAGGCAGACCTCAATGTATTTCAGGGCTAGGAAGAGCACAAGGATCAAAACAGGGAAACCCCAACCTTCTTCCAAAGTGGCTATTGTTATTGAAGATTCACCCTCTGGACAAGGAAAGGGATCCCCTTCCAAGGCACCTATCACTTATGAAAGGGGGACTCCTAGATCTCCCACATGGAAATAAAAATTAGAACTACAGGACTAAAAAGCAGTTCTACAGGAGGCACAAACTGTTCTACAAGAGACCCTGTCAAGACTACAGGAGACCAAAAAACTTGAAAAAAGGGTAGGAGGACAGCCACAGGGGAAGGAGGAAGCAATAGAGGCACAAGATCCTGACCCCCAGCCTAGTCTAGGCTCTTACTACAATCTTCTCGAGGGGGGAGAATCATTCCACAAAAATTTACAATTCCCCTATTCTTTGAGTTGGAGAAAGAAAGAATAAGGACCCATAGGTGGATGCAAATAGCCAAATCCAAGGGAGTTGAGGATATTGGAAATATGGAGAATCAACTCAGAGAAATGGGTAGAGAATTAAGTGATGTTAGATATAGAGAAGAAATCATAAGAAATCTCCTTGAAACGGAAAATGAATTGCTAAGAAGACAGCTGCATGAGAAAGAGACCCAACTGGCATGCATGGCCAGTTGGTCCATGGAGGCACTGCAATGTAGAACACCAACAAAATCCTATGGATTATACCTCAAGGACCAATGGCTACAGTTTCAGATAAATAGTTTGGCATAGAGAGGCACAATGCCTTTCCAAGATTACAGGCAGTTTATGGACCTGTCTGACCAAATTTCATCAGAAGACAAGGAAAAAATGGAAGAATTCTATTTGCATAACATGGCCCTCATAGTGTTATGAAACCAACCCAAGAAAAAGATAGAAAAGATAGATCAATGCCTTATAATTCAGCCTCTTCGAGGGGGAAACCTCCTTTACATTACATAAATGAACAATTCTTGGATGATTCAAATGACAAAACCTCCTTTCTATATATAGGAGTATAAGGAGTCACAATATAACCCAGTCGACCTAACAATAATAATATAAAACCACAAAAGTAACAATAGAGGGATTTTATGGGGCACAGTAATAACAATATGGGGATAATAGGGGCACAAAAATATTAATAAGGGGTACAACTACAATAGTAATGGGGTAATCACTAGTATTATAGGGACCCAACATGCCCCTCTCCTTCAAAAAAGTGTTGTCCTCAATGCTTGAGAAGTTATGGATGCTTCTGTATAAAATTCTCATCCTCCCATGTGGAATATTCAGCAGATAAGTTCTTCCACTTGATAAGATACTCCGAAATTGATCAATTTCGTAGCTATCGAGTTCTTGCTTTTGTGACTACTTCTGGTTCCAATACAATTTTTCCTTCCTCGTATAGTTCTGGCAATATTGTTTGAACTGGGAGCTTGTCACCTATAACCTTCTCTAAACATGAAACATGGAAAACTGGGTGCAATCGAGAAGCTGCAGGAAGCTCCGATTTGTATGCCATAGTACCAATCTTTTGCAACACCTTGTATGGACCATAATACTTTGGTGATAATTTATTAGCCTTCTTAGCTTGCTTGAGGGACATTTTCTTATATGGTTGTAGCCGTAGGAATACCCAATCACCTACATCCAAACTTCTTTCGCTACGATGTTGACATGCCTGTTGTTTTATTATATTTTGTGCCAACATGAGGTTATCCTTTAAGAGTTGGAGGACTTGTTGTTGATGTTCAATGTGATGTTCCACTGCTTGAACCTTAGAATTTTCTCTTAAATATGATGTGATGGATGGTGGCTGATACCCATAAAGTGCCATAAATGGGGTCATTTTTGTTATTGTATGGAAGGAAGTGTTATACCACCATTTAGCCAGAGGCAACCATTTGACCCATTGTGTGTGTTTATCAAATACAAAGCAACGAAGATATCCTTCCAAACATTTGTTTACTATCTCAGTTTGCCCATCAGATTAAGGATGATAAGATGAGCTATGAGCTAACTGAGTACCAAGACAAGAAAATAATTCTGTCCAAAAATTTCCAGTGAAAATGGTATCCCTGTCACTTACAATAATCTTTGGGTTTCCATGTAGCTTTTGAACTGTTTCCATAAATGCAGTAGAAACTGTAGTGGCTTTAAATGGATGTGATAATGCACAAAAGTGTGCATACTTGGTAAGTCTATCAACTACCACCATGATGACACTCTTTCCCTCAGACTTGGGTAAACCTGTGATAAAATCCATTGAAACCTCCTCCCAACATTGGCTTGGAATGGATAAAGGTTGTAATAGACCCGGTGTCTTAATTGTTTCAACTTTATTTTGTTGGCAAACCAAACATTCCACCACAAACTTTTGAATATCTACTTTAAGGCCATCCCAAAAAAATTCCTTCTTAACCCTGTGGTAAGTTTTTAAAAATCCTGAGTGCCCTCCTAAGGGAGAAGTGTGCAATTCCATAAGAATCTTTTGTTTTAGCTGGGAATTCTTACAGAGGTATAAGCGATCTTTGTACCATAACGAATCATTTTTCCAGCTAAATGTATCAGACATACTAGAATCTTGTTGTAACTTTCGAATAAGTGCCCACACTTCTTCGTCATTCTTCCATTCCTCCCTTGCTTCGTTTATCCAATTTGGTTGGATAATAGAAATGGCGCACAACAATGCTTCCACATCCTCATCCTTTCTTGAGAGTGCATCTGCCACCACATTTTGCTTCCCTTTTTTGTAGATGATTTCAAAGTCATAACCCAACATCTTTGTGACCCACTTTTGTTGCTCTTCAGAGGATAATCTTTGTTCTAAAAAGTATTTAAGGCTATCATGATCCGTTTTTACCTTGAAGTGTCTTCCCATTAGGTAGGGTCACCATTTCTTAAGTGCATGGAGTATTGCCAACATTTCCTTCTCATAAATAGCTTTGTGTAAAAACTTTCCCTTGATTGGACGACTTTCAAAAGCAATGGGTCTTTCATCTTGCATTAAAACAGCGCCAATTCCATTTCCTGAAGGATCACATTCCACAATAAAGTTTTTTGTGAAGTACGATATAGCTAAGACCGGTGCTTGGCACATTGCCTCTTTAAGATGTTCGAATGCCTTTGTTGCTTCTGGAGTCCATCAAAATGCATCTTTCTTCAATAATGTTGTTAGAGGTGCTGCTATTCTCCCATAATTCTTAACAAACTTGTGATAATACCTTGTCAACCCGAGAAATCCTTGCAGATGCTTTATGGATGTGGGAATTTTCCATTCCTTAATGGCTTTAATTTTGCTAGGGTCTACCTTAACTCCTTCATGAGATACAATATGACCGAAATATTCCACCTCTTGTACTCCAAAGAAACATTTGGATCTTTTTGCATATAATTGTTTCTCTTCCAATAGTTGTAGCACCCTGTCAACATGTTCAACATAATCCTTCCAAGACTTGCTTTAGATTAGTATATCATCAAAAAATACTAACACAAATTTTCTAAGGAATGGTTTGAAAATTTAATTCATCAAACCTTGAAATGTTGAAGGTGCATTGGTAAGGCCAAAAGGCATGACCAAAAATTCGTAATGACCCTCATGAGTTCTAAATGTTGTTTTCGGAATGTCTTCAATCTTCATTCTGATTTGATGATATCCCGAACGAAGATCCAACTTGGTGAAGTAAATTGATCCATGCAATTCATCCAGTAATTCATCAATGACAGGAATGGGAAACTTATCTTTAATAGTGAGCTTGTTGAGCTCCCTATATGCCGGACACATGCACCATGATCCATCCTTCTTGTGCACCAATACGACTAGAGCAGAGAAAGAACTTTGACTTGGTTGAATTATACCAGCCTCTAGCATTTCTACAACCATACGTTCAATTTCACTCTTTTGGGCATAGGGATATCTGTACGGCCTGATGTTTGGAGGAACACTTCCTGGAATCAGATGAATAGCATGATCATGATCACGAATAGGTGGGAGACCTTTGGGAGTCTCAAATACCTTGGAATGATTGTCCAAGACTTTTTGGAGATCTAGAGAAATAGATGATTCCACTGTGGACACATCTAGCGAACATAATTGTGCAATTACACCTCTTTGTTCCTTTTTTAGAAGCTTTGTCATACCGTTAGAGCTTATTATCTTTCCTGGTTTCCCTACAATACCCCTTAATTCAACTTCCTTTCCTTCCACATAAAATTTCATGAAAAGTTCTTGAAAATTAAAAGCTATTGTACCCAAGGATTGTAGCCATTGGACTCCTAGTACAACATCAGCACCTCCCATTGGAATGGAAAGCATTGGGCTAGTCAATACATATTCTCCCATGGATAGCTTGATATTATGGCACTTTCCCGAGCAATTTATTGTTCCTCCATTTGCAACCATCACTTGACACTCTGGTGCTGGATATAAGAAGCAATTTAATTCTCTTACTACCTTACAATGAATAAAATTGTGGGTACTTCTTGAATCAATCAACACTATTACCTTTTTCTTCTTGATTTGTCCTTCTATCTTGATGGTTTGAGGAGTGGTAATTCCTGCCAATGCATTACAAGATATGGTCATATTCATTTCTTCTTTATCTAGGTTTTGTTCCTGGAGTATATCCTCTTCTTTTGACCTTTCTTGCTCCTTTTCTTATTCCTCTTCACAATCTATGTAGAATAATTTCTTCTCAGCACACTTATCACCTTTAGTGTATTTTCTATCACAACTGTAACAAAGCCCTTTTGCTCTTTTTTCTTCCAATTGTTGTGGTGTCAACCTTATAGGTTGTGGAAAACTAGCGGCAACAACACTTCCGTCTTTATAGTTGTGAGTGGTATGCTTCCTGGTTGCCATAATTTTGCTTTCCATTTTTCTTGCTAACCTGAATGCCTTCTCTAATGAATCAGGTTCCCAAAGGTGAACATCATGTTGGATATTATCCTTTAAATACCTTATGAACACATCAATCCTATGCTCCTCTGTAATATCTTTTACCCTTATGTTCAATTTTTGGAACTCCTTAATGTGCTCCATTATTGAACCCTTTTATTTGAGACTTATCAATTGGCTAAAAAAAGTGTTTATTTTTGTATCCTCATAATGTGCTATCAATTCTTCCGTAAAAATTGCCCGTTTATTTTTGTATCCTCATAATGTGCTATCAATTCTTTCGTAAAAATTGCCCAAGTGATAAACTGTTTACGAGAGCAAAGCCATTGATACCATACAAACTGATTTGGTTCCAAATATAAAGTTACAATACGTACCTTTTGTGTGTTTTTCACATTATTGAGATCGAAAAATTGCTCCATCTGTAATATCCATGTTGTGGGATCCTTGCCATCAAATTTCCTCATATCGATTTTTGGAATATGGTGGGTCTTTGATTCAACATTAGAGTCTATGGAATCATGATTAACATTTCTTTTGTTCTCATCATGAGTTTTCTTTACTACCCTTTCACCATTAGTGACCCTTTCTTGTAGCAACTTATTCATATTTATCTTCAATTCTTCCATGTCTGTCTTCAAATCTATCTTCAAATCATCCATATTAGCTTCCACTTCATTCATCTTAGCTTCTACACCTTTCTTTAAACAATCCATCTTAGCTTCTACGCCTTTCTTTAAACCATCCATCTTAGATTATGTTCCCTTTTGTGCAAGGGACAGTTGTTGCACTTGGTCTTGTAATTTTGATATATCATGTTGCATTTCTTCCTCTTCTTTATGAGTCATGCTAGAGATTTCAGGTTCCTTACTAGGTGTTTGAATTTTCTTTCCTCGGGGCATCAGTTACCAATAATAATTCTCTACTATGCCCTTTGAATTCCTTCAAAATAAATTTTTAAACCAAGCTTAAGCAAAAATTTAAGAAAATCTACACACCTTTTTTCACTTTGTAGGAGCTCAATATTGCCTCTGATGTATCTCTTTACTTTCCAAACATCTAGATCTAAATTTGTGACCTGCAGTAGCCCTCTATGTACTATTTCCAATGCCACAAGTCTGACCCAAATTGGATTCTCCAAGGAAGAGTTATGTGAAATCTCCCACAGTGACTTGATTATAGACTAGTTCAGTAGAGCGAACTTATACGACTTGCAACGAGTCACTGTTTCGACCTTTGGATTTGAAAAATGCATACAAGAAACTACAGTCCATCCTCTTTCTGTACCTTCTTACAAAATTTCAATCCGATCCATAGAGAGAAAGTTATGATGATTTTCCCCAGGTCACCTGTTTGGAATGTAATTCAGGAGTCTGCAAAAAGACCAACTTCCTCAGATCATATCTCCGCAAATATAGCGCGAACGGCTCTGAAATTGGGACCCGAGGTTCAGCACGGTTTCATCTCAAATGGGTTTGTTTTTTCACTTCTGAAACGTCACAGAAAAAAATTTATAGCGAAAATGCCACGATGACCTGTTTGGAGCAGCGAAACCCTAGAATCCAAAGCTTTGATACCAAATGTTATGAAACCTGCTCAAGAAAAAGATAGAAAAGATAGATCAACGCCTTAGAATTCAGCCTCTTCAAGGGGGCAACCTCCTTTACATTAAATAAATGAACAATTCTTGGATGATTCAAATGACAAAACCTACTTTCTATATATAGGAGTCTAAGGAGTCACAATATAACCCAGCCGACCTAACAATAATAATATAAAGCCACAAAAATAACAATAGAGGGATTCTGTGGGGCACAGTAATAACAATATGGGGATAATAGGGGCACAACAATATTAATAAGGGGTACAACTACAATAGTAATGGGGTAATCACTAGTATTATAAGGACCCAACACACAGACATGAATGTGTGGGACCCCAATGCTAGGCTAGGGGACCTGTAATTAATGGCCATGGCCTCATGGATGAATCATGAAGAGTTAAGGGGAGAAAAATAAGAAAGTTGATGATAAAGGAGTAGAATGAGCCCTTAATGATCAGAGCTGAGCCATCAGATCCCATGGCTCTCATCAGCACACACTAGCTGCTTGCAAATAATCCTCAAATTGCCCCTAGATATATAAGTGATCAAGCACAGGCCATTGCACATTTTGAGGACATGGAAAGGTTACTTGGTGATGACTATGTGAATGCATGTATGAGGAGATGGAACACCTTACCACACAGTCTGAAGATCAGGGAATATCATTCCCCAATGAGGATGAAGGATGCACTAAGGAGAGTGCCAATGTACAAGCACTCAATGCAGAGGTTGCAGGTCAATTGGATTGGCGTCAAACTAAGTCCACCACTGCTGTTAGGCATGCTAGAAGGGAGAACTGAGGAAGAAGAGCAGAGGCAGTGGGAAGATATAGACAGAAAAGTAGGCTTCTATGACAATGAAGAGGAAACAACATCAGAATCTTGGGATGTTAGGGAGGCCACTAGGGCCATCAAAGATGAGGAGATGGACTAAGTTGCTCAGACGATGAGCAACACCTTAAGTAGGGGGGTGATGATGAGCCCCATAAATGGGTAATTATATGGGCTCATTTTTCCTCCTCACATAGTTAAATCAACCATTCTCATAGCTTATTGCATGTTTTTTAATTATATTTATGCTTATGGAGTGAGTTGAGTTAGTCATGATGCCATGAGGTCTAATATGTGTTTAATGCAGATTTTTGTTGAATTTTGAATACAAAGTAAAAGATTCAATGGACAATTGGCAGCAATAATTCGAAGTGGACAAAGGAGAGGATTTATAGGAGGGAATCCCCCTCATTTATTACTCCCCACTTTGAATTCCCCTTCATACAACTTAGAGTACAAAGAGCCAAATCAATGCACTAGGAGGCAGCCGAACAAGTGAAGGATAACTTATGTTTATCTCGCGTTTTGGGAGCCAAGCCTCCCTGATTTTTAGGAAGCTATTGCAAGCTTTATTTGTATAAGTAGAGAGGCCAAGGGCCTCACTAGGGTCGAATTTTTGTTGAATTTTTGTTGCAGTTTTGCTCTGCTCAACTTCGAGCTTACTTTTGGTGACAATTTCATGTAATCCTATTACTATTTTGAGCATAAATATGAGATCCTTCTTGAGCTAGCACTAAGTTACCTAAGAGGGCTGAAGCTCTTGGGTTAGGGCCCAATCCAAGCAGCCAAGCTCCTCTTGTTTGTATTTATATGCTTTGTTTCAGTTTATGGATTAGTTGTTGTTAGATGAATCTCTTTCTTGGTTAAGAATAGGTTGCTTTTGGTAATTCAGAGGTTGTTTCCATTTGTATTTCCCATAGCATGTTAAGCAGTGATAGAAAGAAGATTCAAAAGGCTAGCAACAGTGCCTTGGCCTCTTTTCCTCCCTTTGGGACCATGAACTGAGGCAAAGACCCTTTTGCTGCCCCAAAAACACAAATTTTCCTTCTCAATAGAATTTCTAGTGTTTACAGTTTGTTAGATGGTTAATGCTTTACTTAGATTTCTTCCACCATGCTCATTTCTATATTTTCAATAAGTCTTCTTCCATGCTTTCTCTCCTTATAGCATTTTTCAGCATTTCTTTCCATAGCTCATAATTTAGATTAGCTTGATGCAAAATTCTGTTTTTTTGATGTACTTAATTTCCTTGCTTGCTTGATCTCATTGTTTGACTGTCAGTTCTTTTGCAGCAGATCTCTTCTCATAGCAGGTCAGCCTATCAGCCATCACATTCTCTCCCTGATCTATGCCCTACAGGTCGCCCAAAGTTCACCTCAAATCTGCCTTAGTTTTCTGCATTTTTCCATAGGATTTCTTCCTCTCTCCCGACCATCTTTCCCTCTGCTCTTGATCCTTGGTGGACCCTAAGCACCCTAACACATCATCCCAACCTTCATCTACCTTTTCCACCCACTCTCACACCTTCAAAACCTTCAAAACGGCTCTCGGCATCCTCCTGTAGACCTCCTGTAGATCCCCTGTGTCCTCCTGTAGATTTTCCTGTAGGTTTTCTTTTGAAGGCCGAGTGTGGGAAAAGACTCTAGAAGGCCACTTGAGACCTCCTAGGACCCATCTGCACCATCGTACATCTCCTCAAACCCCAAAGTCACCCTTCAACACCACCTATTCGCTTCCACCTTCACACACAATAAAATACATGCATGTCAATTTCACATAAAAATATATAAAAACCCCAAAAGATATTTTTTTCTCATTTACTTCTAGAAATAGCTTGAGTAGATGTTGTTTACTTCCTTGATTAGGTACTGGCATTCATTTCATGGTTTTCATAGTTCTTTCTGCAAAAGTAGGATTAGTTGGTTAAGTAGGGTTTGCTAGGTTTACTTTACATTTCAGTGTTTTTCCTTTCTGCAAATAGAGTAGCCTCTGTAGAGTAAGCTTTCCTTTCTTTCATCACATATAGAGCTTCTTCTGGAATCCATAGAAGTTGGCTTGAGCTCCTATTGATCTTGCACCAACTCACCAAGTGACAGCCTGCAGTAAGAACTAGTACTTTTGCATACAGCACCGTCGCTTCCAAGTTTGTTACCAACTACCGGGTTAATAAAAGTAAAGTAGGCAGCCCAGGATTTGTAGCATTATTGCTGCAATATTGGTGCCCGCCACATTTCATGCCCTCCTTTTCCTCATATGTCAAGAAAATGATCAAAATACTTCTTCTTCTAGGGTTCACATGATTTCCATGGTTTTGATCCTCAAATGATGAGTTGCTGCCCTAAACCCTATATTACTTGTCCCTACACCTCTATTTGCAGCTAATACACCATTTCCATCCATCACAAAGTCTTGTCCCCTCATTTTATATCATTTTCCTCTAAACCCTAATCTACCCTATCTCTTTTTAGGATAGGCCCGTGTTTTGGCCTTTTCCAACCCCTCCCCTCACTCATTTCCCAAAATTCCCTTTTCCCCTACTCAGTGACATCATCCCCTACCCTCCTAAATTTCCTTACAAATTTAGGCAACTCCTAAGTCCATCATACCACCTCATTCCCTCACAGCATCAAATTTCACTTTTCTTGCTTGCCTTTCACCTAAGGATTGAAGTATGGAGCCTGACTCATCACCATCAGAGAAGAGGAAGTACAACAAGGGGGGAAAGATATTGAGGTGTGAGACCTCTAATTGCAATGAAATCACCTCCTCCCCATTTGTCATGAAATTCTTTGAAGATGTCAATTGTTTAGGGTTTTGTCAAAGAGTGTTGGAAGTAGGTTACCATGAGCATCTCACAGGTATATTTGCCCTCACCTTGAAGGAAGATAAGAACACCATTACATGTAATGATTTCATGTTTTTAGTGGATGCCATGTCTCAAGCTACAGGCATACCAAACCATGTTGAAAATTGGTTCAAAGGCATGAACCTAGACCTAGAAGAGTACAAACCCTACTTGAAATCACAATACAAAGGGGCTCACTCACATGTTTTCCCATTCAAATACTGGTTGGAGAGATATGCACCATTGATAAAGGTTGTCGTGAATTTATTCACATGTGAGGTCATATTTTCTAGGCTATATCAATACCACATAAGGCTGCTCATGCACTTTACAGCTGCCAAGTCTCTAAATTTGTCTAGCTACTTGTAAAGGAGCCTAACCAAATTGTTTAAAATGGTGAAATTGAAAGTCAAAGTGCACTATCCCAGCCTCTTTCACCATAGCCTGATAAAGGTTATAGTACTCCATTAGTTGAAAGAGAAGAACATGACATGGGACACCTTCATTGAGGCAGCCTTGAAAATGTATATAACCACTTCACCAAGCCAACACCAAACCATGTCAGTACAACCCATGGAGGTGGGGTCATCAAGAAAACATGATGAGGTTTCCAAGGCACCTAGGCCTGAGGTGACCAAGACATATCAGAGAGGTATAAGCCTTGTGTTTTCTCCTCATATTGAGGAAGGGGCCAAGCCTACTACATCAGTAGAATAGGGATCACAATCACATCATGAGGCTTCTTTGCATGATGAGGAGCCCATTGAGCATGACTTTTACCTAGTTGAATTGGAGGCACATGATGAGAATCAAACCCTGCAACAAGTCATCAAAGAGAAGGATTCTCAGATCATGGAGCTCAAGGAAAATTTGGAACATTTCATTCCTTGAGCAAGAAAACAGTGAACTTAAGGAAAAACAACTAGTCATGGAGAAAGAGCAATTCAAAGAAAAGAAATAAGAGATGAAAGGAAAGTCAATGGTGGACCATAAGGACATTGAGCAGCATGAAGTACATGTGGCAAGGAAGAGACCAAGGAAAATGGGTCTTAGGAAGGCACTTCAGAGGGAAAGAGAACAAAAGCCACCAATGAAAGAATTGACCTTTGAAGATAGGATTGCCACGGAAATAAATGAGGACAAGGATTTTTGGCTTGAAAAATTAAATTTCCACCTTGAGAAACTCCTTCACAAGGCCAAAAGGGATAACAAGTTGCAAAATAAAATGGCTATCCATTATTACACAAGGAATCAGGTTGCCAAGGTCAAAATCAAGTAGTTGAAGGAAAAACTCAAGGAAACCCTAATAAGAAAAGAGGAGAAGGGTAAGTTAGATTTACTTGTTGATGCATCCATGATTGCATAACATACCTCATCAGGAATCTCTGGAAAAACATTGGGAGGATTTGGAGAAACTTTTGTGTTTTGGTGCAAACTGGTGCAGACTTGCAATTTTTGGGCAATATTTTGTCTAGGAACACAGTGAGCTCACATTGTGCTTCTTCCTCAGGGCTCCAAATGATGGAAATTCAACATTTTTGGAAAGATTATGACCCCTTATCAAAACCCATTTTCCCACTTTCCTGTTCCAGGGCTTAGTTTTTGAGAAATTTGCAAAAGAGAAGCCAAAAATCACCTTTCTGCCCCTCGTTTTCCATTTTGCTGCGCCCCTAGAGACATCTTGGGATAATGGCCATATATCAGCGAAAAATGGGTCATTTTGAGTGCACAAATACTCTAAAGACATCTAAACTCTCCCAGATTTCCATAAAAGGCTTCAAATCTGGATTTGGACGTCAGAAGGCAATAAAAAATGGCCTCCAACAGCTCGCTGCACACCTGTAAATTTCTAAGATGTTTGTAAAATTTTCACTGTGTAATTTTTTGTAATTCCTAGTTTGAATTTGGTAAAAGTCAAAAGGGTGAAGTATATGAATGTAAGGGGTAAAAAGAAATGTAAATAATGGGTGGTTAGTCTTTGTAAGTTGTTTTGATGTAAAATTTACCTCATTTATGAGAGAGGTTGGAGTCAAAGTTAATTGTAGAAGTTGATTTTAACTTACCTAGACATTAGGGTTTGGTTAGAACACCTCATGGAACAGTTCCTAGTGTCATGGATTCAACCACTGAGAGTGGGGAGATGTTGTTTTGGTCTTTATGTATCAGTTTCTGAGTGATAGACTGGGTTGGATTTCAGAGGAGAGAACTATTGTAGCTTGTACTTGGACATTTTCTGGAAATCAAAGGACACAATTTGCAACTATTATCTAGGAATTCATGTGCAGTAAGTTTGTGATGTTATTTTTTCTTTGTTATAGATCTCTATGAAATATATTCATTTTCTATTTTCATTCGCCAATTGTTCAATGGTTTTCCTTACTGTTTATAAACAAAATTCTTTGCATAAAGCTCTATTTTGATGGAAAAATCATTATCATGTGTTACTTTCTTTCTTGCTTAATGAATTCATGTTTCATGCTCATTAAGACCTTTTGCTTCTTCTAAACACTACACTACACTGACAAACCCTAAGGTCCATCACAAAAGTAATTCTACCTTGCTCCTTTATATCTTTGTTATTTTAACCCTTTGATCCTCTGACCTAGCTACCTGGTTTTTCTCCCTTATCCAGCAACAAAACCCTAAATTTTCCAAAACCCACCTAAGCCTAGCTATATAGCCTTAAATCCTTTACATTCCAGTCATCTCTTGGATGTGATTTCATAGAGAGATCCTTCTCTGGTTTGGTAGGGCTAGCTACCAAACTAAAATCTTGGTCTGTGGTTACCTCTGTCGATCTCCTCATCAGCTTGGGACATTGTGGAGGATAATAGAGGGCATGACAACTAGGGAGTGCCAAGGTGTTCTAGTGAATGTAAGGTTCCAAAGTCATGGAAAAATGTAATTCTAGTTGTGAGGTCATGACTACCAAGTTGTGTAAGGGAATGCTAGGGCATGCTAACATGCGCCAAATAATACGAAGACATGTCAAACAAGCTAAGATGTGCCAAGTGCTAATACATGCCAAGATGTACAAGGGTGTGACAATTCATGCCAGGGACTATCGAGGCAACAGAAGCGAGGAACAAGTTAAACTACAAGGAAATCAGCACATAATAGGGTTAATAAGTCATTAATTTACCTTTTCCATGAGGGGCATGCTAGGCACACCAACACTAGGTGCCAATAGGTTCCAAGTGCCAAGTGTCAATGCATTCTAAGTGACAAATATTCCTTTGTTTCTTCTCATCTAGTTTCCAATAATTGATCTCAAATAACTTTAATATTAAACCATGCCAAAGCATACCAAGTCATCTCAACACATGCCAAACATGCTAAGACTTTCCAAGTGCCTGCAACACGTGCCAAGTGCCAATGTGCATCAGGGAGTGTGATGCATGTGTTGGAAATACTGAGAGGGGGGTGAATCAGTATTTTCTTTCAATTGTTATTATAACCAGTTAGATTCTTCGCAATTTTAATCAGAGAACCATATAAGAGTAATTTTATTGAATATAAAAAAAATAGATACAATGTATGATAAATATTCCCAAGCACCAACTTGGTTTTGATGAGGCTCCGACCTCTAGGGCTTTGACCCTATCTAATCCAAGGCACCTACCTTGTGTTTAGGAGCACCGACTCCAAGGACACCAATCCTGTTGTATTTCTTTAATAGGGAATATGAGAAGTTCTTACTTGTCTGACCATGACATAATTCTTCACTGTGTCATCCTCAATTCTGGGCTTCACTTAATTGTCTTTGTTGATGAGAGAGTTCTTCACTTTCCAAAGAAGGATTATGGAAAAATACGTGGGAAGTCAACGTGGGACCGGTTGCTGTTCAATTGTTTTTCAACTGTTGTTCAATTGTTGTTCAATTGTTGTTCAGTTGTTGTTCAGTTGTTAGCTATCATGCCAAGGAGGGAGTGACAAGGTATGCTAAGCACGGGTAAGGCATGCTAGGCAATATCAGAGAATGTTGAGTGCTATAGTGTGCTAGGTAGTTCCGGGGTGTGCTAACATATGCCAAGGCATGCCAGGTGCTAAGACATGATAGGATATGTAGGGTGCCAGAGTATGCCAATATGCCTCAAGGAGTTTCAAGGCAACAAAAGGAATAACCAAGCTAAAATGTAAGGAAATGAACACATAAGAGGGTTGATAAGTTAGGACTTTATCTTTTTTAAAAGGGGCATGCTAGGCACACTAATAATATGTTCCAATACATGCCAAGTGCCAATGTGTGCCAAGTGCTAATGTTTGTCAATGCAACATGCCAAGGTGTTCCAGGGCATGCTAGGGACTATAGGGCATGCCAACACATGATAGGGGAGTGATATGCTATACTAGGGCATGCCAACATGTGCTTGGGCGTCCTACTCATGGCAATATGTTCTAGGGTACAAAGATCATCCAGGTACAAAATATGTTCCAATACATGCAAGGTGCCAAGGAATGTTAGTGTACTGTTCCAAAACATGTTAAGGTGTTTCGTGAGTGTTGAGGAGTGCTAGGTCTCTCTCATTAATAGAATTGACGGAGCTTGATTATGTATTAAATAATATAGTTCCTACACACACTAGTGGAACTTATTTAAAGGAAATTTTCTAGATAATAAACCTAATAGAGATGAATCATGTGTTGACTCATAGGAAAACTATATTCTTATGACTTGAGGGAAATGATACACACTAATTACTTCTTAACTATTTGACTGACTATTATAACCACTATGACCTTGGACACATAATGAAAAAGACTCCACAACAATGGTCTTAAATTGTTATCTTTTGAGAAAAAATATAGTAACAGGTACATAGCGTCATCAAAAACTCATTGGAATGATCAATGATAATGAACATTTTTTGACCGTCACCAAAAGTAACCAAAAAGAGCATTGGTGAGGGTCAATAAAAGATCGTCACTAGAAGTGTTACCAAAGAGAGAATTAGTGATGGGCCTTTAACGACCCTCACCATAAGTATCACAAAAGAGAGAATTAGTGACGGGCCTTTAATGACCCTCACCAAAAGTGTCATTGAAAATGAATTTGGTGACAAACCTTAAAGGACCATCACTATATACACTTACAACAATGATTTTTTAAATACCGTCACCATATGAGACATTGGCGACAGACCTTAAAGGTTCGTCACAGGCATGAAGCATCATAAAAAACTCATTGGAATGGTCAATGATGATGAAAATTTATTGACCGTCACCAAAAGTAACCAAAAAGAACATTGGTGATGGTCAATAAAATATCGTCACTAGAAGTGTCACCAAAGAGAGAATTAGTGATGGGCCTTTAACAACCCTCACCAAAAGTGTCATTGAAAATGGCTTTGGTGACAAAACTTAAAGGACCATCACTATATACACTTACAACAACGCTTTTTAAAGACCGTCACCATATGCGACATTGGTGACGGACCTTAAAGGTCCGTCACAGGCATGATCCTCACCAATGACCTTTTTTCTTGTAGTGAACCTACCTATCCGCAAGAGTAATTTTTCTCACAACACCCACTTCACATATGCCTTGCAAAAGTATAAGGGAGAGTGCATAAAATTATGAACTAATTGTTGGGGGCCATAAGGCCCATAGTGTCATAATGCCACTTGAATCTACATGTGCTCACTAGTTTGTCAACGTTATCTTCAACATTATGTAAAGTGTTGAATTTATTATCTAATATCACATTTCCATCCTCTCCCATGTTTCTAACAAAATGGTACTAGATATCAATATGCTTTTTCATTAAATAATAAGCAGAGTTCTTAGCCAGACAAATGCCATTGTTACTATCACATTGAATTGTAATAGCTCTTTGACCTAGACTTGATTTTGAATATAGTTTCATAAGCCAAATGACATCCTTACATATATGAGTAGCTACCATGTACTCTACCTCTACAATTGACAAAGTGACCATAGTTTGTTTCTTTCTCATCCAACTTATTGCTCCACTAAATAATGGAAACAAATATTTGCTCGTAGGTCTTCTTTTATTTACATCACCTACCTCATCAGAATCCATATGGCCTTTTATGTCCATTGATTTTGGGTCCTTTGAAATATCATTATGATAGCAAACTGAATATTTGGAAGTACCTTGCAAATACTTGAATTATGATAACAAATTGAATATTTGGAGGTACCTTGCAAATAATCGAAGACCATCTTCACTATGGCCTAATGTTCACATCCATTATTAGCCATGGATTGACTCAAGAGTTAGATTGCTTTGGCAATGTTTTGTATAGTATAGACCATAACATACATCAAACTACCAACTACACTGGTATAAGGAACAAAATACATATCGTCCATCTCTGCGAGTGTTGTTGAACACTTTTAAAGTGAAAGTTTAATTCCAATGGAAAGAACAATTAATGATCGATAATTTGCCATCCAAAAATGCCATAACACAAAGTTTCCATACATACTTTTGCTGAACCAAAGCTTTATGTTTACTCTATCTCTCCCAATCTCTATTTCTAAAATATTTTTTGCAGCCCCCGAGTCCATATCAAATTGTGCTAAATCAAAGGCTTTAAATCAAGAATCACATCCTTAGCATTAACAAAGAATAACATATCATCTAGATATAGAGTGATAACAAGAAAATTACCACCATTCTATTTGTAATACACATCGTGATCACGTTGATCTTAGTAACCCTATTCCCAATGCAAGAGTGAAACTTTCGGTAACACATTTTGAGAGACCATATAAAGAATTTTCTAATTGCATAGTCTAAATCTTCTATTTTTTTTTCAAGCTCTAGTTTTTGATCAATTTTACTCACAATTTGGCAACAATTTCATGGAGTCACAAGTTTGGCTTTTGAAATTTGTATAAATCGAGTGCTAAGAGGTTTTTCAAGGTGTTGAATCTATTGATTCATTTAAAAATGCATGTTAAACAACATAAAATCATGACTTTTCAAAAAAAAAAATCATTGTTGGTTTCTGGTTAAAAAATCCAAAACATAGAAGACTTTGTGCCCTTTTCTAATATGCAAGCCATTAAATCTTTTCCTTTTTCAATGTAGTGTTATGGTTTTGTCATATCAATATTATCCTTTAAAAAACCATGTACAAATTTTGTTTTCACATCCATTTGATCTATCTCTAAGTCAAAAGCTACTATTATAGATAATATAAACATAATAGATGTTACCTCTATGACTAGAGAAAATATCTCCCCAAATTCTATCCCCTCAACTTGGGAATATCATTTTCTAACCAACCTTGACATGATTTTCACCATTTCCATCTAAATCATGCCTCTTTTTACATCTAATGGGTTTCCATTTATCGAGAAATGGTATCAAGTTACATGTATCGTTCTTTCTAAGTGTAACCATTTCATCATCCATGACGAATATCTAGGACTCATTTATCCTTTAATGTCCATATGAACACATCAATCCTATGCTCCTCTGGAATATCTTTTACCCTTATATTCAATTTTTGGAAGTCCTCAATGTGCTCCAGCATTGAACCCTTTTTTTTGAGATTTATCAGTTGGCTAAAAAAATCGCTGCTTTTTGTATCCTCATAATGTGCTATCATTTCTTCTGTAAAAATTTCCCAAGTCACAATTTGTTTACAAGAGCAAAGCCGTCGATACCATACAAATTGATTGGGTTCCAAATATAAAGTTGAAATGCGTACCTTTTGTGTGTTTTGCACATTATGGATATCGAAATATTGCTCCATCTATAGTATCCATGTTACGGGATCCTTGCCATCAAACTTCCTCATATCGATCTTTGGAACATGGTGGGTCTCCAATCCAACGTTAGAGTATATGAAATCATGATTAAAATTTATTTTGTTCTCATCATGAGCTTCCTTTGCTACCCTTTCGCCATTAGTAAGAATTTCTTATAGAAACTTTGTCAAATCTATCTTCAAATCTTCCATGTTGCCTTCAAGTTTTGCTTCTATACCATCCATCTTAGTTGCCCTGCCATCCATCTTAGCTTCCACGCCATTCATCTTAGCTTCCATGCCATCCATCTTAGCTTCCATGCCATTCATCTTAGCTTCCATGCCATCCATATTAGCTTCCACGCCATTCATCTTAGCTTCCATACCATTCTTTAAACCATCCATCTTAGCTTCAGTTACTTTTTGTGAGAGTAAAAATTGTTGCATTTGGTCTCGTAATTTTGATATGTCATGTTGCATTTCTTCCTCTTCTTCATGAGTCATGGTAGAGCTTTCAGGTTGCTTACTAGGTGTTTCCATTTTCTTTATTTTTTCACTTTGTAGGAGATTGATATTAAATCTGTTGCATCTCTGTAATTTTGGATCCCCAATATTTGCAATTTCATCTTGTAGTAGCCCTCTAAGTCCTCGTTCCAACCCCACAAGTCTGATCAAGATTGGATTCTTCAAAAAATATTTATTCCAAATCTCCCATGATGATCTGATTATAGACTGGTTCAGTAGAGTGAAGTTGTATGAAGTGCCACATGTCACTATTTTGACCTTCAGACCCGAGGTTCATCAAGATTTCGGCTCAAATGGGTTTTAATTTTAGCTTTTGAAACATCGTAGAAATTTTTTTATAGCGAAAATGCCACAATGACCTGTTTGAAGCAGCGAAACCTTAGAATCCAAAGCTCTGATATCAATTGTTATGCAACCAACTCACAAAATAGAAGAAAATATAGATCAATGACTTCAAAATCAGCCTCTTCGACGGGGCAACCTCGTTTACATTACACAGATGAACAATTCTTGGATGATACAAATGACAAGACCTCCTTTCTATATATAGGAGTCTAAGGGGTCACAATATAATTAGAGCCGACATAAAAATAATAATGTAAGGGCACAACAATAACAATAGTGGGCTTCTATGGGGCACAATAATAACAATATGGGGACAACATGGGCACAACAATAACAATAAGGGCTACAATGACAATAATAATAAGGGAATACACTAGTATTATAGGATATATATGTTGGAAAAATAATTTTATTTTATTTTATTTACACGTAAAATGGGTATTATTACTCACCTTATTTATTTCCTTTTTTAAAGTTCAGGTATCTAATGGATATTATCTTTTATTTACTATTATTTAACTTTTCTAAAGTTAAGAAAATAACCAAACCATTTTTATGATAAAAAAAGGTGGAAATATTTTTCTCCAAAAACAATTTTGGTAGACATGGTTTAATGATGAAGTCTTATTCTTTTTTTTTGTTGAAGTAAGAGTCGTGCCTTCTATTCATATTAAACAGAAAGGATTAATTGCATAAATTACAACCAACCTTAAGGAAACGGGGGACATAGAATTAACTATCCTTCCCACGGTATGGGCCAACGAGCCATGGGCCATGGGCTCCCATCCCTACGTTCTTCAAAATATAGATGCAATTTGATCCATAACAACGGAGCGTAAAAACAAGTTGGAACTAAAACCGGACCCGAAAAGGAATTAAAAACCAAACTATTCAGATTTTGGGTCCGAAAAGGGGCATAAACATTGTGTATGTGGTCCACCCGAAATTCATTGCTACCCACCACGAAGCTGAACAAGCACAGATGATAACAATAAGGCATAACTCTGACCCGGACCCACCAACATGAAAAATGATCCTGGGCCATTGATCCGCCTCGCAAGATCCAACAGTTGATAAACATATCAGATGGAAAAGAAGCCCGAAGAATACCCGCCCGATGAGGGCGATATTCTCTCTCCTACTAGAGCCACGTGTTGCATGTTGAGTGGCATCGGGCTCAAATCTTTGAAACCACATTCCGGAGTTGAGAGCTTCCAGTAAGCCAAAAACCACCTTGAGGGTGGTATTGAAACTAAAGGTGGTTATGAGGAAGGTTTCAAGTCCACTGAGGAAGCAAAGACTCTGACCTGAACCCATCAATCTGCAATTTGAATCTCCACCCTTGATCCTCAGCCATTTGATCCAACAGATGAGAGGAATCTCCATTTGAAGAAAAGCAGGAGTGATTCCCGCCATCTGAGCATCCGAAAACCTGTAGACCAATCCTACTGGTTCGTTGTATCCATTGCCAATATTTATATATCTATGGTGGGGTGTTGTTGTTCCTTCTAACTGAAGACTCTTCACCCCCTCTTCCCACCGAGTAAAACTGAGTTGATCTGTGTTAGAAGAAAGTTTTGAAAAAATCCTCAATCTTCATATCATCTCCCACCCAAGAACTTTGTGTCTGAGTTGTTCTAGATTGATAAAGCTAACAAAGGCCTACGTGCCATTTTCAAAATTACCTCTGGAAAACCCCTTCATGTTGATTGTGTATCTACAAACCCAACCTCTGCTACTGCTGACATTCTCTGTTCTGATGTATCTCTCAGTCCTCATTCGCCTGGTTGAGACAGTCATCCCTCAATCTACCCTGTGGAATCTCTTTCCATCTCTACTTATTACCGCTTTTAGTGCAGAGAGCACCTTTGTTGGCAAGTATGTCCACCAATTTATTGGTCGTCCTGTGCACATGAGTGAAGCTTAAGGTTCTCATGTTTTGAAGGTAGAGATGGATTCTTTGATAGACCTAAAGAAGCCTCCAATGTCTCGAGACCTTTTCTGGAGCTGAACCACAATATATTCTCTTGACCGAATTGATGATCAGCTCAGAATCTACTTCAATTATGATATTCTGGAGATTGTCGTTCTTCAGAATTTCTAAACATTTCTCTAGTGCCATTAGCTCCGCCATATTTTTTGTGGCTCTTCCCAGATTGAAATGAAAAATGTATTGTATGCAACCCTTTTCATCCCTTATTACACCACTATAACTAGCCATACCCGGATATCCTTTTGAGGCCCCATCTATGTTACATTTCATAAATCCCTGAGGGGGAGGATGCTAGAAATATTTATCAGTGACGAGTTGCTTTACCAACCTATTCCTGCCCTGAGGAATAGGCCCCTACATACCCAACTGAAGAAGTATCTGCACATCAACATTCGAAGGGATATTTGTAGGGGGTGTTTGCATTAAAGTTCCAATTGTCTCCTTGAGCTGTCTTAAAATTTGTTCCATGATGGTCTTGGAGGAACTTTTTTTATTTTTGAAAATTCTATTGTTGCATTCTTTCCAGACGTCCCATATCACAAAATTCCAAGATCACCTCATCCGGTAGAGCTCCAGAGAGATCCATCTCCACACATATACAGGCAAAGGAGGTGTACTTTCCCCTTCTCGTTGCCTCAGATATTTTAACAAAACGCCCTAATTTATTTCCTATTGCTGATAAAGATTCTGGTTGCCAGTAATCTAGTGGTAAGGAGTAGATTCGTACCCAAACCAGGACCAAAGTGAAGGTCTCACCCTCCGGGACAAAATTCATCATCCAAGGCCGCATATAGAGGCCTGCAGCTACATAGAAGTAGGGCCCTCCTTCAAACACCATGTCTTTATCCTCGATGTTAATAAAGACTTCAGTAACGAAACCCTTTGACCCAAGATGTAGGTCTATATCCCCTTTAGGTTTCCAGTGATATTTAATCCATGCCTATAGCACCTTCTCTATGGGCCATAACCCCATGAATTTACAAATGATAGAATAAGTCCTCATGTGATCCCTATGCGCCTGCAGTGCTGGATCACTTAACACAACTCTGGGTGTGACAGCGGTCTTAGGCTTACATGGACAATTTTTTTTTTCTACTTGTTGTTTCTTGTCCTCTTCTTCTTTATCTTTTTTTCCATCCCCCTCCCTCCTATTATTCTTCTCCTGTGTGTCATCGTTCTCCCGTTTGCCTCCTCCTGAAAGACCTTTTTCAACCTCCAGCAGTTTCTTGCCTCGACTGGAGACTGCCTGACTATAGGAGGGAGTTGAGCTCCCCCTTTACGCCCCTCCATTGCGTTCAACACTTGATTAATTTCTATAAACCCTAGCTCTTACTAGTCGTCACTCTCTTCCACACTCAGTCTGCTCAGGGAGCGTATTTCACCTTCATCACATTATCACCGTGTCTCCAATGATGAAGTCTTATTCATCATTGTGCTATCTTGTGATTAAATATCAAAGTAAGCCCTAGTTCAACATGCCTACATGAGAACTCTCCTCAAACATATAAGATCCAAATCAATTTGTAATCAATTCTCTATATATAATCATACCTTTCTATAGATCTATGAATTTCACGCAATATGAGAGAATGGTAGTAGACATTTTGAGCTAGACCTTAACTCCTCCAATTGCATTTGTTTGAAAAGTTTCAATGCCTCCTCTTGCAAACCATTCTACACATGTCTTACAATCATAACTATGTAACAAGGAGTGGCAACCCCACTCATTCCATATTACTCAATGAAAATTGACACGACTTAACATTGAATTAGGGATGCCTTGATTTGAGTTTCACCCATGAGGTGTAGATCAGTTGGTTTATGTGGGGTTTTGTCCCGATCAGGTCTCAAGTTCAAACATTATGGAGAGGGGTTGAGAGTGGAATTCTGGAGATTATATTTTCCCAAGGGGTGTCTAGGATTGATTGAGTCTCGGACAATCCTAGTGATGACATCCCACTTAGGAAAATTAGTCTTTCATCTAACATGTGCACTGGCCCTGACTTGCGTTTTAGCCTAATAATGAAGAAAAAGGAATAAGGAGTGGCAAAAAAGAGATGGTTGACACATGTGTGATGCAACCATCTATCTTGTAAAATCCTGGTGACAACATTTCACTTTTAGGCAAATCGTTCTTTCATCCACAAAAGTGCTAGCCGTAACCTAAAATGAGCCTAACGATGAAAAACATGGAATAAAAAGTAGAAAACAAAATTTATGTTTTATATATATTTGCATTTATTTAAATAAATTATATGTGTGTGTTCTATTAATAATAATTATTATTAAGATATTGATAATTTATAAAATATTTTACATGTTATTTAGTATAAATTTATTTAATATTGTACCTGTTAAATTTTAAGATGTTAAAAGAAATGAGAAATCAAAAAAATATAGTTAACAATTTTGTTTGAACATTTTATTAATTAAATAATAAATATGCATTTGTAATTTGTACATGTAACTGTATGATAGAAGTAAACAACATTATACTGAATGGATTCCTTTGGAACATGAATATGCTATTAATAGTGATTATGCTAAATAAAAATGTTCAAGCACAAATAATCATGTGTATATATATATATATATATATATATGTATGTATGTATGTATGTATGTATGTATGTATGTATGTATGTATGTATGTATGTATGTATGTATGTATGTATGTATGTATGTATGTATGTATGTATATATATATATATATATATATATATATATATATAAACCATGGTGAATTGGTAACTCATTTGAGTAATCTGGGTGAGGCCTAATATGAAACCTAGTGGTTCCCACTATAACACCAAGAGTATACCAACAACCTATAAGCCAAATATACTATTAATTTATGACTTAGTAAGTGTCAAGACTCCACGATAGTGGGGGAACCTACTCCTCGAGCCTTATCGCAACGGGCCAAAGATGTTCCCCCATGGGATTTGAAACTGCATGGAGGGGATAACATCCCATTGTACTCACCAGTCAATTGTCCCATGAGGGGAAATTTTCTTTTTTTAAATAATGATAATTTTTGTATTAGATCAAAATCCGTGCCTAGTTTGCGAAAAATGCATCATCATAAGTCTAATTTTTTTAGACTGATCTTTCCTATCCAAAATCTAAACTCTCCTTTAGAGAGGTACATTATTCACACAGACAAGGGGGGGGTGTTGTTTGGAGGTGAATACTTGCCAATAAAGCTCCAGAATAAAGTAAAATTTACAGTAATACAATCCTAGTTTATGATGTAATTTGATGCTACATGGCTCATCATTGGAACTATTACTAAGGAATGAAGGATGACCTTATTTCACTGTTAACTATTAATTCACCAAATTTTAGATTGCATTACAGATTGACACATCCATCGCTTCCTTATTATTATCCCGTAGTATGTGCTTAAAACTCATAAAATGGATATTTATCATTGTTTCATTGACACATTTTAAGAGATTATCCAAAAACTTATATCTTGAAGATGAATCGTTAACGATGTGCTCAATGATAATAAGAGAGTCCCTCAACGCAATGAGAGAGGAAACTTGATTTTCTTTGGTAAGGAGGATGGCTTGTAGTAAGTCATAGGTTTTGCATGATTATTTGTCATATTTCCTAAACTCCATGAGTACTCTGAGACTCTTTTTTCATTGGGACCATAAATAACTCCTCCCCCTCCCGCCACTACTTATTTATTTTTATATTATTGATTTTAATATTTTTCATATTAATTTATAAATCCTACATTTATTACATATTTTATGTAATATTATTTAATTTAATTGATATAATATTATTTAATTGATTTTAATATGAAACCTTACTTCAATATTTAATAATAATTTTTATTAGTTAAAAAATTGACTTAAGAGTATATATATATATATATATATATATATATATATATATATATATATATATTACAAATTATCAATAAAATAAAATAATTATATGAGATAATAAAATCTACACTTTATATATTAAGTTTCACAAAAAAGAAAAGAAAAAAGACATCGTTGTAATTAGAGTGAGTGATGTAATAATATACCTTGAGTTATGGTTTGGTTCATTGTGTTGGTTATGTATTGACTCTGGTTTCCTTAATTTTAGGGCTAACTATCTTGTTGACTAAATTTTCAATCTTATGTTTTTTTTGGGTTCATGTTTTAGCTAATCTCTTCATGTTATTTTTTAGTCTTGTTGTTTATATGCAAATTAAACCTATCTGTAATTTATGACCATTTTTCATAATGTAGGTGAAAGTGTGGCTCATATCTCTTCATTTCCACATACTCATCGCATTATTGAGGGGTGAAGTTCCAATGCTTTTCCTACAACATTTTCAAATTTCACAACATTAAGTGTGATAATGGGAATTGATCCTAGTTGCTTATAGCCCTATCTTTGATTTGGAATCATTATTTCCCTCTTTCTTATGAGGGACATCACTACATGAAAATGAGTTTTCTAGGGGGAGGGGGAGTCCTTTTGGGTACCTATTCTCATGGAGAGCAATAATATACTCCTTATTCGAGGTTGATTTTGCAAAAAGCTGCAAATGCTCTCATCACCAAAGATGACTTTCTAGTCTTCTTCATTATCTAGAAAGTGTGGCCAATATAAAGATTTCATAATATAGTTAGGCCTTTCAAGAAGAATACACCTTTGTGGATTGGCTGCAAGTATAGCTAGATGGTTAGGAAAAGCATTCAATTCCATACATGCATGTGTGATATTGAATGAAAGCAATTCATAAATCATTTGCCATGCTACTTTTGTATAATGTTTAATTAGCTTATTAGGAGAGAGACATGTATTGATTGAATTCACAAGAAGTTAATAATCGCCCAATACAGTGGGACATTTATATCCTAAGCTAATAACGTGTTTAATACCAAGTAATAAATCCTCGAATTCAATTATATTATTTGTACAACCAAACTCAACTTTGTAAGAGTAATGATGCATATTTCCATGGGGGGTATATAGAACAATTCCTGCATCATTTCCCTCATTTGAACATGCTTCATTGAAGTGAAAATGCCATACTTTATCATTTTAATCAAACGTAGAAGCAAGTGACTACTCTTCATTTATGAATAAAGAATAGACCCCCAAATATTCTTCAACATAGCTAACATGAGGTTGAGGAATGGTTTCAATCTATGGTGAGAATCTTCCCTCTCTAAGGACAATGGTATTCTTTCCATCTTGAGGTAAGGACATATGTGTCATGTCCTTCAACATGTAACTGCCTATTTTGGCTTACCAATCTTTTCCTAAAATAATCGAATAATTGCTAACTAGAATGTCAATCACTTGGATATTGCAGGTGATTCTTATTTTAAGATGTGCACACAAAACTAGTGTGACATCTTTAACCTCACCAATGGTTGCTTGTTGAGTGTTGCTATAGGCCAACATTCTCTTAGATTTTTCCTTTGTAAATTGAAGGCCTAAATCCTCCATTATGATCTTAGACATTACATTCAATCCTTACTGACCATAAATAAAAAAACAATGGACGATTTTATTATAGATTTTCATTGATATGTAAAAAGGAGGTTTCATAACGAGATTTTTAGGATTATTTATAGCAAATATTTTATCTTCAAAGAGATCTTCTTCATGACTTGCCCCAAATAAATGTATGAGAGCAAGAGTTTTACCTTCCAAGAAACTTTTCACATGTTGTTGTTGTTTTGGGATAGTGGCCATGTCAGGTAATGAAGCATTAGCTTTACTATTGTCCATCTATTTTAAGAGATTAAAATGAGACAAAGTTGAAGAAGGAAGAGAGGTGGTATTTACATTGGAACGAGACTATACAACGTTGTAAGATTTTATGTTATCTTACTCTTTGGATGATTGATTCTTGGCATCATTGCCTCTATATGAATTTTTTGTTTCTGCCATCATCATCTAGTACCCAATCCAAAGTAGTCATTGTAGAATCTTTCCTTTTACTTCTTTCTTGTGTGTTCTTTTTAAGTTCACATGTTTTTCATCATGGTAACCTTCACAAAAATTGCACCATGGACGAGAGACAAGAGCATTTGGTTGGAAATTTTGAGGCATGTTTCTTGTGAGAGATAAAGTTTAACTCTCGACATATGTTCATATCATTTTATTTTTAAAAGACATCATGTGATTACTCATGTATTGCACAAGTTGAAGTACCAAAGAGATATCAACATGGTTACTCGTGTCTTCTAAGGGAAAGCTAGTTATATGCAATTGTTCTTCGTAATCTTCTCTCTTTTCCTATAAATTATGGCAATAACGAGGACATAATGATCTATAGTAGTGCATCATATCCACTTGATTATGTGGCCTAATAACTTTGAGAGTCTAATTGTACAACATGGTTAAATGCAGATTAAATGACTTAATGGTTTCACTCTTTGAGCAAGTCACATTGTTATAGCATTGACGCATGTCCATAGGACTTTGAGGTTAACCCTAGGTTGACTTAAACCAATGACAGATTTCATCCCAGGTAGAGAAGGATTTTGGAGGCAACTCAAAGAAATCAGCTACCACTTTACCTTCCAAAGAGTTGACAAACAAACACATGCAAGTATTGTTATCATTTTCCCCAATGTTATGACATGCATTAAAAAAGGCGATGACGTGCTCATTTTCCACAATGGTACCATCAATAGTTGAGTGGGAGTGGATATTTGAAATGGATGTGATTGAGGCTGTAGTGGATGTGGAGGTGGATGATATGGATACCATGGAGTTAGGTATGGAGGATATTGAGGATATTATGGATTTCACCTATAAGGTCCTTACCAACCTTGTTGCCAAGATTGGCTTTGGGGTTGAGATGGCCAAGGTTTCCAAGGAAAGGGTGTGTTATAATTATTTTGAGATTCTTGTGTATAACCTTGAAATTGTGAATTAGGATCTTGCATCATATTGAGTTTACTAAGCTGTCATGGTATTTTTGGAGCTACATAATAGAGTTTCTTTGGTATTTGATTTTCTCCACTGTCCTCTTGGTAAACTTTCTTCAATATTGGTAATGATGGGAAATCTTTAGTAGCATGTGATTTTGCACAGATAACACAAATTCCAACATCCCCTTTTTTCTCATTTTGCATTCTTAACAATTCTACTTGTTCACTTAGATTTATAATAATTTATGTTTTAAAGTTATCAAAAAAATTTCCAAGTTCAACTTGATTTACCGATATTGATGTGATTTACTTACTATTTCCCTTCCTCTTGATATGCACTTGCATATTTCAAAATTTTCTTCAAATGATAATTGTTGGCTTTGTGGGGCCTAACCCAGGTTCAATGTTAGTTAGCCAAACAAATCCCTACACTACTGCTCCTTTCGGCATCAGCCCATGGAGCGCAGCCTAAAGTCTCACCCGAAGCAGTATGGGGGGATGTTGGAACCAAGTTTCTGCACCCTGAGATGGTCGTGATGTCAGTTTTTACTCTCAGCCCCTACTTTCGCATAGGTCACTAAGCCTTAGGGCTCTATCAGTCTACCCCCTTATTTTGCCCTTCCATACCTCCGCGAAGGTGTACGATTGACCTTCGTGCAGCCTTAACCCATGATCCAGGTACTTCCACGCAACTATGACAGCATACTGTATAGGTTCCCAAGTTATCTTAAGTGTTCTACTTATCTTACTAATCAATCATAGTTAACGCTGCATAAAATGATATTCTTACTTGCGTTCAATTAACCAATAGAATCACATATATTCACGCATCACATAAACATTGTAAATTAAACCCAAAATGCAATATAAGCAGATGCATTAACAAGAACTAAATACACAGTAATTGCGGAATACTTCTCTTTATTGATATCTTTAAGTTAATACAGACTCTATCCACCCTACACACTCAGCTGCAGGGGTCCACACACTCAACTGCGGACTTCCACCCTAGGCCTTTGTACTTAGCTACAGAGCCTCTACCTACGCTAAGACCTGAGAACACTTAGACTCCAATGCTTAATTTCTCACTTCATTCTTTGCTATCTCCCTAGAGATTACTTACTTAGCTCCTTTTTATACAATCCCATGGTCTGCAGACCATGGGTGGATCTTTATAGATGACTTTACACTTTACAAAATAAGGGTGGACAACCCTTTATGACTCTTAACACCTTCACGCTTCGTGACCACAAAATGCGGAGACTTTACAAATTTATTACAAAATTGTCCCAAAACATGGGATTTTAGCCCCAAAACTGTCCTTGGGGGAACCCGTTCCCAACAAGCCCCCAACACAAACACGATGACTTGCCCTTGAGTCACTCTGTGGGTGCGAAGATCTTGGCATGAAGACATCCCAGCTCGACTTGTATGACGACAACCTTGACATTGCACTATGCGGATGCCTGCTTCGCTTCTTCAACCAACTGCTCTGTCATTGGTCCTGAACTGTCAGCCTGAAGCTTCTGCTGAGTTTCTTATAGATTAGCAAGCTTGCCTTCGATAGAGGTCGTGATCGAATAAGCCTCATCTAACCAGGGCTTCAAGCGTGCCTTCAACACTGCCTCTTTGTGTTGCGCTGCATATACTTGTTCTTTCAGTGCTTTGGCCTCTTGCAGCTTCGTCAGTCTCTGCATGAGAGCGACGATGTGCATTGTACCTTTTACTTCATCTTAGTGCTACTGCAGTTCTTGCACCTCTGTCTCCAGCCACTATACATTAGGGTCCTCCTGCAGGCTTGTCAAGACCTCGAACGACTGTTCAAACAACTGTGTGTAGTCTACTACTGCACTGTCTACCGCTGCTATCACCTCTGTGACAACAGTTGCATGCTGCTCCTTTACTTTTGGCGGAGTTGAAGGCTGGGCCTTCAACTGTAAATATGCAATATGTATGTTCAACTCTAGCTGAACCTTAGCCAACTCTGTGCGAGCATCACACACCCCTGTAGCAAGCTTGCAAATGCGCACCTCAACCAATTCGCCCTCGGGAATGGCCAACTCCAGGACCATTCTGCATGCATCCTCTACGAACTGAACTATGCGTTTGTTTCGGTCAGTTACCTCGGTCACGGCGGCGATGGTAGAGTCTCGCTATAGGGCTAGTTGCACATTATTGATCTATTGTTCACTGATTACCTGCACAGCGCGCTGTTCACGGGACCTCAGCTCCGCAGTCACTCCATCCTACAGTAGGTGGAGCAGCGCGCTAGGGAGCACTGCCAAGTTCAACCCCACTCCCTTGATGGTGCTGACAATGGGCCTATTCGCTTCATTTTCTATGGTCAGTGTTCCATCCGGCAACACTATCACTCGAGAGACCTTCACACGCAGCATCTCGACAGCTTCTAAAGTACCGATAGCAAGCCTGGTGGACACCGTGCCATCCTGTGATGCGTGGGTCTATAGCTCCTACATACCCATATGGATGGACCCCAATAGTAGTTGTTGCTGCTGCTGGAACTACTGTAGTGCCTCCACGATGACATCCTACACTGTGTCTCCAATGTCATGCAAATATCCCTATCTGAGGGTGATTGGGTCCAGCAACGCCTTACTGGCCTTGGATTTCTTCCTCGACCCCACTTTTTCTTGTTCCCTTGGATGTTTGATGTGGTCCGACGTCGTTTTCATTTCCGCGCCATGCTGCTCTGTCTTCTCGTCCGTTTCTTCCTCTGTTTCGGGTGAAGGCAACCTCGTGCCTTTGTCAGAGCCATGCTCTGTTTCGCTTGTCTTATTTTTCATCTACTGGGCAACATCGTGCTTCGCCTGGGCCTTGTCAACAACCTCCTTCTTCCTTTTCTCAGATAGCTATGCCATCTTGAGCTTATCCTCCTCCTTTTTGCGCTGCGCGATGTACTTGATTGACCTCACCTCCAAGTTTGAGGTAGTGCGCCACTCTGCCAGCCATCGATCAAGAATTGCATCAATCACGTCGTCCGTTGCCAAGTAAATCAAGTCATACCATGTCTTCTTAGGGTCCTTCTGTGCCCTAATTGATACGTGTTGAAAGTCTACCTTGAACTCTGCGTACTCTTGCACTTTGGTAAACACAGTAGGCGACAATCGCGGTTTGTGATTGACAGCCATGTGGTTGTTCATTTCCATCAAGATCTAGAAGATCTTGCTATCCTTGATGCACTGAGCATCCTTGGTCGCCCACAACGAAGCGTACTTCGCTGCTTATTGCAGGTTTAGCGCAACCAAGGGGAATTGACTGTCTTCTGGCAGCTCCCAGGCTACCAGCACAATAGACAGCAAGAGCCACACATAGTGGAAGGTCTTGCTAATATCCTGTGCCTCGCGACAATTTGCAAGGTGTAGAAATTTTGAATAATTTAACACATATTCAATGGATATTATCCTGATCATGTACTATTGCGGAAACCATACACAATACATAAGCTCCTCTACGTTGATCAACAATATAGCAGCATCAATAACAATAAAACATCAAGAGCATTCACACATTAACACAGTATGTATCCCGGGGAAAGCATCTCGCTAAAAACCCCACACTATCTGTATATTAATGATTGAGTCATGTAACATTACATAGCATAATACTTCTCACAAGTATCTCCACCTCTGTTACACACAATACAACTCAGATCTGATCTCCAAATCTCTTCCACTGCTTGCCTGCCTCCACTGCTCAATACCTGCTCAAGAACTGATGAGAATGGCTTACCAAACTCATTTTTCACCTGAAAAATAGTCACTCACTCTTTGTTGGACGTGAGCACAAGATATAATGTGGGCAAATACGTGGGCAAACTCATTGGCAT
The DNA here is from genome assembly GCA_031772625.1 of Pinus tabuliformis. NCBI lineage: Eukaryota > Viridiplantae > Streptophyta > Pinopsida > Pinales > Pinaceae > Pinus > Pinus tabuliformis. The sequence goes on from CM062816.1 coordinate 1,999,744,065, forward strand.
ACTCAATCCCTTGATTGTGCAAGATCTGGTGCACAACTATAGTCACAACTGATAGCAATCTGATTCTCTACCACCTGTCCCTGTTGAACTGAATATGCACTGACATGCAACTGAGTTAACTGATGTATTCTATAGTTGCATTATGAGTTAATAACTTGTGAATTAATTAATAACTAATTCACCCAACTCATCTCTAGTCTATTTGCCAGTTAGACTAAATACAACTAGTTTAACAAAGCTAAACTGAACACAACTCCATCAACTCCACAATCAACTCCACCAAACTCAACTGATTGAGTTCTAACTTAAGTCATGCATGCAAAAACTCAACTGACTCATAAGAAAAGCGTATTTCCTTCTGACAGCTGCATGTGCCACCTCTGTAGCTCAAACTGAAGTGCTCTAAGAGAATAAGATTAAGTTTATAGTCCAAATATTATTGTGAGATAATAATATTTGACTTTTCTATTTTTGAATTTGATCACTCACACTATGATCACTCACGCTTTCATCAAAAATAGAAGTCCATCTATTTTTTCCCAACTTGATCAATCATCCATAAATAGCAACCTGCAATCCATAGACATGATCCATATGTCTAAAAATAGACATAGTCTAAAAATAGACTTGCGCCAAAAATAGCCTGCAGGCCCACTTAGTGAAGGCGACTCTTTTCACTAAGCTCCATCATCTTGTTGCAATCTCAACACAAGGAACTCACAGTAGAGATAACGCACCCAATTAAACTGGATTCCTTCGGTGCATTGGGCTGCAAGAGAAATGACTTGTGCCGACACTTCATCTGCGCGACACTTCCTCATAACCTTTCCTACCAAAATCTACGTGGCCACCTTGATTGCAGGGTCACAGATACTCGAGATGGAATAGCCTTGTGGCTTATTTACGAGCTTGAATTTCTCCTTCATGTCCTCCGTAAGGGCCTGCTAGCCACCTTTTCTACCAAACATCATGGATGGATTTTCCCCTGTGTAGGGCAACCGCATGATCCTATGGATCAATCTATCAATGATGGGTATTGGCTCCTCCAGCCATAGACACCCATCGTGCACCAATCATAACAACTGCTTGATGACCAATAGTGTAATCGGGGTGCGATTGTAGTGCAGCACGCATAACAGGTTGAGTAGACCTGCCTTGTCTACTCCCCTGATCCACTTCTACGGTTTTAATGCAGTCATCCTGGTGGTTGTGTCAACAATGCAGCACATTAGTTGCTCTGTCGCCAAGTGCGGGAACTTCCCATGGTTAGCTAAGTCCCATTCTTCCAATTTTAATGGAGGAATTTGCCCCGATTGCAGTCCTTCAAAGATAATTTCGTCTGGTAGTAGAGGTGTGTGCAAGTCCTTCGGCACTTTGGTCTTTCCCTTGCGCGGAGGGATGTATTCGGGCAACTTAGTGATAGGGTCAAAACCCTCGACTTCAACCTCCTCCACTTCCACGCCCAACTCCTCATCATCCATTGGGATGTCCTCAATTTCTTCCTCCCCTGGCTCCAAGTTAATGGTTTTTCCCTTTTCCTATGTGGTGGGATTGTCCTTCAGTGGGTTTCTTCTCAGTGACACGTGCACTGGTATCATAGCCCGCTTGCCCCTCTTATCCTTCACACTCTCCTTGGTTGGGGTCAGCTTCAGTCTAGGTATATGTGGTGAATTGGGAGCTTCAGCTAATACCTCTACAACCTCTGGAGCAGCTCCCTCTGCTTCCCTAACAACTTCCGGCACAACCCCCTCGGCGGTCACTGCTTTGGTGTCCATAGCTTCGGATCCGGGGATAAAATCATGGATTAATTTGTGGTTGGATTTTTGGAATTGATCAAACACTAGGCAGTTGAGCAATGCTTCAAGGAATTTGTGGATCATGCACGTTTGAGAGCTTACCAACGCAATGTTCAAAATGCCAAGTGTTTTTCGTTGAGCCTCCACCTATAATTTATAGGGCATTTTGAATTCAAATCTGACCGCTCCCCCCACATTCGGTTCATTAATGCTGGATCGGAAGCAGATTTCCAAGGATCTTACCCATAAGGTTTGTCTTAAATTCCGGCTGCCCGCTCCATTTGGTCGCATTTCTACTGTCAAATCATGAACAGTGACTTTAACGGTCATTTTCCGGCTGACCTACGTGATTTCTCCCTGGGTAGCGCAACTCTCTTCACGCTTTCACAAACCATGTGACATTTCCTCGTCCCACACAATCCTCCAATCGCGCAGTTCCCCAACCCGGGTAGTGTAGTTTATAGTCCCGCACCTCCTTTCACCTGCCTGGAGCACTAGGACTATGCTACCCTCATATAGTCACTTGGTCGGATCACCGTTGTATGCCTTCGATCAGCTACCATTCACCTTTCATGGGAAGGAATATCCATTCAATTCAACCAACTAAACTTCTCCGTCGTCGATAATCTCCTTAATGACATAGGGCCCTAGCCAGTGCATTCTGAACTTCCCTGGAAATTTATCAAACTTACTGTCATATAACAAAATCAGATCATTTACCTTAAAGGTGCACAACTTAATGTGCCGATCATGCCATGCTTTTTCGCACTGCTTTGGACCTGTTGGTGAAATACAGCTAGAAATCTCTCTTCCTCAAGCTCAGCAAGTTGCACGAGCCTATCTTCTAGGACTCTGCAATCTGTCATACCCGTGAGTGCCACTATGTGCAGAGTAGGCACAATGTATTCCATGGGCATCACTACTTCAACGCCATATACAAGCCTAAAGGGTGTTTGTCCAGTAAACTTTTTGCATGTTGTCCGATAGGTCCATAGTACTGCAGGTATGCATAGGTCCCAATCACTTCGTTGAGCGTTGCTAACCTTGTTTAGTGTGTTCTCTAGCACCTTATTGAATGCTTCGACCATCCCATTATCTTGTGGGTGATAAGGCATGATTTTCTAGTGATACACCTGAAATTCCTCCGTCAGCGCACTGATCATTTCGTTCAGAAAGTGTGTACCATGATCACTCATCAAAATGTTTGGACACCCAAATCACGTTAGTACATACTCAAAGAGGAACTTTGCAGCATCCGTGCCTATGCAATCCTTCACAGGATGTGCCTCCACCCATCGAGCCAAATACTCAGTCGCGGTGATAATGTACCACGCTCCCGTCTTCTTTCCTTGGGGTTGAATGGGTCCCACAAAATATATCGCCCATTTCTCGAAAGATTGCAATGTCATCTATGGGTTTAGAGGCAGCTCATCTCTCCACGATGGCCTAGCAGTCCATTGACACACATCACACGCCTTAAAGTAAGCTTTTGAATCCTGATGGAGGGTTGGCCACCACAACCCTGCAGGTAGAATCTTCTGCGTGGTCACCCTTCCTACATAATTCCCTCCCGTGGCACCCGCATGAGCATACGCGAGGATACTACTCCTTTCAAATTCCGGTACATATCATCATAATACTTCATCAGATCCCATTTTGTACAGATGTTTGGCAATGACAGAAAAGTTTGTCACACACACCACTAACTCCTTCTTCTGTTAGACAGTGTAGCCTTCTGGGGCAATTCCTTTCATTATGAAGTGTATGATGTCTTCAAAGTGACCATCCATGACGTGCACTGCAAATAGCTACGCGTCAGGCAATCCCTCCTGCAAATTAATGGGCTCTTCCCTTGTTTTGATGCGCGACAAATGGTCTAGTCCAGCATTCAGTCATCCAGGCTTCACAATAACCTCAAAATCATACTCCTAGAACAATAAAAACCACCTACAGATTCTCCCCCCAACACAGGCTTATTGACCAGGTACTTCAACGCAGAATGATTTGTATACATCTTAAAATGTCCACCCAACAAATAGTGTCTAAACTTCTGGAGCACATATACCATGGCTAACCCTTCACACTTGGTGGTGGAATAGTTCTTCTCAGCCTTGGATAACCTCCTGCTTGCGAATGTTATAGGATGGTCCAATTCTCCTTCGCCAGCCTGTGTCAGTACTACTCCCAGTGCTATACATGACGCGTCTACATGTACATGAAACTCCTTCTTCCAATCTGGGAAGACTAAAATCAGCGCGGTGACCATTTTTCCTTTCAATACATCCAAGCTTTTCTGACAGTCCTCATTCCAATAGAACGTGACATCCTTTTTCAACAACTTCTCCATAGGCGCGGTGATCTAGGCATAGCCCTTGATAAACTTCCTGTAATACCCAGTATGTCCTAAGGTTGTACACAACTATTTCACACTCCTCGACGCCTCCAAGTTAAGTATCACTGCGATCTTCGTGGGATCTACCATCAGTCCCTGTCTACAAACCACATGACCCAGCAGAGTCCCAAAAGGAACACAAAATAGGCATTTCTTCAGATTGAGTGCAATCTGGTACCTTCGACAAGTATCTAGTATCTAGCATCAGGCACAGACTTGCCACATGGTGTTTTACCAACCTAAACACAGTCCAGTCATCAAAGTACACCTCTAGAAACTTATGAATGAATTCTTTGAATGCAACAATGACTACGGGCAAAAAAATCATAGGCACATTCTTCAATCCGAAAGGAATTACAGTGTACTGAAAATATCCCCACTCAGTCGCGAAGGTCATCTTGCTTCTATCTTCAGGCGTGATTTTGATCTGATGGTACCCAGAGAACCCATCATTGAAGGAGTATGCTTCCTGGCCACCTACATTATCCAATACCTCATCAGTGAACAGAGTCGAGAAGGGATCATGTATGCAAGTGCATTCAACTTCCTGAGATTTTATCATATCCTTATTTCATCCTTCTACTTCTTTTCCTATACCACCATTGGGCTTACCCAATCAGATTCTTCTACAGGCTCAATGATGCCTACCATGAGCATATTGTCTAGCTCTAAGTGGACCTTCTCCTTATACTTTGGATTGAGACGGCAAGGTCTTTGATTAACTAGATTTGCGTCAGGTTTTAATGTGATATTCATAACACCCATGTCTCCTATTATCCCCTTTAATTGTGTGAAGTTGGTAGGGAACAAATCCTGGTATTCACAGAGCAATTCGGTGACCTTATCTATTGTCGCATCATCCCAGTAATCTTCAATCTTCACAAATTTAGGCTCTGCCTCCGTACCAATATTTACATGTTTCATTTTCAATGGCGCGATTATATCAGGATTCTCAATCTGCAGTCCCTCGACCTCGCGGTGACCCTCGGTTTCAGTGATATTAATATTTCGTGGATCCTCGTCTTCTTCTTCAATAGTCACGTTCTAGTATTCCAGCACGTGGCTCATATGAGTAGTCCAATCGGGTTGAATCAGATCCAAAGGATCCTACGGTATCCTAAATATTGTTGCTTTAACTTCTTGTAGCACTTCGTCAATACAGTCGAACCTGTCTTCGAAGCTGAATGTTATTATGAATCCTCCTTGCAGAATATCCCATTCACCTGTACCATGGCAAAGCTCTCTTTCCAAGTACCAGTTCCTCATGATGACATCCAAGGTGTGACAGAACAAGTGCACCCATTCAGGTTGGGGCTTCACTCCATAAGGCTTAGCCCATTTGGCCAAGTGTGTGCACGGATCATCCTTCCCGTCATATTTTTTAATCACTTATACCTTCGGCTTCCCAAAGCATGTTCGCATCATCCTCCTACACTCACGCCAATCATAAAAGTTACCCTTGTGTGTACGCCACCATCTCGCAGGTATAGGACGCAGTGCCCAGTCCAAAGCCTAGAAGCGCTACTTCTATGGTACTTCCCTCTCAAATGCATCCAAAAATACATCTACATCATTCAAGCCATCATAAGTGGGAAGATTTCTTACCTTTGACGATACACAATGCACCGACTGGGTCATCATGTTATAGCTCAGCTTGGTTACTTCATGTAGCCGATTCTCCCAGCACTCTAATTCTTCATCATAGCCTGAGGTGCAGGAACTCTCGTGATCCCATGCAATTCATCCATCTGCTGTCGGATTCACCCAATCTTGGTCTCGCGCAATTATTTTATATATGCAGTCCAAATCGTCATCACTTTCGTAATCGCGTACTGGTGCAGTATAGTGAGATCCTTCAGCAGGATCTAGGGGTACTATTACACGAATCGATTTGTTTTCAAATATCTTCTTTCGCTTCTTTAGGTTGATTACCCCATTCATATGTGTATCCCAATCAATGCCAAGGAGCACAAGGTAGGGGTTGCTGTCATCCACAATTTCTATCACTTCAAAGTCAGCCAATGCACTCGCACCTTCAATATCTATAGCTACTCCTTGCATTCGTCCCATGGCGATGATCTTCTGCTGATTTTCCATCCTTAGCTGAATCGGAGACCACTGCAGCGCGGGTTTTCCCATTTACTCCCAATTCTGCTTTGGTGAAACGTTCACGTCTGACCTCGGATCTTGAATAACCTAATCCATTTCATATTCTCCTATCTGTCCGGTCAGTCTCATCTCTCGTATTTTCCTTGCTTTCTGCTTACCAATCTTCCATACAACGCGCGGTTCACCCGAAGTGTTTCCGGCACATCTATTTATAAGATCTTCTAACCCTTTCACAGCCTTGCTATCATGCAACAACTTCATGCAGGTCTCTAGGAAGGTCGTAAGCATAGAAGGGTCCATTTCCTGATTAGGCTTATCCCTACTCCCTGAGGTAGAGGCCTCAACGAAGCTCTTCTTTGCTTCCATGAACGTTTCGCGTGTGCACTCCAAATCAAATTCAGTCTTCTTCACTGGAGCTTTACGAACCCATGCACTGTCTTCGGGTATTTTCCCCTTATCATCGCCTATTGCAATTCCACTTTGGAGCACTATATTCACATTGGGATCCTCTTCACAAAGCTCAACCCTCATCATCTGCAGGTTCTGAGTCGATTGAGGTGGTAGCACCCCTTTCTCGCATATCCTCGCTATCAGCATAGGATAGTCCTCTGCCTCATATTCAAATTGAGTATAGTATTTTCATGTCAGACGCATTGGGTTAGTGTATTCACGAGTTTAGTGTCTTGGTCCTCCACAATTGTAACAGATCAGCTATCCCCGACCTCTGCTAGGTCCTCCTTCGCATCGGCCTCGTCCGTGCCCCTGGAAGCTTGTTACGCCATCCCAATGCTTTGGTCAGGAGGCCACGATTCTGCCTGGACTCTATAGGTGGGTGTTCTGTCCATCATCAATTCATAACTTTGGCAGTTGAGCTCATCATGCCCTACCAACCTGCAGAAGTTGTAGAACAATTGTTGTAGTGTTTGTACAAACTTCTGCAGCAAATGACAATTATCTGTCATATGTTTTCATGCTATCTAACATATAGCACACCACAACACAGGCCCCATGCTTGATCCTTCTTGGGCTTCCAGCCTCAAAGGCATCGGTCCTCCTCCTGTAATATAGTTTACAAAGACCGGGCAGTGGTCTTTATCATGCCCCTGGCCTTTGCATTTCAGGCACCATATTTCTTCGTACACCTCCGGTCGAACTGTTCTGTCCTGCTTCAAACTTTGCATTTCAATGCAAAGATTTTGCAACTGCGCATGGATCTGCTGAACCCCAAGATTCATATCTTACATCAGTGTTTCATGCAGTCTTATGGCAATATCCAAGGTCTCTTCCTGAGTTGTAATCTTCTGTTGTGACAGTGCAACCCTTAGGTGAGGCAGGAGCGAAGCCACGAACCATTCGCGGTGTTGTCCATCTGTTAATTTTATATTGGCTTCGCGGATTTTCCACTTCAATCTCTGATCCAATTCCCAAGGCGTCTCACCTGGTTTCATCACGACGTCCTTGAATCCCACAATCGACATTGCCTCGGATTTAGGCCTACTGAACTTTTTATTTAGCGCAGTCTGGATCTCTACCAACCCAGCGTTTGGGTTATCATTAGAGTACTTGATGCACCAAGTTAGCACGCAATCCTGCAAAGAACTAACCAATGTTGCCTTCTTCATGTGATCGTCTATGACACCCTGAGCTTCCCATATAGCTTTCATGACAAGCCAAAACTGGTTCGGTGTTGTGGGGAAAAATGCCTATGCAGGACGATCCTATCCACCTAAGGTGTGACAGTGCCTTAGCAACAAACAGAGACAGCTATTCTAATATTCTTCCTTTATGAATTAAGAATGAAGAGAGAGATGGGTGGACTAACCGGTGTCTTTCGTTTGTCCCTCGATCCGGTTCCTCTTCTCTTTGGAAGTTCCCAGCTACTTGCCTTCTCGCTCGCCCAACTTCAAGAGGTTTCTGCAAGATCACAAGAAGAGAACACTACACAAAGACATAGATGCATATTCATAACTAGTTCAGGATTAGAAATAAACTAAACATACTAATGCAATCATACATCAAAGATACACCAGTATATAGGAGAAACCAAGATAGCTTTATTGATGAATAACAAGGTTCAGGAAGAGATACAACCCAGAGGGCTCCAATCCAGCATCTCCTTCCCAGCAAATGGAATTCCTATCTTCACCCCCTTCAAAGCATTAAGCACCCAAAGATTCCAGTCTCAAACCAACAACAATTCTTTGCAATAACAAAATTCCAGCCTCTAGATCTCATGGAGGAGAGATCCATATATAGATGTTTGGAGAGAGGATGAGTCAGCTTGAGATCTGACTAGTGTCCTCTCCATCTGTTAGTTCTTGTATCCACTTGGAGGTTCTTGCTTCCACTTGGAGATTGAGAACCTCTTACTCATCATTAGTCGAATTCACTGAGGCAAGTGTCATTGAGGAAGATTCTGGAAGCTTCCTGGGTCTTGACACCTTGTTGAATGAACTTGCCACTTTTCAACTCTCGTTCAGCGCACCTGGGCAGTGCTTCTACCTGCGTTGCAATGCAGGTAGCTAGTGTTGACTTTGAAATTCAGCGCTGACAGCTAGTGGAGCCACTGAATTGATCCTGAATTGACTTGTTTTTGAGCAGTTTCTGGTGGAGAACTTCTGTGAATTGCTGTGGTTTGTTAGCCTTGTTCCTCTAGGGGTATGAACAACATGTTTAGGGACTTTGGATCCCTTAGATTATGGACATTTCATGCTTATAGCTGTAAGGCACAAAAATGTCTATAACAGTTGCCCCCTAAAGTATGAGGCTGTTTATCGGGTGAAATGCTTTATCAGGAGGATCCGAAGTTCATCCAATGCTGGGAGGAGACCTGTAATAAGATACAATACAATACATTATTTTTCATACTGCTTTCATGATCTAGCTGAGGTGGGCATTCCCATGTTCAGCTTTATAAATTCATTTTTCTGTACATAGAACAGACAATCGTCTGATGGTAGACTGATAATTTTGATGAAATTATCATCCTTTGGGTAGGATGATTATCTGCTACAATGATGTACATGTCAATGTCTTTATCTTTCCTGAATATATATCGCAGCCCGGATGGATGAAACTAGATCTGGGGTCTTCAAACTCATTCGATCTTCACTCTAAGTACAAGTCGATCCATGTGAGAAATGTTCTGAAGTCGAACATGGAAAGACATCGCTTGATTACCAGTCAATGAGGTAAACCGTTAACAAGCGCGAGAGGAATCACCGATAATGATAATGACCCTCAAGGTACTGCAGTACAATTCACGTGGTGTGAATAAAGGACTTGGCGTCGAACACCACGCAAAATCGTTCGGTCGAAGGTCATTGATGTATACCTGTCGCCGGAAGTGAGAAACTTGCCATTGAGGCATGCAAGCTTCAAAGTACTGAAGGGATTGTTCCTAGATCAACTTCTTGGATAATGAGCTGATGTCGACAAGAAGCGATCCGTCAAAGGAGGGCCTTAATGAATCCCACATCAATGACACGGAACGGAGCTAATGATTTTGATGGAGGTGAAAACGATATGTGACATATGATTCAGGGTGGCGGTCATGAAAGGATGAAGGATAATGTACGGCAGTGGATGGGACACGGTTGACTTTTCTGAACGACTTCTCTTGAACATATGGCGACACTGATAAGATGGATCGGTAGCATTACCCCAAATATGGATGGTATGGCGAGACCATGGATGTGACCGGTGAATGAAACAACCCAACCCGATTGTGGTACGGAGGAAAAGTGTCATGTTCAAGAGCAACTTGCTACCATCAAAGTTTTCTTGAGTTTCTCCCAATTTTTCCCTAGTCATTGCTGACCAGTACCTCTTTATTTTTGTCAAGCTTGAGGAGGATAACATATGCTTGTTCTATAACTTGCCCTTCGGGCAAGCCCATCGCTATGTTTTAACGAGCCTAGTGATAGTGAAACTCGTTCTCGTCTAAAGACAAGTTTGTCGCTATTTAATGATTTTAACGAGTCTAATGACAAGGATAACTCGGTCCTTTTCATTTTTAGAGAGTCTGAAAAGGTACATAAAGTTAACTCCAAAAGTCCTTTTTCGTCATCTAATCCCTTAAGTCCGAAAAAGTATAAAACAATACAGAAGGGATGAGTTTTCGATAGTTTTAACGAGCCGAATAAAACAAGCGCTCGATCTTTTTGTGCAATAATCCCTCAGGTCCAAAAAGATTAAAATCTAGAGGAGGGATAGCACTTCCTGTCCCTTTAACAAGCTAGAAGGCCAAGGACTCGGAAATCTTTTCATATTTTACGAGTCAGATGAAAAGAGCTTAAAGAAGACTCGTCTTTTGAGGAACGAGTGACGAAACAGGTTAGCAGCTGATTCCAGGTACAGGTTGGAATTTTCCAATCACGGCAGTGTCACAAGGATGGCTAGGTGAAATCACTCTTCGCAGCTGTTCCACAAAATAGGTAAACAATCATATGGAGGTGAACGATCGGACAATGGAAAAGTGGAGGTGACGGTGTAAACACGACCAAGGCTTTAATGGCTGATGATATTACATTCACTGTGGTTATTTACCGGGATAGTTCATTTTTTAACGAGCTTAAACGCGGGTGGAAACATTTGCTCGATCTTATGTTTATTTTTTAACGAGCATGAACTATGCGCTAAAACTGCTCGGATCTTGCGTTTATTTTTTAACGGGCATGAACTGTGTGCTAAAACTACTCGAATCTACCAGTCATATGATAAGAGTGTCTCATTGAGATTCTATTTTTTATGGAGCTTCATCTCACAAAGCTTTGCCCCGCATCCTTTCTTTATGCAAGTTAGGAAACGACTAACCCAAAAAACAGATAAATAACCGCTCTTTGCTTGCACTCCAAAAGGTTTGCATGCCCCCAGGTATAAAACAGAGTTTCAAGGTTACCTCTACTTCTTTTCCGTCAAAACATTTGTTTTAACGAGAGAGGCTTACCTCTTTCAGGTTACCCAACGATTGTCTCGTTAATCTTTCAAACAAAACACTTCCTCGGCAATGTCTACCGAAATAGACAAAGGTGAGCGACGATGCCCGCCAACTCACATAACTTTGACAAAAGAATCTTATTCTAGAACAACCCCTCTTCCTAGACGGACGGGGTACGGACTAGTCATATTCTCCCGCGGAAACCTACCCTATACCCAAAGTTTTCCTACCAAAGCAGACCAGGACGCATGCCCCCTGGGTTCTAGTCATATCCTCCCGGATTACTCGTGCTCATCAGGAGGACGGACCGTGGGTTGAGACACTTCTTGCGTGAAGAGACCATTTAGGGAAGGTACATGACTATTTGCGATGCGTGATCCGGGAAATGAAAGTTGGTCCACGAGCTTGACCACTCTTCCTTCATGCGGAAAACACATTACTCTAAAGAGTGAGGAGACGACGGCTCCCATGCAATATATATAGTCTCGTCCAAGGAGTAGGTTATAATCCAAGGGTCCTTGAACGACCATCACGTTCATTTGAACGGTTTTCCCTTTCAATGTGATTGGCACATTGGGGAGGATCCCTAAAGGTCGACTGGTTCCTTTATCGAAGCCTGATAGATTTCTCATTTCAGGCAAAAGCGTTGGCGAACCAAGCGCTTTCCAAGCAATAGAGGAAAGGATACTCACAGATGCCCCCTCATCAATGATAGTGCCAGCCATTACCATTCTATATATTTGAACGATAATTCTGAATGGTATGCTTGCTGGCAAACGAGGTCTGCCTAGTTGGTTCCAGTCGAACGAGACAACTAGGTTGCTTGGTGGTGGGACCGAATAGACGGCCGGATATGACTCTGATGAAGTTCCTTCCTGCGATAAAGGAATGGGCAAATTGCCCCCTTGTTCGTCAGAGTCTGTGTTTATGAAGAGAATTTGGACGGTGTCGTCTTTATTCTCTTCTGTGATGGTATCATTCGAGGATAGAGCCTCTGAAGGCAAAACCCGGTCAACTGCCACCTCAACCTTTTGACTTTCGTCAGGTATGGATTCAGATGGTTCATCCTCAATGATAGGTGCTTCGGCTGACCACCTGAGCGGGCCAGCCGGGTTCTCAATTGGTGAAGGACTTGGCAGGAGTTTTTGATATCCAGGAGGAAGTTGCACTGGTAAAACCGGGCGATCTTCCAAAACTCTTTTAGCCTCGTCTAAGAAGGGACAACGGTGGATGGCATGGTCGCCTTCACACAGTTTGCAGGGAAATCTAGCTTTCCCTCTCTGTCCTGCGACTTCACTTTCACTAGTTGACGGTGAGCTGTCAACATGGCTATCAGAGGTTGACGCCACCGAATTGTGCAAACGGGGAGACCAGTCCCTTAGTATCCGAGGGATGCAGGGACAATCTCTGTGGAAGTGGTCTCCTTTGCATATGACACATGGCGATTTAGGTCTAGTCAGTGCTGTGTGTAGATTTCTGTTAGACGCCACTTGTTTGCCCCTAGTCGCTTTTGGCTCCTTCTTCTTCTTCTCTTTCTTCTTCTTTTCCTTTTTCTCCTTAGGAACTTGGTTCTTTGTTTTACCAGCTCCGTCAAGTGAAGAGGAAGGAGGAGAGGAATAATTAGATGAAGTAGAATGCTAGTGGGCAACTCTGGTCTGGTCTAACTGTTGATTCGACTGTTCAGGAATAGTGGTGTTTTGAACGACATTGGTTGAGAAGAGCCAGACCAGCAAGCCAATTGTCAGTCCTGGAAGCGACAATGTGGCCATGTGGGGTGCACCAACGTCTCCCCAAGAGGAGAAGGGACTAGGATTTCCACCAAGGGGAATTCCTTGGTTGGTGTGCTCCATTTTCTCAACCTAAAGATCAACGCAGGAATAAGGGGTGATTGTTCCATTTAAAATAAATTTTAACAACGCTTTAGACACAACTTGCTTTTTCAATTTTAAAGAGTCGAGAAAAAGCTAAAGATGACTCTAGTCTCCTTCGATGTTTTAATGAGCCCGAAGTGACAAATGCTTGGATGGACTTTTTCCGTTATAGAGTCTAAAAAAGCCAAAAGGAACTGCTCTGGAGTTCTAGGTAGAGGGTGTGCCAAACTTTTCGCAAAACCGCAGAATACTTTTTAGGGTACGGGCGGTCGATCTTCCTGAATGTTGTGTTCAGTGCATTGCGATCAGTAGGGCGGCCGACACGGCTTCCTAAGGATAAAGGTTTTATGCCTATAGGGGTCTCCCAATATATACGCGACGGTACGTGGGAGCACAATCCGTACTGGCGCTATCGTCCCTCAGGAGGAATCACCCACCATCAACGAGATCGACAGTCACCAGGATTTACGACGCCGGAACACGTCTCTAGCCTAGACCTCTATGTTGTGTGTTATGTTGCAAAGCGTTGTTAAGTTCATTCAATTTATTTTAGGTTGATCTTTTTAAAAGTTTGCCTTTCTGGATCACCACGAGATGTATGATACAATTCCTAAATGCAGTCTAAAGATGATAAGCAAGCTTTATATCTTTTCAACTTATGAAAATCCTAGCTACAAACGGAAAAGAAAGACACCATCTTTTCTCAAAGAGAAATCAGCACACTCTAATGCACTTTTCCTAAATCAAACATGCAAACTATCAAGATGCAAATACACAATGCAGGTGTTTGTTTTCCGCTTTCTTAGTATTGATGCCTACAAAGAAATCTTTTTGTACAACTTTGAATTTGCTTTTAAATGACAAATACAAACAAGTTTACTTTTTCCGAAATCAGAGAGGGTAGAAGAGATTACAACACTTAACAATTTCCGAAATGAATACTTGTTTCGACACTTAAAAGAGACAAACTCAAACCAAAAGCAAAAGCAAATGTATAATCAACTGCAAACAGCCAATGAACTCTCTCCTAAGATCACAATCAACAGATCTGAATCAAGGGCTACAGGATGACTATTTCACTCTGGCAAAGGAAAACTGTAAATGACGCCACAAACACATAAAAACACTCACAGTCTTTTTGTACAAAAGGAGGCGGAATTTAAGCAGAGAAAAGGAGTTATCAGACTGGTACCTATGCTGGTTACAGGCTGCAAAAATCAGAGATCAAAACAAGGCAAAACAGAGCAGAGAACCCCAGCTGCACAAGACCTAACTGGATCAGCGCAACCTCAACACAGGGGTTTTGACATTCAGTGCAGGTAGCCTTCACGGGACCTGCGTTGAAATGCAGAACCTCTTCACTGGGGTCGCGCTGAAGGAGAAACGAGAGTTTCTCACTAGGTTCTGGGTCACAGATTGCTATTTAATCTACGGTTTCAGGCCAAATCAAAGCAACAAGCAAGGTACAATAAAAGGGATGCTTTGAGGGAGTACTAAGATCTATCACAAAGGATCATCAAATCATTTGTGAATCCATTGTTCAGATCATAGACAAATCCAGTGATTGGATCAAAGCAGCAACTGTCTACTTTGCATCTGAGAATAGCAGATGCAGTTCGATTGTTGATGTTGAGTTTATGAAACAAACAATGATGGAAACACAAATAAAATGACTAAACAGATCTCCCCAGCGGAGTCGCCAATTTGTTGTGGGGAAAAATGCCTATGCAGGACGATCCTATCCACCTAAGGTGTGACAGTGCCTTAGCAACAAACAGAGACAGCTATTCTAATATTCTTCCTTTATGAATTAAGAATGAAGAGAGAGATGGGTGGACTAACCGATGTCTTCCGTTTGTCCCTCGATCCGGTTCCTCTTCTCTTTGGAAGTTCCCAGCTACTTGCCTTCTCGCTCGCCCAGCTTCAAGAGGTTTCTGCAAGATCACAAGAAGAGAACACTACACAAAGACATAGATTCATATTCATAACTAGTTCAGGATTAGAAATAAACTAAACATACTAATGCAATCATACATCAAAGATACACCAGTATATAGGAGAAACCAAGATAGCTTCATTGATGAATAACAAGGTTCAGGAAGAGATACAACCCAGAGGGCTCCAATCCAGCATCTCCTTCCCAGCAAATGGAATTCCTATCTTCACCCCCTTCAAAGCATTAAGCACCCAAAGATTCCAGTCTCAAACCAACAACAATTCTTTGCAATAACAAAATTCCAGCCTCTATATCTCATGGAGGAGAGATCCATATATAGATGTTTGGAGAGAGGATGAGTCAGCTTGAGATCTGACTAGTGTCCTCTCCCTCTGTTAGTTCTTGTATCCACTTGGAGGTTCTTGCTTCCACTTGGAGATTGAGAACCTCTTACTCATCACTAGTCGAATTCACTGAGGCAAGTGTCATTGAGGAAGATTCTGGAAGCTTCCTGGGTCTTGACACCTTGTTGAATGAACTTGCCACTTGTCAACTCTCGTTCAGCGCACCGGGGTAGTGCTTCTACCTGCATTGCAGTGCAGGTAGCCAGTGTTGACTTTGACATTCAGCGCAGACAGCTAGTGGAGCCACTGAATTGATCCTGAATTGACTTGTTTTTGAGCAGTTTCTGGTGGAGAACTTCTGTGAATTGCTGTGGTTTGTTAGCCTTGTTCCTCTAGGGGTAGGAACAACATGTTTAGGGACTTTGGATCCCTTAGATTATGGACATTTCATGCTTATAGTTGTAAGGCACAAAAATGTCTATAACATCCGGATCCTCATTTCCCAAGCCCTTAAACAAAGGCAGCTTCACTGAATTTTCCATGTTGAACTGCGATGGAGGTGGTGGTGGTATGGGCGAAGTCACAATTGATGGTGGTGAAGTTAGAGGTGGTGTGGGTGGAGGTGGTAGTTGTGGGAATCCCTGTCTTATTAACTAAATGCACTTCACGGAGAAGCCTGCGCTAATCCCTCTTCATCACCCAACGACGGTGAAATCAGTGGGCTATATTTAGGACCCTTTCTTCCTTCATTTCTGCAAGTCTTTCCACTTCGCGTAGATCCAAACATCAAGGTAGTTGCATATCCCATTTTTCGCACAATAACATCCTAATCCAAGTATTTAAATACTTCAAGTAATTACCTCATGGACCTTTGAAAAAACGTCGCTCTGCCTCATTGTAACTAAGTGAGGTATCGACCGCGAATTCAGTCACAAATCGTCTTATGATGCGATCGAGCCAACGATCGACAGCATGGGAGATCTTATCCTTAGAGGCTTCTAGTTTCTGTACTAACTCTGGGGTCCAGACAATAGGACTGTCAAGTCTCCACCTTCCTTGGCTATCCGTTAGCTTTGCAATCCACTCGTATATCTCAACTGGAAAGGAACAAAAAAATATCTCGTGGATTTCTGTATATAGGTACCTGTCCAGCCACTGTTCCTCTGTCAGCCACGAATTTCTGTTCTCCTGCACTGCGAATTCGTCGATCTTCCTATCCAACCAGTCTTCAAACTCTTTCTTAGTTGGATTCCAGTGATATGATATCACACATCTCTTATGCAGATTCTGGTCCCAGCAACAGAACCATTTGTTGGCTTTCTGGGGCCTGACCGAGGTTCAGCGTTAGTTAGCCAAACAAATCCCTAAACTCCTGGCCCTTTTGGCATCAGCCCGCAGAGCGTAGACTGAATTCTCACTAGAAGCAGTATAGGGGGATGCTGGAACCAAGTTTCCACACCCTGAGATGGTCGTGATGTTGATTTTTACCCTTAGCCCCTGCTTTCACGTAGGTCACTAAGCCTTATGGCTTTGTCAGTCTAACCCCTTATTATGCCCTTCCGTACCTCCGCGGAGGTGTATGATTTACCTTCGCGTAGCCTTAACCCGTGATCCAAGTACTTTTGTGCAACTATGTCAGCATATTGTATAGGTTCCCAAGTTATCTTGAGTGTTCTACTTATCTTACTAATCAATCACAGTTAGCGCCACGTAAACCGATATTCTTACTTGCGTTCAATTAACCAATATAATCACATTTATTCGCGCATCAAATAAACATTGTAAATTAAACCCAAAATGAAACATAAGAAGATGCATTAATAAGAACTAAATACACAGTAATTGCGGAATACTTCTCTTTATTGATATCTTTAAGTTAATACAGACTCTATCCACCCTGCGCACTCAGCTACAGGGGTCTGTGCACTCAGCTGCGGACTTCCACCCTAGGCCTTTGCGCACTTAGCTGCAGAGCCTCTACCTACGCTAAGACCCAAGAACACTTAGACTCCAATGCTTAATTCCTCACTTCATTAAGCTTACTTACTTAGTTCCTTTTTATACAATCCCATGGTCCACGGACCATGGGTGGATCTTTACAACTGACTTTACAGCTTACAAAATAGGAGTGGACAAACCTTTATGACTCTTGACACCTTCGCGCTCCGCGACCACAAAATGCAGAGACTTTACAAATTTATTACAAAATTGTCCCACTCATCCCTAATTGTTCTAAGAGGGTTTTTAGTATGTCATATCCTAAGGGATATAATTTTTCCCTCTTAACATTATATATAAATCTCTCTATTATACCTTCAAGACTCTTATCTTTTGTTTGATTCATTCCAAATATTTATTCTTTAAGATCACGATCTTTATATTTTTCTAGAAATATCTTTTGCATATCATTCCATGGTCTTGTTGAATTAGTTCCTAAACTCATGAACTTTAAGAGATTTATGCTCCAATGTTTTTGGAAACAATCTCAATTTTTGATTGTTTAATAAGTAACCATAATATCTCTAAAGTACTTCAAATTCAAAGAGAAAGGTTTACAAATCCTCTGACCTCATACCATGGAAGTTGGGAAGGAAAGATGGAAGGATGTTCTTCATATCAACACTGATATCAGTATCTTGAATGAGAAATCCAAGAGGATCTTCCTCATTTTCATCATCTCCATCCATTTCTTCTACCTTCTCTGCAACCTCTTCTTTTTCTACCTGCAAAAGTGGATGGTGATGTGGTTCTTATTGCACCACATGGTCAATTGGGAGGTGGGGGGCAGTTGGTGTTGGAGAAGTATTTTTTTTTTGTTTTTGTATTTTTTTTTTAATAAGAATGTTAATGCAATGCAATTTTTTGTTTTGAAATGAAATATGCCTAATGAAAAATTATTTTTTTTGTTTTTGTAGAAAGTAAAACAAATGAATCAACTAGGGAAGAAAGCAATGCATACTTTGACACCTCCCTGGAAACGACGCCAAAAAGTGATGAGCCCTGGTATTGCAACAAGAATGTTGCAACTCCCAATGCTACCAAATTTAAGTATTAACCTGGGGTTTGTACAAACTGAAGAGGTGTCATCATTATACGTGCAAGATGCAGTGTGTCTTTATTTCGTTGATTTGATGAAATGAAGTGACTATCATGAAATCAAGCCTAAACTAATTGCAAAAATGGAAATGCTTGAAATAGAAACCTTAACCTATTGTAGGAAACAAAAGACAGGGAAACAAAACCTATTCTAATTGCATAAAGTAAAGAGCATGAACCAATTCTACATCATTGCATTCAAAGATACCATATGCTAGTAACAACGATCATTAAACATTTTAAAAAGTAATCATGTAAATTATCCCTGTACCATTTCAATTCATGAACCTATTTAATAACCCTAATTGCATAGACGTATTGCAATGGTGAAAATATGAATCTTAAGTGGTCTCTAGCCTTCCTCAATAATGGTTTTAGAGCCTAAGGGACATTATTTAGGGCTAGGAGGAAAAAATCAATCTTTAAGGAAAATTCTAGTCATGTTTGGAGGGCTTTTACACGGTGCTATAGGATGCTATATGATTGCCCTATTTTTCTACAGGATTGAATCCGTGAGCATTTTGAGGGTGAGAAAGGCAATGTGAAGGTAGGAGAGGGTAATGGAGGTGTCGTAGCTACTAGAACACCATCCAAAATTTTGGCTTACACTCAATTCAGAGCCTTGGTCTTGCAAATTGTTGTCACAAACACTACAACTCATTTCATGTACATTCTTGAACCATTTTTCTCCCCTTTGCAAGTTGGGTAAACTGTCATCTTTTGGCATGATTGGTTGTCACACAATGTGTAGAATTCTGTTTTCATGGTTCCAAGGGTCTATCTTTGTGTATATGAGTTTTTCTAACTATGTAAATATCTGTCGCACTCATTCAAAAAGTTTTAAGCGATGTCGCAAAAGTGTCGTCATGGTCGTCCCAAAGTCTATCTTAAGTGTTGTACTTGTCGTAACTAGTCATAAAGTTGTTAAATAGAGGGAAATTCAGTTTTCATGGGTCATGGGTGATCTATGTTGTTGCGTTGTCAAGTATTCTAAGTGTGAAATCACAATCAAAGTCTTATCACTGTTCACATCAATCTAATTGTCTTACACTTATCTATTTCTGAGAAGGATTCTTGACTAAACAACTTGGCTTCATCTGGCTTCCTTGAAATGCGCATTGTGCAATTTCAGTCCCCTAGATATAACCTTGCCCGTTGGCACTACCCAATGTGCAGTTCCTGCCTCCCAGGAATGTTGCACTGGGCAGTTTCTCTTCCCAAGCTCCAACCTTGACCTCTAGAATTGCGTAATCATTCCTCTCAGCTCGACCTTCACTGCACACTATGCAATCCCAAGCCTCAAGCTCATTCCCTGAGCCTCTGAACTATGCAGTTGTGCAACAGCCCAACCTCCCTTGTGTTTCCGGGAAAACTAGTGTCTTTTCGATCTGCTAGTCCCACTAAGATGGGTAGCTATCTTAGAAACAAATAATCAAAGCAATTTGTGATTTCCTTTATGTATGACAGATAAGAGAGAAGCTAAGGGGACCAACCTAGATCTTCCGCTTGGCTCCTTGCTTGATTTCTCTCTCCCTTGATAGAGTTTGCCAATCCTCTCCTACTTGTCCCACTTCAGAGAATACCTGTAGAGTCAAAGTAACAAAACACCATCAAAGCATCTCGATCTATAATATCATAAAAAATGAAGAATCAGAAATACATTGACCATACAATTGCATTCACAAATAACAATATTCACAAATACACAATTATATGGAGGAAAACTCAAAGAACTTTATTAATAGTAGAAGAGAGGATTACAACCCAGCTGTCTGATCTAGCATCATCCTCTCAGCATCAAAGCCCTCTTCACCTCATGAAAAGAAAGATCACCCAACAATACAATGTCTCTTCTCATAGATAAACCAACAACACTTCCTTACAAATTACAAAATTCCAGCCTCTAGATCTCTTAGGTGAGGGATCCATTTATAGATGTCTTGCAAGGGTGTGAGTCAGCTCTGGGTTTCTGATTAGTGTCATTCCACTGATATTTCTTGGTTCCACTTGGATATTTATTTGATCTCTTACTCATCCTTGGGTAAATTCAGAGAGGCAAGTGTCATATGAGAAGTTTCTAGAAGATTCCCTGGGCATCCACTTAGCAAACTGTCTCTGCCATTTGTCTATTCTCGCTCATCGCACCCCACAGAAGGCTCTTTCACTATGCATCGCACCTGGCTAGTGTCGCAGCCAATATTCATTGCACCTTGACCATGGAGCAGTCAGTATGGTCTATTTTTGGCCAATTCTGAGTAGTTTTTCAGGTGGAACTTCTGGGAAATGATGTAATCAGTTGACCATGATCCTTCAGGGTATTAAACAACACTTTTAGGGGTTAAATAGCCCTTGGTTTATCGACATATGTGATTGGGGTTTAAGTGCCCAAATATGTCTATAACACCTTGTCTCCTAGAATTACACAATATGTCCTCTCAGTGTCCATCCCCTCAACCTGTCCCACTAGCTCTTAGAACTGCGTAGTTTTTTCCCTCATTCTTTCCTGAACTGCGCACTCTCAGGGCTCAAGCCTCACCCATGGCTGCTTGAACTACACAGTCATTGAGCCCTCTCTTCTGGTCTATCACCTATTTTTGCCTTAGTTAATGGATCAAAATGTACTATCTTAGACTAAGGCATTTTTAGACTGATGTTATCTCATCATGAGTGAATTTCATATGCAGGTACTCTGTCATACCATAGAAATATGATGAAGAAGGAGAGGGAGGGAAGAATAATGAAAGACACACTTGTAGCTAAACACACAAGCTGATCAATCAAGAAAAGTGAAGGGACACTAGTTTGCGACCACCATTCAAGACTTTAGATCATTGAAAATTCCTCATCACCAAGCCATGCAGAGTTCAAGAGAAAAACATTCTCAAGAAGACATTCAAAACTCAGCAACAAAAGTGGCTTGACGTTGCCATATCATCAAGCAATCCATGTTAGCAATGTCATTTCATGTCATGTCATGAGTGGTCACATGCCACACCTTATGGCCAATGATGTAACATATGTTTTAGAAATGTATTAAAGTGAAAGTCCAAAGGACATGTGCGGAATACAAAGAGTCATGTAAAGCTGAAAATTCATAGGAAGTCAAGCAGTCATGAGGGTAGATGAAGAGTCACAAGGAAGGTGAAGCATCACCTCCTCATTGTTATATATACTCCCTCATTGTAAGAGCAAATGACTTTTCACCTTGGCTCCTCCCATAAAGCATTAGAGAGATAATCTAGTTCTTTTGGTAAGCAAGGAGTGGCTCCAACGCTCCACTACTGGAGCTAGTGATGTTCATTGTATACATGTGTCTTGGAAATTTTACTTAATAACATAAGCCTTCAAGGAAAACACATTTTTCATGCATGGATTATGAATTTTTGTACTTCATGTTTGCTTTCACATGTGCTAAGATAGTTGAACTATTTTGGTTGTTTTAGTACTTACCTGATTGAGAATTTGTTGTAATGGTTGTTATCATTGTTCCATCCTTGTGGACTACTCGCAGGATATTAAACAAACATTTCTCATTTGTTGGTTGTAACGATTGTCACACACTTTGTGGACTATTCTATTGGATGTTAGATGGATCCTTCTGATTCATGTGTGTCTCTTCTTGGGTGGTACTACTACCTCTCTGTTAGTGGCTCACTTTCCTCCCCTCTTCGTAGTATAATAAATTTGACACATTTATGACTGAACACTCACCATGCACACCACCTTTCTTTTCAAAGACACCATTGCATCCCTCTCTCTTGCTGACAGTTAAAGCCAAAACAAATCTTTAAGGATTCGACAACTGAGCCTTTATACTGGATGGGAATCCTACACCAAAAGGTGTGAGGTCTAATTGGGACTTCATATCGGGGAGATCTCTTGAATGTTGGCAGGTCCAACACCATTAACATTTCTGGCACTAGAAGGAGAGAAACCAGAATTTTAGGGCTGATAACCCCACCAACCCCAATCTTACTTCCTCTGGTCAAGGCCGTAACATTCCCAACAACTCCTTTGTGCACATTCCTGAAGTTGGTAATTCTTCTCATCCTAGAGTTGCACAACTTTACGAAGTCTCTTACGATCAAATCCAGTCCATTTCCCAATCACCCAAAAGATTGTGAGAGATATTGGATTGATACCCAAAATAGAAACTCTTCCATATTTCTCGAAGAAGAACAAAACCACCCCCACTGGGATAATGGTCTCAACAGTTGAAGATTTGTTTCTCGCCACCCTTGAAGAGTTAGTAGACTCTGAGGAAAAAAGAAAACAGAACAACCTCCAACCTTCAACGGTGGTGTCGGTGATAATGTAGTGCTCTCGGATGATAATTTCTGCGGGCTAGGTGGAGTCGAAGAAGAAGAAGATCAGTCATATTTTGAGGAAGAAAGGGAAGACAACGACGAAGATATGATAGGCCAAGATCTGGATTGGATGTCTTAGAGCCCACTTTCACTACCGGGTGTGTTACACAAGATGCCAAGGCATCCGAAAAATCTCCTAATGAAGTATGACCCTGACAAAACAGTAAAGGCAAAGGATCATTTAGACAAATTCCACCTACATCTTCAAACACTTGAGGTACGTTATGATGATGTTGCATGTACAATTTTTTGGTGTACCTTAGATGGAAGAGATGTTGTATGGTATCATAGTCTTCCTCTGAATTCCATCCAGAACTAGAGGGGGTTTAAGAAAAATTTCCTTGATAAATTCATTGATATCAAGACCCCCGCCATGTTGAAAGAGCTGGGTAATATCAATATGGAGGACAAGGAAAATGTGAAAGATTTCAATTAAGAAGTTTAACCATATTTTGAATAAGTTCTCAGCAAACACTAAACCTCATAACTCCATCACCATCGATTATTACACTTTTACCTTGCCAACCAGCATTACATAGTTTGTAAAGAGAACTCTGAAACAAACCTTAACAAAAAATTATGAATAGACAATGATGGTTGAAAAGGACTTGTGTGTGATTGGAGTCATTGTATATGATGAACTGGCTAAAGACTCCAAAGACACAGGTAAAAGGTCTCAGACATCTGTAAGTAAGACAAAAGAAAAAGAAATTGTTGATCTTGAGAGCTTGACCCGTACTGTCAAGACTATATCAAACGAATTGGAAGAGATGAAACAAAGGTCGAGTGAGACCAGCGTGAGAAACAAGCCTCCCAAGTTCAACTTATTTAGAAGAACGAAAATTTTGGCAGTAGCAATAACCAACCGGCTAATTCTGCACGAATCTCGAACATGGTATTGAATATCAAAAGTATGGACATAAACCAATATTGTTCATATAATCAAGAATATCGTTCTGAGAAAACATTCCCACAATCGAATCACGCAATGAACTTTCTTGCTACACATTTTGTTGATGTGATACTTGCTGATGAGTAGACCGAGCTTGCGGAAGAAAAGAATGAAGTTGTTGCAACTGAAGATATACAAAATGTGGGGCATGTAGTAAACATGTTCAATTTCATACTCACAACCCAAAATAGCATGACCGACAAATGACCTCCGAGTGATGGTCCAACCCAGAAGAAGATCAATTGATACAATCTGAGAAATCAAGGGTCGGCAATTGAGCCAGGGTTGACGAATCATAAACTCAAAGAAAACCTATTAAGAAAGATCAGTCCACCCATCAGCTCAGCACAAAACAGTCAAAGCATGTCTAGGAACACAACTACAACGAAAAGTGCTTCCGTAAGTAGTAAGAGTAAGATCATCATTCCAGAATTCAAAAACCAAGTCACGCCCCCACATACTTCAAAAATTTGTCCCACTTTGGATTACAACATAATTGAAGACATGAAGAAGGCTTGTGTGAATATATCAATATTCGAACTAACAAAGATCACGAGCTAGCGGGACATCCTCTTACGTGCACTTGGCCAGTTCACCGTAGGTAATGATGGTTCTTTAGGCAAGGGATCTGGTACATCCTCTGGTTCCCTCAAATCTGTGCTTAATTATTTAATAATGGATGAAAATACACTCTGCCCTCCATTTCTCTTAACTTTTGAAATATTTAATTTCAATGTACATAATTTCTTGGTTCATTTCGGTGCATCTATAAACGTAATGCCATTATTTGTGGCCAAGGAAATCAAGGCAAAATGAGAAAAAATAGATGCACAAATCATTTAGCTAGACAACTCTCTTTTCAACGGAGTTTGTGAACTCAAAGATGTGATTAGCCATTTATCATCTAATGAGCGATTCCACCAACGTATCAGCATAGTGATTGTGGAGATTCTAGAAGCATATGGAGTATTGTTGAGTATAGGTTGGTCAAACAAGCTACAAGGGTACTTTGCTATAGACTAGTCACATTTATGGCTTCCACACAAGGGTAGAAATAATCGGATCTATGTGATCTAAGAGGGATACATGAAAAATCTTGTTACCCCCTTAAATGGACATAATGAACCAGTGGATTTCACAAAGCTTATATTTGGAAATTTCTTCTTGGAAACTCAACTAGGGTGTTATCTTGCACAACCATCCCTAGTCCCACCAGATACACAGTTGGAGATCCTTCCTAGTCCAACTGGTGAAAATGACATTTGTACAATTAGTAGTAATAGTAATAATAGTATTAGTGTAGTTCACAACCCTTGTACGTATGATATGTAGACTTTGTATTTTGATGGTTCCAAGGCGCAAGAGGGCTTTGGAGCTGGCTACATTTTAATAGACCTGCTATAGAGAAAACATCTGATCTCTAGCCGCTTCGATTTTGAGTGCATGAACAACACTGCAAAATATGAGGCACTCATATTGGGCTTGCAAAGAGCCATTGACCTCAACATTGTGATCCTAAAAGAAGTAGGTGACTCACAAATTGTTGTGAGACAGGCACATGATACCATACACTTTGTGTCACCTCATCTTGAAAGCTATCAACAAGAAGTATGTCATTTAATTTCGCATTTCCAATCTCTTAATATCATTTGTGTTCCTAGAATGCGTAACACAACTGCGAATGCATTGGCAAATATCACTGCCAGGTTGTCACTTCTTAGGGACATTTTTTTTGTAGAAATTATTTATAATCCATCCATCCCTGATAATATCACTAATTTACGCATTTTTAATGGTGACCAACATATACTGCATTTTATGGCGAACGATGATGTTTTCAAGGATGCAACGATCGATGAAGATGAGCACACGAAGGCATTTCAGGATGTAGCCATCACAAGTAAAGGAAATCTCGTGATGAAAGGCATGGTATCACTGGAAACGATGTATGATCTGTAGAACTGCTTTTGGGGACCTGTCAATGCTAAAACCCATAGTTCCACGATGTCACATGAACGAATCAATTTGGGAATGAAAAATGATCTGAAGTTTGTTAATCTTGGTAATTTTGTACACCACAGGAGTGACAAGCCTTTATCCTCTTATTCAAGCAGTACCGAGACATATTCACATGGATGTATGATGATATTAAAACTTATGACACACGAATTATACAACACATAATCTGAATCAAAGAAGGGGCCAAGCCATTCCAAAAAAATCTACAGAAGGTACACCTGACGCTTGAGCCTCTCATTCAAGAGGAGTTAAGAAAGTTGTTTGATGCTCATATCATATACAAAGTGATACATTCTACCTGGGTGTCAAATTTCGTTCCAGTAAGAAAGAAGTCTAGGGAAACCCGCTTATGTGTTGATTTACAAAATCTGAACTACACCTCAGATAAAGATAACTACCCCATGCTATCTATGGAGAAAATAATGCAAATAGTATCAGGGTGAGAAATTCTTTCTCTCTTGGATGGATATTCAAGATATGACCAGGTTCTAGTCTCAGAACCTAACAGACTTAAAACAACTTTTCACACAAAGTGGGGCACGTTCGCATTTAAGCAAATTCCATTTGGGTTGATTAATGTTAGTGCTACATTCCAACATGCCATGTACATCGCATTCTTGGGATTGATTGGACAAAGCGTAGTGGTCTATCTTGATGATGTTACAATTTTTTTCCAAACAGAGATCTAATCACATACACTGCTTGAAGATTTTTTTTGAGTAATGTCACGAATATGGGATATCTCTTAATCCAAAAAAGATTATATTTGCAGCATCCGAGGGTAACCTCTTGGGCCACATAATTGCCAAAAGAGGGATTAAAGTGGACCTAGATAGGTTCAAAGCAATTATTTAGATTCCCTTCCTAGTGAACAAGAAAGTTATGTAGTCCTTCCTGGGAAAAATCAATTGCCTCTGCAAGTTCATCTCCTATTATGCTCAAATTGTTAAACCAATACATGAGATGATAAATAAGGATGAAGTATACAAATGGGACAAAAGGGAAAATGACTAATTTTCCCATATCAAGCAAGCTATCATAGACGCACCTGCACTATACAACCCAAATTTCAGCAAGGATTTTTTGTTTTACACCTTTGCCTCTGACACTTCTCTTGCCGTTGTGCTCACACAAAAGGATGATCAGAACAATGAGTGACCTATATATTTCATGAGCACTAGTCTTCAAGAACCTGAACTCAATTATCTCACCATTGATAAGAAAACTTATGTATTGTACAAGGCAGTGAAGCACTTTCGGCCATATCTCTTGAAAAATCATTGTATTGTCTTTGTTACCCACCCAGTAGTCAGATCACTCTTTGTTCAACAAACGTTGGGTGATAGAAGAGCGATATGGATGACTGATTTACAGGAATGTGACTTAGAGTTCAAACCAATGCACACAATCAAGGGCCATGGTCTATGTTGACTAGCACTAGAAGCAGTGGACGCAAAGGAAGAAGAAGATCTCTCAGGATGGGAGCAAGAAATCGAATGTACAATGTTGAGCGAGCTTCCCCCACTACTGTCATGAAATATTGGTACATATATGTACACCAATACCTTGAGAATGACACCATGCCCTCCCATCTATCGACATGGAAAAAGAGGGCACTTAGACTCAAAGCATTATCTTACCAGTTGGTGCATGGGGTGATTTTCAGAAAGCACCATACTGAAGTACTGCTCAGGTGTTTGGAAGCAAATGATTTAGAGAAAGTATTGCGTGATCTCCATGATGGACCAACAGGGGGACATTTTGTGGGTAAAACAATGACACATAAAGTCATGTGGGCTAGCTTTTACTGGCCTACATTATTCAAGGATTCTCATTCTTATGCCTGCAAGTATCCGTTCTGTCATAGGCATGCTGACATAAATAAGAAGTCAACCACCCCATTGTAGCCTATCACAGTGAAAGAACCTTTTCAACAATGGGGCTTGGATATTATTGGAGAAATATTTCCACATTCATCGAAGAAACACCACTATATTCTCACCACCACAAATTATTTCACACAGTGGACAGAAGTAGTCCTGCTCAAATAGGTGAATGATCAGGAAGTCATTAATTTCCTTTAAAAAAACATCATTTCCAGGTTCAACATTCCTACTTCACTTGTTTTCGATAATTCAACACACTTTTCATTGCTAATAATTTACGATTGTGCATTCGAAAAGGGTATTGTATTGAAACATTCAGCTAATTATTATCTGCAGGGGAATGGTCTTGGTAAATCCACAAATAAGAACCTCATCCATATAATTAAAAGGCCATATTCTCTGAAAAATGAAACTGGCACTCTGATTTTGTTAATGCTTTATGGGCTGACCAAGTCACACCAAACCCCTTTCTAAAAACCTCTCCTTACTTCCTGGTATACATAAAAGAGGCCATCCTCCCGCCCAATATCTACTTGCCTTCTCTCCAACTTTCGCAAGAATCCCAAGGCAAGCCATGTTTATTGGTGCAGCATAGGATGGACAACCTTCACAAATTACAAGAAGAAATGTTGAAAGAAAAAGAAATATTTTCACTTCATCATAACCGTATCAAGGGGTGGTTTGAGAAGAAGTATGTGGGTGACCTAGTCTTGAAGTGGGATAAAGCCCAAGAGGACAAAGGAAAACACACTAAGTTTCAATCCCCATGGATTGGGCCATTCACAATCCACGAAAATATTGGCCAACACACTTATCATCTTCAATCACTTGACAGGAAGATTGACTCTCTCCCTGTCAATGGCCAAGACTTAAAACATTACTTTCAATAATGATCTGGGGCTTTTCCCTACATTGTTTACATAGTCTTTTCTTGCTTGAATTTTTCTTTCTTTTCGTCATGTGAATAAGTGTAGTGCATGAACATGTTGGGGCTTCTTAGTATGTGTGTGGCCGAATTCTAAAGAGTCTTGTGACACTTAAAAATTTGGCTAACCCCCTATCCATCTTCCTTGTGTTGGTTATAAATTTTGGTTCATAAAATTTCGACAGAAAATACAATCCATTTGTAAGGACATTTTTGGTCCAACCATGAACCTATGTATTTTTAGGAAACATTATGCCTACAATTGGTTTTTGTGTTTCAGTGTTTTCATGCTTATCCAATCATTAGAAGAGGAGAAAGGGAAAAATCTAAATGAGCAAACCTAAATTATAAGTCTCTATATGCTTCTCTAAAGGAACAACCTGTTCTGCTCTCATTAAGTCGTGATCCCTCTTTAGCCCAAAAATGAATAAGTGATGATGCAAAATCCTATTTAAAATAAATAAATAAAGGCGAAAGAAGAGAAAGGATTCATGCATAGAGAGGTGAAGCAAGCAACTCCGCCAAGGTATTGTCCAGGCTCGCTAGTAGCGGAACAATGTTTGTGTTCCTGCATGACTCCATCAGGGTACTGTCTAGGCCTACTAGCAGTGAAGCAATATCATAGACAAAAAATTATACTCTGAAAATCTTAAGCTCGTGAGCTAAACTACCCTTCTCAACTCGAAACATTGTCATCTCGCTGAATCTTATATTGTGTTCAATCGAGAAGGAATAAAGGGGACCATGTCTATTCATGGAGTAAGTGGGGAGAGAAAAGTAATTCGCACGATGAATCAATACTCCCTGAAGAATCAATGCCCTGCACAGAATACGTTAACCGAGGCAAAGAAGCTGGAATTCTACCAGTGTCGCCAAGTGTTGTAGTTGCTACAACACCCTCCAAAATTTTGGCTTACACTTAATTTTAGAGCCTTCCTTGGTCTTGCACATTGTTGTCGCAAACACCGAAACTCATTTCATGTACTTTCTTGAAGTATTTTTCTCCCCTTTGCAAGTTGGGTAAACTATCATCTTTTGGCATGATTTACTGTCACCCAATGTGTAGAAGCATGTTCTGATGGTTTCAAAGGTATATATTTGTGTATATGAGTTGCTCTAACTATGTAAACATCTATCACACTCATTCACAAAGTTTTAAGCGTTGTCGCACAAGTGTTGTCATGGTCGTCCCAAGTCTATCTTATGAGTTGCACTTGTCGTAACTGGTCATAAAGTTGTCACACGGAGGGAAATGCATTGTTCATGGGTCATGGGTGATCTATGGTGTTGTTTCATCAAGTATTCTAAGTGTGATATCACAATCTACGTCTTACATTGTTCACATCGGTCTAACCAGTCTTACACTTAGCCATTACTGAGAAGGGTTCCCGACTAAGAAACTTGGCTTCACCTGGACTCTCTGAACTGCACACTGCATAATTTTAGTCCTCTAGCTATGACCTTTCCCCTTGGCACTGCACAATGCACATTTCCTGCCTCCGAGGACTGTTGCAATGCACAGTGTCTATGCCCAAGCTCCAACCTTGACCTCCAAAATTGCGTAATCATTCCTGTCATCCTGGCCTTCATTGTGCACTATGCAATCAAAACCCTCAAGCTCATTCCATGATCCTCTGAACTACACAGTTGCGCAGCAACCCAACTTCCCTTGTCTCTTGGAACTACACCGTATGTCCTCTTAGTGCCCATCCCCTCAGCCTATCCCATTGGCTCTCAGAACTGCACAATTTTTTCCCTCAATCTTGCTTGAACTACACACTGTGCAGTCTCAAGGCTCAAGCCTCACTCTTGGATACTTGAACTACACAGCCACTAAGCCCTCTCTCCCAGTCTATCACCTGGTTCTAGCTCAGTTAATGGATCAAAATGCACTATCTTAGACTAGGGATTTTTCAGACAAACTGATGTCATCTGGTCATGAGTGAATTGTAGATGCAGGTACTCTATCATACCATTGAATATGATGAAGAAGGGGATGAAGGAGGGAAGCATGCTAAAATACGAACTTGTAGTTGAACACATGAGCCGATCAATCAAGAAAATATAAGGGACACTAGTTTGCGACCACCATTCAAGACATGAGATGATCAAAGATTCCTCATCACCAAACCATGCAGAGGTGAAGAGAAAAGCATTCTCAAGAATACATTCAACACTCAGCAGCAATGGCTTGACATTGCCATATCATCAAGCAACCCATGTCAGTAGTGCCATGTCATGTCATGTCATGAGTGGTTACATACCACACCTTATGGCCAATGATGTAACATATGTTTCAGAAATGTATTAAAGTGAAAGTCCAAAGGACATTTGTGGAATACAAAGAGTCATGTAAAGTTGAAAAGTCATAGGAAGTAAAACAATCATGAGGGTAGATGAAGAGTCACAAGGAAGGTGAAGCATCACCTCCTCATTGTTATATATACTCCCTCATTATAAGAGAAAAATGACTTTTCACCTTGGCTCCTCTCGTAAAGCATTAGAGAGATAAGCTAGTTCTTTTGGGGAGCAAGGAGTGGCTCCAACGCTCCACTACTGGAGCTAGTGATGTTCATTGTATACATGTGTCTTGGAACTTTTACTTAATAAAAAAAGCCTTCAATGCCAACACATTCTTCATGCATGGATTATGAATGTTTGTAAGACTATTCTATGGATATTTGTACTTCATGTTTGCTTTCACATGTGCTAAGATAGTTGAACTATTTTGGTTGTTTTAGTACTTATCTTATTGAGAATGTGTTGTAATGGTTGTTTTTGTTGTTGTATCCTTGTGGAATACTCTAGAGGATATGACAATTTTTTCTCTCATTTTTTGGTTGTAATGATCGTCACATCCTCTATGGACTATTCCATTGGATGTTAGAAGGATCCTTCCGGTTCATGTGTGTTTCCTTTTGGGTGGTACTACTACCTCTCTCTTAGAGGCCCGCTTTCCTCCCTCTCCGCAGTAGAATAAATTTGACACATTTACAACTAAACACTCACTAGACACACCTTCTTGCTTTTCAAAGATACCATTACATCCCTCTCTCTTGCTGACAGTTAGGTCTAAGGCAACTATTTAAGGATTCGACAACTGGGCCTTTATACTAGATTATACTCCTACACCAAATGATGTGAGGTCTAATTGGGACTTCATATCGGGGAAATCCCTTGAATGTTGGTGGGTCCAACACCATTAACAAGAGGGTAGATAAAGTTTGTATGAGGTCCTTTCCAAGCTTAGTACCCTTTAGGGGCCCATCTTGCACAAGGACCAATGCACACTGTTGCCTTCAACAACACAAAAATATACTCTCGACGAACAAATTTTTTGGAGAAGTTGTTGAGGAAAGAGGGAAGGTGTTGATGATAGTATGACAAATGAAAATGAAAATAATCATCCCTGGAAACCCATAGTCTCACCTTCATACAAAAAAAATTATGATTTTTATACTTGAAAAGACTAAAATACCTAGTTTGCCAGCTAGTCCATTCTTCGAGTTATCTCACTGAATGAACAAGAAAATCAAATGGAAATGATATGGGTAATTTTTTTTATTAATTAGGATGTCCTAGGACTCTAATCCAAGTGGAATAATTCAAAAATACCCTTGTTAACATGTGCTAAAATTACCATAAAATTACTACTCTAAAAACTAGAAATTCAAGAATCAATGAGCTACTATAAACTACCAAATGTCTAACCCGATCAAGTCAAAATGATGTGGGATAAATTTTATTATTAGTTTGAATGTTCTTAGGACTCAGTCCAAGTGGAAAAAAATCAAAATAGCTTCGCTAACACGCGCTAAATTCAACAGAAAATTACTAGTATTTTGCTATAAAAGACTTTCAAAAATTCCATAATTTTGAATTAGTAAACCAATCGTAGTAGCTAAATCATGGATATGAATTTGAAAATCTATTCTAAGGATTCATCATTCTTGAAAATTTATAAATAACCTACAACACAACTCACTTAAATCATTTAACCAATATAACCTACAACAAATGAAGCATGAATACTAAATGCAGAAATAAAATATGCAAGTGAACAAGACATTGAAAGAAAGTAAAGAAATTATACAACAAGCTTCTGAGGCTCTTGGGATGGCTAAGCCCAAGGATACTCATAGTCCTATGAAGGAAACCAAGCTTTAGAAGCTAAAAATGACACCAAACTTCATTATTAGAGTCAATCCAAGTACATCACTGTTGGAAATGAAAGTAGATCTGCTAAATAACAAGTTTTCTTCACAAGAAGACTAAGAAGCACATGCCCCTAGAGGCTAATTCGAATTTCTGCTTATACAAATTGATGGGGAAGCATCCTCCTTGAAAGGATACATCTTTCCCCTCTAAAATCCCTCAAAAAGTAGATCTAGTTCCCAATAGTAGGAATCTTCATTCAGTGATAAGGAACAAATTCCTAGCTGTTCACAATCACTCGATCTTGAGAATCTATTCAATAATTTCATAATATCCAATACATTTATTATCCAAACTTGTTCCATCCTATAGTAGGGATAAATTTCCTATATTATCTTATTCCAAATTTACTCAATATTCTGCAAAAATAAATAATATTAGACACTCAATATGAATTTATCTCTAAACTTTTTTAATGAACACATTATAGCTCAAAAAGATGTCATAAAATCCAAAGAGGGAGGTTAAATGTGCTAAAGGATGGTTCGATGGGCCTTAATTTGTATCTAATTTGGAGGCTCGTCAGTGGGCATAGAGACTGAAGTTGAATTTTGTGGGATGAGCCAACGAGCTTGTTATGACCCTATTTGTTACTTTAGTATAGTGAGAGAAAACCAAGTTCATCTTACCTCAGTTGTTTGCTAGAAAGCATCCCCTTTCACCTTTGATTTTACTTATATGGGATTTATTTCATGTCAAAAGGATGGAATTACATAATTTATCATAAATATTTTGTCAAAATTTAATAATTATGAGGTAATAATAATTTCATAATTGAGATAATTGAGAAAAAAACTCATAATTGAGAAAAATGTTTCTAGAGTTTGTCATTCCCATGGAGATCAATTTGATCCACTTGTGTTATAGTTGGCTAGGGGTTCATTATTGTAGAATTTTCCTAACTTCTCAATTCCCTAGGTATCTATATACATTCTCCCAGAGGATAGAATGATTCTATACAATCTCACCAAGAGGAAAGGGTGCTAGATAGAGTATCCATATTATAGCATGGGAGCTCTGCTACATTGGGAAAAGGAGGCCATGCTACAAGTTGGAGAAGATGCCTTCATTGTTGGGGTATACTTCCTTGTACTCCTTATTTATGATTGATAGAATTATGATTCCTTCTTGTATCTGCTATATGTCTTTATGATCTATTTATACTATTCGTTTTTGAGCCAATCAACCCTCTGAAGAAGGATTGTGTGCTTGTTTGTTGGTGCGTGTTTGGAAGGCTTTGATAGTGATATCTAAGAGTGGGATATTCGTGTGGGAGTGAGACTCTTGACATCAAACCAAACATGTGTCACCGAGTTGCTAGGCATTTGGGTAATAGCTTGAAAAATCTTTTTAGGGATATCATGTATGACTACTCAATGTTGTATGGATTCTAATTGTTTAAGTTGTTGATCATTGCACTTTATAGTACATGTTATCACCTAGATTGACCTTAGGTTGAAGAGAGGCAATGCCAGGGTAACCACAAACCAAGCTTAGCCAAGTAGCTAGTCCTACTAGGTCGGGAGAGGGCTCTCTCCGTAAGGATCTCAGTTAAGATGAATGGATTAGGTAAAGGATTTCCGGCTAGGTATAGTAGCACAAAAGTTTTGATTGGATTTTGTAGGGGTTTTTCCGGATCAGGAGGAGCTGGGCAGAAAAGTCTGGGAAATTAGGTCAGAAATGCCGGGTGTTCTATGGGCCAAGGTAGGCATAAGCTTTAGCACTCTAGGGCTTGATGATGTGAGATGTTTAAGACTGGTGAGAAGCTAAGAAGGGCATGTGAGAATCATGGATCCTTCTTGGATTGCAGAAAACATGAAATGGTGAATGATTTCCCAAGGTAGAGCACTGATGCAATGGATTCTACCTATAAAACTTGAAAACATTCAACTAGAAGCAATGAAATGATTGATGGAATACATAAAACATATAAACATATAATCACAGAAGAAGAAACTATACTAGAACTCCATACCACAGGGATCCCATAAAAATAGCTGCAATTCTTATTAATTTCCTGCCAAACTACTTACAAAGATGTACAATCAAGCTCTGAGCATCCACACTGAGTCCAACCAACAAATTACTAAGAAAAAACATGATATAGGTCTCAAAACAACTAATCCTACCCTCAGGGGTCAAATCCATGAGAGGAGGAGTAGTTGCACAAAAGACTGAACTAAAAGCTAAAGACTAGGGTGGTCAAACTGACTCATCCCTAATATGAAACAAAATAATTCATTACATGCCACTTAGGCCATTCATTTGATGTATCTACCCTAGGTAACAAAAATACACTTCAATTACATCATCATTATGAATTACATCAGTGAAAAATCAAAATCCTACAGGTGAAAAGTATCTTTCGAGAGAAATAGTGAAAAATTTGGCTCCCTATCAAGTGCGCAGCGCTAGTGTCAAACGTGCAACGCCTGAAGGAAGTGCGCAACGCCATCTTCAAGTTGAGTTTTGACTACCTTCCTAGTGTCAAAATCTAGCTCAGGATAGCTCATTGGAAAGCTTATCCTGTCTAGTTTCGAAAAATGCCCCTAGCTTCCAAATCGAGCCTGATTTCCCCCTCCAAAACTGAAATCTGCCAAGACTTCTCAAACGCGCAGTGCCTAGCTCAGAAAATAGACAGAGACATGATTTTTAGGTGGTTTTTTGCCTTTTCCACCTAGTAGTTTTGACTTTCAAATCTGGAAACATGGTTTTCTTGAGTGTAAATGGCCTTCTGAATCCAATGGTGGTGGCCATTCCTCCAAAAAATGCCCCAAAAAAGTGGCGCTACGTGTTTGACCAAGGGACTAATATAAACATTACCTGAAGAAGATAGGAAATGCCAAAAGCAAAAAACTGAGTTCAAGGTCTTCAAAAATGGTTGACATAGTTGATGCTAAGGGTGACTAAGCATGGAGAGAAGCCTCCACCAATAGGTCAAGCTTGTCCTTCTCCTTCTGATGAGTTAAGGCCTCAATTTTTTCATGAGCCCTTTTGAGCTTGGCTTTAGCAATTTTGTTTCTCATGGCATAGTATTTGGCCATTCTTCTTTGAACCTCTATATCTCTATTAGCTTTAGCTAACAGGTCCTCAAGATGAGTGTTAGCCCTCTCAATCCAATATTCCTAATTCTCATTCATCAATATGCCAATTTGTTCATTTAAGGTGAGTTGGTTTGCAAGTTGAGCTTCTTTTTCTTTTTCAAGCTCCAAAGCTTGCTTTAGGCCTCTAGTCCTAGGCCTCCTCCCAGGAATTTCTTCCTCCATGGTCTCACCATAGTCACCATAGGATTCCTCAAGTTGGACTTTAGTCTTTTGAGCTTCCCTTTTAGCTTTGATTAGCTAAACTTCCATAAGCTCATGCTTGGTCTCCATTTTCCTATTTTCCTGTTCATAATAAGATATAATGTATTTTTCTCTTTGTAGATTCACCTACAATTCACCTATCAATGCTTCTTTCTCTTGGAGGATCATTTTGGTGTTTTCCTTTTCATCTTCCTCATCTAAGTCCACTAAGTCAAAATCTTCTCAGTTTCATGGGGGTCTTCTTCCTATTTTTGCATTTATGTTTCAACCATTTTTTCCTTTCCTTTCTGTACTTGCTTTGCTAATGAAGAGAGCAAGGCCCCTCCCACAATCTGTGGGGAAAACACTTGCCTATTTCCTCTCTGATAAATGTGCACCATAGTACCTAAATTAGCCCCTCTGGGCTTGCTGCTTTGAACCTCATCACTTTGTTCTTTGTCACTATCCTCTTTCCTGGCAGATGAAAGAATAGGTCCATGGAATGGTGATAATTGGGGTCGTGGTGGATGATATGAATAGTGCATGGGCTGAGATGGAGGAATGGAGGTTGGTTGATGATATGATGATGGAATGTCTTGAAAAATTTGAGTGGAAACTTGAGTGAAAATGGGGTTAGCTATAAATGTACTCCATGCAATGTTAAGTTCTTTAAGGTGATAAAGAACTATGATCTTTATGAGGGAATGGTGAAATAAGATTTTCATTTGATCTTTGTATTCTCTTCTTTGGGCAATGTAAGCCATCTTCTCAACACTCCTGAAAAGATAGTAGGGTATATTGAGCATTTTAACCCTATTGAAATGCATAAGTAACCGGATGTGGTAAGAATAGACCCTAGAGAACCTACCCTCACATGAAAAATACTTCATTATAATCTTCATCATAGGTGCATATCTATCAAGGAGGTATGAGAAAGGGAAATAGCCTTTTCTTTCACTTTTTTACCTAGGTTTGATGTATGGTTCATAAAAATGTGCTTCTATTTCACCCTGCTTGAACCACTTTTCCCCAACTTATGGATTCCCAGTGGCAGCTGATATGATGGTAGCAAACAATGTGAAGGTTATGCCTACAAAAGTGACTTGGTTATCTTGAATTTTGGTTATGAAAAGCCTAGTCAACTCAGGGTGGTACTGGACTGCTTGGACCTACTCACAAAACTCAAAACACCCTAACCATTTGAAGGATGTCACTGTCATAGGAGAAGCTAGGAGCTCTTTGAACTCTGTGGGCTCAAACCTGTGGATTTTCCCTCCTTTATGTGACCTTCTCTACTCTATGTTTCCTCTCTATCTAATCCCTCTTCTTCACTGTGTGGCCTATATTCTTCATCAGCCATGGTGTCTTTGTTATGAAACCCTAAGTAAATGGTAGGGGAATGCAAGTGTTTAGGAAGGAAAAAGAAATGGAAAAGTATATGGGAGTCTGATGGGTGTAGGGATAGAGGTCTCTAAAAGGGGATATAGGGTATTGATCAGGTACTTTTCGAAAATGGAAAGCTTGCTTGCCAAAATTGGTGTTTAGGAGAAAAACTAGGGTTTTGAATGTGATACTAACACCAATCTTGGTTTCATGCTTCAAACATTGAGGAAATAACTTTGAGGAGAGGGAAAATGATGTTTTGAAGAGGATACTTCTTTTGAGGCTGAGGAGGTGTTAGGAACGTTGAAGAATGAATAGGGGCAAGACTGGCTAAACGTGCAACACCCAGGGGAAGTGTGCAGCACCTGAAGGGAGTGTGCAGTGCCAAGATGAAACATGTAGAACCTGAAGGGAGTGCGCAGCGCCAAGAGGAAACATGCAATGCCTCTACTGTTTCTACTGATTCGACCTCAAATCGTAAAAAAACACTACTGGGGTTTTCTTAATGCAGGGTGAAAGGGAAATAAAGAAAATATGAAGGCAAGAAGATATATATACACCCTTGAATTTAATCTTTAGCTCCTCAAACCCCCTTTGCTAATGTTTTTTGTCACTTTCACCTTTTCATTTAATTGCTCTTTATTTTCCAACGCTTTCCTTTTTGACGGGTGGATGAATGCTCAATTTGACTTGAATTTTGCAGTGTTTGTTTGT
Organism: Pinus tabuliformis; assembly: GCA_031772625.1. Classification (NCBI taxonomy): domain Eukaryota; kingdom Viridiplantae; phylum Streptophyta; class Pinopsida; order Pinales; family Pinaceae; genus Pinus; species Pinus tabuliformis. The sequence goes on from CM062816.1 coordinate 1,999,782,293, forward strand.
CTCGTAGCAAGTAGAAATGCTCTGGTGCAGGTGAGATCCATTATTACATAACTTAAAATTACATATGAAATACAAATAAACTTAAAATACTCTATTTTCACCTCAAAAACATGTTTTTGAGGTGAAAATTACATTAGGTTAAAAAAAACTAATAACTCAGTAGCTTATGACTTACAAATCATCATGCTTGTTTTATCAGTCATCCTCATACCCTTGCTAACCTTTATTTACCTTTTAACATCAAACTTTTGACCTTGATGGTGAAAACCCTAAGACCTAATGAAATCATGCCCTATGACCTAATGAAATCATGACTGCAGATTGATTATGAAACCATAACTGAAGAAAATTTGAAGAAGGATCAACAACTATACTCTATGAGGGAAAAATTTAGATTTTTTGAAGATAAAACAACCATCAGTGGATCAATATATCATGACCTAATGGAATGATGCAAAATTTCAGTATGGGACCCCTAAAATGAAAATGGAAAGAGTGAATTTTGATCCCTGATGGAAGTATGCATATATTGACACTAACATTGGCTTTATTGGGGATGGCAGCTCCTTGGAGGTGTCAAGAACACCATAGACCAAGTGCCTCATCCATTGGGAAATACAGTCAAAACCAAAAAAAGTGAAAAATGACTTAATACAACTAAATGCTAGCTCTCAACCAAACTGAATCAAAACTTGACTATAAACCAAATCAACCAAACTTGACACTAATCATTTAAACTTTATAGCCTTCACTTCGGGCCCCAAGCTAAAATGACAGTGTACTTGAAATCTTGCAAGGAAAATCAAATTTGTATATACAATGAAGGTGAAGTAACTTTAGGAAACAACCTCAAAAGTAGTAATGCTTCAAGAGCCTACCATTCACTAGCCCTCTTGAACAATCCTGACCATCCATTTCCTTTAACAAAAAGGCATTCTGTCCTCGATAGGCTGATATCTTATACGGTCCTTTCCATAGATTGTCAAACTTACCATGATTTCCTTTCTCCTCATTCCGTGCATCCCACTGCAACACTACATCCTCCAGCTGAAACTTTTCTGCTTTGGCTTTGCGGTCATAGATCTTCTTTATCTTTTCTTGTAACCAGAAAGTGTTTTGGGAAACCTCTTCTCTTGTTTGCTGAAGGTGAATCATTTGATTAATTATGCGCTGAATATCATCCTCTTCGCTACCAGCTTCCTGTAGTAGTCTCATGACCGGGACTGCAAGTGATGTAGGAAATACTGTATCAGTACCATAAACCAACTCAAAAGGTGACATACCTATGGATTTCTTGCTGCTCACTCTATCAGCCCACAAGGCATTAACAAGCTTTCGATGCCAATTCTTCTTATTTGCCTCCAACATTTTCTTGATTATATTCACCAAGGACTTATTTGACGACTCGGCCAATCCATTGCCCTGCAGGTAGTATGTTGTGGAATGACCCAATGTAATATTGTACTTGTTGCAAAACTCCACCATCTTCTTGGACTTAAATGCCGCTACATTATCTGTTATGATCTTGTGGGGGCAACCAAAACAAGACAAGATATTAGATTCTAAAATTGGATAATTATCGTATCTGTGGCCTACCTTGTCGAAATGGCCTCAATCCACTTGGTGAAGTAATCGGTAGCTTTCAAGATCCATTAGTGTTGTGCTGATGATATAGGATGGATTTCCCCTATGAAATCAAGTCCCCACTGCTGGAAAGGTGCATTTACTTCAACTAGTTTCAAAGGAAGTGGAAGCAACTTCCTTTTTCCTTGAAAAAATTGGCATTCATGGCAGCTCATTACTGTCTTATACAAATCTGAAAATAAAGTCGGCCAATAATATCCCACTCTCAACACTTTGTTAGCTATTGTTTTCCAAAACAAATGATCGCCACAATCACCTCTATCAAAATCATTCATCACCTGCTGAGCTTCGTCTTCAACCAAACAATTAAGAAGAACCCCTCCCAGATCTTTCCAATAAAGAGCAATGTTTAAAATGCAGAGTTTTGCTGATTTGAGTTTTAGTGATCTACCTTTACATCTTGACATTCCAGGGGGTGGCGAAAGATGCTGAAGAACATAAAATATATCAGAATACCACAGTGATTGGAGAAACATTTCTGAGACTTGAATGAGTGAGCCACCATCTTCATGCTCTGACATTGCTGCAATGAGATTTATGTCCAGAGCATGCAGATTTGATTCTACCATCAATTTTGCTAAGCCTTGTCCCCTGATTAGTTTAGTGGGTTTAATCTCCAGATCATATTCCAACATTTCTACTATCCACTTACCTCTTCTTCCCTCTGGATCAGTTTGCATCAAAACATCTTTTACTACTGCATTAGGAACATATGTGATGGTATGTGAATGCAGAATGTACACTCTGAAATCCTTCAATGCTTTTATGAGAGCTAGCACTTATTTTTCAATGATATTATACTACAAGGAATCATCTCGAATAGTCCTACTGAAAAAAGCAATGGGTTGCTTAATCTGATCTCTTTTTTGCATCAATACCGCCGCCATGGTGTGCTCGAATGCAAATGAAAATATAATAAAATCTTGAGTGTAATCAGGACTAATCAAGATTGGGGCTGTGGTCAAAGCAAACTTTACCAAATTGAATGACTTCATGGCATCCTCGGTCCATTTCACAGTGTTGTCCTTTTTCAACATATTAGTCATTTCACGTAAATGTTCCGCCAAATTGGGTATAAATCTGCGTAAGAAATTCATCTTACCATTGAAAGCCTGAATCTCCTTTTTGTTGCGTGGAAAATCTATATGTTGAATTGCCTCCACCATTGAAGGATCAATGCAGATACCATCTTTAGTAATGATATGACCAAGGAGTTTACCCTCTTCCATGGCAAAAAGACTCTTCTTGGGGTTGAGAGAAATTCCTAACTTCCTACATTTTTGAAAGACAATCCTTAAGTGGTGCAAGTGTTCATCATCAGAACTAGAAAAAACCGTCAAATCATCTAAACAAACAACCAAGAAAACATCCTTCTCATTAGTAAAAGCGATTTCCATCGCTCGCTGGAAATTGGCTCCGGCATCCTTCAATCTGAATGGCAATTTGGCATACTGAAAAGTGCCCCAAGGTGTTGTGAAGGCAGTTTTGTCTTGGTCTTTTTCATTCACCAAGATCTGATTATAGCCCAAGTAACCATCGAATAGTTACATCCGTGTTGCTCCAACTACTCTTTTCAGAATATGGTCCATCTTTGGAAGTGGGTAATTATCCTTTAAGGATACTTTGTTGAGGTTCCGAAAATCTATGCACAACCTTGTTTCTCCAGTCTTCTTTCGAACCAGGACCAAATTCGAAATACAATTAGAAAATATGATTGGAACAATGATGCCAACTTTGAAAAATTTGTTCACCTCTTTCTCGATGGATGGCAGCAGCTTTGGATTGATCCTTCTCAACTTCTGTCTGAAATGCTTTTGATCTAGCTTGATAGGAATAGTATGCTGAATTATATCCTTGTCATACACCTTCAAATCTGAATAATCCCACACAAACACATCAAAAAATTTAGAAAGTAATCTAACATACTGGGCTTTTACCTCGAGAGACAATGCTTTTGATAGCTTTACAAGCTTGGGCTTGTCAGCTGTTCCGAGATTGACATCTTCAACTCCTTTGTCGGTAGGAACCAAGCTCGGTTTTCTTGCAACATCATCCTGATCAAAAATCTCCTCTAAAGGTATGAGACCTCTAGGAATAATGTTATCCTTCAACTGTAATACCTCCATCTGATTCACCTCAATCTCTTGTTCATCAGTATCACAATCATCATCAATGGAAGCATTCTTGAACTTTCCTTCATTCTGCAAAAAGGCATTGATTTCATTATCATCCCAAAACACTTGCCAATACCTTAAATTATCCAGAACAGCAGGCTGATGTTTGACATGAATTTCAAACTTGTTGTTGGAGTTCATTGGGATCTTCAAATTGCTTGCCGCAGTGGCGAGTGAATCTGCAATAATGTTTTGAGTCTGGGGTACTGCTGTCAAGGTATATTCAGGAAACATTCTCAAAATATCTAGGACTGCATTTCTGTAGGCTCTCATCTGCAGATGCTTTGCTTGATACTCTCCCTTTACCTGTTTGATCACCAGCTCTGAATCACCATAGACAGAAATCCTTTTTGCATTCAGTTTCTTCAAAATTTTAAGACCTGTAATCAAAGCCTCATACTCCACTTCATTGTTAGAGCAATCAAAATCCAACTTGTAAGAACATACTCTAACATTACTTGGGACTTTGGTAGGCTGGAAAGCAGGGCTGCGAATCCAAATTCCTATACCAGCACCATCCTTACCCACAACGCCATCGAAATCCATGCTCCAAAGGCCGGCTTCATCTTCTAGATGCTGAAATTTTGTTTCCTTCTCTACCTTACCTTGACTGATTACTTCATTTTTTTGCTCTTCACTAACCTTTTGCTACTGTATAGGCTGCTCAAAAGAACTTGCTACTTTTTCTTTTTCCTGATTAAGGACTGCCCTAAAATTCTCTAAAATTTCTGGTACATCATCTACTTCTACAATCTGAATATTTACATCATTTAATCCACTATCAGAGTACAAAACAAATGATTCTAAATCAGTATGTACAATATTTATTGGATGGTTCAGAGGTTTCTCTTTACTGGTGATCATGTATTTCATTTTCTTCTCCCGGTATAACTTTCTCAATTGACCAAAAATGGAAATGGTAGCATAAGAGAAGTCAAGTTGTAAAGTGCCCTTGAGTTTGGCACCCCACGATATAGACAAGAGCATACCAAGTCAAGGTGGAATATCAGCAACAACCACATCCATCAAAACATTTCTGGCCGAGATTTGATCTAAAGACACTACCAGATCTTTGATAAGACCAATGCAATGAACTCTACCGGAGTCAAAGGAGTACAAATCATGGTATTTCCGGCTAATATCCAGGCCCAACTTCTCCATAATGGCTTTAGGCATCAAATTATGAGAAGCTTCATAATCAAGCATGGCATTATGGAGAATGTACTCATGCAGTCTATGACTCAGATAAAAGGGAGGAACTTCACTATCTTCAGGCTGAACTTCTATGGCTGGACCAAAAATGAGTTCAGGATGATCATCTTCGACATTTACCATATCTGACAAAGGGTCTATTTGCAAAATTCTAGATACATGGTGTTTATAATTACTATTCTTTACCAGTTTAGTCAAAGGAATGGACACTTTTAATTTAGCAATTTCACTTTCTAAATTAAAGGATGAAACTTTTTCTACCTCTTTGATAGTAATGTCCTTCTTCTCTACTTGCTCTTTCGCTGCATTTTGCTGATTGTTGTTCTTGTTTGCAATGATATTTGATGATGGTACTTTGCTGGAACTCGGATCAACAAGCCCTTTCCCTTTCTTCTGAATGTTTGAGGATTCATTCTTTGATTGTGGATCCTTTCTTTTCTAAATGGGATTGATCAGTACATCTCTGCTCCTTAAAGAATACTGCTTCTGATGTGCTGTCAAAGCATTCATATAACCTCGTTGATAATCATCAGACTCAGTCTCCAAAACTGCATTGTTTGCTAATATGTAATATTCATCCCTTTGAATGTCTGGAACTTCTACATATTCTTCATCTTCCATCAGAAAAATGGGCATACCATCGGCAGTGAAAAAATGGTTTGCTTCAATTATTGGATCATCGTCATCTTCTTCTTCCATTCCCTACACATAATTCTACTGCAAAGGAGTTCTGATTTGTTGTTGTTGTGTTGGTTGGTCTGATGCCTTTTGTTCCCTTTGCTTGTTCCAGAATTGGGGCTGCTGTTGTCCTCTAAAATTTGGCTTCCTGATTGGTGGTTCAGGTCTATCTATGATGGTCAACCGGTCAACCATCCTCTCCACTGTTCGGATCAAAGTATCCATTTTGACATCTGAGGTAGATGCTTCCTCCTTTGTGGTCACTCTCTTTTCAAATCTCATTCTTTCTCTTTTGGCCAGTAGATTTGATTCTACACTTACAACATTCTTCTGCATGTCTTCTAGTGTGGTGGGATCACGTTCCCATAACTGATATGCCATATCAGTATCGAAACCGTCTGTAAACTTGAGTAAAGCTAACCCCTCTGGTGGTTTAATGTTGGCCGGAATAGCATTATATACTGCATTAAACCTCACGCAATAATCTTGCACACTTTCACCGACATTCCTTTTGATATTTTCATACTTAGACAAAATTTGGAGTGGATTCTTCTTTACCTCCCACCGATCCAGGAATTTCCTATGTAGGACTGGCAAAGTGGTGATAGAGGTTGCAGGTAAAGCTCTAAGCCATTTTCAAACTTCACCTCCAAAGCTTTGTACAAACAATCTCATAGTCACATCTTCTATCTCTACCTCATGAAGATCAAAGAAGTCATTCATTTTATCAACATGTTGCTGAGCTGTAATGTTTTGAGTGGCATCAAAAAGAGGTATTTTACTTTGGTAATCATAGAGCATAGCACCAATATTCTGAGGTAAAACAAGGGATGCATACTAGGTAGCCATGACTCAAGGTGGATTTGAAACAATGATAGGACTACTAGGGGTTGATGGAGTAGCAAGGGTAATAGGTGTTTGATGGGATATGATAGGTTGAAGGGGAAGTGTAGGTATAAATGGAGGTTGGGAATGAACTTCAGAGGTTGATGGGAATAATGATGAACTGAGGGTAGTGGACGCTGGTTCAGAAAACTTAGGGATCTTAGCAGTAGTAAGGGATGATTGAGGAGAATTTAGGATATACTCATCAATTGACCGGTTTGCCTTTTGAATTTCGAGATCTGCAATAAACTTTGGGTCTAGAACTATATCGTCAAGTGCACTTTCAGATTTGGTCCTAAATAGAGAAAGGTCAAATGACAAATCAAAAGAGAGATCTTCTAAGAACAACCACTCATCCGGGCAGGAATCTACTTTTATCGAAGGTGTCAAGCTGACTGTACTTTCTTGTCTTTTGAGTCTTCTTGAAATCAAGTTAGGATTATCCACTACTGGGGCGGGATTTGGATCTGGATTGGCCCTAGTGTACTTTCTCGAAGCTAGTGTGCTCAAATTTCGAAGTTTTCTATATTGCTTTACAACTTTCTATTTCAGCCTAGTAAATTCTAAAACTCATCATCCAAAGTTCAAGAATTTAAATGAAAGATATTATCAGGGTGATTAGTCTTTCATTCCCCAGTATGGTCGCCACTATGTTATCACCTAGATTGACCTCAGGTTGAAGAGACGCAATGCCAGGGTAACCACAAACCAAGCTTAGCCAGGTAGTTAGCCCTACTAGGCCGAGAGAGGGATCTCTCCATAAGGATATCAGTCAAGATGACTAGATCAGGTAAAGGATTTTAGGATAGGTATAGTAGCATGAAAGTTTTGATTGGATTTTGTAGGGGTTTTGTCGGATCAGGAGGAGATGGGCAGTTTAGGTCTAGGAAATTAGGTCAGAAATGCAGGGTGTTCTATGGGGCAAGGTAGGCATAGGCTTTAGCACTCTAGGGCTTGATGATGTGAGATGTTTAAGACTGGTGAGAAGCTAAGAAGGGCATGTGAGAATCATGGATCCTTCCTGGACTGCAAAAAACATGAAAAGGTGAATGATTTCCCAAGGTAGAGCACTGATGTAATGGATTCTACCTATCAAACTTGAAAACATTCAACTAGAAGCAATGAAATGATTGATGGCATACATAAAACATATAAACATATAATCATAGAAGAATAAACTATACTAGAACTCCATACCACAGGGATCCCATAAAAATAGCTACAATTCTTATTAATTTCCTGCCAAACTGCTTACAAATATGTACAATCAAGCTTTGAGCATCCACACTAAGTCCAACCAACAAATGACTAAGAAAAAACTTGATATAGGCCTCAAAACAACTAATCCTAGCCTCAGGGGTCGAATCCATGAGAGGAGGAGCAGTTGCACAAAATATTGAATTGAAAGCTAAAGACTAGGTTGGTCAAACTGGCTCATCCCTAATATGAAACAAACTGATTCATTACATGCCACTTAGGCCATTCATCTAATGTATCTACCTTAGGTAACGAAAATACAATTTAATTACATCATCACTATGAATTACATCAGTGAAAAATCAAAATCCCACTGGTGAAAAGTATCTTCTAAGAGAAACAATGAAAAATTTGGCTGCATGTCAAGTGCGCAGTGCCAGTGTCAAATGCGCAGTGCCTGAAGGAAGTGTGCATCACCATATTCAAGGTGAGGTTTGACTGCCTTCCTGGTCTCCAAATCTAGCTCAGGATAGCTCATTGGAAAGCTTATCCTATCTAGTTTCGAAAAGTGCCCCTAGCTTCCAAATTAAGCCTAATTTTCCCCTCCAAAACTGCAATCTCCCAAGACTTCTCAAACGCGCAGTGCCTGACTTAGAAAATAGGCAGAGACATGATTTTTAGGTGGTTTTTTGCCTTTTCCACCTAGTAGTTTTGACTTTCAAATCTGGAAACATGGTTTTCTTGAGTGTAAATGGCCTTCTGAATCCAATGGTGGTGGCCATTCCTCCAAAAAATGCCCGACGCCTTTGACCAAGGGACTGATATAAAAATTACCTAAAGAAGACAGGAAATGCCAAAAGAAAAAAATTGAGTTCAAGGTCTTCAAAAATGGTTGACATAGCTGATGCTAAAGGTGACTAAGCATGGAGAGAAGCCTCCACCAATAGGTCAAGCTTGTCCTTCTCCTTCTGATGAGTTAAGGCCTCAATTTTTGCATGAGCCCTTTTGAGCTTGGCTTTAGCAATTTTGTTTCTCATGGCATAGTATTTGGCCATTCTTCTTTGAACCTCCGTATCTCTATTAGCTTTTGCTAATAGGTCCTCAAGATGAGTGTTAGCCCTCTCAAGTCAATATTCCCGATTCCCATTCATCATTATGCCAATTTGTTCATTTAAGGTGAGCTGATTGGCAAGTTGAGCTTCTTTTTCTTTTTCAAGCTCCAAAGCTCGCTTTAGGCCTCTAGTCCTAGGCCTCCTCCTGGGAATTTCTTCCTCCATGGGCTCATGATAGTCACCATAGGCTTCCTCAAATTGGACTTTAGTCTTTTGGGCTTACCTTTTAGATTTGATGAGCTAAACTTCCATAAGCTCATGCTTGGTCTCCATTTGCCTATTTTCCTGTTCATAATAAGATATAATATATTTTTCTCTTTGTAGATTCACCTGCAATTCACCTATCAATGCTTCTTGCTCTTGGAGGATCATTTTGGTGTTTTCCTTTTCATCTTCCTCATCTAAGTCCACTAAGTCAAAATCTTGCTCAGTTTCATGGGGGTCTTCTTCCTGTTTTTGCATTTCTGTTTCAACCATTTTTTCCTTTCCTTTCTGTACCTGCTTTGTTGATGAAGAGAGCAAGGCCCCTCACACAATATTTGGGGCAAACACTTACCTATTTCCTCTCTGATAAGTGTGCACCATAATACCTAAATTAGCCCCTCCGGGCTTGCTACTTTGACCCTGATCACTTTGTTCTTTGTCACTATCCTCTTTCCTGTCAGATGAAAGAATAGGTCCATGGAATGGTGATAATGGGGGTGATGGTGGATGAGATAAATAGTGCATGGGCTGAGATAGAGGAATGGAGGTTGGTTGATGAGATGATGATGGAATGTCTTGAACATTTTGAGTGGAAACTTGAGTGAAAATGGGGTTATCTATAAATGTACTCCATGAAACATTAAGTTCTTTAAGGTGATAAAGAACTATGATCTTTATGAGGGAATGGTGAAACAAGCTTTCAATTTGATCTTTTTATTCTCTTCTTTGGGCAATGTAAGCCATCTTCTCAACACTCCTAAAAATATAGTAGGGTATATTGAGCATTTTAACCCTAGTGAAATGCATAAGTAACTGGATGTGGTAAGAATAGACCCTAGAGAACCTACCCTCACATGAAAAATACTTCATTATAATCTTCATCATAGGTGCATATCTTTCAAGGAGGTATGAGAAAGGGAAATAGCCTTTTCTTTCACTTATGTACCTAGGTTTGATGTATGGCTCATAAAATGTGCTTCTTTTTCCCCCTTCTTGAACCATTTTTCCCCAACTTCTGGAATCCCAATGGCAGCTGATGTGATGGCAGCAGACATTGTGAAGGTTATGCCTGCAAGAGTGATTTGGTTATCTTGAATTTTGGTTATGAAAAGCCTAGTCAACTCAGGGTGGTACTGGACTGCTTGGACCTACTCACAAAACTCAAAACACCCTAACCATTTGAAGGATGTCACTATCATAGGAGAAGCTAGGAGCTCTTTGAGATCTGTGGGCTCAAACCTGTGGATTTTCCCTCCTTTATGTGGCCTTCTTTTCTCTATGTTTCCCTCTCTGTTTGATCCCTATTCTTCACTGTGTGGCCTATATTCTTCGTCGGCCATGGTGTCTTTGTTATGAAACCCTAAGTAAATGGTAGGGAATGCAAGTGTTTAGGAAGGAAAAAGAAAGGGAAAGGTATATGGGAATCTGATGGGTGTAGGGATAGAGGTCTCTGAAAGGGGATATAGGGTATTGATCAGGTACTTTTGGGAAATGGGAAGCTTGCTTGCCAAAATTGGGGTTTAGGAGAAAAACTAGGGTTTTGAATGTGAGACTAACACCAATCTTGGTTTCATTCTTCAAACATTGAGGAAATAACTTTGAGGAGAGGGAAAATGATGTTTTGAAGAGGATACTTACTTGTTTTGAGGCTGAGGAGGTGTTAGGAACATTGAAGAACGAATAGGGGCAAGACTGGCCAAACGCGCAACACCCAGAGGGAGTGCGCATCGCCTGAAGGGAGTGCGCAGTGCCAAGAGGAAATGCGCAGTGCCTAAAGGGAGTGTGCAACGCCAAGAGGAAACGCGCAGTGCCTCTACTGTTTCTGCTGATTCGACCTCAAATCTTAAAAAACACTGCTGGGGTTTGCTCAATGCGGGGTGAAAGGGAAATAAAGAAGATATGAAGGCAAGAAGATATATATACACCCTTGAATTTAATCTTTAGCTCCTCAAACCCCCTTTGCTAATGTTTTTTGTCACTTTCACCTTTTCATTTAATTTCTCTTGATTTTCTGACCCTTTCCTTTTTGACAAGTGGATGAATGCTCAATTTGTCTTGAATTTTGCGGTGTTTGTTTGTCTCACAGCAAGGAGAAATGCTCTGGTGCAACTGAGATCCATTATTACATATAGGAACTTAAAATTACATATGAAATACAAATAAACTTAAAATACTATGTTTTCACCTCAAAAACATGTTTTTGAGGTGAAAATTACATTATGTTAAAAAAAACTAATAACTTAGTAGCTTATGACTTACAAATCATCATGCTTGTTTTATCAGTCATCCTCATACCCTTGCTGACCTTTATTCACCTTTTAACATCAAACTTTTGACCTTGGTGGTGAAAACCCTAAGACCTAATGAAATCATGCCCTATGACCTAATGAAATCATGACTGCAGATTGATTATGAAACCATAACCGAAGAAAATATGAAGAAGGATCAGCAAGTATACTCTATGAGGGAAAAATTTAGATTTTTTGAAGAGAAAACAACCATCAGTGGATCAGTATATCATGACCTAATGGAATGATGCAAAACTTCAGTATGGGACGCCTAAAATGAAAATGGAAAGAGTGAATTTTGATCCCTGATGGAAGTATGCAGATACTGACACTAATAGTACACACACCACTCTGGGAAGTTTTAAGGATTTTGTTGGGTGAAAAGTAGCTTTCTAGCTCATTTGAAGTTTTCTCGTAAAAACCCTACTGACATGATGGGTATTAAAGGGAAGGGGGTGTGACTCATCCCCAACATGCATTTGCATGAGGTGATACATCTAACTATTAAATGGTCACAGAGGGTGGTGAGGAGGGCCCTAATCCTAGAGGTTTGCATGGGAGGTTGGGTCTAGTCTAAGGTTAAGGAGATGACCTCCCAACGTTGATGATTGTGCTAGGCTCTTAGGATATTAATGCTATGTTTTATCAAGGGTTTTATAGGTTGAGGAATGCGATGAAAGTATGGCACAAAGGGGTGAATTTTCCGAACCTATTGGAAATTATTAAAGGAAATTTTCTAGTGTCCTTCCTTGTATATATTGGCTCGACCACTAAGGTTTTGTTCTTCCTGGCTAAATTTACAAAATTTCTTTCTAAATTTACTATGTATGATGATTTTTTGATGATAAATGTTGAAAATTTATATCATATAAATTATTTATGTTGAACGAAGAGGAAGAAAGAAAATTAATTCCAATGGAAGAATTTTGGTGATTTGAAAATACATATAAAATATAATGAAAAATTTAGAATATTAAATTTAATGAAGAATCACCAAAGAGAAAAAAAAAGTCAATTATTTGTTGCTTTAACTTTTTTTTCACCATCTTTTGGAAACCAAACTCCTACAAACTAGAAAGATGTGATCCAAAATAAATCATAATAAGAATGATATGAAAAATTGAAGACATGCTTTATTGACTTGGTGATACTAACATCATTTGTGATGGAATTATTGGAGTTGAAGGGTGTTCAAATTATTCAAGGAAAGGGTTGCTTGCACCATCCTAAATAAAATATACTCAAATCTATTGGAATGAGGGAAATCACTTTAGTGGGAAAAAGGATAACTTTCATACTTTTTAGTAAAGGTTATTTGAAGAATCTATGTATGCATTGCATTAATGTATAAAGTTTAAAAGTTATAGCGAATGCATGGAAGCACTGAGACAAGAGACCTGTAAGGGACTATGGGGTAGTGAAGCTACTCCTTGATGTTATGTAAGCTAATTGATAAACCAACCATATTTATGTGTAAGTTATTGGCTTAGAGGGGATTGAAGGGAAACTTGTTTATTTTCTAGTTATGAAGGAGAGTGGAGTTCATTATTTCCACCAATTATTGACCAAGGGTAAGTTCTATTGATGACATCATAGTTTGGGTAAGGGGTGGCTAGCTAAAAAAGAGAATAATGGGTTGCTAAGCGTATGCTTAGATGGAAATTGTATGACCCTTCATCAATTGTAGGAATCCTTTAATCTACAATAGATAAAGTGCCTTATGTTTAATTTGCAAATGTGGAAAATATGGAATGGTCATGAAAATTCTTGTCTTTGGTTATATGTAATATTTGATGATTGCTTGTTGGATTTACTGTTGAATCCTTGTGACACACACTTATGGTTGTTTTATGTATATTTTGGTGATCATCATGTGTTGATGACTCATAAAATATTTTTAGTTCTTTAGTTACCCTAGTGAAATTTCTATTAGTTGAATTGATGAAAGTTATGGACAAAGATTACCTTGGTGACACGTCCACTTATTTTCTTTGATGATAGGGTTGTTGTACATAATCTATGTGTGTGTGCACATGCATGATGAGAGGGAAACATTTTTTTCACCTTAAAAGTTTTGGATAGCTATGAGAGATGATTTAATAGGTTAGAAACCACTAATGTGTTTCTCACTAAAAGAACTCATCCATTTAGGGGACTTCTAGACAAGTTTAATCATGGACATACTACCTTTATTTTCATTGTGACCCAAATTTCAGGGAGAAATACCTTGTAATTGTAGTGAATAATAAGTCAATTAAGTATCATAGAAAATTTGAAATTTTAAGTTAAAATGTTCACTACTTAAATCATGAACTTGAGAAAAATGTTTGAAGGATTGAATTGGGATTTTAAGAGTTTAATGTCCCTACCATAAGTACATTACAAACATGCCTCTTAATATAATTCCTAAGGATAAGTTTTCTCTATGTGGATATCATGTTGTTTATGAAAATTTTGAAACTGAAGTAAGGTTTTTCATTTGGGAGACTAGGAGGTATACACCTCCATTGTTCTCCTAATAGGGCTTGGGAGATAATTTGGAACTGCTAAAAATTAGAGCTCAGAGGTCCTTATGATGATATGGTCATAAGGACAGAGCTATATACGTATCTAGTTTTCAATTGAATTTATGAATTATCTAGATTATGTATTTATATGACTTTGGTTCCTTAGGAATGATTATGAATTTTTCTTCATGATTTTGAGATCCCTAAACCACTAGTTCATGGATTCCCTAGTTAATTTGGGAAATCCTTATTATGGATTAAATGTGTCTTTAAAGGAAGGAATTTACTAAATTCTCAATGAATTTAGTTGTGTGATTAGTTTTGGAAGAGGCCTTTGAACCTTGAGATATCTTTCATGATTGGGAGGACAGGTCTAGATTTGTTCTAAGAGATAAAATGAAATATGTTGTTGGTTCTCTCTATATATGCACCCATCTATGTGTGTGCCTATGCTTGTGTGTGTGTGTGTGTCTGAAATTCTAGAAGGAGGCTCAATGTTAGTAAATATAACCAATATTGGATCATTACCAAGCCTCTAAGTTAGTAGAGTTTGTAAGAATTATAGTAGGGAGCCCCAATGTTCTTATGTATGAAAATTTTTAGCATTTGACATGAGAGGAATTCCATCCAAATATTCTCGTGTCAAGTGGATGTCATAAAGGAGGGGCTCGAGCCAATAACTTATGCTCAACCATGAATCCTATTATTTGATTGAACATGACTATGTAAGGCCTATGGATTTAATGAGGGTATGCTTTGTGGTCCTTGAAATGAGCTTAAAACCATGTGATGAAGCATTGGCCTATTAAGAGCATCCAAAGGGTGCCATCACTCTGACTTGACATACCTTTGAAAACTTGGTGCAAACACTCAACTTTGTTATGCTCTTAACCTGCAAAGCAATACCCAAGCGAAGAAAAGATACCGAGAACACAGAATATGCGAAGAAAATATACCCAGAACACAGAATAGCAATGATTTTATTATTCAGAGAGAAATGTTCACAGGCCTCTTCGAGGGGGCAACCTCCAATAGAGCAGAGCTCGATTACAAAACAAGACACAATGCTCCTCGCAGGGAGTCTCTATCCTTTATATATGACTCATACATGCAATACCACGAGCCAATATCGTGGGTTTTATTAATACCATCTATCTAATACTACTGCCTATTTACCATCTATCTAATACTTCCGCCCATTTGCAACTAACTGTGGTCCCGTCATTAATTGCGGGTTAACCACTTACAAATATTAATATTGGCTTTATTGACTCTTGACTATGACGTGATCCCAAGACATAAATAAGAGGGTTAGGGTGGGACCCTAACATGCCCTCCCCCTTAAGACTAGCCTTGTCCTCAAGGCTGAAGCTGCGGAAACTGCTGAAGAATAGTGGTTGGTTCCCAAGTTGCATCTTCCGGAGAGGTGTCTTTCCATTTGACGAGGACCTACTTAATCATGCGGCCGCACAGGTGCTTGTCTCGTGTGTCTAGAACCTGTTCAGGCTGAAGCCAGATTGACCCTTCTTCGTCCAATTCAGGTAGACTTGTTTGAACTCGGCAATTGTTCCAAATCACTTTCTTGAGGCACGATACATGGAAAACTGGGTGGATTTTTGTTGTAGGTGGCAAAGCCAACTTGTAAGCCACTTCTCCAATGCGCTGAAGTACTTGGTATGGTCCATAGAATTTTGGGGAGAGCTTTTGACAACCCTTGTCTTTGAGTGATGTTTGCTTATATGGTTGCAGCCTCAAAAGGACCTAATCCTCTTCTTGAAATTGGCACTCTGAGCAATGTTGGTCAGCCTGTTGCTTCATACGGTTCTGAGCTTGATGAAGATTCTTGCGCAGATGGGCAAGCATGGTTGCGCGGTGTTGTAGGAGTTGATCCATGGCTTGTACTTTGGAGCACCCCGTGAGATAAGAAGTAGGGGAAGGCGGAAGTTGTCCATAGACTGCTTCATAGGGAGTCATTTTGGTGGTGGCATGATAGTTGGTGTTATACCACCACTCCGCCAGAGGTAACCACTGTACCCAAAGGTGTTGCTTTTCTGAAGTGAAACACCTAAGGTAGGTTTCTAGACATTTGTTGACGGCTTCGGTTTGACCATCTGTTTGCGGATGATATGAAGTACTGAGTTTGAGTTGAGTGCCTTGTATTCTGAAGAGCTCCTGCCAAAAATTACTAGTGAAGATTGGGTCACGGTCGGATACAATAGAAGTGGGCATGCCATGCAATTTGAAGATCTGATCCATGAAAGTTTGAGCAACCAAGGTTGGTGTAAATGGGTGGGGTAGGGAAAAGAAATGAGCATACTTCGACAGTCGGTCCACAACCACCATGATGACTGACTTGTTCCCAGACTTTGGAAGACCTGTAATGAAATCCATGGAAACCTCTGTCCAAATTGACGCCGAAATGGGCAATGGTTGTAATGGGCCTGGTGTGTTGATGGTTTCCCCTTTGTGGCGTTGACAGACGTCACATTCTGCTACGAAAGTAAGGATGTCCTGTTTCATGCCAGTCCAAAAAAATGATCTTCTGGTGCGATCATACGTCTTCTGAAAGCCCGAATGTCCTGCAATGGGAGATGAGTGCAATTCTGCCAAAATGTGACTTTTGAGGGTGGATGTTGGCGATATTACGACTCTGTCCTTGTAGCGAAGAATATCATTCTGCCACGAGTAGCCCTTGCTGGAATTAGGATCTACCTACAATTGAGAAATGAGTTGGGAGAGCCCTGGATGTGAAAACCATTCCCTGCGAGCCTCTTCAATCCAGTCTGGAATGGGGAGGGAAATTGCGAGCAGAGTACTTTCCTCCTCAAATTGGCGCAACAATGCATCTGCTACCCTGTTGTCTTTCCCTTTCTTGTAAATGATCTCATAATCATATCCCAACATTTTGGCTAACCATTTATTTTGTTGAGGGGAAGATAGGCGTTGCTCCAAAAAATATTTAAGACTGTGATGATCTGTGCGGATTTGGAAACATCGCCCCAACAAGTAAGGTCTCTAGGTCTCGACTGCATGTAAGATGGCCATCATTTCCTTCTCGTAGGTAGATTGGCCCAGATTCTTCCCACTTAGTTGTTGGTTGGTGAAGGCCAATGGTCGCCCTTCCTGCATTAAGACCGCTCCAATACCTATTCCCGAAGCATCACATTCAATGACAAATGATTTGGTGAAGTCCGGTAGTGCTAAGACAGGAGTGGAACACATGGCGGTTTTTAGAGCGGTAAATGCCTGTTGTGCTTCCTCATTCCAGACGAAGGAATTTTTCTTTAGGAGTTGCGTTAGGGGCTTCGCTATGCGGCCATAGTTGCGGACAAATTTACAATAATAGCCTGTGAGACCCAAAAATCCTCTCAAGCTTTTCAAGGTCTTAGGTTGAGGCCATTCTTGCATTGCCTGGATCTTTTTGGGGTCCACCTTGACACCTTCGCGCCCCACAATGTGCCCCAAATACTCAACTTCTTCCATGCCAAACGAACACTTAGACATATTGACAAATAATTTATGTGTTCGGAGCAGTTGCAAGAGTAGATCTACATGCTGAAGATGTGTCGTCCAAGTGCCACTATAGATGAGGATGTCATCGAAGAAGACAAGGACAAATTTTCTGAGATATGGTTTGAGGAGGTGATTCATAAGGCTCCGAAAAGTAGAGGGGGCATTACAGAGACCAAATGGCATGAAGAGGAACTCATAATGGCCTTCATGAGTTCTGAAAGTTGTCTTGGGAATGTCGACTTCCTTCATGCGAATTTGGTGATAACCTGAGCGAAGATCCAACTTAGTGAAGAATTGAGCCCCATTGAGTTCGTCCAACAAATCGTCAACCACTGGTATGGGAAATTTATCTTTGACTGTTAACTTATTGAGGGCCTTGAAGTCGGGACACATCCGCCACTCCCCATCTTTCTTGAGGACCATGACCACTGGGGATGAATAAGGACTAATGCTGGGACGAATGACGCCTCCTTCCAACAATTCCTTGATGATTTTTTCTATTTCATTCTTTTGGGTGAACGGATATCTGTATGGCCACACATTTGGGGGTTGGGCCCCTGGAACCAATGTGATGCTATGATCATGTTCCCCTCGCGAGGGTGGAAGCTCATGAGGCTTGTCAAAGATTGTCCGATGTTTATTTAAAATTTGTTGCATCTCAGGATGAACTGGCGGGGACATGGTGTCTACTACCTAGATGGCATTAAATTGAGCTACCACTCCATGATGGCCCTTTTTTAACAATTTTTCCATCCTATGCGAGTTGATGATAGAGGGGGCTCCTGCCTGAAGTCCACGAAGGGTATGTGTGGAGTTGTTCTGCTTAAAACTCATATATAACTCCTGGAAATCCATTGTGATTGGCCCAAGGGTGCGGAGCCATTCAGCACCTAGGACAATGTCACATCCCCCCATGTGTATGGCAAACATGTGGGTTTTCAACTGATAATCCCCCATTTGAAGTTTGACATTTTCACAGCGGCCTTCACATTTCATTGTGCCCCCATCTGCAATTTGGACCTGGAAGTTAGAGACTTCTCGTACATAACAATGCGCTGCTTCGGCGATTTTTTGATGGATGAAATTATGGGTACTTCCACTATCAATCAAGACTATTACTGGGCGATGTTTAAGAAAACCTCTGATTTTGAGAGTTTGAGGGGAAGAGATTCCTGCCAACGCATTGAGCGAAATAACTGGGTCATCAGATACAATCTCCTTTTGGTTGTCTTCTTCGATCGCCTCTGGTTCCTCAAGAGGTGGATCTTCCTCGGTGGAGCTGTAGTCAGTGGCATCTATTTGAAAAAACTTGGGCTCCTTGCATTTATGCCCAGGGGAATATTTTTCATCACAGTAGTAACATAGTCCTTGCTTCCTTCTCTCGTCCATTTCCTGAGGTGACACCTTTTGGACCTTAAGTGTCTGAGTCGTGGTATGAGCTTGTGGGGGACGACCTTTAGTGGGGAAATTGGGGCGGCTGTATTGGGCTGTTATGGCACGCTCCACCTTACGGGCTACCTGGAAAGCCTTCGTCCATGTGGGAGGGTGGTGGAGAAGAACTTGAGCTTTGATGGCTTCTTTAAGACCACTGATAAAACATTCCATGTAGAACTCATCTGAGAGATGCTGAGTGCAGAAGGCCAAGGCTTCAAAAGCGGTGATATATTCATCCACTGTACCCGTCTGTCGGAGCTTAGTGAGACGGCCCAAAAAGGAGTCTCCCTGTTCAAAGCGATCTCGAAGAGCTTTGGCAAATTGGGCCCAACTCGAAAAATGTGCATTGCGACGTTGATGCCATTCCGCCCATTGCCATCATTCATTATCCAAGTACATGGTCCCCACTCCAATCTTAGTCCAATCATCTTGGAGACGATTCAATTTGAAATACTATTCCATTTGTGCTAGCCATGTGGACGGGTTAGAGCCATCAAATTTCTGCATATCCAACTTGGGAGGTTGCTGACTATCCAACTTGGGAGGTGGTGGATGGGTGTGCTAGACGTGAGGAGAGTGGCTAGACTCACCCTCATGGTGTATGTGGTCATTATAGGGTACCTCAAGAGCTGGCTCCTTGCCCTTATCGAGTGCTTGCCGTACCAGGCTCGATAGGTCATCAAGCGTATTTTTGAGCTCGTTCGTATCTGTTTCAAGTTTGTCTAGTCTTTCATTGGCCATTGCTTAAGCTCTAGTTTCTACCCTACACCAACTTGATGAAAAATTAGGACCGCCAAATTTTTTTTTCTAAGAAATTGAATGGTACCACCGTGCTCAGCTCGTTGTCCTGATGCTGATGGTCTAGGTCACAAATAAGCACTTCGGAAGATCTCAGACTTTTTTTTTTTTACTCCTTCCTGATCAATAATGCAGTCGCCAAATCCTAAAACTGTCAATGCCCCCAAAAGTCCTGCGAAAATTATATCCAGGTACAGGAACCCTTCACAACTACTCCGATCTGGTGGATCTGAGATATCTGAATGGTGGAACAACTGCTGCTGCTGATCTGGAATATCCGATCTGGTGGATCTGAGAGATCTGAATGGTGGAACAACTGCTGCTGCTGATCTGGAATAGATGATGTGTGATCCCCCGATAGAAAGGGAACTATGGTCTTGGGGAGTGTCAGGTGCTACAGATCACAATATACATAAGGGTCTGACAGTAGTACTCGGCCCAATGTTTCAGGGCTCTAACTAAGGAGGATCGACCGTACCCTTAGCCGTACCACCCGACTACCCTATCGTACGGGCGAGTAATCTCTCCGAGTGCTGTTCTCGGTGTATTGTAGCCACAAGACGGCTGAAGGTTTATCTATGGCGAGGTTTCAAGGGAGCTACGGGGCTTCCTATATACCCAGAGGGTACGTGGAAGACAGTCTGTGCGCGGTTCTGTCTAATGCGCTACTACTCGAAGGGGCACCCACAGGGGTTACAAGGGAGTCCAACAGACGTGACCACCTCTTGTATTTCCTGCGTGCATGCCTCCCCAAATCCGCAGGTTTATGCGCTTAACGACAGATCCCGTGGTTTAAAGACGCTGGAACACGTCTCTAGCCAAAAAAAAAAATTGCTAAAATTTGGAGATCCCATCGAGCCCTGGAAAGTGCTCTGATACCACTTGTTATGCTCTTAACCTGCAAAGCAATACCCAAGCGAAGAAAAGATACCGAGAACACAGAATATGCGAAGAAAATATACCCAGAACACAAAATAGCAATGATTTTATTATTCAGAGAGAAATGTTCACAGGCCACTTCGAGGGGGCAACCTCCAATAGAGCAGAGCTCGATTACAAAACAAGACACAATGCTCCTTGCAGGGAGTCTCTATCCTTTATATATGACTCATACATGCAATACCATGAGCCAATATCGTGGGTTTTATTAATACCATCTATCTAATACTTCCGCCCATTTGCAACTAACTGTGGTCTCGTCATTAATTGCGGGTTAACCACTTACAAATATTAATATGGGCTTTATTGACTCTTGACTATGACGTGATCCCAAGACATAAATAAGGGGGTTAGGGTGGGACCCTAAAACAACTCCGCTTGGAATTTTGAATGAAACACAAGTTGGAATGTGTCAATCCACGTGGAATTAATTTGGACACTATATTGGAGATATATTAAGGGTGTGGTTGGTCAATCCAAGTGAAAATTAAATGAGGTAAGATTCTTGGCTCCATATCCATGATTTCAAATATCAAATTAGTATTTGGTTAGATTTTATCTCTTTTAAATGAATGATAAGGTGCCATATTCCCGCAAGGTACTTTGTAATTTTGTAGGATTTTTGATAGATAAAATCCTCGCACCTTCTTCTTCTATAAATTTTCCTCCATTGTTAATTCCTCGAAAAACTTGTTGACATGCATTTTTTCATGCTAATTGGTACTCACTTGGTAAGTGCATTGATATGAGGTTATAATACTCCATGTGTATAGTTTAAAATGTAGATGTTATATGTTATGTGTTAAATGTTGTTATGTGTCTATAAAGTAACTACATATATTATATACATAAAATAATAACTATATATAATATAAATATATGTATTATAATATATATATTATAATACATATATGTATAAATGTAGATTAAAAAGGGTTAATCAATTTAAAATAAAATCACATTTAATAAGTAAAAATAAAATGGTTTGTGAGAAACGTAATAGTGATATGGTAGGGTTAAGTGCCTTGGGTGATAACAAGGCACCTCCCTTGGGAAACACATGGACTTGGGGTGTCACAATAATTTCCACCTATGAATGATATGGACATGCTAACATGGTAGCCTTAAGGAAAGGCTTCAATGGTCGTAATTCACTTTAATGGCCGTAATTCACTTTATATATCTTAGGATCTATTGAGGTTTATATCATTGGATTTCTCTTGATGATCTAGATATGAATGCCATCACATGCATTGGTTTGGATTTGAGGTAAATAGGAAAACAATATATAACTACCCAACTCCTCATGGTGACTTAGGAGGCCAGGTTCTTGACTTGTGAAGAAGAATGGTAGTGGCCTTCCACTGGAATTGCTATGGTGCTCAAAGTTCTCCCGAATTGTACTAAATCCCACCATTGATGCAACTAAACGGAACACACAAACCTAATGGAAAGTTTCATGTTATGTGTACTCCTTTTTACTATCTTTGTCATAGTTCTATTCACTATCTAGACTTGATATTTTATTCAGTATTATGTGAGGTCCAATTTCCTTTATGCCAAGCTCTTACAATTATTTTTTTGAACTTATCTCCTCTCTATGCTACTTTATAGATTGGTATGTCTTGGTTTCCCCATGGTATGTTAGGGTAGTATTCTAGCTATTGAGTAAAGTGTTGTCCTTAATGTCAAAGGAGTAGTCATTGATGTTGAGGAGTATCAAGCTCAGGGGGGGCTTGTTGGAGATTGTTGAGCAGGATGACAATTGGTTTTCATTGATTCAAAGTAGTTAACAATGATGTTTTTTTATGTTTACAGAGCCTTGGAGTGATTTCAGATCATTGTATGTACAATATAATAGACTATATTTGAAGGAATTTTGTTTATAGTGGATCAACTCAAATGCTTCTTGCAAAGTTTATAGTTGGATAGTCCTCTTAGAGACCTTTCCAACATTATATAGAACTTGGAAAAAATCCTAAGGGATGAAGAGTTTTCTTAGTTCAAAGTTTGGCAAGGTTCCAATGTGCATGGTTCCATTGAATAAAAGAAGGTGCAGAGCGCTAGAAGAAGGTGCAAATGAGAATTTTCCCGACACTTGACACAATTTCCTATCATGCCGCGAAATTGCTAGGTTGAAAGCTTCACAAATATTGGCATATAGGTGTGGTGCCACAAAGGCATTGTTGGCAGACTATGTGGTTGACAGGCTCCATAGGATGAAACCATCACTGCACACATGATTTGTTATTGCATTGTGGAAGGCTTGGTTGAACGGTGTGTGAAGGAATTGGTGACGACATGTTGGAATGCCTAACAGAGCGACAATCAAGAATGTTCCTGTCATGGTAAAATGATGCATATTTCACATTGGGGCCTTTTTAAATAAAAAATAAAATGGGTGAAAATCCAGCCAGATCTTGAGCTTTCCTTTCATACCTAATGATGTGGTAAGATACAAATTATGAAATATGATTGGTCAATGCTAGATGATGTGGCATATATTTGGCAGGATAGGTTAGTAGGATTATGACATGGCACAAACACATGACATGCAGATTTGGCATTTTGGGGTGCCCAAGTGGTCCTTTTCAGAGTGACACATGGAACTGCTCACAAGGTGACACGTGGCATGTTGATGACATGGTATGAAAATTGGTAGAACAAGCCGACATGGTTGACATGTCATCATGCCTCACAATTTTAGTTTCATGAAGTTATAGATGATTCGCGCGATGAGTGACAGTTAAATGACACGCTTAATAAATTATGAGAGACAAACACAATTCCATAAACAAACATGAAATTTTATTTCACATTGAGCAGGTTCAAGGTTTGGGCAATGGATGGTGGCGAAGTTGAGGGAGGTGCAAGATAGTAATAGTTCCATTAATAGACTTAAATTTTCATATTTCACAATGGGGGTAATATCCAGACATCCATCCTTTAGAAATTTTATGAAGAAAAATGTGGAAAACACCCAAAAAGCCAGATTTGGTTATGTGCTTGAGTATAGGTGGTGGTGTTTGAAAATGGTTGAATTTTATTGGATGAAAAGGATGATTTGAAATATAGGTGGTAGTGATATCAATGATGACATGGCATGTGATATGTGGCAGGAAGTTTTTGAGTTTTTGGGTGGCCAAGTGGACTAAATCTGAGTGACACATGGCACCAATAAGAGGATTCCATGTGGCATGATGACATGATGATGAAGTAAGCATGACATCAACTGAAGATGTGGTGAAGGATTTGGATTCACACCCATGGGTTGGTTTGTAAACAATTCTTTGTGTTAAATATTTTTTTCAAAAAAGTGTTGTGAGTGGGAAATGGGCCTGAAACTGGCTCAAAAGAGGTTTGGGCTATCTGGACGTCTAGGAACCTAGAGGTAGTGCGCAATTGGATTAATGAAAAAAGGGTCTGGATACCAGATTTAATGTAAGAGGTTCCATAGTGGACAAGGTTTTTAAGGGAAAACCATCTGGTTCATGGTCAATCTGAGGGTTTGGTGTATCAAACACTATGGAAAAGTTTTGAAATACCTGAATTCCAGATGCAACACAAAATGAGTTTAATGATCGACAAGTCAGACAAGGTCACAACTTTTAATTATATTGCAGTATGGATGAAACAAATGTTTAAATCATTTTTAGTGATATTTGGAGTATCTAGTGGCCTGGGTGTCTAACATAAATGCATTATAGCAAAAGACTCTGATACCAAATTGCACATTAAAAAATTTAAGCACCTAAGGAGTTAAGGCTCGGTTTTGGCTTGCAGACATATGGGAACAAGAGCTAATGGAAGAGGGGCTGTGAAGTTTAATAAAAATATTGGCATTGAAAAATAATTAGTGTGTTGTATTTGTTGAGAAATCTAGGGCAACAATGTTAGGTGATTTCTCTTCTTTGATAATTTCTTGTCACGTAATTTTACTTAACTTATTTAGCTTCTTCTTTCACTTGATTATAATTAGTGTTCTTATCATAAAAAGACTACCAAACAATAAATAACAATGAGACAAGAGGACACAAGATATAGGCTATCATCCAGGGCCAAAACCTCTCCTCTTGAGAGGAAAACCCCCAAGAACTGTTCTCTTCTTATATAACTTCAATTGACGAATTCCAAGACCTATGACCCTTAACCAAGACTCCTCCAAGACCAAGTCAAACTTCTCCTTGAAGCACTTCCTTCTCTCAAAGTCAACCCAAGCCAAATGTTCCTTCGAACAGAATCCACTTCTCCTTTGACCAAGATTTTAGACCAACAACTTTGACTGTAATTTTGGCCTCCTACAAAAACTGTTACTTCACATGTGTGAGTTGATTAGGGCAGAATTAAGATGCTTCTCTCCTTCACTTTGCTTGGAATTTTCTTCTCATGAATTCAGCTTGCAAGAGTGATCCTTCAATGCTAGGTTTAGGATTCTTTTGAGGTATGCAATGTTTCACTTTAGAAACCCTAGTTGCAATCCACACGTGTGAGAGAAATTGTCCCAAAAACAATCTTATTTGATTTAATTTTTCTCCTCCTTGGATTCTCCTCTTCTTCCTCCTTCTAGGTCTTGATTTCCTTTCTGGATCGAACTTCTTGTGAGCTAAATTGATGATCCTCCAAATGAAGTTGAGCTCTCTTATGTAGTTTTTTTGGAAGAATAACCCCTTCATAAGGCCGACTTGTCACCTTGTAGGCCGATTTTTTCTTTCTTGAAGGCTGACTTATTTCTTCTTGTTTCACAAGGTATTAGAGGGTCATTGCCTCTAATTTTGACTCAAATAAATTCTCTTTACAATATGTAACATGCCCAAAAGGGTCTTCCATATATGGAAATGAATCTTATGACTTGTAGAATCTATGACAAGCTCTGAAAGCACTCAATGGGTGCTTGACCTACAATTCAAATAACCTTGAGAATGAAACCCATGCCTCAAGAATAATAATAACAATTTTATTCTTCTCTTTACATCAAATACATAAAATCATGATTACATATTTCATTATGAAGACCGAAACTAGTTATATATTTCAACACTCCCTCTTAACTAGGGAGGTATTCATAATCTATACAAGGTACTTGGACGTTCTCATAATGAAGAATTATCATAAGAATAGTCGAATTGGTAATCCATCTCATAATCTATTTTATCATCTTAGACCAGAGCATCTCATCATATGAACGAACATTGTCACATAACAAGGCCTTGACTAACAACTCTATCTTTCCACAATATTAGAGCACAATTCTGATGAGACCAATAACTGATAGAAACCATCATCATTGTCTCTCAAGGCACATACTCCATCTGGATGTTCACAGGGTATTTCCTTTTAGGACAATTCCTATCTTGGAATAACACATCCTCAAGGAATTTCCTCTTCGACTACTCTTTCCTATTGGATGCCCTACCACATCCTCAAAGAGTATTGGAATTAATCTTGGATTCTTACCGAATTCTCCATTCTTTCTTCATAACATGAAGACAAGAATGACGTGTCTATCTCTCCCTCTCAACTAGGGAGGATATACCCATTCATATAAAAGGAATATACTCAAGTTCCCTCTTAACCAGGGACTTGCCAAAGATCCCTCTCAACTTGGGACTTGATTCCAAAAACAACTATCTCCTCTTTGATGGAGATCATGGTACTATCAACTGCTAGTAGGGCTTCTCCTTTCATTGTCATGAACTTCAATTTTTTTTTTCATCATGAGGCCTTCTTTTTCGATCTTCTTTGTAGGGCATCGAGTGTCCATCAATTTAATTCAATGAACCATAGGGTTGAACCAATAATCATGTAATCCTTTTCATTGGAAAAAGATCTTTTAGTTCACATATGGCATTTCCTTTGTACAACTACCATTTCCAAGCCACACTTCTTTGATGATCTTCTTATCCAATCTCATGAGTTCTAGTTGTAGGTGACATCTACAACTCTCTCTCGATAGCCCTATTTCAACCCAACCAGATTTTTTTCAAAAATAAAAAATGAACATCAAATCAAAATTACCTTTTATGATGGCTTTTCATCATGACATTTGCTTCTTGCAACATCAACATCCTTCACATTTGTGAACACATCTTCAAGACTTTCAATGTCAAGGGTTTCCTTCCTTTTTAGGATTTATCAAAGTCTTCATATATTTTATATGGAGATGTCATAACTAATTATTCTAGCTATAAAATTATGATCACTTATCTTATCTTGTAGTCACATTTCGCACGAATTCTTCTTCCTTTGTTCACATATTGTTTCCTAGGAACTTCTATACATAGTTCCTTCATCTTGTTAACCACCTCATATTCCATATGAGGACATATTATGTTGATTTCATCTTATCAATATATGAACTAGTTCAAGGTATATGCCTTCATGCATCTTTCTAAAGTAAAATATCCTTCTTTTTCAATCATGCTCATGAGATAGAGAATTCAACCATGTTATCTACAACTATATGATTACATGACTTAATCTATAAAATACATACATACCTCTTTTCTCCTTTTGGTCATCTAGACTTCCTTTGGAAATTTCCTTTTTTTGCTTGAAAGTACTTCAACCATCTTGACATGATGCACTTCTATGTAATCATACCATCATCCTTTCAAAAAATGGATCGCACACAAGGTTGAATGTAGAGTATCAGCGAGACACTTGCTTCTTCAAAGTAGAGGTCAGCATTCTAATGAAGATTCCAATGGAGGATCTTGATTATCCTCATCCTGCAAATTGTCCTTCCTAATGATGATGATGTATGATGATTTCTATGTATCTTTTATCATGCTTGTTATAGGCCATTTTGTCACATCTGGTCAATAGGCCTACAAACTAGATCCATCAACATCCATGAACACCTTGTCATCATCCCTACACAAAGCCATAAGCATGACTCTCTCAAATCCTTGAGTTTCTAACCTTGACTACTTCATTCTAGTGCTCTTAAGGCCCAACACACCCTAGCCCTTTAGGGATTTGCTTTGGGTGGTAGGTTGCTCAGTTCTGTACCTTCTATGATAAGATAAGGTTCTCCCTTGATGGGGGTGCATTAATTCTATAAATTCAAGAAAAATAAAAAGAATCCTAAAGTTTCCTCTTCCAAAAGCTTCCAGGAGTTGTTACAACCATTTTCCTCGGATAATAACTTTGAATCCTATCATCCCTACCTTGGATTTTTCACCTCTTATCCGTTGAGCTCATCCTCCCATCAAGAGTGGATTGTAAGCATACATTTGTAAATGGATAATAATTCCTAAATTACCATCCTCTCCTATTTATTAAATATCATCCATGAGCTAGAGGTTGGATTTTGGAGATTAATCACACCCTTATGTTGTTGCTTTGATCATAAGAGAGTTATCATTCCCATGCATTATGGTGGCTTTGAGGCGTACATTGTGGCAAGGAAGGACAAGTCAACTTGGGAGGATCTTTACAAGATCAGCTTCCACTTTTGGTTGTAAACTCTCTCCCTTTCATATTAATACAAAGAGTATATTGTTTTCCTATATGTGTTATGTTATGTATATATGCATATGTTTCAATGTTATGCTGATCCATTGAATAGAATGATTGGATAATGCTACATAGATGTTTTATATCTTTGGATTGTGTTGTTTGTTTGTGTATTTTCTAATTATAGCGATTGGAGCTAACAAGCCAAGATGAGAGAATAGCTTGTGACAGGTCACAAGTAAGCATCTTTCCATTCTCCAATTCTTCTAAGGAAACCCTTATAGTCTTTGATTTTTGTTTTTATAGACAAGTCCACTAGGTCTAGGGAAGACACTCATGTCCTCAGTTATAGATTCCGTATAACAATGTTATATGACTTTCTTTAGCCCATATATACTACTACTTCGGTATGAGATACTTTCTTTCCATCATCATGACTACTACAACCATGTAGACTTTTACTTTAGCTATCCTTTCAAGCTTCCACAATGATGTCATGAGCTCTTTTATGCTTCAATCATATGCTTCCAATATGATGACATCTTCTAATAAGATGCATCTTGTCATACTTACAATGCTTCTCTTCTTGACAATAATATTTTAACCATAGTAGAGCTATTTTCATGTCCTACTTCTCCTTGTTATGTACCCGAGAGACCTTAATAGTGAAGATCTATCACTTCCTTCTTGGATTTATTCTCACCTAGTTCTTCTGCTTATTCGATAATATGGGTTTCATTCCTTTCTTTTATTTTCTTGTTGTCATTCTTGAGTTTAGGACAATCTCTCTTGAAATTCCCATATTCATGATAACCATAACATTTGATCTTTGACATATTGATCTTCTTCTTTTTCTTATGACCAAACTTCCCAAACTTTCCTTTTCTCCTACCCATGGCACCAAATGCTTGAACTTGTTCATTTGATCCAGCATCCTTATTTTCCTTCAATCTAGTTTCTTCAATCTTGCATAATGACCAAATTTCACTGAATGGGGTGGCTTCCTTCTTTCCATAGGCACTTGATACAAAATTGCCCCATTCATTAGGTAGTCCATTAAGCACTACATTGGTCATTTCATTGTCGGACATTATTTCCCCTAACTCATGAAGTTGGTCTCTTATTTGTGGCACACTCATAATATATGAGGCTATCCCTTATTCCTTTGATACCTTCATCTTTTATAGCTTCATTCTCAAAGATATAACTTCTCCTGCAGTGATTGTGGAGAACAATCCTACCAACTTATCATAGATTTCTTTAGAATTTTCCAATTTTGCTACATAAGGGATGAGGAAATCCTTGATTGATTCTATAAGGATTCTTTGAGCCCTTATTTACCCTTTCATATATTTGGATAGATCTTGAGCTTCTTCTTGTGATGGTTTAGTGATTGAACCCTTAACATGTCCAATAACTTCGTTCTCTATGAGGATCAAATCTGTCCTCTTCTTCCATGTAAGGAAATTTGATGACCCAACCAATTTGTTGCTCTCCTTGCAAAATGAATTCATTTTGATAGTATATTCAGACATAGATATAAAGATACTTACTTGTCAAGTGAAAATGCTCATTTGATGATGATATATTCAACTTGATGCCTTCTTAATGATGTTGATAATAGAAGATGTCTTCTTGATGAATATTTATTCCTTCATGTATGCTTAGAAACGTGATCCTTTCTTAAATGAGAGGGATATCACTTTGATTTCGTTGATGATGATGATGGAGATGCTTCTTCCTGCTTCCCTTGGATGTAGAAAATTCAAGATGCTTCAATGTGTAGTCTTTATTTGAGTGCAGGTAGGGTTCTTGAGGTATTCTTTTCCTTGTGATGATGATTGTGAAAATATGTGAGCTTCCCAATAATACTTCAAGTGTAGAACCCTTCTTTGAATGAGCTAGGGTTTTGAGGTCTTCTTTGATATTCCTTAGTTCCTTTCTTCAAGATGATGAGTGGGTTAGTCCTTCTTGATGATTTCCTTATGGTCGACCCTTATATATCCATATTCAAGGATGATATTCAAACTTCCTTTTCTTCTTGTCATAGTCACCTTAGCTTTGATACGATGTTGATAAATCTTGGGAAACAATGTTAGGTGATTTCTCTTCTTTGATAACTTCTTGTGATGTAATTTTACCTAATTTAATTAGCTTCTTATTTCACTTGATTATAATTAGTGTTCTTATCATAAAACAACTACTAAACAATAAAGAATGATGAGACAAGAGGACACAAGATATAGGCTATTAGTCAAGGCCAAAACATCTCCTCTTGAGAGGAAAACCCACAAGAACTCCTCTTCTTATAGAATTTCAATTGACGAATTCCAAGACTTATGACCCTTGACCAAGACTCCTCCAAGACCAAGTCAAAATTCTCCTTGAAGCACTTCCTTCACTCAAAGTCAACCAAAGTCAAATGTGCCTTCCAGTAGCATCCACTTCTCCTTTGACCAAGATTTCATACCTAAAACTTTGACTGTAATTTCATCCTGCAATTTTTGGCCTCCTGCAATGACTTCTAATTCGCACGTGTGAGTTGATTAGGGAAGAGTTAATACTTTTCTCTCCACTTTTTTTCTCATGAATTCAACTTGCAAGAGTGATCCTTCAATGCTAGGTTTTAGCTTCTTTTGAGGTCTACAATTTTTCACTTTAGAAACCCTAGATGCAATCCTCATGTGTGAGAGAAATTGGCCCAAAAACAATCTTCTTTGCCTCGGTTTTTGTTATGAAACCAGCTCACAAAAAGATAGAAAAGAGAGATCCACGCCTTAGAATTCAGCCTCTTCGAGGGGGCAACCTCCTTTACATTACATAAATGAACAATTCTTGGATGATACAAATGAAAATACCTCCTTTCTATATATAGGAGTCTAAGTGGTCCCAATACAATCAAAGCCTACATAACAATAATATTGTAGGGCACAACAATAACAATAGTGGGCTTCTATGTGGCACAATAGTAACAATATGGGCACTACATGGGTATATCAATATAAATAAGGGGTATAACTACAATAGTAATGGGGTAATCACTAGTATTATAGGGACCCAACATGCCCCTCTCCTTCAAAAAAGTGTTGTCCTCAACGCTTGAGTAGTTCAGGATACTTCTGCATAAAATTCTCGTCCTCCCATGTGGAATCTTCAGCGGATAAGTTCTTCCACTTGATAAGGTACTCTGAAATTGATCGATCTCGTAGCTGTCAAGTTCTTGTTTCTATAACTGCTTCCGGTTCTAATATAATTTTTCCTTCTTCGTCAAGTTCTGGCAATATTGTTTGAACTGGGAGCTTGTCGCCTATAACCTTCTTTAAGCATGAAACATGGAAAACTGGGTGCAATCGAGAAGCTGCAGGAAGCTCCAATTTGTATGCCATAGTACCAATCTTTTGCAACACCTTGTACGGACCATAATACTTTGGTGATAATTTATTATCCTTCTTAGCTTGCTTGAGGGACATTTGCTTATATGGTTGCAGCCGTAGGAATACCCAATCACCTACATCAAAACTTCTTTCACTGCGATGCTGATCTGCCTGTTGTTTCATTCTATTCTGTGCCAACACAAGGTTATCCTTTAAGAGTTGGAGGACTTGTTGTTGATGTTTGATGTGATGTTCCACTGCCTGAACCTTAGAATTTTCTCTTAAATATGATGTGATGGATGGTGGTTGATACCCATAAAGTGCCATAAATGGGGTCATTTTTGTTGCT
This sequence comes from Pinus tabuliformis, assembly GCA_031772625.1. Lineage (NCBI taxonomy): Eukaryota > Viridiplantae > Streptophyta > Pinopsida > Pinales > Pinaceae > Pinus > Pinus tabuliformis. The sequence goes on from CM062816.1 coordinate 1,999,814,059, forward strand.
GTATGAAAGGAAGTGTTATACCACCATTCAGCCAGAGGCAACCATTTGACCCATTGTGTCTGTTTATCAGATACAAAGCAACGAAGGTATCCTTCCAAACATTTGTTTACTATCTCAGTTTGCCCATCAGATTGAGGATGATAAGATGAGCTATGAGCTAACTGAGTACCAAGACAAGAAAATAATTCTGTCCAAAAATTTCCAGTGAAAATGGGATCTCTGTCACTTACAATAATCTTTGGGTTTCCATGTAGCTTTTGAATTGTTTCCATAAATGCAGTAGAAACTGTACTGGCTTTAAATGGATGTGATAATGCACAAAAGTGTGCATACTTGGTAAGTCTGTCAACTACCACCATGATGACACTCTTTCCCTCAGACTTGGGTAAACCTGTGATAAAATCCATTGATACCTCCTCCCAACGTTGGCTTGGAATGGATAAAGGTTGTAATAGACCCGGTGTCTTAATTGTTTCAACTTTATTTTGCTGACAAACCAAACATTCTGCCACAAACTTATGAATATCTAATTTAAGGCCATCCCAAAAAAATTCCTTCTTCACCCTGTGGTAAGTTTTTAAAAATCCTGAGTGCCCTCCTAAGGGAGAAGTGTGCAATTCCATAAGAATCTTTTGTTTTAGCTGGGAATTCTTACAGAGGTATAAGCGATCTTTGTACCATAACGAATCATTTTTCCAACTAAATGTATCAGACGTACTGGAATCTTGTTGTAGCTTTCGAATAAGTGCCCATACTTCTTCATCATTCTTGCATTCCTCCCTTGCTTCATTTATCCAATCTGGTTGGATGATAGAAATAGCACACAACAATGCTTCCACATCCTCATCCTTCCTTGAGAGTGCATCTGCCACCAGATTTTGCTTCCCCTTTTTGTAGATGATTTCAAAGTCATAACCCAACATCTTTGTGACCCACTTTTGTTGCTCTTCAGAGGATAATCTTTGTTCTAAAAAGTATTTAAGGCTATCATGATCTGTTTTTACCTTGAAGTGTCTTCCCATTAGGTAGGGTCGCCATTTCTTAAGTGCATGGAGTATTGCCAACATTTCCTTCTCATAAATAGCTTTTCTTAGAAACTTTCCCTTGATTGGACGACTTTCAAAGGCAATGGGTCTTTCATCTTGCATTAGAACAGCACCAATTCCATTTCCTGAAGCATCACATTCCACAGTAAAGGTTTTTGTGAAGTCCGGTGTAGCTAAGACCGGTGTTTGGCACATTGCCTCTTTAAGATGTTCAAAGGCCTTTGTTGCTTCCGGAGTCCATGAAAATGCATCTTTCTTCAATAATGTCGTTAGAGGTGCTGCTATTCTCCCATAATTCTTAACAAACTTGCGATAATACCCTGTCAACCCAAGAAATCCGCGCAAATGCTTTATGGATGTGGGGATTTTCCATTCCTTAATGGCTTTAATTTTGGTAGGGTCTACCTTAACTCCTTCATGAGATACAATATGACGCAAATATTCCACCTCCTGGACTCCAAAGAAACATTTGGATCTTTTGGCATATAATTGTTTCTCTTCCAATAGTTGTAGCACCCTGTCGACATGTTCAACATGATCCTTCCAAGACTTGTTGTAGATAAGTATATCATCAAAAAATACTAAAACAAATTTTCTAAGGAATGGTTTGAAAATTGAATTCATCAAACCTTGAAATGTTGAAGGTGCATTGGTAAGGCCAAAAGGCATGACCAAAAATTCATAATGACCCTCATGAGTTCTAAATGCCATTTTCGGAATGTCTTCAATCTTCATTCTGATTTGATGATATCCTGAACGAAGATCCAACTTGGTGAAGTAAATTGATCCATGCAATTCATCTAGTAATTCATCAATGACAGGAATGGGGAACTTATCTTTAATAGTGAGCTTGTTGAGCTCCCTATAATCCGGACACATGCGCCATGATCCATCCTTCTTGTGCACCAATACTACTGGAGCAGAGAAAGAACTTTGACTCGGTTGAATTATACCAGCCTCTAGCATTTCTGCAACCATACGTTCAATTTCACTTTTTTGGACATAGGGATATCTATACGACCTGATGTTTGGAGGAACACTTCCTGGAATCAGATGAATAGCATGATCATGATCACGCATAGGTGGGAGACCTTTGGGAGTCTCAAATACCTTGGAATGATTGTCCAGGACTTTTTGGAGATCTGGAGAAATAGATGATTCTAATGTGGAAACATCTAGCGAACATAATTGTGCAATTACACCCCTTTGCTCCTTTTTTAGAAGCTTTGTCATACCATTAGAGCTGATTATCTTTCCTGGTTTCCCTGCAATACCCCTTAATTCAACTTCCTTTCCTTCCACAGAAAATTTCATGAAAAGTTCTTGAAAATTAAAAGCTATTGTACCCAAGGATTGTAGCCATTGGACTCCTAGTACAACATCAGCACCTCCCATTGGAATGGAAAGCATTGGGCTAGTCAATACATATTCTCCCATGGATAGCTTGATATTATGGCACTTTCCAGAGCAATTTATTGTTCCTCCATTTGCAATCATCACTTGACACTCTGGTGCTGGATATAGGAAGCAATTCAATTCTTTTGCTACCCTACAATGAATAAAATTGTGGGTGCTTCCTGAATCAATCAACACTATCACCTTTTTCTTCTTGATTTGTCCTTCTATCTTGATGGTTTGAGGAGTGGTAATTCCCGCCAATGCATTAAAAAATATGGTCGGATTTATTTGTTCTTGATATAGGCTTTGTTCCTGGAATATATCCTCTTCTTTTGACCTTTCTTGCTCCTTTTCTTCTTCCTCTTCACAATCTATGTAGAATAATTTCTTCTCAGCACACTTATGACCTTTTGTGTATTTGCTATCACAATTGTAACAAAGCCCCTTTGCTCTTTTTTCTTCCAATTGTTGTGGTGTCAACCTTGTAGGTTGTGGAAGACTATGGGCAACAACACTTCCATCTTTATAGTTGTGAATGGTATGCTTCCTAGTTGCCATAATTTTGCTTTCCATTTTTCTTGCTAACCTGAATGCCTTCTCTAATGAATCAGGTTCCCAAAGGCGCACATCATGTTGGATATTATCCTTTAAAGACCCTATGAACACATCAATCCTATGCTCCTCTGGAATATCTTTTATCCTTATGTTCAATTTTTGGAACTCCTCAATGTGCTCCATTATTGAACCCTTTTGTTTGAGATTCATCAATTGGCTAAAAAAAGTGTTGCTTTTTGTATCCTCATAATGTGCTATCAATTCTTCCGTAAAAATTGCCCAAGTGATAAATTTTTTACGAGAACAAAGCCATTGATACCATACAAACTGATTTGGTTCCAAATATAAAGTTGCCATACGTACCTTTTGTGTGTTTTGCACATTATTGAGATCGAAGAATTGCTCCATCTGTAATATCCATGTGGCGGGATCCTTGCCATCAAACTTCCTCATATCGATTTTTAGAACATGATGAGTCTTCGATCCAACATTAGTGTCTATGGTATCATGATTAACATTTCTTTTGTTCTCATCATGAGTTTCCTTTACTACCTTTTCACCATTAGTGACGCTTTCTTGTAGCAACTTCTTCAATTCTTCCATATCTGTCTTCAAATCTATCTTCAAATCTGCCATGTCTCTCTTCAAATCTGTCTTTGAATCATCCATCTTAGCTTCCATGCCCTTTATCTTAGATTCCACGCCACTTATCTTAGCTTTTGTTAGCTTTTGTGATCGTGACATTTGTTGCACTTGTTCTTGTAATTTTGATATATCACGTAGCATTTCTTCTTCTTCTTCATGAGTCATGCTAGAGCTTTCAGGTTCCTTACTAGGTGTTTGCATTTTCTTTCCTCGGGGCATCAGTTACCGATAATAATTCTTTACTATGCCCTTTGAATTCCTTTAAACCAAGCTTACACAAAAATTTAAAAAAAACTACACACCTTTTTTTCACTTTATAGAAGCCTGATATTGAATCTGATGTTTCTCTGTAATTTCGAATCATCCAGTTCTGAAATTGCTACCTGCAGTAGTCTTCTGCGTCCTCTTTCCAATGCCACAAGTCTGAGCCAGATTGGATTCTCCAAGGAAGAGTTATGTGAAATCTTCCACAGTGACTTGCTTTTAGACTGGTTCAGTAGAGCGAACTTGTACGACGTGCCACGAGCCACTGTTTCAACCTTTGAATCTAAAACACACATACAAGAAACTACAGTCCGTCCTCTTTCTGTGCCTTTTTACGAAATTTCAATCCGATCCTCAGAGAGAGAGTTATGACGATTTTCCCCAGGTCACCTGTTTTGAATGTAATTCAGGAGTCTGCAAAAAGGCCAACTTCCTTAGATCATATCTCCGAAAATATTGCGCGAAAATCTCTGAAATTCGGACCCAAGGTTCAGCGCCAATTCTTCTCAATTGGGTTTTTTTTGCGACTTCCGAAACGTCACAGAAAAAAAGTTATAGTGAAAATGCCACGATGACCTGTTTGGAGCAGCGAAACCCTAGAATCCAAAGCTCTGATACCAAATGTTATGAAACCAGCTCACAAAAAGATAGAAAAGAGAGATCCACGCCTTAGAATTCAGCCTCTTCGAGGGGGAAACCTCCTTTACATTACATAAATGAACAATTCTTGGATGATACAAATGAAAATACCTTCTTTCTATATATAGGAGTCTAAGTGGTCCCAATACAATCAAAGCCTACATAACAATAATATTGTAGGGCACAACAATAACAATAGTGGGCTTCTATGTGGCACAATAGTAACAATATGGGCACTACATGGGTACATCAATATAAATAAGGGGTATAACTACAATAGTAATGGGGTAATCACTAGTATTACAGGGACCCAACAATTTTTCTCCTGCTTGGATCCTCTGCTTTGTTGCTCTTTCTAGGTCTTGAATTGGACTCATGGTAGGGCAGAGCTTGAGAAGTTCTTCAATCACCTTAACTCTATATCTTCTGATATCAAATTTACGATGGAGCTTGAGGAGAATGGTAAGATCCCCTTTCTAGACGTTTTGATCAGTAGAAAATATGATGGTACTTTGGGACACCGGGTCTACAGGAAGAAAACTCATACTGATAGCTATCTTCATGCTGATTCCTACCATCATCCCTCCCAAAAATCCGGCGTCTTAAATACCCTGGCTGTGAGGGCTTTCAGGATTTCTGACCCTGATCACATAAAGGATGAGATTGAACACTTAACCCCTGTCTTCAAAAACCTTGGATACAAGGAATGGAGCATCAAGAAGGCTATAAGAAGGGCTCAAGATAAGGCCCTCTCTAAGCATCCCCCTCAAGACAAGAAGGAATATCAAGGGAAAGTTTACATTCCATTCATCCAAGGAATTACAGATAAGATTGCAAAAATTTTAAAGAAGAACATAGACACTCAATTTACAACATGTGGAACGATAAGGCAAATGATGAGGTCGGTTAAGGATAACATTGATCGACAGCAACTCAAGGGAGTATACAAGATCGATTGCTCATGTGGCAAGTGTTATATTGGGGAAACAGGTCGGTCTCTGAAAATAAGACTTAAGGAGCATGCCGCTGACATAAAGAATGAAAGATCCCGCTCTTCGGCCCTTGCGGAACACTCGTCCAAGACCAAACATCATGTGTGTTTGGAAGACGCCAAGGTAATTGCAAGAGAAGACAACTATCATAAAAGGAAAATCAGAGAGGCCATCGAAATTATGAAGTTTCCTCGGAACCTCAACAGGGACAATGGGAGTGAAATCAGTGGAAATTGGCTTCCTCTAATCAAGCAAATAAACCCCCCCGGACCCTTGGAAGCATAAGATCAGAATAAGGGGTCTTCCATTCAGTAGGTTTAATTAATTAATTAATTTAATCAATTATATAAAATTAATCTAATTAATTTAATTTAATTTAATTAATTATATTAATTAAATTAATGGTTTAATTAATTAAATTAAATTAATCTAATTTAATTAAATTAATTAAATTAATGGTTTAATTAATTAAATTAAATTAATCTAATTTAATTTAATCAATTTAATTAATTTAATCTAATTTAATTCAAATAATTAATTATTTTAATTTAACTAATTTAATTCAATTAATTAATTATATTAATTTAATTTAATTTAATTAATTTAATTTAATTTAATTAATTTAATTAATTTAATTAATTATATTAATTAAATTAATGATTTAATTCTTAAATAAAAGAAATGAATTTGATCAGATATCAAAATCTTTTAATAAATTAATTTAATTTGATTTAATTTAATTTAAAATTTAAAAATTATAATTTTTTTTAATGAAAGTAAAAATTTAATGAAATTGAAAATTAAATATAAATTTAATGAAAATAAATAAATAAAAAATTTTAAATTAAATTAAAAAAATTTTAATCTATTAAAAATAAAAAATTCAATTGGTATGAAAAGAAAAAATTAAAAAAAAAAAAAATTAATTAATTAATTAATAATTTTAATCAAATAATTCATTTGGATAAATAAAAAATCCTAATGAAATTTAAATAAAGTCTTATTAATTGATATAAAAAACAAAAATTTACTAACCAACCAATTTATAAAAATTAATAAATAAACTAATTTAATTAATAAAAAGTAAGATTTATTTGAAATAAATTAAAATAAAATTATATCATGAGTCGACCATTATTAGAATTAGGGTTCTTAGTTTATTTATATCCTGGTCGCTTGCTCTCTCCTCTCAATAATAATTTCTCATTCATATTCTTTCTGTTTTGTCCTGATGATGGACCCCCTTTGGGGTTTGAAACGTTGGCAGAATGAACAAGAAACTGTGGATAATCTGGGTCATGAAGCTACTTGATTTTCTTTTTGGATCGAAGTTCTTGTGAGCTAAATTGATGATGCTCCAAATGAATTCAAGCTCTCTTATATATAATCTTTCTAGCAGGTCAAATAGCCCCTTCATAAGGCTGAATTGTCACCTTGTAGGCCGACTTGTTCTTTCTTGAAGGTCGACTTTTGCTTCTTGTTTGACAAGGTCTTAGAGGGTCTTTGACTCTAAATTTGACTTAAATAATTTTTCTGTACAATATCTAACATGCCCAAAAGGGTCTTCCATACATGAAAATGAATCTTATGACTTGTAGACTCAATGGCAAGACCTAGAAGCACTCAATGGTGCTTGATCTATAATTCAAAAAACCTTGAGCATGAAACACATGCCTCAAGAATAACAATAATAATTTTATTCTTCTCTTTACATCAAATACATAAAATCGTGATTATGCCATTATGAAGACCAAACCTCGTTACATATTTCAACAATATTGAAATTTGGTGTTTTAGAGTTCCTATTTCTAAATTTGGCATTTCAACATATTTCAAATTCGACGTTAAGTAGTTCGTTCAATATTAATATAGGATAATCTAGTCAAAGAAAATTAGAGACCATCGAAGCTCAAATGATGTGAATTTAAAGAAGGTGTAACTGGTAGATAAAGGAAGAGTGAATAACTATCCACACATGAATTGAACAACCAGTTTGATTTGGAAGAGGAAGAGATGTGTGATCTCATATAAAACTAAGAAGGAGAGCTAATTTTGAGTTTGAAAACGACAAGAAGTCTCGATCTAAATGAGAAACTAAAGGGAGAAATTAGAATGGTATTAGATCTCGAACTGCAATACAAAGATGAGATTATTTATAAATTTAGGAAGAAGAGTTGGAGATTATAAATACGGTGGAGAGTGCATATTTGTGTATATCTATAGTGACCTACACTGGTGATCAGGTTGTGCTAAGGAGATCCAAATGTTTTCAAGCTGCAAGGAGGCCAATAAAGCCTGTAGAGGGCTGAGAGCGCATGCAAAGAGCTAGTAGAGATCAAATCTGAGTTTGTAGAAGAGTTGTTGAGAAATTATGAGAAGTTGTGATCATATTTGAATATGAGAAAAGTCTAGCTAAGCATATCTAAAGAAGTTGTGATCAAATCTAAGTGTGAGGAGTGATTTGCAGTGTAAAGGAAAAGTCTGAGTATGCTAGTTGTATAGTCAGATATCTGAATGAGTGAGAGTTGAAGCAGTGGGAGCAACAAGTACAATTATGAGGTTTAATGTAACAGACCACCCATGGATCTAACTTTGAAAATGGATGAAAAAAGGATATGCAAGGTTTTGCAGGTTAGTGCCTACACATCAAGGAGTTGGTGCTTCGTTCAAGTGGATGCCTGAAAAATATCTTCTTTGTTTTTTTTTTCTTCATATATATATATATATATATTTTAAAAATTCTATATAGATGTTGAGACTATAATTTTAAACCAGATATAATTTTAACCACCAAAAAAAATTTAGAGTAAAAATAATCAATAAATATAACCTTTAAAAACTTGAAAATTAGAAAAGGTTCTCATTAAATTGATAACTTTATCGAATATCTAGTGAACAAAATAATATCTATTCATTAACCCGTTAGAAACCATGACAGCAAAGTCAAATAAGTTTCATTCTAGATCTCATGGGAGACTTCGTCTACTTATATGTCAACAAGTAAATATTAAAATGGAGCGATCCACTTATTGAAGTCATTAGGTGTGAACCTTTAACAAGTTAGAAAATTGCTTTTTAAAATTATGATAATGTTTTTGACAATGAATACGGAAATTTTATGTCATATAAATTATTTAGGTAGGGAAATTGATTCCAATGCAATTTTTTTCCCAAATACATTCAAAAATTTAAAAGATTTAGTTTTGTAAATAAAAATTCGAAAATACACATAAAATATAATAACAAATTTTAAAATATTACCAATTAAAAAATTTAGTTTTGTAAATAAAAATTTGAAAATACATATAAAATATAATAACAAATTTTAGAATATTACATTTAAAGGGCACTTACCAAAGAAAACAAAAAAGTCAATTATTTGTTCAATTACCAAAGAAACCAAATTCCTACCAACCAGAAAGATGTGATCCAAAATAAACCATCATAAGAATAATATGAAAAATTGAAAACATGCTTTATTGACTTGGAGATACCAACATCATGTGTGGTGGAATTATTGGAGCAGAAGGAAAGGGTGGCTCACACCACCCTAAACACTAGGGAAATCACTCTAGTGGGAAAAAGGAGAACTTTCATGCTTTTTAGTGAAGGTGATTTGAGCCACGTGGATGGAGTGTGGTCCACTTCTTTTAGAAAGTGAATCATTGCAAACTTTTTGGTTGAATGAAAGTGCACTGGGAGACATGATGTGAAGTTGCACTATCATAAGGGAGGACCAATTGGATAACCAATCACCTGTCATTTGTTAAAGTTAAGGGTAGCTTGCACTCCTTTCCACCAAATTTGAGTTGAATGGAAAATGATGCGTTTTGAATGTAACACATAAATTTCATCAAAGTATGATGATGAAAACTTAGATCACACTCCTTCCATTAAAGCCTAGTAAAGGAACAATTGATGCAAAGCCTACTCATGAAATTGACCATGAAGAATCACACCTCTTTCCCCAAGGTACTTGTTCTTATATAAAGGGCTTCATGCAGTGAATGAACAATTAATGTAAAGCCACTCATGATATTGAACCTGAAGAATCACACCTCTTTCCACAAATGTACTTGTTCTTATACAAAGGGCTTCATCTAAAATGATATGGTTTGAAGTCAATCGATTAGTTAGTGGTATGGTTATGTGAAGCATTTGGGAATATAAAAACGTAGACATTGTGTCATTTAAAAAGGGAATTTGAATGGCCACCCTAATCTTATAAATGATCTTGCAATTGAAAAAGCAAGAGCTTTTTGGAGTTGTTAATTTAAGAGAATAGTAAATATAAAAGTAAAGTTTCCTATTAAAATCTAGATCATAATTTAAATATGTTTTAAATCTAGATCATAATTTAAATATGTTTTTCATGATAGTGACAATAATAAGAGAGAGAACACAAAAAAATAATGAGGCTGGCTTGGAGTTTGGTAGCCAAATCTTGTTCTAAATAAAAAATGAAAGTTTAGATGGAGGAGGTAAATGATGTAGCCATAGTATTCTTCACTAGTTAGAACCGTTGTCATTTATAATTTAATTTTTATTGAAAGAATCAATATAAGCATGGTAAGATTGAAAGTTAAGATGGAGGAGGTAAATGATGTAGCCATAACATTCTTCATTCGTTAGAACCATTGTAATTTATAATTAATTTTAATTGAAGAATCATAGAAACCATTTTATTGCTAGGTTTTTCTAAAGAAGGTTTCTCCAATGTAAATATATGTGTCAGTTGTTGTGGTTAGATGTGTGTTTTGAATGTATGTTATTTATTTTTCCATAATTATATAACAAAATAAAACTAATTAGTTTTATTAACCATAATCAAATTAAATAAATATTGATTGTGATAAGTTCGCTAGCAAGATGCTTATATAATTTATGGATCACTTATGAATTATAAAAGGCTATGTGGAATTTTTTGGACCTCACTTATCATACATATGAAAAGAATCTCTTTGAAGCATTCTTGGCAAGGAATCTCACTTCAAATATTTTTATGTACTTTTTTGGCATATCTAATATGTAGAATATATGGAAGGTCAGAGAAGTTATTAAGTATTAGCTATTCAAGAAAGAGATTTCCCCTTGGAGTGGCATTTCCTTCAATAATCACTACTTATAGTGGTCACTTATTATTAAATTTCAAGGTAGCCTTATGGTTGAAACTTCATGTTTATTGACCTTGATCAAGTGCTCAGTATTTAGCTCAAAAATAAAAGTTATCAGAATGACTCGAAACCTGAATGATTGCGTCCGTCTCGGAAAAATGATCCTAACACAACTCATTTCATCGAAAACCAAGTTCATATGACAAAGTTATTGTGTTTTGATCGCTTTGCTAAACAAGCGAAATTTGGAAAAAAAAATGCCCAGTGACTGCACAATCAGCAGTGCATACTGCTGACATGGAAGATGACTAGGCATGGTCAATGCTGGTCAATGACGAATCAGGGATGGACAAGTGGCATTGTTGGCTGGGTTGTACATGTGGTGTGTTGGCACATTATTATTGGTTTATTTATGGACCAATGGAAGAATGACGCGTGGCAAGCTCGAAGGCTGCCACATGGCACCTCCCAAAGGTCCGGTTGGAGGTCTATACAGTGGAACAAAATTATGGTTGGAGGTCGGGCCGAACCCGCAACCTCCAGCCTACCATCATCATATCTTAACCGACTCCGCTACCACCGTGGTTTTTACCATGTAACATGTCCGTTTATATTCGAGGTTATGCGATGTGGAGTTTGGCGGTTAGGGGAGGGCCAGCCCGCAAGCTAGCCCTCCCCCATGTGAACAAAATGTCACAAACCGCAAACAGTTAGGAAAACCGACGGGCTCCAACACTCCAAAACCGCGACAGTTGACATGTGAATATAGTGGGGGTTACATCAAACGGTTATCCGACAGCTATCCAAACCACTCCATGACGGTTTAAGTCTTTGCATGTGAACGTTATCACTATAACATCAAATTGTCAGCACTTTGATGGCTCTGCTCCAATGGGTAATGCGATGTTAACCATCGCATGTGACAACCCCACCAAAACCGCCAGATATAAAGGTTGCAGTTTGCGCTAATTACAGGTTTTAAATTAATTAATCCAGGTTTAAAGCATTAAGCATAGTTTAAAAACCAGTTAACTTCGAGTTAATTTGGCGGAGGTTTTGGCGGTGCCCCCAAATTTGGGCCTGCCTCCAAATTTAGCACGCTAACTGGAGTCATTCCAGATTTAGTGGAGCTTTTCTAGGAAAAGACTGACTGAGCCATAGAGAAGTCAATTTTTGACCAAATTGAGCTCAGAAAGAGGTGTTCTTACCTAATTTTGACATTCTGAACACACTGGTGCAGGTATTAGGAGCCATAGATATTTTTAAAACTACATTTTTCCACATTGAGCTAATACAGAGGCCTAAGCCATGGAAGATGGACCAAGGAGATGTAGCCGGGGAGGGGTGAATTCATTTATCAAAACATTGTGTTAAAGTGTCTTTTTGATGTTTTTCTATACTTTGAATGTCTGTTGTTCAATATTTGTTTTGAAGCTATTTTTCTCATGAATGTCTTTTTAAACTTAAGGAAATTTACCTGAATATATGCACAAACAACTAAGGAAACCCTAGTACAAGAAGCAATAATCAAGCATATATTTAGAAATATGTAATTGTTATTAGCACAACAAAACTAATCATACAAAAACAGATCAAGTTGGTATCAAAGAAAAGGTTGAATTGCTTGATTTCTTGAGTTTGTGCAATTAGGGTTTTAATGGTTACAAAATTGTGATGCTTACAAGGTTAAAGTTGCAGAAAGGAGAAGGGAAGCTATTGGTTGCAACTCCTAAGGTAATGCCCAGAAGAAGGAGAGCCACAAGGCCACAATCTACACCACCTAAAGCTCCAATTCCAGCTGCACTTGAAACTCCTCAAGTTTTGTCTTCAACTGAGATTGAAGAGGTACAAGAAGTACCAATTTCTGAGCCTGAATCCATATCCATTATGTCTGGAGAAAGAGAGCCTGAAGGTCCTTCTTTAGAAGAGGAAGAATTAAAGAAAGCTTTCTATACTTCGACTGAGATGGTTAAAGTCCTCTATGAAGAGGAACACTAGAATGGTTGGAGAGAGTTATAAACCTCCACATGGAGAAGGAAGATCAGAGGATAAAAAAGATGAGAGGAAGGATTCCAAAGGGAATGGTGGAAAGCCACCTCCATCTCCACCATCCTTGTCATCTTCCTCATCATCTCACACAACATCATCTTCGACTACCACCACTAAAACTGCCCATACCCATTCAAAAACCGCAAAAGGAAAGACTCCATTACTTAAATTGGACATAAAATTTGAACTTCCTATGTACAATGGAGAGGTGAATGCAGAAAAGTTGGACAATTGGATTTGGTAGTTGGAGGTATACTATAGAATTCATAACCTTCAAGAAGATGACATAAAATCTAGTTGGCTTCACTGAGGCTAGAAGGAGCTGCACTAGTTTGGTGGGAAGCAAAGACTCAAGAGGAAATGAGAATGCATGGTAAGATATCCATTACATGGGTTGAATTTGTTTCTGCAATTAAAAGACAATTTTATCCTTTAGCGTATATGCAAAAAGCCATTATGAATTGGCATAATTTTAGGCAGCGTAAAGGCCAAACAATACAAGATTATACACACCAGTTTAGGAAAAGGGCTTTGTTATTAGGAGTGAATTTGAATTCCCAAGATACAATGCTGAAATATATTGGGGTTTTACATTCCTATTTGAAACATACTATTCTTATGTTCAATCCAAATAACTTAGATGAGGTATGTGTGCAAGCCACACACCTTGAATCTAGAGGAAAGAACATTCAAGAAGAGGGTAGTAAGAGGAATCCATTCAAGGGTAAGGAGAAAGAAAAGGGTGGAAAATGGAAGGGAAAGAAGAATTCAAGTGTGAAGAAAGAAGGGGAGAAAATCACATGCAAACACTATTCCAAAGAGGGGCATGATGAATCCCATCGTTGGAAATTGCATCCCGAATTAAGGCCTAAGAAACAACACAATAAGGGAAAACAAAAGACGACCACTACCACACAACATGACCATGGTTCCAACTCTGGTGATGAGACCAATATTTCAGCCATGGTTACAAAAGGAAAAGAAACTTTTACAAGCACTAGTTCATAAAATAGTCAAAACAACACTCCAAATGAAGAGTCAAGAATAGAGTTGTTTCATGTAAGAGTGATTTCAAATCATACAAAGATTGATGCATTATTTGATAGTGGGTCACAATCAAACTTGATTTCAGAAGACTTGGTTAAAAAAATAAACCTTGAAACTATACCTCATCATAAGCCATATCCATTGGGTTGGATAGTTAACAATGCAAACTTACAAGTTACAAGGAAGTGTTTATTCAAGTTCGCCATTACTGAAAAGTTCATTGATGAAATTGAGCTAGATGTAGTTCCACTTGACATCTTAGGAATCATTTAGGGTAGTCCTTATTTGTATGATAAGAAAGTAGTATTTTATCGCCATGATAACAAATAAATATTTTTCAAGAATGGGGTGGAGTACATAGTGAAAGCCCATCACAAAAAGCTAAACATTTATTTGGTTAATGCAGGGCAGATGAAGAGACTAGTAAATGCAAGTAAAATTTGTGTGCTTCTCATGATCAAGAAAAAGAATGATATTGATTATGAATATTTTGAAGGTTGTGATGATAAATTGAAATATGGTTTGTTTGATGTGGTAAGCAAGCATGGCGAAATGTTTCAGGAATCAAAGGGGTTACCTCCCAAGAGGGGAATTCAACATGAGATTTAGTTGCAACAGGATGTTCCACTTCCGAACATTGGCATGTATCACATGTCTATTATGGAGAGCTTGGAAATCAAAAAGAAAATTCAAGAATTTCTGAACAAAGGTATCATACGCCCATCTACTTCACCATGTGGTTCGCCCATTGTCTTGGTGCCAAAGAAGGATGGAACTTGGCACATGTGTGTGGATTTCCGTGCATTGAAAAAAATCATGGTAAAGAATCGTTATCCACTCCCAAGAATTGATGATTTTTTTTATTATTTGAGGTATGCAAAGTATTTCACTAAGTTAGACTTACGAAGTGGTTATCATCAAGTTAGGATAGCTGAAGAAGGCATTTGGAAAACAACATTTAAAACTAAACAAGCATTGTTTGAGTGGCTTGTTATGCCTTTCGGTCTTACAAATTCTCCAGCTACTTTCATGAGGGTAATGAATGATGTATTGAGACCATTTCTAGATGATTTTGTCATTGTCTACTTAGATGATATCCTCATATTTAGCAAGTCAAGAGATGGACATGTCATGCATGTAAACAGAGTACTTGATGTCTTCAGGAAAGAACAATTGTTTTTAAAGATGTCGAAGTGTGAATTTGGCAAGACTTCTTTAGTGTATTTGGGACACATTATTGGAGGGGAGGTAAAGATCGGCCCCTCTAAGGTTGAGGTCATTTTGAATTAGGCCAAGCCCAATACAGTTGCAGAGGTAAGAAGATTTTTAGGGGCAACACAATATTGAGAAAGTTTATTGCTAATTTTTCTTCCAATTACATGCATTGACAAGTGTCAAGAAAGCCTTCCATTGGGGAGATGTATAGCAGAAATCATTTGATGCTTTGAAGCAAAATATAAGTTCAACACCGATATTGGCAGTTCAGGATCTTAGAAATCCATTCAATATTCAAATAGGTGCACACAATTATGTCATGGGAGCAGTTCTATTGCAGCATGGTAAGCCCATTTCATTTCATTTTGAAATATTTAATGCAGTTGTAACTAATTATCCCACATATGACAAAGAAATTTATGCATTGGTACAAAGTGTTAAGAAATGGAAACACTATTTGATGGGGAAGGAGTCCATCATCCATACCGACCATCAACCATTGCAGTACTTACAGTCACAGTCAAAGTTGCAGTAGTCACGACATTTCAGATGGATGGGTTTTCTACAACAATTTCATTTGGTTATCAGGTATAAAAAGGGAATCTACAATAAGGTAGCTAATATGCTTTCAAGGCCTATTGTAAGTTCATCTGATATACTCGAGCATAATTCAGTTTTGCATGAAAGTTACATAGAACAATATGAAAATGATAGTGACTTTCAAGAAGTATATGCAAGCCTGAGTCAAGGAAATCAATTCGAAGAGTTGGATTATCATGTACATAACAGTTTGTTGTATCACTTGGGAAAGTTGTGTATTCCACAGGGAGAAAGAAATAGTATCATAAGGGAGGCACACACTTCATTGATTGCTAGACACTTTGGTGTAGGCAAGACAGTAGCGAATCTTCAAAGGTATTGTTATTGGCCACACATGTTGGATAATGTTTCTCATTTCATAAGAGGATGTTATTTACGTGCTACAAGTAAGCCTAGAAATAGGAAACTTGATTTATACACTCCACTTCTGGTACCTTCACGTCCATGGGAGAGTATCTCAATGGATTTTGTAGGAGGTATTCCATCATCAAGGAAAGGTCATGATTACTTGTATGTAGTTGTAGATAGGTTCAGCAAGATGTGCATACTAACGCCATGTAAAAACAAAATTACAAATGAACAACAACTCATCTTTTCTTTCAAAACATTTGGGTTCATTTTGGTCTTCCTACTTCTATTGTAAGTGATCGATATTCTCGATTTTTTGGGAATTTTTGGTCAAATTTGTGGGACATGATGGAAACAAAGTTGAAGAAGAGTACAACCTTTCATCCACAAACAGATGGAAAAAACGAGGTGTTCAATCAAACAGTTATTCATCTTCGTAGAGGATATTGCAGCAAGCATCCCAAGTTGTGGGATGAATAGTTTCATTACATACATCATGCATACAACAGGAGAAAACATTCTTCCACAAACACGTCGCCATTTGAGGAATGTTTTGGGTACTTTCCAAGATCACCATTAGACTTCATCTTTGAGAAAGATGTCACCATCAATGGTCACAACGACATCGATAAGGCAAGGAAGTTCATAGAGAAAATTTAGTTGATACATCATACAGTGCATGAACAACTTGAGAAAAGTCAAAGAAGCTATAAGGCAAGGCATGAAAAACACGGGTTGATCATAAATTTCAAGTTGGCGACGAACTTTTCTTATATATTAGCAAAGAGAGACTTCAAGGGGAAGGTAAAAAGCTTAAACCAATCTGTTATGGTCCTTTTAAAATTCTGGAAAAGATTTGTAACAATGAATTTAAGCTTGATTTTCCTCCTTATATGCAAATATACTCTGTTGTTAATGTTGAGAATTTGAGATTGTTTGAGCCTCCTTTGATTGATGATCAAGGAGAGCATATTCAGCTTCCATCAATAGATGATTTCTCACTAGAATATCTTGATGAGCTTCAACAAGATTTCATACTTGACAAAAGAACTAGGACTTCGAAGAGAGGGGACGTCAAATACCTTAGAGTGGGACTCAAGGGACAAAAGCCTTATCAAGCCAAATGGTTGTAGACCGAGAAGGTGAGGGAGTTGTACCCTCACTTGCTAAACAATTGATAGTATCTTTTGGGGTCCAAAAGGCTTCTAATGGGGAGAAATGATCAGGTTCTTAGTATTTAGCTCAAAAATCAAAGTTCTTAGAATGACTCGAAACCTGAATGACTACATCCGTCTCGGAAAAACGATCCTAACACAACTCGTTTCGTTGAAAACAGGGGAAATTTGCAAAAAGAAATGCTGAATCACTGTACAGTTAGTAGTTCGTACTACTGATGTGGTAGGTGACTAGGCATGGTCAACATTGGTCAACGATGAATCAAGGATGGACAAGTGGAATTATTTGGTTGGGCTGTACAGGTAGTGTGTTGGCACATTATTATTGGTTTATTTATGGACCAATGGAAGAATGCCACGTGGCAAGACTGGAGGCCACCACATGGCACGTCCCAAAGGTCGGGTTGGAGGTCTATACAGTGGAACAAAACTATTCTTGAAGGTCAGGTCAAACCCGCGATCTCCGACCTACCATCGTCATACCTTAACCGTCTCCATTACCATGCAGTTCTTACCATGTAACATCTCCATTTATATTTGAGGTTATGAAGTGCGGAGTTTGGCGATTAGGGGAGGGCCATCTTGCAAGCCAACCCTCCCCCATGTGAATGCAATGTCACAAACCAGAAACAATTATGAAAACCGGCGGGCTCGAACACTCCAAAACCATGATAGTTGATATCTGAATGTAGTGGGGGTTACATCAAACGTTTATTCAGTGGCTATCCAAGCCACTCCGCGACGATTTAAGTCTCTGCATGTGAATGCTATCACCGTAACATCTAACTGTCAACACTTCGATGACTCCATTCCAAAGGTTAATGCGATGTTAACCATTGCATGTGACAACCCCACCAAAACCGCTAGATATAAAGGTTTTGGTTTGCACTAATTACGGGATTTAAGTTAATTAATCAGGGTTTAAAGCATTAAGCGCATTTTAACAACCAGTTAACTCCGAGTTAATCTGACAGAGGTTTTGGCGGTTCCCCCAAATTCGAGCCTACCTCCAATTTAGCGCGCTAACTGGAGCCATTCCAGATTTAGCGGAGTTTTTCTAGGAAAAGACTAACTGAGCCATAGATAAGTCAATTTTCGACCAAATTGAGCTCAGAAAGAGGTGTTCTTAGCTAGTTTGGACATTCTGAACACATTGGTGTAGGTATCAAGAGCCATAGAGTTTTGTAAAACATCATTTTTCCACATTGAGTTAATACAGAGGCCCAAGCCATGGAAGCTGGACCAAGGAGATGTAGCCCAGGAGAGGTGAACTCCTTCATCAAAACACTGTGTTAACGTTTCTTTTTGATGGTTTGTTGTACTTTGAATTTCTGTTGTTCAGTATTTATTTTTCTCATGAATTTCTTTTTAAAATTAAGGAAATTTACCTGATTGTATGCACAAACAACTAAGGAAACCCCAGTAAAAGAATCAATAAGCAAGCATATATTTAGAAATCTGTAATTTTTATTAGCACAGTAAAAATAATCATACAAAAACAGACTAGGCCTTAAAAGCTTTTTAATAGGGTCATGCACCTAAAAAATTATATTTTTTTAGTATGTTGTTAAAATGGATTTCCTGGGTCAAGATCAAGAATAAATTTAGTCTAGATGACACAAACAATTTCAATTTCGAAATGTTAAAAGCTTCATATTGGATGAGCTCATACTTATGCCTATCCTCCCCACACCTTATTCTTGGTGGTGACACTGACATTGGAGAAAGACCATAACCTTTTTAATATACTAGTTAACAATGGGCTACAAGTGGATTTTGTCTCAATCATTTCTTTAAGGTCAACTAACCAAATTATGGTTCTTGAGGTATCAACAAAATCCTAAATTATTCATGTTGTCATAGGAGTAGTGAGGTCTGGGGGAACTTATGCCCCTGAGGACAAGTGGAACTTTCATATGCTTGAAGCGTAACCATGATAACCAATAACTAGGCTTAAGTTTACAGTCTCCTATAAGGTACAATTCAGGCTAAAGACCCAAAGATTAAAAAATTAATCATCATTGGGGATTCCAAAAATGTTATTTTCGTCTCCTTAAAACTTCTAGTTCAATGGATGTAAAATTCAAATCCATTCTTCAAAGAATTAGGCTTCTCTTGAAGCACACAATTGAATTATCTATATTCCATGTTTTGAGGCAAAATGATCAATAAGTAGATCCAATAGAAATTAGAGGAATTGAGAAGGATGTCAGAACCTTGCTCCTAAATGAACAAGTTTGATCTGTAGACTACCATGGATATTCCATTGGACAGTTCATCACAATATATATGATAAATTTATACTTAAAAATCCAAAATCTACATTTTGATGGTTTATCTCTCTTTAGAATTATGGATTTGTAAATTATTTTTTATTGTGTATGCATGCAAATTATAATTATGCAAAAAATAGAGAATAATGAAATAAAAGCTAACAAACCCCTGGGAGAAAACTTAGCTAGAAGGTGACGTTTCTCTTCTCTCTTTCTCTGAATAGAAAAATGGTTGCAAGAACAAAGAAGGCATGTGTCTTGTAGGCTACTACAATGCACAAATTCTCTTTGTATGCTCTCTCTCTAGCCCTCTCAACTACTCTGCTCATCTATGGAACAAAATGCACTCCAGAAAGGAATCCCTGTTGGTCCTAGTGGCCCATCTATAACACATCTCAATAGTATACTAATAGTTAGGTTTGCTTCTTCAACTCTTGGCCAGAGTTATAATATGGAATCTTCCAGAGCCATCTTCATTGTGATCATGTGGCTAGCTCGTTTTCCATGAATAATTGGGATTCGTGTGGCATCCTATCGAATTATGAGTGGAAAAAATTGGAAGGTCAACTTCTGAGGCATAACCTTTGCATGCCGACTCTGATTGTGGCGATTCTTTCATCGTTGGAAATTTCTTTGTGTGTAAAATAGGTAAAAGGTGCAACATTAACGTGACAAAGTTTTATCCCCAAAAAATAACATTTGATGCCTTAAAATGCTCTTGGAATGTTTCAGACCCTAATTTGCCAAATTGATTTCCGTCGATAAAAATAGTCCTACGAGTTGATTCCTCCATTTTTTCCACTTTTGAAGCATTGATATGGATGAAAAACAATATAATGGTCCCATCCGAATCAATTTTAGCTATTTTCCAATCCCATAATCCATTTGAGGAACAATAAAAATCATGTAATGTATGTACTCTCATTGTCCTTGATTTGAATTATGGAGCACACAGGTTTACCAATGATGACCTATTATATACAGTGAAATGATTATGTCCAAATTTTGGATTGGAGTAATTTCATGAAATTGACTCACAAAATAGAAGAAAAGATAGATCAATGACTTAAAATCAGCCTCTTCAAGGGGGAAACCTCCTTTACATTACACAAATGAATAATTATTTGATGATACAAATGACAAGACCTCCTTTCTATATATAGGAGTCTAAGGGGTCACAATATAAACAGAGCCGACATAACAATAATAATTAAGGGCACAACAATAACAATAGTGGGCTTTTATGTGGCACAATAATAAAAATATGAGGACTACATGGGCACAACAATACAATAAGTGGGTTGCAATAATAATGATAAGGGGCTACACTAGTAGTATAGGGACCTAACATGCCCCTCTCCTTCAAAAAGTGTTGTTCTCAACACTGGAGTAGTTTTGGATGCTTCTGTATAAAATTCTCTTACTCCCATTTGGAATATTCAACTGGTAATTTCTTCCACTTGATGAGATACTCTGAAATTGACCGATTTCTTCATTGGTAGGTTCTTGTTTCCATCATTGCTTCAGGTTCCAATATGATTTTTCCTTCCTTGTCAAGTTCTGACAATATTGTTTGAACTGGGAGCTTGTCACCTATAACCTTCTTTAAGCATGAAACATGGAAAACTGGGGGCACTCGGAAAGATGTAGGAAGCTCCAATTTGTATGCAATAGTACCAATCGTTTGCAACACCTTGTAAGGACCATAGTACTTTGGAGATAATTTTTTATCCTTCTTAGTTTGCTTGGGGGGCATTTGTTTGTATGGTTATAGTCCTAAAAATACCCAGTTGCCTACATCAAAACTTTTGTCGCTGTGATGTTGATATGCCTGTTGTTTCATTCGATTCTGTGCCAAAGTGAGGTTATCATTTAAGAGTTAGATAACTTGTCATTGATTCTTGATGTCATCTTCCACTGCTTGAACCTCAGAATGATTGTCCAAGACTTTTTGGAGACCTGTAGAAATAGATGATTTCACTGTTTGAACTTCTAGTGAACATAATTGTGCAATTACGCCCCGTTGTTATTTCTTTAGAAGATTTGTCATGCCATTAGAGCTGATTATGTTTCATGGTTTCCCTGTGATACCCCTTAATTCAACTTCCTTTCCTTCGGAAAAAACAAAATCAAGAAAAGTTCTTGAAAATTAAAAGCTATCATACCCAAAGATTTTAACCATTGGACTCCTAGTACAACATCAACACAAACCATTGGAATGGAAAGCATTGGACTATTCAATACACATTATACCATGGATAGCTTGATATTATGGCACTTTCCAGATAAATTTATGGTTCCTCCATTTTCAACCATCACTTGACACTATGGTGTTGGATATACTAAGCAATTCAAGTCCTTGGCTATCTTAAAATGAATAAAATTAAGGGTACTACCTGAATCAATCAACACTATTACATTTTTCTTCCTGATATGTCCTTCTATCTTGAGAGTTTGAGGAGTGGTAATTCCTGTTAATGCATGTCAAGATATGGTCAGATTCATTTCCTCTTTTTGTGGGGCTGGTTTTTGGTGTATATCCTCTTCTTTTGATGTTTCTTGTTCTTTTTTATCCTCCTCTTCCCAGTCTATGTAAATTAATTTCTTCTTAGCACACTTATGACCTTGAGTGTATTTGATATCACAACTATAACAAAGCATTTTTTCTATTTTTTCTTCCAATTGTTGTGGTGTGAACCTTGTAGGTTGTGGAAGACTAGGAGCAACAACACTTCCATCTTTATAGTGATGAGTGGTAGACTTCCTTGTTGCTATAATTTTTCTTTCAACTTTTTTTTTCCACCCTGCATGCCTTCTCCAATTAATAAGGTTCCCAAAGGCGAACCTCATGTTGGATGTTATCTTTTAGAGTCCCTATGAAAACATCAATCCTGTGCTCCTCTGGATTATCAGTTACCCTAATATTCAATTTTTGGAAGTCCTCAATGTGCTTTGCCATTGAACCCTTTTGTTTGAGATTTATCAATTGGCTAAAGAAGGTGTTGCTCTTTGTATCCTCATAATGTGTGATCATATATTCCATAAAAATGGACCAAGTGACCATTTTTTTATGAGAGCAAAGCGATCAATACCATGAAAACTGACTGGGTTCTAAATATAAAGTTGCAATACATACCTTTTGTGTGTTTTGCACATTATGGAGATCAAAATATTTCTCCATATGTAGTATCCATGTTATGGGATCCTTGCCATCAAACTTCCTCATATCTATCTTTGGAATATGGTGGGTCTTTAATCCAATGTTATATTCTATGAAATCATGATTAAAATTTCTTTTGTTCTCATCATGAGTTTCCTCTACTACTTTTTCACCATCACGAGGCCTTTCTTGTAACATCTTTGTCCCACCTTCCTTCAAATATTCCATGTCCTTCTTCAAACATTCCATTCCTTTCTTCAAATCTGCTTCCATACCATTAATATTAGCTTCCATGGCATACATAAAAATATTTAACTTAGCTTCTATCCCTTCCTTCAAATCATTCATCCAATTTTTCTTACTGGGTGTTTCTATTTTCTTGATTCGAGTAATTATTTTTCTTTCTTTTAGGACCTTGATATTTAAACGACTGTAAATTTGTAATTTCGGATCTCCAAGTTCAATAATATTAGGCTATGGTATCCCTATGAGTCCTCTTTCCAACCCCACAAGTCTGATTGAGATTGGATTCTCCAAGAAAGAGTTATTCCTAATCTCCCACGATGACCTACTTATAGACTAGTCCAGTAGAGCTAACTTGTACGACGTTCCACGTGTCAATATTTCTACCTTCGGCCCTAAAAACGATATCCAACAAACTACAATCCATTCTTGTTCTGTCACTTTTTACGAAATTTGAATCAGATGCTCAGAGAGAAAGTTATGATGATTTTCCCAAGGTCACCTGTTTGAGATCGAATTCGGGAGCCTGCAAAATCCATAACTTCCTCACTTCTTATCGCCGAAAATATAGCGAAACAAGATCTGAAATTTGGTCACGATGTTCATCAAGATTTTGGCTGAGTTTTAATTTTAGCTTCTTAATCTTTGTATAAAAACAGGTATAGCAAAAATTCCGCGATGACCTGTTTTGAAGCAGCGAAACCCTAGAATCCAAAGCTTTGATACCAACTCACAAAATAGAAGAAAATATAGATCAATGACTTAAAATCAACTTCTTCAAGGGGGAAAACTCCTTTACATTACACAAAGGAACAATTCTTTGATGATACAAATGACAAGACGTCATTTCTATATATAGGAGTCTAAGGGGTCACAATATCATCAGAGCCAACATAACAATAATAATGTAAGGGCACAACAATAACAATAGTGAGCTTCTATGGGGCACAATAATAGAAATATGAGGACTACATGGGCACAAAAATACAATAGGGGGGTTGCACTGATGACAATAAAGGGTTACACTAGTAGTATAGGGACCTAACAAGTAAGAAGTAGGCTAAGGTAAGAATGACATAAGAAAAAATTATGGTAATGCAAGGTCAATATTGGAATAGGCTTGCATCCCTATATCATGCGTGGACTGCATTACATTTAATGATGAAATCATACTCCATATCTAAAGGCAACTGGGTGAAGGAATAAGGAGAACAACAAGCTTTGATGGTGTAATGTGTTGGCCATGGGAATCATGGGAGTGGTCAATCTAGGTAGAAGTAGGAGGATTTGCATTGTGTCTCAACTTCATTAATAATAACATGATGAAACCTAATGAGATGGAGAAAGACCAATACCTCTATTTAGTATGCTTTGGGGAAATGGGAAAATAATTGGAAATTCACATTTTAGGAAGGATCCTAAGCTAAATTTGTTGAGAAAGATGGGAGAGAACCAAGGAAAGTCTCAAATTTGATTTTATGGTGCTACCCTTATTCATTCTATCTATAAAGGAGGGATTTAGGCATGTTATGGTAATCTTGTGTAAACTAGTGGGGGGTTGAAATAGTGATTGATATTGAGACAATGGTATGCATTATGAATTCTTTAGTGTTAGAAAATAAGTAATACAAAGTTTGTGAATCTTAATTTATTTTCGTGTACAAGAAGGAAGATGGGAGTGTTGAATAAAGAGATTAGGAGGAGGAGCTCATGCTGCTACAAACAAAAAAAATTGTAAGTCCCAAATCGTCATAATCAAACATTATCTAGATTGAAATATTCAATGGAGAAAACATTTCTCAACTTTTGAGGACTGATGATAAAATAGCTAACATTCATCAACAAATGAAGTGTCTTCAACATAGCTTGGACTAGTTCCAACAAAACCCCTTCTTCGAGTAACTCTACTAGTCACAAGATCTTAGAAATTCATGATCTAAGTTCTTTTTGTTCCCAATTAGAAAAATAAGGAACTCTTGTATGAAAATGTTCTGAGTGATAGTGGTACCAAAATCAAGTGATTGTTAATATATGCAAGTTAGGTGTTGCATACCTCTATGATCGTTTTGTAGAATATATAGCTTTCGCTATTTTTAAATATTAATACAATAGACTTCCTCTCTTTTTGAATTTAAGAATTATAAAAAAATGATAAAAGAATCATAAAACTCATCATTCTTATGTTATTTCCATATAAATATGCCCCAATTACAAATTTATAATATAAATATTTATTTTTAATAATAATAATATTTAAAAATCAATATATATATATATATATAAACTATGTTATTCACATGTATGATAACCCTCATTATTCGCAATGTAAACCAAAAGTCTCAAATTGCTCATGCTCACACAAGACTAACAACTCATACCATAAATTAGAGGTAATTATAACATGTATCTTATTAAGATAACTTTTTCCCACAAAGTGTTTTTTCTTTTTTTAGGTTGGTAGGATATTACACATTACATTTGTTTACATTGTTCGCTCCGGAAGTATTTGAACCTGGAACCTCGGGGGACCAAAGTCCTTGCTCACATGACCATGCACTTTGGTCCCCCGAGGTTCCATGTCCAAATCCTCCCTGGGTGAACAATGTAAACAAATGTAATATGTAATGTCCTACTAGCCTACAAGAAAAAAGAGAAAAAGAGCACAATTACAAAAAAATAGATTTAAGAAATGTATGAAGCTCGTTGTCTAGAAAGATGAAAATGCAAAACTCTTTAAGAGGCCTAGCTCTCTTGGTGTGGAAAAATGAGTGAAATATAATACATTTTAATGATATAAAATAATAAATTATTTATTTAAATATAGATGTGTTCATTATGATTATGTTTTTTTATATTATTGGAGATAATTTAAATATTATTTTGATTTATAAGTTTATAATTTTTTATTTTGTGAAGAGATATTTTTTTATTATGTAAATTTATTAGATAAAATGTAGTTACATATTATTAGTAGAAGGATGTCTGATCCGAATTGGATCATTATATTGTTTTTCATCCATCTCGATGCATTTGGAGTGGAAAAAGTGGAGGAATCAACTCATTGGATTGTTTTTAGGGATGGAACCCAATTTGGCAAAACGAGTATGAAACCTTTCAGGAGTGTTTTGAGACATCAAACGAAATTTTTTGGGGGTAAAAATTTGCTTCATTAGCGCCACACCTTTTCCTGCTATTCTACGCACATAGACCTTTCCAATGGCGTAAGAAGCATGTCAATTAGAGTCCATATGCAAAAATTATGCCACTCAAAAGTTGACCTTCCTATTTTCACACCTATAGTTCAGGAGGATGTCACGTCAGTCCTCATTATTCATGGAAAATGGGATAGCCACTTGTTTTGATATAAAATATTCTAGAAGAGTCTATTTTGTAACTCTAGTTAGCAGTTGATGTAGTCAAAGTTAATCACTAATAGGCTATCGAGTTGTGTTATAACAGGGCTATTCAGAGGAAGAGGCATTCCATTCTTTTGAGAGCAATTTGTTCCATAGCTGAGCAAAGATAGCCAAGAGATATAGGAGGTAGAGCACACATAGAGTATCTTTGCACTGTAGCAGCCCACGGGCCACATACATTACTTCTTTGTACCTGCAGCCATATTTCCAGACAGAGAAAGAGAGTGAAGCGGCCTCACCTTCTAGTTGGGTTTTCTCCTAAAAGGGTTTCCCAGAGAGCATATATTGTGTCTTGTGTGTGTGTGTGTGTGTTTATCTTGTAGTTCTTTACTTTTTTTCATAATTTCCTTTCATGCATGCACTAATTGTAGTTAAATCCACAAATCTTAAAGTTTAATAAACTGTAATAGTGTAGAATTTTCAGAGTTTTAATATAATATTATAACATCTATTGTGACGAACTGTCTAGTGGAATATCCACGACAATTTATGGATCAATGTCACTATGGAAACTAATATCTCCAGTGGAGTTAACCAATGCTTTATGACAATCTTGACAAAAGAAGGAATAATATAAACTAGTTGTCTAAAACTAGACATAAGCATAAACCTGAAAAGATGAAAAATATAGCCCTAACCTAAGATTAACCATAGAACTATGGAACCTCCTCTTTGACCTTCAACTTCTTGTTCATAACAATGGAAGATAATTGTACCATTCCCAAAAAAGTGCTAGAGGTGGGTTGGATACTATTAAGTCCTCATTCTTGCTAATTTGTTTTCTCCTCTTGAATGTAGGTCACTGATATCTCCACACCAAACATCCCTCTGAATATGGCCTTGAATTTGACTTGAAAAATTCTTATGGTGTGCAATATGTCTTCATGATCATCCTTGTGTTTTTCTAGTAACTAGGTGGTGACAGTATTTACCAGCCAATTAGGTTTTGCAATCTTATACACTTCGTTCTCTTTAGTATAGGAATGAACTAGGTCAAGGACCAACTTGTGAACCTCCTCCAAAATTTGTGTGGTATTTAGATCTGCCTTCATATCCTCCACTACCTTCTTAATCAACACCGTTTCACTTTGTGCATTATCTGAGAAAAGAACATAATAATTCTTCTCTACTTCCCATGCCTCACTTGTAGCCTAATACAAATGAGTGGGGTAAGGCATAATAGAACCATGACCCACTCATCAATCTATTTTATGTTTCTTTACTCCTCCCACACGACCCTCCCCCTTTGTCATACTACCTGCCTTAGTTAATTACCTCTACAATATAATATCTTGACAAGATCCTCTACACCATAGGAATCGTAATAGTAAAACTAAGGATGGCTTGGTGCTCCTTGACAACTTCTATACATGCCTACTTGAATTGCTTAAATGTCGAATTACAACACCTATCCAACCCCAACCAAGACAGAACCATAACAAGAAAAACAAAACCTTATGAAGTAACCAACAATAGGGATGCTTGAGGTTTCTTGGGTCTATTATTTGGTTGCCAATTGGTACCCCTAACTTCCCTAAAGTCTTACTAGTACCCAACAAATTCAATTAGCCAACCAGGAAAATGATAACATAAAACTCTATAAATGGGAAACTAGTAATCATTTTTACATTCTCCCTTACCTTTCCAGATACTAACCTTTGAAGCACCATTGTACATACTCCTACAATTCATTACTCGACATCATCATTGTATAAAGGTATGTTTTAAGAATCATTCTAGCGGGTCAAAATGATTTATTCTTACTTCCCACACCCGACTACAAAGTACATTACACATCATGGTAGAGGGATACATGAAAAGTTAGGTGAGATGATGAATGCACAACATACCTGGGCTATGGTGTCTCCAACTATCATCGCCCAATATGGAGAAACAAGAAAAAATATTTTAATAAAATAATTTTGTAAATACACTATTATATATAGTTGGCAAGAGATCAATAATTAAAACATATAATCATTGTTACCACTAAAGATCACATAACATTGTTGCCAAGAAATACTCTTTTAACTTAACATGATAAATTACAAACTATACTAAACAAGACTAATCAAAACTTAATGACATTATTATTATAAATTCCGACTACTTAAACTACTACTAATAACTAATGATTCTTTCAATATTAATTTAAATAGTAAATATCATTAAATTTTAAAATTAATATAATAATAACTCTATATATAGTAACCATATTCAATCTGATTGCATTCTCTTCTAATGACAAATTCGTAAATTTTATAAATAAACACCAAACAAATATCCTATATAATAATATTATATAAAGACAGAGAGAAAGTATATGATATGTTCATTTAGCACAGAGCTTATCGTCCTGAAATTATTTTTGAAATAATAATAATAAAAGCGGATTGAAAAATCAAAGGAGAAGTGAATTAAACTTTATGTCGGAGTTTGAGTGTGACTTGAATAGCTTACGAACGTGCCTCATATTACCTAAACAATATTGATGGTCTATTAAATTATACTAAAATTGTGATGTTTTAAATTATACTAAAATTTCGATATATTATTAAAATAATGAAATACATTATACATGTGATTAAGTTATTGTAATAGAATACAAGTTGCCTTTTTTAAAATATTATGGAGTTTATTTTATATTTTTTTATCAGATTAAGTTATTAAAACTATAAAAATAATGGATTTTTTTTAATTGACGGTTGTTATAATAAGGTTATATGAGAATGATATTATTAAGTATAGGATTATTTTTTTGAATTGAGGGTTGTTATAATAAGGTTATATGAGAATGATATTATTAAGTATAGGATTATTGAAGGTTGTTTGGAATAAATGAAATGTAATATTGGAATTAAGTAAGGGTACTTTTTATCTTTTAGATGTTTAGGCATATACATTGATAAGCTAGAAGAGTGTTTGGAAGATGCAAATTGTGTTGGCTTTGCACTCACTCGTATGGACATAGCTCTTCTTGTCTATACTTATGATGTTGTTCTTTTAGCAAGGAGCCATTAGAATCTTGACAAACAACTCAAAATCCTCTAGGATTTTTGCTCTTAAATGGATATGACTATAAATACTAACAAAACTAAAGTCATGATAATTAATTCCCAAAAGATCACCCATGGTACTTTCATTTATGACAACAACTCTTTAGAGGAAGTTTCTTCATACAAATATATGGAGATTGACATCCATTATAAACTCAATTGGAATTATAGTATTAAGAAAAGGATAAATGGAGGTTGGGAAGCTTACTATGGGCTTGAAAACGATTGTAAGTTGGTAGACCAATGAATTTTGGATAAGAAAGAAAAGGAGAAAACATACCCTCTTTGAGACTCTTGTCACTCTTGTTATTTTAAATGGATGTGAGAGTTAGGGTTGTAGTATATCCAAAGAGTCATGGAGGAAGATTGAACATACCCAAAAGTAGTTTATTAACCTCAAGATTAAAGAAAATACTCCCTACCCTATCCTCTTGATTGAAGCAAGCCTTTCCCCCATTGAAAGTTTGGCTATGACTAGGTATCTTATGTATAAGAAAAATTTATACAACACAGATTCCAAGAAGTTCCCTAAAATTGCTTCTAAGTCTATTTAACACTCCCACCTTCAATTCAAGTGACGGTGACATAAGGATGTCCAATCTTAGTTAGTCCATTGGGGAATAAAGAAGTAGACCATCTTGCAAAATTAAGATAATATTAAAAATATTATTACTTCGAAATTCAAAGAGGAATTGCGGGGAAACAAAGAGCTAGAGGGAGAAAAGAAACTGCAATATTACAAGGAGGTGATCAAATATAATCTCAAAAACCAAAATTATTTCTCTTTCTTGACCAGTGTTAAGAAGAAAATGAACATTGCCAAGATTAAAACTAATTCTCATGAGCTTTATAGTGAAACCTAGCATTGGTCAATTCCCAAAATGCCATGGAATGAAGGAGTTTGTCTCATGTGCGATATTAACATGGTTGAAGACTCAAAATCACTTTCTCTTAGATTGTTCATCTTATACTCACATTCAATTTAATTTTCAAATTATTTGTCACACTACCAACTCTCTTGACCTTTTAACTCAATAATACTATGATGATTTAAGAACACTTCTCTAACTTGTTTGTGAGCATAAAAATAAAATGTTAAGGAATTCTGATTAATCTCCTACCTTCATAAAGTTTAGTAGATGATACAAACATCTGTGAACATTAATCCTCATCATCATCAATTAATTTTGGATATTATTTTAAAATTTTAAGACAATAATATTTATGAATATGGTGAATTTCACTAATATTGTACCATATCTAAGTTTATAAAACTGAAAATTACAAATTTACTTGTATATTATTTCTGAAATAAACAATTCGTTAACTTTTTTATAATTTGCCATATAAATTAATGTCTAAAATTCTTAATTATAAATATGATATAAAACTAATTAAATATCCAACAATATTAAAAAATAAAAAATAAATTAAATTAAAATTTTAAAATATAAATTAAAAATTCCTTGAGAAAAATCCCAAACGTTAACAAAGCCACTAATAAGTAATAACCCCTCCTATAGCCATCCTAAATGAAGAATAGAATGATCCCTTTGCCTCCTAAAATGAATTAAATATGTAAAAGCTGTTAATGTGTTGTAAGTGAAGACACAACCACTAGAAAGTGAGTGTGTCGAGAAGCATGGGATCCCCTCCACATAACCCAAATGTTCAAGATGACCACTCACTATGACATATGAATAGTTGTTTGATAGGTTAAAAACATGGACATTAGAGATTAATTCAATCATCATTATTCCATATTAAATAATAATAAAATAAATAAATAATTTACTAATTATTTGAATATTAATAATAATTAATAAATTTAATTTAAAGAGATCACATTTAATGGTGGACAGTGAGGAAATTTTCACTATTTGAGAAAGGTTCAATTTCCAGGAGGGTTTAGCCCAAAGTCATAGACAGCTTGAGGTATAGTTGAATGTGTAGTTACACCCATAGAGATTATAATAAATAGTCTCATGATCTGTGGACACATAAGTGGATCAAATCCCATTGCCATGTCTTCCTTTAAAACTGTAAGTACCATATAACAATTATGGATTGGGGGGTTAGAGTATTTTTATGGTCTGAGGGGCGCATGTGGATTTTTTAACAAGTTTTATGTTTTTTTCGGTCACTGATGTCTCCTCGAATTTTTTTCCTTCTTTCCATAAGGGTCACTTGGATGTTGTTCCTAATTGTAGTCACTATTTTCGGGATATGATTTAAGGTTTCCCTTTCCATGCCTTTATGATTTTGGATTCACTATGTTTCGGGGACAATACAATCCCATTGGTGGTGATATTCCCCTCTAATGTAGAGTTTGTCAACATAATCAGAGATGTTGTAATTTGAGGAATCGTGGGCCCTCTATTATGCTAAATGGGTTCCATGAAGCTCCAAGAAACCCTAGATTAGGGCATCCTAAAAACGTCTTTCTAAGCAAATCTACCATAGTGGAGTCTCCTTGTCACCTACTCCTTACTTATGCTCCCCTTCCTCTGGTATGGTTTTTACACAAGTTGTTATGACCACTAAAGAGGCGGGTTTTTCTACAAGGGAGGATCTTGTTAGAAAATAAAAGAGTAGGTGCATAAAGAAGAAATCTTAAGAAGTTAGAATGGTAGTATGGGAAAATACCCCCTATCAAACATCACTTAGTTGATGAAAAATGTGGTTGTTGGAAGGTTCTATGGGAAACCATCCCATCTTGAATTAGTAAGAGTATAGATCTCCAATAACTAAGCTCAAGTGGTAGGATAGAATCGTGTTTTCTTCTTGCTAGCTCATGGATGGATTGCTTTCAAGTTTTCTTCCTTGAAGGACAGTGCTAGTATTTTAAACGCAAATTGGAGTTGGGGGCCCATCCAACCCCTTTATCAAGAAATGGTATTTATCTTTTGATCCTCACAAAGAACCTTTATTAGTTTCTCATATATGGGTCATATTTCCTAAAATTCCTCTCCAATTTTGGTTTGGAATATTCTTAGAAGGAATTGGAAAGGGGGACTAGGACACAAAGGATAACAATTGTTGGAATTGGGAGGTATATGTTTTGAAGGGTTTGTTGGATCAAATTGAAATTACAAGAGATGAAATTTATTGGATACAAAAAATTGACTTTTGGTGAGTCCCCTTTAGATGTCTTGGGTGCCATTCTCTTAGCTATGTTAGGCACAATTTAAATATAAGTTTAGCCTAGAATATTTGTTTTTAAGAAATAATAGAGGCATACATTATTTCAAGCTAAGGAAGGGATGCCTATAAAGTCTTCATGGGAGCTTTCAGAAAGTATATCTATGTTGTTTATGAATAAAGTGTTCCCGCCTTCAGAAAATGATGAGACTCAAATTGAAGCAGTGGTCTTCTCATTGGAAGTCTCCATCAATAAGTACATTTTTACTTTCATTTTAGTCTTTCATACCTAAAATTTGTGCACCTCTATTTATCTTGAAGTTATCCCTTTTGATCAACCCTCAATTCCCCTCCCTCCCATAATGTCCCCTCTTCTTTTCGCCCTCCTATTAATTCCCTTGCATATCTAGTAGTTTTCATTTGGGTTTTCCCCCACCCCCTCCAAATGATTAAGTTGATAGAAGTGAAGTCTCTAATAAATATTCTTTCTATGAAAATATATTTTCCTTCCTCCATGCTTCCTCTCTTTTATAGAAATATAAAAGTCAATTTTCTACAAAACATGTATATCTTCTTTCATATAAAAATAAAGTCTCTATAAAATCTCTATAGTTATTAGGTGGATAGGAAAGCCCACCTATCATTAGCTAAAATTAAAGTGGAGAAAGAGATTAGAAGTGGTAAACAATATACTATCCCCTAAGCCCTTAGAGTATGGAAATCTCATGCTGAGGGTCTCAAATGATCTGTCTCTAATTAAACACTAGAGGGATCGGGATCTCTTCAAAGATCTCAACCCTTAATGTTTAGAGATATCCTTTTCACTGAATGTTATTTTCATTCAGGAGACTATGTGCTCAGGCTTGAAATCATGGGACTATCTATTACCTTGGCTTAAGGACCGAGGTTCCATTTTGGTCCTCCCCAATGGATTATCTACTTTTCCTTTTCCATTTTGGATCTTTATGGATTTGGAATATCATAATTTACATTCCTTTTTTTGTTTTGTTAATATATATGAGTTGTATTGGGACAAAAGAACCTATTGGGAATCCTTTATTTCAACATATATTCTCTTGGCCCCTCATGTGGTGCTAGGTGGAGATCTAAATATAACTTAGATCTAAATTACATGGAAATATCCTAATAAGACATCCCTTGGAAGTTTTCTTTAATGACCTTTTCAAAGCTTAGCATCTTATCAACCTATCTCCTTGTTAGTTGGTTCCAACATAGAGAAATGGTCATCGAGGGCCTACATGTGTGGCCAAAATGTTAGATCAATTCATAATATCAAAAGAACTATTTGATGGCCCTTTGATCTAGCTGGATATTGGTGGCCACCCACCTATTCCACCTAGACCTCCAGTCGGTTTCCTTAGTTTCATTGTTTATAGTAGCATTTATTATTTTTAGCAGTTTTTTGAGTCCTGAACTTCTAGAGTAGTTTTGACCCCCTAAACGTCGTTTATTGAGGTCTGCAGTAGGCCCATAGCCTTTGGCAAGGGCCTATGGAAAATCATATAGTACTCGGATAGATATTTCCAATGAGGTATTGTACGTGCCAAACGAAGATAATATAACCAAGTTACGACCCCAGGAAGTTGCCTGCCCAACTAACACCAACGGGCCCAAAAACTCTTTGCGTTCTATCTCTTGGGGTTAGGGTTTTGGTTGTTTAGGGTTTTCCCTTGTTGTTAGACAATAAAAAGGCCCTTGAGCCTCATTGTAACATAGTTCAGAGGCATGTAGCTGCCACATCTCTTCTCAAAGATAAGCTATCATCACCCGAGCTAGTTTATTTCCATTTATGTATGTAAGTATAGTTCAGTTCTTTGATATTAATGAAATGCAATTTATTTTTGTTGCACCTATGTGTTTATGTGTATATCTGTATTTTGTTGCGTTCCTACATAAGTCTGAATTAGTGGTATCAGAGCGGTCTGCTCTTTCTATTTTTTCTTTGCATGTCCACAACGAGGTTAGGGTATAAGGAGTTAGGGCTTGAACTGGTTGAACCTTTGCAAGACCAGCCTCACAAACCTCGATGGCCTCCGATGGCAGAAGAAAAGAAAGACGAGGGGGTAGGAGATCCTTTCAAAATATTTCTCGAGAAAACCCTCAAGCAACAAACAAATGCGATGATGGATAACTTTTCCAAGATTCTTTGATGGTTACCCACACGCAACAAATCTTCATTCAGCAGGCCACTCTAGAGGCACCACTCCTTTTAAGGTACAAGTTAGCTTTGACATTCCCATATTTGAAGTCCAGATATATGTAGACGCCATAGATAGATGGTTAAAATCTGTTGCAAGGATATTTTTCAATTCATGACTTTTCTAATCGGGAACATATTAGTTTTTCACTCCTCAAAGCTGCTCCACATGTCAAAGTCTGGTGGGAAAACTACTGTGAATAAAAGGACGAGAGGGAATCCTCACTGTTTTCAGAAGCACCCACTTAGAATTATTTCCAAGAAACCATTAAGGAACAATATTACCCTGTTAAGAGCTATGAAGATAAATACATAAAGTGGACCACGGTACAGTAGGGAAGGGACCAAGATGTGTCGGAGTTCACAAATGTTTTCCATACCCTTAGCACGAAATTGGGTATCAAGGATTCTGAGCGGCATTTGGTACTCAAGTACCGTGAATGTCTACACAAGTACATCCAGGATGAGATGGATTTCTTGGAAATCTCCTTGCTTAGCGTTGCCTATCGATACACTATCAGGATTGAGCATAAATTTAAATAGAAGAAGCGAGACTTTGGATCTGCGAATTTGAAGCAAGGGAAAGGCACCCCCAAACTAAAAAAAAGGACAAAGCTAAGGCAAGGTGACCCAATACAACCTGTTGAAGCTGTAAGCAAAGAAAAACACCACGAAGACAAAGAAGGACACGTGGATATGGTGTGAGTTCCATAAGAGCCCCACTCACAAAAAAAGTGAGTGTCGAGCCAAGAAGTCACTAGTGGTCAAGTTGAAGGCTTTCGAATCAGATGCATGTACTCACTTTGAGTCAGAAACCGGCAAGGGGAATGGAAAATGGAAGCATATTATCGATGTGGAGCCTAGTGCTACCACTGCCACCATGAAGATCTAGAAGGATGAGCTCGAAGATCTAGAGGAGGGGGAGCAACTCTTGCACTCACAGATGTGGGTGAAGGGTTCTCCACTTTAGGTCATTGTCGACAATGGGAGCCAAAAGAACCTCATTTTAATAGTGGTCGTGAAGTAGTTGGGCTTACCGACCACACCACACCCGCAATCGTACACCATCAGGTGGCTTCACCAAGGGAAATATCTTTGCGTCAGTGAATAGTGCCACCTTCCCTACAACATCAAGCTCTTCACGGAGGAGGTAGTATGTGATGTTGCTCCTCTTTAAGTCTGTGATGTATTATTAGGCCAACCATACTTGTGGAAGTGACATGTTGTATATGAGTCTAGGTTTTTCACTATTATTATTACTTTGGGCAATAAGTTGTACAAGATACCAGAGGTAGAATCGTGTACCGCCATTTCTTTGATCACTATGAAGCAATATAGTAAGATCATTTCCCAAATCAAGAAATTTGTTTTCCTTATGATTACCCCTCAGGGAAAGAAGAAGATTGTGTCCACAGACTCTAGATAGGGCTCCTTCACATGACAACAACAAATGGACAAGGTTGTAGAGGGGTAGAGGGACATCTTCATGTCACCCACAGGGGTACCTCTACATTGTCTAGTCAAGCACTCCATTGATCCAACCCCAGGTGCACCACTACCCAATGGACTGATCTATCGATGCTCAGTTATGGAGAATGATAAAATCATGAGGCAGAGCCATGAATTGTTGCATAAAGGGCACATCAGGTTAGGTTCATCACCCTGTGGTAGTCCGATCGTGTTGGTATAGAAGAAGGACGGGGCCTATACACTCTGTATTGACTATCGGGCACTAGAAAAGATCATTGTTCGGAATACGAATCTAATCCAATGGATTTATGACCTTCAGGACCAACTCAAAGGGGCCAAATATTTCAGTAAGACTGACTTGAAGTACGGGTATCACCAGGTACCAATCGAAACCTGTGATGTGTGGAATACTGTGTTCAAATCCAAGGAGGGCCTTTTCAAATAACTGGTCATGACTTTTGGGTTGAGGAATGCCCCCACAACCTTCATGAGGTTGATGAATGACATATTTCGACCCTTCAGCAACTCATTCATGGTGGTGTATTTGGATGATATTCTAATCTTCAACTAGAGTTGGGAAGAGCATCTCCACCATATTCGATAAGTCCTCCAAGCCCTGCGGCAACACAAGTTGTGTGCCAATTTGGAGAAATGCACTTTTGGTATGACCCAGGTTCAATATCTGGGGTACATCATTGTTGAGAGGGGTCTACATGTGGGCCTAGCAAAGATACAAGTCATTCGGGATTGGCCAACTCCAACCACACTAACAGAGCTCCAAAAATTTCTGGGCCTTGCAAACTTCTACCACAGGTTTGTGTTGGGGTTCTCTCATATCACTTGGAATTTGAGTCAAGTTACCAAGGGAGGAGAAAAATAAAATTTGTTTTGGTCTGAATTCCAATAGAAGGTGTTTTCCGATTTAAAGCATTGCCTCTACTCTGCACCAATTCTCACATTACCAGACTTGTAGAAACCATTTGAGATTGAGACAGTTGCCTTTGACTATGCTATTGGTGCAATTCTTACTTAGCAGGGGCATCCAATGGCATATCACAGTGAGTCACTTTCACACAGAGCCTAAAAGTATCCCGCCTATCACAAAGAGATGTATTCCATTGTGTAGGCCCACTGACAATGGAAGAATTACATTATGGGGAAGGAAACATTCATCCACATAGACCATCGACCCCTATAGTTCATACAGACACAAGGGAATTTGCAGAATGATCGCCATCAGAAATTGTCCACATACCTGCAACTGTTCCATTTGAACATTAAGTACAAAAAGGGTAGCACCAACAATGTTGCAGACTACCTCAGCTGACTGCTGGTCATGGTGCTAAACACTATGCTCGAATCTTATGATCACAAAACTGCGTGGTGGTCGCATATTTACAACAGATGGGCTTCACCGGGGGAGAAATATCATACCACATGGGTTCATATTGAGGGATATATATTGAGGAAAAAATGACATAATATATTGGGGGATATATGGGGGTAAAGGATTATTATATTGGCAAATATAAAAAATGCTGCTCAAAGTTAATGAAAAAATGGATACCTATAATATCTAGCGAAAGTAGGGGTCTTTTAATTGGGAAGCTATATTGGGTTAATATCAGTAGGGTGTTAAATAATTTGATTTTTAGAGGGATTTTCCAATATGTAGTCAAATTAAGGGTATTGTTTAATATACCACGAATGCACGTGATATGTCAAAGGTTCACTTAGTGAATCCCCCGTGATTTACAAGAGCGATCCAGAATTCCGCAACACATACCAAATGCTCCTGGAAGGAAAGAAAGTTCCAATAGGATTCATTGTTATGCCACCTGGGACACCTCTATTTTCCGTCAAGTGAGCATGCAAAGATGAATTGGGAGGTGCACTACAATCGGGTCACTGGACATTTCAGGGTAGAGAAAATAATGGTAGTGCTGCAAAAGTATTTTTATTGGCCGAACCTTCAACATGATGTTGGGAAGTACATCAGATCGTACACTGCCTGTGCCATTTCCAAACCAACCATCAAGAAGCAAGGCCTATATACTCATCTTCTAACTCCTAGGCAAACTAGGGATTCCATCTCCATGGATTACATGTCGGGCATTCCTTCTACTAAGCATGGAAACGACTGCATTTTCATGGTCATCGACATATTCTCTAAGATGGCCATTCTGGCGCCTTGCAAGGAGAGTATCATAGAAGAAGCCACCACTAAGCTCTTCTTTGAATGAGTGAGGGTACACTTTGGTATCCCATAGTCCAATATCTTGTATTGGGAAAATATTTTCCTAAGTACATTTTGGTCAATTCTCTAGTCGATGTTGGATACCGAGCTCAGTAAGTCCATGGTTTTCCACCCGCAAGCTAATGGAAAAATAAAGGTCGTCAACATGATGATCGTACACATTCTACACATGTACAGCTCGATGAATCCATGCACATGGGATGAAATCCTCCCCTATGTCCAACACAACTACAACAAAGCTCTCCATAGCTCAACTGGCCACAACCACTTCTAGGTGGGATTGGGATTCCATCCACTATGTCCCATTGATGTGGCCATACAATTTGTAACTACTCAGGAAGATGCGGCTCATGTCCAGTCCGAAACTGATAGGGCTAACAACTTTATTGAGAACATTCAACACATCATCTAGTAAGTCCATGACATATTTGACAAAGCCAACTCTAAATAGAAGTAGTGACATGATCAACATCAGGTGCCACACAAGTTACAGGTGGGCAACAAAGTTTAGCTACATATGTAGAAGGAACGCCTCGTTGGGATCTACTGCAAGTGTCTCCTACTCCAACATGGTCCATATGTTGAAAAGTGTGCAACAAGAAATGCTTGTTGAGAATGCAACAAGATGATGGAGCTTAGTGGAAAGGAGTCGCCTTCACTAAGTGGGCCCACAGGCAAATTATGGTGCAAAGTCTATATTTGGATCACAGCAGGAGTGATCACAGCAGGAGTGATCACAGTAGGAGTGATCACAGCAAGAGTGATCACAGCAGGAGTGATCAGAGTCTGTTTTCAGACTGCTAGTTAAAAATACAAAAGTCAAATATTATTGTCTCATAATAATATTTAGACTATAAACTTTATCTTATCCTCTTGGAGCACTTTAGTTGGAGCTACAGATGTGGCACATGTAACTGCCTTAAGGAATCACGTGGTTACCTATGGGTTGACTGAGCTATTGCATGAAGGACTTCAGTTAGAACTCAAGTGGTTGAGTTATGTGGAGTTAGATGAGCAGTTAATGGAGTTGTGTTCAGTTTGTCTTAGTTGAACTAGTTGTATTTAGTCTAAATGATCAATAGACTAAGTGATGAGTTGTGTGAATTAGTTATTAATTAATTCACTAATTATTAACTCATAATGCAACTGAAGAATACATCAGTTAACTCAGTGCATGGACAGTTCAGTGGAGACAAGTGTTAGAGGTGAGTGAAAGGGTGAGTTGTGACTATGGATTGAGTATGCCAATGAGTATTGCGCAGTATGGGGCCAATACCAAGTGATTATAGCCTCTACTCATGTGATTTCCAATGTGGGTGATTATCACAAGGTAAAAACGAGTTTGGTTGAGCCATTCTCATTCATTCTCAACAGGTATTGTGCAGTGGAGGCAGGCAAGCAGCGGAGGAGATTTGGAGATCAGATCTGAGTTGTATTGTGTGTAACAGGTGGAGATAGTGCTGGATACTTGTGAGGAGTATTGTACTATGTTTGTTACATGTTTTCGATCAATATAATATACAGATAATATGGGTTTTTAGCGATATGCTTTCCCCAGGAAAATATTGTGTTGATATGTGTGATTGATGCTTCTATGTGCGCATGTTATTGTTTTTGCTTCTGTAAATTGATGATCAATGTAGAGGAGGTTATGTATTATGCATGTTTTCTACAATAGTGTATAATCGGGATAATCTCTGTTGAATATGTGTTTATTATTCAAAATTTCTACATGGTATTGGAGCTAGTTGATTTGTAGAGTAAGTTCTACAGGATATCAAAGCGAGGATTGATCATCAAATCTATTATTCGTGAAGTGTTTACAATTTATTTCTTTGGGAAGAGTCTGTAATTGGGCCAGGTAGCCTCTGGATTCATCCTTCTTTTGGAAGGTGAGATATCCGGTGAATTCCCATACAGTCAATCTCTGTACGAGAAATACTTTGTTCTCACGAATTTTAGATCAGAAGCGGTTGAGTTTTGAGATGGTGGAATGGTGCTCAAGGATAAACTCAGAAACATCAAAGCTGAGAATGGAGACAGTATGCCTCAGTATCTCACGAATTTCACCCAATGCTGGGATGAGATGGGAAGTGTGGGGGTAACTGTTGAGGATGAGGATATGGTGAGTCTAGCACTCCTTGGCCTTCCTAAGAGTTGGCATAGCTACCAAGACTTGGTGAATGGAAGGGAGAAATTGCCAGGATGGGAGAGACTTTGGTTGGATCTTGTGCAAAAGGAGATTAGACGGCGCACCAGAGACAGTTCTTCATCTATGCATGATGAGGAGAACTGTGCCTTAGCGAGTAAGGCAAAGAAGGGGAAGGGGAAGGTTTCTCTTTCTGAATTCAATTGTTCCAATAATGGGAAGAAGGTTGACAAGTTGAAGGTGAGATGCTTTCGTTGTCATGAGTTAGGACATTATGCTACTAATTGACCAAAGAAGAAGTCCAAGAAGGGATCTGGGGAAGGATCTGAAGGTGAGGCAGCCTCACTTGCTTCACAGTATGAGTTGGACTTCACACTCTTCGCATGCATGGTTTCATCCATGGTGGGAAGTGGTTGGTTTCTTGATAGTGGAGCTTCTTTCCACATGACTGGTGATAAGAGTTTGTTTAGTACTTTGGAGGAGAAAGATCTCCAGATACTCATAAGGATGGGTAATGATGAGAAGTATAGTGTCTCAGGTGTAGGCACGGTTATTTTTCAGAGGGAACATGGAGCTCGCCTTACCTTGATCGGTGTCAAGTATGTACCAGGACTGAAGAGAAACTTGGTGTCGATCGCGATGCTAGAAAATAGAGGCTATGATGTAGTCTTCAGTAAGGGAAAGGTTTTCCTTAGAC
The DNA here is from genome assembly GCA_031772625.1 of Pinus tabuliformis. Taxonomy (NCBI): domain Eukaryota; kingdom Viridiplantae; phylum Streptophyta; class Pinopsida; order Pinales; family Pinaceae; genus Pinus; species Pinus tabuliformis. The sequence continues at coordinate 1,999,855,226 of CM062816.1, forward strand.
ACATCATCACTAGACAGGTGAAGCAGATTGGTTCACAGGTCAAGAACCTGTATACTCTTGAGGTTCAAGATGCATGCAAAGCCTTGAGCAGCAAGGCAACTGATGGAGACTTGGTGGTTGAGAGGGAGCATATATTACCTCTTAACATGCAGAGCCAGAAGAAGTCTCAGACGATTGTGGAGGAGCCACGATTGGTGAAGCAGCTTCAGGAGGTTGTGGAGCAACCACAACAAGGAAAGCTGAGAGGAGATCGAGTAGAGACATCTACTCATGCAGAGACCTCCAGTAGGGGGGAACTTCGAGCTAGGTGGGCTGAGGGATCGCATGCGGCCATACCTCCAGGTAGGAGGTTGGGTGATGTGGATTGATCATCCCAAGGAGGAGGGGTAGGATCCTTGAGGTACCCAACCTCTTGGATGAGACCTTGCTACGGGAGCCCCAAAGCGGAGTAGCAGGAACTAACTTATTGGGTAGAGACAGATGCAAATGGAGCAGCAGAGAGAGCAACAATGTAGGGAATCCCAGGACAACACATAGCATGCAGGCTGCAACAATGCAAGAGGCACAAGTGTTTTGCACAGTGCTAGGTGGCACAGAGAGGTGTGCAATGGTGCGAGATGCATGAAGATGTTGCAGTAGCGCAGATATCAGAGAGGGAGCACTTGTCAGCAGCAGGTAGAGCTTCAGCATCAGAGTATGTTCCTAGCCCAATAGAGTGGTCAGTTGGGAGTGTTTTTGTTCCAAGTGTTGTTGGAGCAAAGTGGACCGGACAGATGTGTTGCATGCAGAAAATTCCAGAGTTACAAGATCGGGTTTGAGAGGAAGCCTTTCTTGTTGAGAGGGAGTGTTGAAAAGTGTGCAACAAGAAATGCTTGTTGAGAATGCAACAAGATGATGGAGCTTAGTGGAAAGGAGTCGCCTTCACTAAGTGGGCCCGCAGGAAAATTATGGCGCAAAGTCTATTTTTGGATCACAGTAGGAGTGATCACAGCAGGAGTGATCACAGTAGGAGTGATCACAGCAGGAGTGATCACAGCAGGAGTGATCAGAGTCTATTTTTAGACTGCTAGTCAAAAATAGAAAAGTCAAATATTATTGTCTCATAATAATATTTAGACTATAAACTTTATCTTATCCTCTTGGAGCACTTCAGTTGGAGCTACAGATGTGGCACATGCAACTGCCTGAAGGAATCACATGGTTACCTATGGGTTGACTGAGCTATTTCATGAAGGACTTCAGTTAGAACTCAAGTGGTTGAGTTCTGTGGAGTTAGATGAGCAGTTAATGGAGTTGTGTTCAGTTTGACTTAGTTGAACTAATTGTATTTAGTCTAACTGAACAATAGACTAAGTGATGAGTTGTGTGAATTAGTTATTAATTAATTCACTAATTATTAACTCATAATGCAACTGAAGAATACATCAGTTAACTCAGTTCATGGACAGTTCAGTGGAGACAAGTGTTAGAGGTGAGTGAAAGGGTGGGTTGTGACTATGGATTGAGTATGCGAATGAGTATTGCGCAGTATGGGGCCAATACAAAGTGATTATAGCCTCTTCTCACGTGATTTCCAGTGTGGGTGATTATCACAAGGTAAAAACGAGTTTGGTTGAGCCATTCTCATTCATTCTCAGCAGGTATTGTTCAGTGGAGGCAGGCAAGCAGCAGAGGAGATTTGGAGATCAGATCTGAGCTGTATTATGTGTAACAAGTGGAGATAGTGTTGGATACTTGTGAGGAGTATTGTACTATGTTTGTTACATGTTCTCAATCAATATAATATACAGATAGTTGGGGTTTTTAGCGAGATGCTTTCCCTGGGAAAATATTGTGTTGATATGTGTGATTGATGCTTCTATGTGCGCATGTTATTGTTTTTGCTTCTGTAAATTGATGATCAACGTAGAGGAGGTTATGTATTATGCATGTTTTCTGCAATAGTGTATAATCAGGATAATCTCTGTTGAATATGTGTTTATTATTCAAAATTTCCACACCATACACCATCACCAAGGATGTACGGGACAATGCCAACGAGCTCAACATTCCATCGTTCCTTGGCCTATACCCAACATTCAATGTGGACTTCCTTCAGCCATACTTTCCACCATTGTTGGACACATCCGACATTGCAGAACAACTCACACCAACAAAGCTAAACCCAGAATGCATGGAACATGTCACAAATGATCAGATCATGGACAAGCATATCAAAAACACTCACCAATAGAGGATCCAACTATATTGATTTGTCAAACAGGGCAAACGCCTTCACCAGGGCAATTGGTTCACCTAGGACCAGGTTTAATAGAAATTTCCTCACCTCATGGAGGCTCTACACACAATGGGGATCATTTATTCCTAAGGAGGGATGACTGATCTAGGTGGATATTGGTGTCTACCCACCTATTCACCTATACCTCCAGTCAGTTTCATCAGTTTCCTTGTTTATAACAACATTTACTATTTTTAGCAGTTTTTCAGGTCATAAAATTTTGGAGCAGTTTCGACCCCCTAAACGATGTTTTTTGAGGTTTGCAGTAGGTCCATTGTAGTACTCAAATATATATATCCAACGAGGTATCATACAGGCCAAATGAAGATAATATGACCATGTTATGGGCCTCGGACGTTGGCTGCCCAACTAACACCAATAGGGCCCACAAACTCTTGGCGTTCCATCTCCTGGGGTTAGGGTTTTGTTTGTTTATGGTTTTCCCTTGTTGTTCAATAATAAAAATTCCCTTGAGCCTCATTGTAACATAGTTCAGAGGTATGTAGCCACCACATCTCTTCTTAGAGATAAGCTACCATCACCCCAGCTAGTTGATTTCCATTTATGTATGTAAGCATATTTTAGTTCTTTGATATTAATGAAATGAAGTTTATTTCTGTTGCATATTTGTGTTTATGTGTATATATGTATTTTTTTGCATTCTTGAATAAGTTTGGATCACCCTTGGAATTTAAAATATTGGGTGTCGGGGAAAAGTGTCTTGGAACACCCCACTATCATTTTTAAACTGGAAAAATTAGAGAGGAAGCCTACTCATATAATTTAGCCCTATTTGGTTATTGGAAAAGGACTATCAAGTTTTGGTATCCTCCACCTTGACTCATATTAGTGACCTCAATGGAATCTTCCATGAAACAATTTGTGAACAATATTAAGAGGATCAAGGAGGTTTTAGCTCCTCGGGCCACAACTTATTAAAATAAAATCACCGTCTCTCCTCTTGAAAAATGAAAAAAAAATTAACTCCATTTTGGTGGAGAATTAGTTGGTCCCTTTCTCTAAAGTGGATGAGACCTTGTTAAAAACCCTCTTGTTATTAAGGAGCGATCTTTTCCAATATGTAGTCAAATTAAGGGTATTGTTTAATATGCCACGAACACACGTGATATGTGAGAGATTCACTTAGTGAATCCCCCCGTGATTTACAAGAGAAATCCAGAATTCTGCAACACATACCAGATGCTCCTGGAAGGAAAGAAAGTTCCAATAGGATGCATTGTTATGCCACCTGGGACACCTATGTTTTCCTTCAAGCGAGCATGCGAAGATGAATTGGGAGGTGCACTACAGTCGGGTCACTGCACATTTCGGGGTAGAGAAAATAATGGTAGTGCTGCATAAGTATTTTTATTGGCGGAACCTTCAACATGATGTTGGGAAGTACATCAGATCCTACACTACCTGTGCCATTGCCAAACCGACCATCAAGAAGCAAGGCCTATATACTCGTCTGCCACCTCCTAGGCGAACTTGGGATTCCATCTCCATGGATTACATGTCAGTCATTCCTTCTACTAAGCATGGAAATGATTGTGTTTTCATGGTCTTCGACATATTCTCTAAGATGGCCATTCTAGCGCCTTGCAAGGAGAGTATCACAGAAGAAACCACTGCTAAGCTCTTCTTTGAATGAGTGAGGATACACTTTGGGATCCCACAGTCCATTATCTTGTATCAACAAAATAGTTTCCTAAGTATATTTTGGTCAATTCTCTAGTCACTATTGGATACCAAGCTTAGTAAGTCCATGGTTTTCCACGCGCAAGCTGATGGAAAAATAAAGGTCGTCAACATGATGATCGTACACATTCTACGCATGTAAAACTCAATGAATCCATGCACATGGGATGAAAGCCTTCCCTATGTCCAACACAGCTACAACAGAGCTTTCCATAGCTCAACTGGCCGCAACCAATACCAGGTGGGATTGGGATTTCTTCCACTATGTCCCATTGATGTGGTCATACCATTTGTAACTACTGAGGAAGATGCGGCTCATGTCCAGTCTGAAGCTGATAGGGCTAAGAACTTCATTGAGCACATTCAACACATCATCTAGTAAGCCCATGACATATTTGACAGAGCCAATTCTAGGTACAAGTAGTGACATGATCAACATCGGGTGCCACACAAGTTATAGGTGACGACAAAGTTTAGCTACATCTGCAGAAGGAACACCTCGTTGGGATTCACTGCAAGTGTCTCCCATTCCAACATCGTCCATACACCATCACCAAGGCTGTAGGGGACAATGCCTATGAGCTCAACATTCCATCATTCCTTGGCTTGTACCCTTCAATGTGGACTTCCTTCGGCCATACTTTCCACCATTGTTGGACACTTCCGACATTGCAGAACAACTCACACCGACAAAGCTAAACCCAGAATGCATGGAACATGTCACAACTGATCAGATCATGGACAAGCATATCAAGAACACTCGCCAATATAGGATCCAACTATATTGATTTGTCAAACAGGGAAAATGCCTTCACGAGGGGAATTGGTTCACCTAGGACCAGGTTCAACAGAAATTTCCTCACCTCATGGAGGCTATACATGCAATGAGGATCATTTATTCCTACGGAGGGATGACTGATCCATGTGGATATTGGTGGCCACCCGCCTATTCCTCCTATACCTCTAGTCAGTTTCATCAGTTTCCTTTTTTATAACAACATTTACTATTTTTAGTAGTTTTTCAGGTCCTAAACTTTTGGAGCAATTTTGACCCCCTAAACGGCATTTTTTCAGGTTTGTTGTAGGCCTGTTGTAGTACTCTAGTATATATATCCAACGAGGTATCATACAGGCCAAATAAAGATAATATGACCATGTTATGAGCCTGGGACATTGGCTGCCCAACTAAAACCAACGAGGCCCACAAACTCTTGGTGTTCCATCTCCTGGGGTTAGGTGTTTGTTTGTTTATTGTTCAATAATAAAAATTCCCTTGAGCCTCATTGTAACATAGTTCAGAGGTATGTAGCCACCACATCTCTTCTCAGAGATAAGCTACCATCACTCGAGCTAGTTGATTTCCATTTCTGTATGTAAGCATATTTTAGTTCTTTGATATTAATGAAATGAAGTTTATTTCTATTTCATCTTTGTTTTTATGCATATATATGTATTTTTTGTGTGTTCATGCATAAGTTTGGACCACCCTTGGAATTTAAAATATTGGGTGTCGATGAAAAGTGTTGGAACACCCCACTATCATTTTTAAACTGGAAAAATTAGAGAGGAAACCTACTTATATAATTTAGCCCTATTTGGTTATTGGATAAAGACTATCAAGTTTTGGTGTCCTCCACCTTGACTCATATTAGTGACTTCAATGGAATCATCCATGAAACAATTTGTGAATAATATTAAGAGGATCAAGGAGGTTTTAGCTCCTTGGGCCACAACTTATTAAAATAAAATCACCGTCTCTCCTCTTGAAAAATGAACAAAAGATTAACTCCATTTTGGTGGAGAATTAGTTGGTCCCTTTCTCTAAAGTGGATGAGAGCTTGTTAAAAACCCTCTTGTTGAGGAGTGATCTTTTAGCCAAGGAAGAATCTACATTGCTGTTAAAATTTATGGCCATGTGTATTTCAAAAGGATACAAAAACATAAATTTCTTTCACATGTATGCATTCTCTAGATTAATCCTTAATACCATATGGGAAATCAAGACCATGGATGGGTCCGTGGTCTCTTTATTCAAAGAAACAATGGAAGTCTGAAAATATTTGTTATGTTCCTTATTCTCATAACCTGCTGGTTGTCATATATGGGGAATTTTAAATGTAATTAAACTCTTTTTAAGAGTTTTCCTAACGACATGAATGAGGAGCTATCAAAAGAGGTCTCAAAAGAGGAAATTAATTCTACTATATTTTTGATGCAAAAAGGAAAACTCCCAAGGCTATATGGGCTCCTTTTTGAATTCTTCTAGCTCTTTTATGATCACATCAAGGATGATCTTTTGATATTTACTAATTAATCTTAGAGTTCTAGTAGGATTATGTAGGAATTTAATTCTACCCACCTTATTCTAATTCCTAAAATTAAGGAGATTCCTCCTTTGAAAATTTCCAACTAATATCCTATCACAATGTAATTTACAAGCTAATCTCAAAAATTATTGCAAACAAGTTAAATCTTATGTTCAAGGAATTCATCTACAAAGATAAATTTCGGTTCCTATTCCAAAGGAAAATTCACAACAATTGATTTGTTTATATAACTAACAATTGGGTGATGTGATAACACATAATAAGACTCAATTGCAGCAAGGAAAAAGGTAAAAGAAAGGAATTGGGTGAGAATTCCTTTGACTATGTTTGGAAACTGCAATTCCAAATGAATGAGTGCTTTGCATGAATACATGAAGTCTTCTTAACCTTGATTTTGTCTGACATTATGTGGATATGTGCTAGATTCATGAACATGTATTTGACAGGTATAACAACTAATTTCCAGTTATGGATGGATTCATCAAGGAATTGGAGTCCCTTGAGAGATGATATATGTATGTGTTCAGTTACAAGGTCATGTGCTTGGAACAGTAAGATAAGGTAGCTGGTATATTGTTACAATTATTTATGCATTGACAGTTATGTTTTTATGGCAGTATGATGCAGGGGATCGAATGGCAAAGGAAACTACCATGAAATATTGAAAAAGGCTCAGATTGAGCTTTCCCTTGGAATCATTGGGACCCGTGGGGATTAAGTCATGGTGTTTATTGCTAGTTTTGTGCTTTCGTTGCTTTTTTTTATTTGTTTGCACTTAACTTTTGATTTTGTTTGTGTCTCATGCATGGCTATGAAAATTTGTTTTTGGTGTCATATTACTATTAGTTTTCCATGGTTTTATTATTGTTTTCTTTTGTTCTTTCCTTTTATGCTTTGAGGGTCTTGGGAATTGGTTGGGGAAAGAGGAAATTTAATGGATCTTGGGGGGAGCTGAATGAAACCCAAATAAGTAATGTAAGACCTAGATGAATCCTAGTGCATAAGTAAACGGGAGTTGAATGCAAGAATATGATAGTCAGCTGGATTGGTTGGATGGATGCTACCAGGACAGTCATGAGAAAGGTAACAGGAAAGGTAAAGTAAATGGATTTGAGGTGTCATATGCCTTGGCTATGTTGGGAACTATTGTTCTCAATGTTGTGCACAAATAAAGGGAGTTATCTTAACCTTGAACTTATGATATATGGTAATTGTGTTATGATTATGATCATGTTGATGTCTATATATGTATACATGTATGTACGTATGTAGTTTGTTGATAGGGTCTTCAGGGATAATGATTGATTTATGTTAGTGTTTACATGTATATGTATATGTATGTATGTCGTTGTTTGACAGGGTCATTGGAGATCATGATTTCTTTATGATAATGTTTACATGTATATGTGTATGTATGTATGTCATTTTATCACAAGGTTTCCTGGGGTCATGATTGATTTACGCTAGTGTTTACATGTATATATGTATATACATATGTATGTATGTCGTTGTTTGATAGGGTCATCAGGGATCATGCTTGTGGAGGAATGATTGCTTATGTAGGTGAATGGCATGAAGAGGTTCCTGTTTTATGAGGAATCAAGTGGGAAGAGTAGCCCTTATAGATATATGAGGTCAATATCATGTGTGTATGATTTGATATTATTTGATTATGCCTATGTTTATGTTATGGGCAGGTAATGCTAAGGGATACATTAGCCGAACGAAAGTAGTGCTTTTGCGACATGCTGGGACAGGAATGGATAGTGGAAGGATGCTAGAAGCAAGGTTGTCTGGTAGAGATGGTGTGGTCTCTGAATTTGCAGTACTGTTGTTGTGTATATGTTGTACTAATTGTGTTTTATACATGTTTTATATGCGGTGTTGTGTACATGTGGTGTCGTTTACATGTTATATATCTGGTGTTGTGTACATGTTGTGCAGGTGGTGTTGTGTACATGTCATGTAGGTGGTGCTATGTACATGTCATGCAGGTGGTGTTAAGTAAATGTGGTGTTATGTGCATGTTGTACATGTGGTGTTGTGTACATGTTGTACATGTGATGTTGTGTGCATGTGGTGTTGTGTACACGTTGTGCAGATGGTGTTGTGTACACGTTGTGCACACATCGTGTAGATGGTGCTATGTACATGTGGTGTTGTGTACACGTCATGCCTATGGTGTTGTGTACATGTTTTGGAGGTGGTGTTGTGTACACATTGTGTAGTTTGGGTTGTGTGCATGCGGTATTGTATACACATAGTACATGTTATGTTGTGTACATGTGGTACTATGCTATGTGTATTTTGTATTCATTGTATCGTGACATGTGTATTCATTGTGTTGTACTATGTGTATGTATATGTGTTGTGTTTTACAACAGGTGTAGGTGTATGTATTGTGTGGTACATCATGTCTAGGTATATGCATGTGATGTACATTGTGTGTATGTTTACGTGGTTGAATAGAAGGCATTGGGTGCTTGTCGAGTGTGGAAACCGATCTCGTGTGTGTATGGAAAAGACAAAAGACAAAGCTAGAAACAAAGGAACTATTTGAAAGATAAGTATCAATATTTTATTTCAGTTTTAATTATGCATTTGATCTATGACTCTGATTTATGATGATTTCATGTGATCTATGATGGTTGAGTTTTGAGCTAACCAGATGTGATATGTTTATATATGATGATTTGATCAAAGAGATAGTTTGACTTATTGTGATAGGAAATAAATAGAATTGCAAGTGTACCTTATTGGCGAGCTACCAATGAGGTGTGATTTCAATTTATTTTAAGTCTAATGGTAAGTATGTGCTTAGTATAGGAAGCAAAAAATTCATGGTTTGAGTGGTTTAAGCTGACTGCAAGAATGTTAGCAACAACAGTGAAAGGAATTGGAGCATGCAACAGTATGTTGATAAAGCATTTAGGAACAGTGCCATTGTGAGACACTTCTACCCAATAGTGTCCATTGATTTCCGTGATCATGCTATGACTGGTATGACAGTTTTAAGGCAGGGATATGCCTTTGTTTTTTCACCTTCCAATATGAGGAAACCTTTCCAAGGGATCGATTTCCCAAGGGACTGTGTTGCAGAGAAGGGGATGGCAATGAAACTTGGAAGGTGTGTGACAGCATGGAAAGGGGTGACTAGATTGCCCAAGGAACTGTGTAGAAAAGAAGGGAAGGTCGGTGAATGGATTTGTATTGGTAATTAGAATTTCCATATGGAATCAGAAGCACATTGGGAGTATTCCCTCGAACAATGAGTTAGTAACTATTCACTGAGAGAACAAGTAGCGCAAGGATCATAGCGCTGGAAATTGGATACTGACTTTGACTTTGGCATTGGATTTTGGACTTTTTCGGAAGGAGGTGAATCTTGGTATTACTTTGAGGGTGGAGGTGTGAGCCTCTGGATTCCCTTTTTGTTGATACAGTCATCATATCCTTTTATTTGTTGATTAGAGAAAATGTGCATATGTATATGTGTATGTTACTGTAAATATCGTATCAGGTTGTGGTTATAAAGCTCCATATATAATATGATTATTTGTTGTTTAAAGAAAATGTGCATAAGCATATGTCGTTGTTATTGTAAATGTTGTAATGAGTTGTGCTATAAAGCTCTAGTAAAGGGTATCATTGTCATGTTTTCAACAGTGGCCGTTGTAAATACTGTAATGAGCTAGGTTATAAAGCTCCATGGGAAATGTGTTCTTTTTTGGTGGTTTTTTGGTCGTAGGTGTCATAGAACACCGAGAATAATGTTCCCCCAAGGGGGCAGGGTTTGTAACAGCCCCTAGTTAATTTTCCATGTAAACACAAATACAATACCAAGGTCATGGGACACATATTCCCAGATGAATGTTGGGACAAACATAGTGATGGGTATCACTAGTGATTAATTAATGGCTATGAAAATTGGCAAAGGAAAAGTTGCAATAATTGGCATTTTATTTATGAAATAAGGGAAAATAGAAGAAAAGGGAGATGAAGGTTCACAGATTTGCATGTGAGGAAAACTGAAGGAAAAATGAAGAAAGTAGAGGCCTCAATGATAAAAAGGCTTATAAGGATCAATTGCTAGCTTTTTGTTAGTTTTAACTTGGAGCTCTCTTATATTCTCTCATTCTCTCATACTCTCGCACACTTGGAAAATTCTTGGAGCACTTTGGCATAGATCAGATTTGGGGTAGGAAGGCAAAGAAAAGTAGGAAAGCACTAGGGAACAGCTGGATCAATGGATACAGTTGGATTGCTTTGTAGGTAATAGGTTTCATGTGTGTTTCCTTTGTTGATTTATGGATGCATGGTGTATGCATGTAATTATTTGGTTATGTGTTGTCATTGGCAAGGAGGATTGCCTGGATTGACAGTGATTTTAGCCTTGCGTTACCATTTCCTAGATAATTATGGTGTTGTGGGTTTTTCCACTCAATTGTTTTCTACTTGGTGCTCATAATTCCTTATGGTTGTGGGTTGTAACAAATCATTTGGAAGGCTTGGAACAACTTGGGTTGAGTTACTAGTCCTGGAGCCTAGTTCGGGAAAAATGGTTTGGAGCTTGTTGGCTTAGGGGGTCCTGACTAAGGTTCAAAGTTAGTTGCGCCAACCAACAAATCCATACACTACTGACCCTTTCGGCAACAACCCACGTAGTGCAGGCTGTAGTCTCACCCGATGCAGTATGGGGGGATGCAAGAACCAAGTTTCTGCATCCAAAGACGAGTGTGATATATTTTACTGCCTCAAATCTACCTTCACATAGATCGATACTCCCTTAGGGAACACTCCTACAACTCCATTAAAATGGATTTTAGACCTTCACGAAGGTCTACGATCGGTCTTTGCGGACCTTTATTAGTCAATTTATCCACTTACGCGCATCAGAGAACAGTCGTAAATTAGGGTTCGCACAAATCTACTTAAGTTACTTAGTAAACATAACAGAATTCATCACAGTCTTAGTGAAAGTACTTAACATGCATTGCATACATTTATTAAGACTTATTCAAGAGAATCCCGCATCATTAGATCAACATTCCATAAATACATTATTCATCAACAACATATATCATAAACAGAAGTAAACAGAGATAAACAAATATACACAAGATTTCTTCGGTAACTTTCTTTATTTATCTTCAATTCAGGATTACATACTCAAAACTACCCTGCGCACTCAGATGCAGCTGTAGGGATCTGCACACTCAACTGCAGACTTTACCTAGGCCTCTGTGCACTCAGCCGCATAGCCTTTCTCGTCCTATATGACCCACTCCATTGCACTATCACTTCTCTTCTATTGACCCATTACATCTAATATCTGCCTTAGACTCTCTAAGACACATCTATTTATAGCCTTTTTCATACAATCCCATGGTCCATGGACCATGGGTAGATCTCAAAACCGACTCAAACTTTACATAAACAAGGGGTTAAAATCCCTTTGACTCCTAATAATCTACATGCTCCGCATCCAAAAATTGTTGATACTTTACATTGTTACAAAAATATATCAAAAGTTGCATTATCTTAACCCCAAAATTGACCCAAGGGACCCCATCCCAACACAACGATCATGACTTGCCCTCGAGTCACTCGGCTGGCGTTGTGATCTTGCTGCGAAGATCCCCCAGCTCTACCTATATTACTGTGACCTCGGCAGCGCTTTGAGTTGCTTCCTGCTTGACTTATTCAACTAACTTGTCTGTAGCTAGTCCTTCTGTGGCTAACCTTAGTGTCTATTGTGTCTTCTACAAGCCTTTAAGCTTATCTTGGATGGTTGTTGTGACTTGATAAGCCTTTTCGAACCATGACTGCAACCTGGCCTTTATCAAGGCCTCCTTCTTTTGTGCTTCTTTTACCTACGCTAGGAGTTATTTTCCCTCCTGTAACTTGGCTAGGCATTGCGTTAGTGCGATGGAGTGAGTCATTGCCCTAGCTTCATCGTACTATCGTTGCAACTCCCTGATATCTGTATTCAGTGTCTGCAGGTTTTGATCTTCGTGCAGATTGGTCACCAACTCCATTTCTTGCTCAAACAATGTCCAATAGTCAGCGATTATGGCATCCATGGTTGCCAATCCTTCTTTTATCACGGCTCAGCACTACTCCCAGACCTCAGGTGGAGTTGTGGGTTGCAACTTTAATTGCAGCTCGGTGATCTTCATGTTGAGTTCAAACTGAACTTGGTTAACCTTAGTTTTGGCTTCGCGCACACCAACAACTAGTTTTCTGATCTTTGCTTCTCGTTATGCATCCTTAGGGATATCAAGCTCAAGTAGTCTCCTGCATGCCTCTGCGATGACTAACTCCAATCATGAGTTGTTTACCTGTAGCATCTCCTTCTCCTTAAGAAACTACGTCTTCTCAGTGAATAGTTGTTGATTATTGACTTTGATTTCACTGATAGCACTGAGTGCTCATTGTTCCCTAATGCGAAGCTCTTCCATGACTCTCTGTAGTAATGCATCTAGTGACTCAAGTTTTCCCCTTGCGGCAAGGTTCAGGCCCATTTTTGTGACCTTGTCAAGGAGGGCACATTGTTCCTCAGTTTTGGCATGGATTGAACCTTCAGGCAAGGGGAAAACTTCACATCCTACGGCTAGGCCATCTTCGCGATTATACCTTTACCCCATGCCAAACTACCTTGTGTGTCACTTGTCTTCCCAACATCTTCTTGGATCTTGGTTGCTTGGAGTGGCAACTCTTGGATTTCCTTAAGAACTCCTCCCAATGTCTGCATGTACTGTTGTTAAAACTACTGTAGAACTTCTGTTTCGATGTCCCTGACTTTATCACCGATCTCATCAAGATCGCTTTCGTTAACACCATCGGATCAACCTGTGTTTTCTTGGCTTTCTACTTTTTCCATGAGCCACCTTGCTGCTCCAGTTCACGCTTTTTCAAAATGAAGGGGTTACGTTTCCCTTCCTCACCTCCGCTACCTTGTCTTGTAAGATCTTCTATTTTTGTTTCCGGTGAAGGTGACTTGTCACCTTTCCAGGACTCGTGCTGCTCCTGTTCTACCTTCTCCTTAGTAGTGTATTCCTTCTACAATGTCCTTCTTTTTCTGCGTAGCCTACTTAGCTGCCTCCTTCCTTTTCTTCGCATTAGCACTCTCTGCACTCGTGCTTGGCCCAGCAACTAGAACTGAAGGGGTGCGCCACTCTATGGGCCATCTTGCTACCACCTTTTGTACACCTATTTATGTTACCATATAGGGCAAGTCATGCCACTTTTGTGCTGGATCCTTCCACGCTTGGATATACTGATCCAGATTTAAGCAGGAACGCAACAAATTACAGAGATAACCATATACACAAAGATGCAGCGGAAATAATACTTCATTTCATTAATGGAAAATACTGACATATGCTTACAAACAGAAATGGCAATAAACTAGCTAGGGCGATGGTAGCTTATCTCTGAGAAGAGATGTGATGGCTACATGCCTCTGAACTGTTCTGAACTGTATTACAATGAGGCTCGAAGGCCTATTTATTGTTGAGAAACAATGGAAAACCCTTCACATACCGAAACCTAACCCTAGAAGATGAAACGCCAAATTGTGGGCCCCGTTTGGGTAAATTGGTACATCAATTTCCCGGGGTCGTAACTTTGGCATACGATCTCCGTTTGACGCATACGATAGCTCGTTAGAAAGATCTATCCGAGTACTACCACTTTGGGAGGCAACGTAGGGCTTAGTTGCCCCAGAATTCCAAAAAAACGTCGTTTAGGGCCTCAAAACGGCTCCGGAAGTTCAGGACCCGAAAAACTGCTAAAAATAGTAAACTGTGCTACAATTAAGGAAACTGAAAATGCCGAGAAAGACAATGGTGGGGGTCCAGGTGGACCTGGCAGGTGGCCACCAATATCCACCTGGATCATTCCTCCCCCCTTAGGAAGCAATGGTCCCCATTGCGTTGAGCTCCTCCATGAGATGAGGAAACCTCTGCTGAACTTGTTCCCTGGTGAGCCACTTGCCCTGCTGAAGGAGTTGGCCTGCTTTGACAACTCGATACAGTTGGATATGCTGTTGGCGAGTGTTCTTGATCTGTGTGTCCATGATCCGATCAGTTGCAGCTTGTTCCATGCAATCTGGATTTAATTCTGTGGGTTTGAGCTGTTCTGCAATGTCGGATGTGTCTAGCAATGGTGGAAAGTATGGCCGAAGGCGGTCCACATTGAACACTAGGTGCAGGCCAAGGAATGGGGGAATGCTGAGCTCAAATGCATTGTCTCCCATAGCCTTAGTAATGGTGTAAGGACCATATCGAAGTGGTCTCAATTTCCGATAGGCTCCAGTAAGGCGTTCCTTTTGCAAATGCAACCAGACTTTGTCGCCCACCTGAAACTTGTGTGGCACCCGATGTTGATCATGTCGCTGCTTGTACTTGGCATTTGATTTCTCAAGAATGTCATGGACCTGCTGGCGAATATGTTGGATGCGCTCAATGAAGCTGGTGGCCTTATCTGTTTCGGACTGGACATGAGCTGAATTCATGTGAGTAGCTGCAAGTGGCATGGCCACATCAATGGGGCATAGTGGCTGGAATCCTAAACCCACCTGAAAAGGGCTATGGCCAGTGGAGCTGTGAAGAGCTCGGTTGTAGCTGTGATGAACATAGGGGAGGCTCTCATCCCATGTGCGTGGATGCTTTGAGTTATACATGCGCAGAATGTGCACAATCATCCTGTTGACAACCTCTGTCTGGCCATCAGTTTGAGGATGGAAGGCTGTGGACTTCGTGAGTTTGGTGTCCAGCATTGACCAGAGACTGGACCAAAATGTGCTGAGAAACCGACTGTCCTGATCTGAGATGATAGACTGTGGGATCCCAAAGTGCACCCACACTTGTTCAAAGAAGAGTTTAGCAGTGGCTTCTGCTGTGATATTCTTCTTGCAGGCCATCATAATGGCCATCTTTGAGAACCTGTCGACGACCACAAAAACACAGTCATTTCCATGCTTAGTGGAAGGAAGGCCTGACATGTAATCCATGGAGATGGATTCCCAAGTTCGACTAGGGGTAGGCAACGGGGTATAGAGGCCTTGCTTCTTAATGGTCGGTTTGGCAATGGCACAGGCAGTACATGATCGGATGTACTTCCCAACATCCTGTCGAAGATTCGGCCAATAGAAATAGTTTTGCAGTACTGCCACTGTTTTCTCGACCCCGAAATGCCCAGCAGCCCGACTGTAATGTGCTTCCCAAATCATCTTGGCACGCTCGCTTGAAGGAACACAAAGGTGACCGAGGTGGCATAATAGGGCATCCTGGAGGTGAAAATCTGCAACCTGCCGACCCTCCAAGAGTGTCTGGTATGTGTGGCCGAATTCTGGGTCGCTTTTGTAGAGAAGTGGCCAATCAGAAGTCTCGTGCCCGCAAGAGTTGAGCACGGTGGTTAGCGCCATGATCGGTGGTCGACTGAGGCAATCTGCAACATTATTGGTGCTGCCCTTTTTATACTTGATATTCAAGTGAAACTGTTGCAGGTATGTAGACCACTTCTGATGGCGATCATTCTGCAATTTCCCTTGGGTCTGTATGAATTGCAGAGGTCGGTGGTCTGTGTGGATGACCGTTTCCTTCCCCAAAATGTAATGCTTCCATTGTCGGCAGGCCTGTACAATGGAATACATCTCTTTATCATAAGTGGGGTACTTCCGGACTGTGTCTGAAAGTGTTTCACTGTGATATGCCACTGGATGTCCATGTTGAGTAAGGACTGCCCCAATAGCATAGTCAGAGGCATCTGTCTCGACCTCAAATGGTTGTTGTAAATCTGGTAACGCGAGCACTGGTGCCGTGCAGAGGCGATCCTTCAACTCCCTGAATGCCTTCTGTTGAGATTCAGACCAAAAGAATTTTGCTTTCGCCCCGCCCTTGGTGACTTGACTCAAGGGCCAAGAAATATGAGAAAATCCCAACACAAACCTGCGGTAGAAGTTGGCAAGACCTAGAAAGCTGCGGAGCTCTGTTAGAGTGGTTGGAGAGGGCCAATCCCGAATGACTTGGACCTTGGCTGGATCGACATGCACCCCCTGTTCATCAATGATGTATCCCAGATACTGGACCTCGGTCATGCCAAAAGTGCATTTCTCCAAATTGGCACATAGCTTGTGTTGCCGCAGTGTTTGGAGAACCTGTCGGATGTGGTGGAGGTGCTCTTCCCAACTCTGGCTGAAGATCAGAATGTCATCCAAGTATACTACTACAAAGGAGTTGGTGAATGGCCGCAAGATGTCATCCATTAGCCTCATAAAGGTTGCAGGAGCATTCGTCAATCCGAAAGGCATGACCAACCATTCGAAGAGGCCCTCCTTGGATTTGAAGGCAGTCTTCCACACATCTGAGGGTTCAATTGGTACCTGGTGATATCCTGACTTCAGATTGATCTTGCTGAAATATTTCGCCCCCTTTAGTTGGTCTAGGAGGTCATCAATCCGCGGGATCGGGTACCTATTACGGACAGTGATCTTGTTCAGCGCCCGATAGTCAATACAGAGTCTCCACGTCCCATCCTTCTTCTGTACCAACACTATCGGGCTCCCACAGGGCGAAGAACTCGGACGGATGTGACCTTTCTGTAGGAGCTCCTGAATCTGCCTCTTGATTTCATTGTTCTCCAGAACGGAGCGCCGATAAATTGGTCCATTGGGTAGCGGCGCACCTGGGGTCAGATCAATGGAGTGCTTGACTTGACAGTGCAGAGGAACCCCTGCCGGGGAGGTGAAGATGTCTTTGTACTCCTCCACAATCTTGTCCATTTGTAGCTGTCGTGCAGAGGGACCTCGTTTGGAGGCCGCGGCCACTGTCTTCTTCTTCCCTTGAGGGCGTATCATCAGGAAAACAAATTTCCTGGTTTTGGAAATGATCTTACTGCATTGTTTTGCAGTAATCAAAGAGATGGCGGCAGGTGGTGGTACCTCTGGTATCCTGAACAACTTATTTCCCAATGTAATAATAACAGCACGGGGCCTTGATTCATACACAGCATGTCGCTTCCACAAGTATGGTTGTCCTAGTAATACATCACAAACTTCAAGGGGAGCAATGTCACACAATACCTCATCCGTGAAGGGCTTGATGTTGTATGGAAGGCGACACTGCTGGCTCACGCGAAGATCTCACCCTTGGTAAAGCCACCCAATGGTGTATGGTTGTGGATGTGCTGTGGTCAGTAAGCCCAACCGCTTCACGACCTCTGCCGAAATGAGGTTATTTTGACTCCCGCTATCAACAATGAACTGTATCGGGGAGCCCTTGACCCACATCTGGGAGTGGAAGAGACGCTCCTCCTCCTCTGGATCTTCGGGTTCATTTTTCTGGATCTTTGCGGTAGCAACAGTGGCGCTGGGATCCGCATCAATGATCTGCTTCCCTTTTTCATACCCCTTATCGGGTTCTGACTCAGAGTCGGAACATGCATCTGATTCTGAAACCTTTAGCTCAGCCACCAGTGACTGTTTGGCCCGACACTCACTTGTGTTGTGAGTGGAGCTCTTATGGAACTCGCACCATTTTCCAGTGTCCTTTCTCGGCTTCGCGGCGTTGCTCTTTGCTTGCAGCTTCAGCTGGTTGTCTTGGGCTGTCCCGCCTTGGCTTTGTCCTTTGTTCTGTGGTTTAGGGGCACCTTTCCCCTGCTTTGGATTCGCAGATCCAAAGTCTCGCTTCTTTTGTTTAAACTTCTGCTCGACTTTGACGGCATACCGGTATGCTGCGCCGAGCGAGGGGATGTTTAGGAACTGTATTTCTTCCTGGATGTACTTGTGCAGGCAGCCACGGTATTTGAGTATCAAATGTTGCTCCGAATCATTGATACCCAACTTTGTGCGAAGGGTATGGAAAAGATTGGTGAACTCCGGCACATCTTGGTCCCTTCCCTGCCGCAGCGTGGTCCACTTTATGTATTCATCCTCATAGCTTCCGACAGGGTAGTACTGCTCCTTGATGGCATCCCGGAACGAATCCCAGGTGGGTGCGGCTGAAAATAGTGAGCCAGTACTTTCATCCTTCTGCTCGCAGTAGGTTTCCCACCAGTCCTTGACGTGGGGGGCTGCTTTGAGAAGAGCAAAAACAATCTTTTCCCGACTCGAAAATTCATGAACAGAAAAATAACCCTCTAGCAGATTTAACCATTTATCTACGGCATCGGCGTCTATCTGACCCTCGAATATGGGGATTTCAAAATTAACTTGTACCTTAAAGGGTGTGGCGTTTCCAGAGGAGCTGCTGGAAGCCGATGCGCCGCTTCTGGGTAGCCGCTGAAGGATCTGCGCAAAGCTGTCCTTCATCGCGTTCCGTTGTCGCTCGAGCGCTTCTTCGAGCAAGATTTTGATGGGATCTCCTGCCCCCTCGTCTTTCTTCTCGTCCGCCATGGGAGGCCGTCGGGATTTGCGAGGCTGGTCTTGCAAAGGTTCAACCAGTTCAAGCCCTAACTCCTTATATCCCGACCTTGTTGGGGACATGCAAAGAAAAACAGAGAAAAAGCAAACCACTCTGATACCACTGATCCAGATTTAAGCAGGAACGCAACAAATTACAGAGATAACCATATACACAAAGATGCAGCGGAAATAATACTTCATTTCATTAATGGAAAATACTGACATATGCTTACAAACAGAAATGGCAATAAACTAGCTAGGGCGATGGTAGCTTATCTCTGAGAAGAGATGTGATGGCTACATGCCTCTGAACTGTTATGAACTGTATTACAATGAGGCTCGAAGGCCTATTTATTGTTGAGAAACAATGGAAAACCCTTCACATACCGAAACCTAACCCTAGAAGATGAAACGCCAAATTGTGGGCCCCGTTTGGGTAAATTGGTACATCAATTTCCCGGGGTCGTAACTTTGGCATACGATCTCCATTTGACGCGTACGATAGCTCGTTAGAAAGATCTATCCGAGTACTACAACTTTGGGAGGCAATGTAGGGCTTGGTTGCCCCAGAATTCCAAAAAAACGTCGTTTAGGGCCTCAAAACGGCTCCGGAAGTTCAGGACCCAAAAAACTGCTAAAAATAGTAAACTGTGCTACAATTAAGGAAACTGAAAATGCCGAGAAAGACAATGGTGGGGGTCCAGGTGGACCTGGCAGGTGGCCACCAATATCCACCTAGATCATATACACCCTATGGAAGTTAGCCTTGAATGTTGCGTAGGCTGACAACTACATGTACAAGGTTGGGGACAACCATGGACACTGGTTAATAGCAATGCGAAGACTCAATTCCATCAGGAACCAAAATATTTTCATCTCTGTGATCCGCTCGGGGTCCTTGGTAGCCCATAACAAGGCGAATTGAGATGCCTCTGGCAATATTTCCTCAAGCAGAGGAAATTGGCTGTCCTCCGATGATTCCCACGTGATGAGTACAATCAACAGCAACAACCAAGGGTGCAAAGTGTTCTATGTTGGGCCAGCATGTATAATTTATAGGGGGTTTTGAATTCAAATCTGACCATTCCCCCCAAATTTTGGCAATAAAAGTTGTTTTGGCTACAGATATTCAAATATTTTTACCTTAAAAGCTGCCAGCCTGCTCCTCTTAACCATCTTCTGGTTGTCAAGTCATGAACAGTGACTCCAACGGTCACTTTTCTGTTGTGCTATGTGACACCTCCCTCCATGGCGCAACTTCATGCGTGCAGCTCCCTAGGTTGTAACTTCATTATTTTCCATGCAACCCACCTACTGCGTAGTCCTCCAAACCTCACAGTGTAGTTTATGGTCCCGTGCTCCCTTGCAACTTCCTGGAGCACTAAGACTATCCAGTCACCATATAGTCATTAACAGGATCCCTTGTATGCAAGTTTAAGCAACTCCCATTCACTCTTCCCGGAAAAGGTTCTCCATTCAGCTTTGCGAGCTGAACTGCGCCTCCGTCTGTAATTTCTTTGATAATATATGGCCCCAGCCAATGCATCTGAAATTTACCCAGGAATTTAGTGAACTTACTATCATATAACAAGACAAGATCGTTTACCTTGAACCAGTGAAGTTTGATGTGGTGATCGTGCCATGCTTTTTCACATTCCTTTTGTACTTGCTGATGAAATGCTGCCAAAAATTGATCCTCTTCGAGCTCCATCAGTTGCGCAAGCCATTCTTCCAAGGTCTGGCGATCCGCCATACCTATGAGATCTATTATGCTTAGACTATGCACAATAGACTCCATCGGCACTACAACTTCGACACCATATACCAATCAAAACAACGTTTGTCTTGTTAGCTTCTTGCAAGTAGTCCTATATGCCCATAGTACTACAGGTACGCGCACATCCCTATCATTTCGTTGTGTGTTGTAGATCTTCGTTAGTGTGTTCTCCAAAATCTTGTTGAATGCTTCAACAATTCCATTGGCCTGTGGGTGATATAGTGTACTCTTCTGATCGTAGACCCGAAATTCTTTTGTCAACGCACTAATTGTTTCATTCACAAAGTGCATACCTTTTTCGCTCATCAACACTTTCAGGCAGCCAAATCTGGTTAAGATATAATCAAACAAAAACTTTGCTGCTGTAGCACCTATACAATCCTTAGCCAGCTATGCCTCTGCCCATCTGGTTAGATATTTCATCACGGTGATGATATAGCGTGCACCATTTTTATTTCCTAGGGGCTCAATTCGCCCAACAAAATCAATCGCCTTTTCTTTAAATGGTTGCAAAGATACTTCAAGTTGTAATGGCAATTCATCCCTTCATGATGGTCTACCCATTCTCTGACACACGCCGCATGCCTTACAATACACCTTGGAATCCTTGTGTAGTGTTGGCCACAATAGACCTGGAAGAAAAATCTTTTGCACAGTCACCTTTCCTGCATAATGTCCTCCCGTAGCCCCTCCGTGAGCTTCAGGGAGAATGTTATCTCTCTCAAAATATGGTACATATCTTCGCAATATTTCATCTACACCCATCTTATACAAATGTCCTGCAATAACTGAAAAATATGCCACGCGTACTAAAAGTTCCTTCTTTTTCTGACTCGTATACCCTTCTGGTGCCATCCCTGTAGTCAAGAAGTGAATAATGTCTGCTAAATGATTATCTGCTATGCGCATTGCAAAGAGTTGTGCATTTGGCAACCCTTCCTCCATATTATTGGGCTCCTCTCCTATTTCGATTCGTGGCAGATGGTCAAGTCCTGCATTTAACCTCCCTAGCTTCATAATTACTTCAAAGTCATACTCCTAGAATAGTAGCAAGCATCTGCAGATCTTCCACCCCAACACAGGCTTATTGGCCAGGTATTTCAAGGCATAATGATCTGTGTAAATTTTGAAATTCCCTCCTAACAGAGAGTGCCTGAACTTCTGCAGTGCGTACACCATGGCCAATCCTTCACACTCAGTCGTTGAGTAATTATTCTCAACCTTAGATAATTTCCAACTCGCTGAGGCTATAGGATGGTCCATTTCTCCTTCACTAGCCTGCATTAACACTACACCCAATGCAATGCAAGAGGCATCCACATGTACGTGAAACTCCTTTTTCCAATGAGGGAATACCAAGATCGGCATGGTGACCATCTTTTCTTTCAATACATCTAAGGTGTGTTGACATTCTTCGTCCCAACAGAATATTGTGTCCTTCTTTAACAATTTCTCCATGGGCGCGGTAATTTGAGTGTATGATTTGATAAATTTTCTATAATATCCCATATGTCCCGCGTCATGTGCAGCTACTTAACGTTCCTTGGGGCCTCTGGATTCACTATCAGTGCAATATTTGCAGGGTTCACCATCAGTCCTTTCTTGCATACCACGTGAGCCAGCAAGATTCCAAAGGGAACACAAAAGATGCATTTCTTCAAGTTTAGCACGATCTGATATCTGTGACACGTATCCAACATCAGACGCAAACTTGCTACATGGTGCTTTACTAATCCGAACACTGTCTAGTCATCAAAGTATACTTCCAAGAACTTATGAATGAACTCCTTGAATTCTGCAATGACTATGCGAGAAAATATCGCAGGCACATTCTTTAGTCCAAACAGCATTACAGTGTATTGAAAACAACCCCACTCCATTGCGAAGGTCATTTTTTTCCTATCCTTAGGTGGAATCTTAATCTAATGATATCCAGTGAACCCATTAGTGAAAGAGTAGGCCTCTTGCCCTCCAACATTTTCTAATACTTCATCGGTAAAAGGCGTCGGGAATGGATCATGGACATATGCATCATTAAGCTTTCCTAGATCTATGCAAATCCTTATCTCATCCTTCTGCTTCTTCACCTGAACCACCATTGGGCTCACCTAATCAGATTCCTCAACCGGTTCTATGATGCCTACTTCCAACATCCTATCCAGCTCTAGGTGAACCTTTTCCTTGTATTTAGGATTAAGGTGATACAACCTCTATTTAATAGGCTTCGCATCCGACTTCAGAGTGATTTTCATAACACCCAAATATCTTAGTATGCCCTTCAAATCCGAAAACTTGGTAGAGAAAAGATCCTGATATTCGTGGAGTAACTCAACAACTTTATCCACGGTAGCATCATCCCAATAATCTCCAAACTTTGCGAACTTCGGCTCTGCTTCAGTACCAATGTTTACTTGCTTTATCTTCAACGACGCAGTGATGTCTGGGTTGTCTATTTCTGGGCCCTCGACTTCGCGATGCCCTTCTGCCTCTGGAATGTTAATATTTCTTGGATCTTCATCCTCCTCTTCAGTTGTCACATTATAGCATTCCAACGCATGGCGCAGTTGGGTGCTCCAATCTGGTTGCACCCACTCCATAGGTTCTTGCGGTGTTCTGAAGATAACTGCCTTAATCTCCTGTATGGCTTCATCAATGCTTGCAAAGCCATCTTCAAAATTGAAGGTCAATAAGAATCCTTCCCTCCATATATCCCACTCCATGGTGCCATGGTGGAGCTTTGTTTCCAAATACCAGTTCATGGGAATTCTGTCCAAAGTATGGCAGAATATGTGTATCCACTGTGGCTGCGGATCTGTCCCCCATGCTTTAGGACATTTTGCTAAGTGGTCGTGTGGATCATCCTTCCCGCTATATTTCTCAGTCAATCTAGTGTTAGGATACCCAAACCATAATCTCATCATCGTTCTGTAATCCCACCACCCATCAAAGTTATCCTTGTGTGTACCCCACCATCCTGCAGGCGTAGCACATAATTCCAAATCTAATGCTTGGAAGTGGTGATCCTCAGGGACTTCACGCTAAAATGAATCCAGAAACTTATCCATGTTAGTTAAAACATCATAATAAGGTAAGTTCCTTACCTCTTATGAAACATAGTGCAGCTGTTTTGTCATCATACTGCATCATAGCATGGATACTTCATGCAAATTATTCTACCAATGTTCCAACTCTTCATCTGAATCAGAGGTACAGGAAATCTCCCGGTCCCATGCAAGTTGTCCATCTGCCTTCAGATTGATACAGTGCTGGTCTCGTGCTGTTATTTTATCAATTTGATACAGTTCATCCTCACTTTCTCCATAATCACAGAAAGGTTCAGTATATTGCGCCCCTTCTGCAGGGTCCAACAGTACTACAACCTGAAGAGATTTCTTTTCGAACAACATTGTCCTCTTCTTCAAATTGATGACCCCATTCATGTCAAGGGCCCAGTCAATTCCCAGGAGCGTGGGGTATGGATTACTATCAGCAACAATCTTTATCACCTCAAAGTCAGCCATCACCCTCACATCTTCTATATCAATTGTAACTCCATATAATCATCCCATGGGGATGATTTTCTGTTGGTTTGCCATTCTAAGCTTAATCAAAGACCACTGTAGCACATGTCTCCCCATTATTTCCCATGTTTGTTTAGGTAGCACATTCGCATCAGACCCCAGATCCACGATGACCTGGTCCATCTCATAATCTCCTATCTGCGTGGTGAGCCTCATCACGTGCCCTATTTTGGCCTTATGTTTGCCAATTTTTCTGACCACCCAGTGTCCATCGGGGAAGTTCTCTTTGCTGGCGCATTTTTTTATCAACTCCTATAGGCCTTCCACAACTTTGCTATTGCATAACATCTTTATTCAGGTCTCTAAAAACGTAGTAAGCACGAACGGGTCAACCTCTGTAGGCACGTTGGTTTCTTGCACCTTGTCATGACTTCCTGAGGTGGATGCCTCTGTGAAACTTTTCTTGGCCTCCATAAATTTTTCCTTAGTGTGTGCCACATCAAAACCCAGTTCCTTCTTTGGGGCCTTGCGGACCCATCCGTCCTCCTCAGGTTGTTTACCTTTATCATTACCGGTTGTTATTCCACTTCTCAACACTATATTCACACTTTGAACTTCTTCATGGGGCTCAGCTCTCATCATCTGTAAGTTCTGCGTAGGCTGCTGAGGTTGCGCTTTCTTCTCTTGAATTTTAGTTATCAGCACTGGGAATTCTTCTATGGTATGGTCAAACTGGCTGCAGTATAGACATGACGGGTGCGTCTGATTTTGACAGTCTCGCATATAGTTACCTGGCATTCCACAATTATAAAAAATGAGTTGCCCACAGCTTCTACCAGGTCCTCCTCCTCCTTGGCCTCGTCCTCTTGCCTGATAACCTCCACGTGCCCCCCCACCCCTGCCCTAATCTGGAGGCTGATTTTCTACTTGCATACAGTATGTAGGAATTCTTTCCATCATCAGCTCATAGCTTCGACAGTGGCGCTCATCATGGCCCACATATTTGTAGAAGTTACAGAACAATTGCTGGGGTCTCTGGATGAACTTATGAAGTAAATTACAGTTATTTTTTGTGTGTTGTCTAGCAACCTGATGAATAGTGCATCATAGCGCAACCCCCATGCTCGGCCCTACTAGGGCTTCCAAATTTAGGGGAATTTTTTCCCATCCTGTAATATAATTCACAAATATAGGAAAATGGTCTTTATCATGCCCCTGGATCTTGCATTTCAGACACCAGACTTCCATGCGCACCTTTGGTTTAATCTCCCTGTATTTCTTCAAGCTCTGCAATTCTAAGCAGAGGCTCTATAACTGAGATTGAATCTGTTATACCCCCAAGGTCACATCCTGAATAGGCATTGCATGCAACCTCATCATGATTTCCAAGGCTTCTGCCTGCATTCCTATCTTCTATTGCGATAGAAAAATTCTCAAATGGGGCAGAAATGAAGCTATAAATCATTCACGATGTTGACCATCTATGAGTTGCATGTTAGCTTCTCGAATTTGACATTTCAACCTTTGATCTAGTTCCCAAGGCCTCTCATCGACCCTCATCATGATTTCCTTAAACCCAACTACTGACTGTGAATCGGACTTTGGCTTACTAAAATCCTTGTTTAGGGCTACCCTAGTCTCTGCCAACGATGCCAGAGGATTATCAGAACAATACTTAATATACCAAGTCAACATGCAATCCTGAAGAGAAGTAGCCAATTGTGCCTTATTTATATTATCATCAGTAATCTGTTGTGTTGTCCAAACAACATTAGTAACAAACCAGAACTTCTCTCTATCTTCACTCCCAATTCCCTTGAAAATCGGCAACTTCATAGTGTTCGCCATGTTGAATGGATCTGGTGTAGGTGGAGCTGTGGGTGAAGGTGTATGCAGTGGAGGTGGAGGTGGAGATGGATTGGATGGGTGATTTACTCGAAGGATCCCCTGAGTGGTTAGCTGAACAACGCTTTGTGGTAGAGTTCTTTCTTCCCCTTCATCATCACTTACAAGAGGTCCAATCAAGGGACTATACTCTAGTCCTGATCCTTCACGATTTCTAAAGAATTTTCCACTTCGCGTAGCTTCGAACATCAAGGTAATGTCACAACCTATTTTTCACATAATAGCATTTTAATCTAGGTCTTCAAATATCTTAAATACTTAACTCACGGTCCTTCGAAAAATCGTTGCTCTGCTTCGCTGTAGTTGACTAAGGTATCAAATACGAATTCTATAAAAAATCCTCCCAGAATTCAATCATGCCAATGATTAACAGCTTGCGCAGTCTGGTTTTCAGAGGCTTCTAACCATCACACTAATTTAGGAGTCCACACTATAGTATTATCAAGCTTCCACCTTCCT
Source organism: Pinus tabuliformis (assembly GCA_031772625.1). Classification (NCBI taxonomy): domain Eukaryota; kingdom Viridiplantae; phylum Streptophyta; class Pinopsida; order Pinales; family Pinaceae; genus Pinus; species Pinus tabuliformis. Next base: position 1,999,881,600 of record CM062816.1, read on the forward strand.
TGGATGGCTTTCAATTTAGCTAAGCACTCATACAGTTCAATGGGAAAAGTGCAGAAGTAGATCTCGTGTATTTTTGTATACAGCTACCTGTTCAACCATTCTTCCTTTGACATGCACGGATTCCTATTTTATTGCACCGCAAACTCATGAATCTTCCAATCCAACCACTTTTCAATTTCTTTCTTGGTCGGATTCTAGTGATGTGACATCACACATCTCTTTTAAGTAGATCCCGGTCCCGGCAACAAAACTATTTGTTGTCTTAGGGGGTCCTGGCCTAAGTTCAGAGTTAGTTGCAATAACCAATAAATCCCTAAACTACTGGCCCTTTCGGAAACAACCCACGTAACGTAGGTTGTAGGCTCACCTGAAGAAGTATGGTGGGATGCAAGAACCAAGTTTCTACATCCAGAGACAAGTGTGATGTCTTTTAGCGCCTTGGATCTACCTTCGCATAGATCAATACTCCCTTAGGGCACATTGCTGCAACTTTGTCAAAATGGATTTTAGACCTTCATGAAGGTCTACGATCGGTCTTTGAGGACCTTTATTACTCAATTTATCCACTTACGTGCATCAAAGAACAGTCCTAAATTAGGTTTTACGCAGATCTACTTAAGTTACTTGGTAAATAGAACAAAATTCATCACGGTCTTCATGAAAGTACTTAACATGCATTGCGTACATTTATTAAGACTTATTCAAGAAAATCGCGCATCATTAGATCAATATTCCATAAACACATTATTCATCAATAGCATATATCATAAACAAAAGTAAACAGAGATAAAAATATATACACAGGATTTCTTCAATAATTTTCATTATTTAGCTTCAATTCAGAATTATAGACTCAAAACTACCCTGCGCACTTAGCTGTAGGGATCCGCACACTCAGCTGCGGACTCTACCTAGGCCTCTGCGCACTCAACTATAGAGCCTTTCTTCTCCTATCTGACCCACTCCTCTGTGCTATCACTACTCTTCTATTGAGCCATTACATCTAAGATATGTCTTAGACTCTCTAAGACACACCTATTTATATCATTTTCCATACAATCCCATGGTTCGCAGACCATGGGTAGATCTCAAAACCAACTCAAACTTTACATAAAAAGGCTAAAACCCCTTTGGCTCCTAATCATCTACGCACTCTGCATCCACAAATCATTGAGAATTTACATTAGTTACAAAAATATATCAAAACTTGGGTTATATTAACCCCAAAACTGACCCAGGGGACCCCATCCCAACAGATCCCTTGGTGGCTTGAGTTACTAGTCCCTAGAGCTGGGTTGGAAAAACGCTCTAGAGCCGTGGAAGGTTATGAGTTGAGTTACTAGTTCCTGGAGCCCTGAACAACTTGGGTAGAGACCGATCTGGTTGGTGTTAGTGATGTCCAACCATGGGGTGGAATCATTGTTCGAGGGTTGAGGTGGCTTGGCCTCTAGAAGCCCTTGTTTGGTTTGTCTTGGTTTATTCCATGAGATCCCACATTCATGATTGGAATATGGCATGGGGGTGATTCACTGAAAGAAAGATTTGGTTCAACCCAGTATATGGTTGAGTGGTATGTCAAATTCCCTGACTTGTTTGGAATTATCATATTTTAATATGAGGTATTTTCCTATTATGATCTATGAACATATGCGTCGATTATGATGGATATCTTATGGCTACCTTTCCATGGTTTCTATGTTGGTTATTTGCCAATTATATGTTGGTTATATGATGTATATTATATATAGCTCTTGAAATGTTTGATGAATATATGAATGTTGATGAAAGCATGGACTAACAAGTATTGTTTCAGCCATGTGGAGATGGAATAAGGCCTTATTGGTTATTCCTAAACAAATCTTCGACTATTAATGATCAGATATGTATTAATGACTTATAGTTTATATGTTTTCCATGTGTTTGATGAAATGTTTGTTATGTTCTAGGAAGTCTAGGTCAAGCTGTACCTCTAAGTTTGAATGTTTAGATTTGTTGTTAAGTCATTTATGATATTGAGAAGAATTAGGCAGCTATGGGAAGTGGTCTAGAGGCTGACCTAGAAATGTGGCTCAGATATCAGGACCGCACCCTCTGAACTGGGGAAGTTGGGTCACAACCGCATGCAGGAAATGTTGTGCCTGCGGTTGAAAGCCTATATCCGCATGGAGGCCTTGTCATGCATGCATTTGGGGGTTAATTTATGAGAATTGTAACCCCAACTCAAGATTTGGCTGCCTAGGGTAGTCTCTTTGCCCCTAAGTGTCATATAGCCCTGAGGGATGTTGTGAACTGTTATTTTGTGGTTAGTTTATAAGCCCCACTTCCTTAAATGGAGTTGGGAGTTCAGGTCATGTCATAGTAACTCTTTGTATCATGTTTACCCTGGCAGACTGATGAAATTGGGTAAATGTCGAAGCGGTGGTTACACCTGGCGCCTTCAACTATTACCACTTGTCATATTGCATGGAAACCACCTGATATAAATACACATGCCACAAATAATAGCCCCCATAAAAAATATGAAAAGAAGAAAAGTGTTAATAACTCCTAGAAGAACCCTACTAATTATAACACACCTAAAAGTAGGCACCATTAAAAATATCAAATTCTTGCATGTTAATAAAATTAATCTCATTAGATTGAACATTTTTCAAAGAATCCCATTACATGTTCAAATCACCATGAAAGCCCCATAAATCCAATTGCTAAAAATAACAATGGCTTGCATGTTACTTGAAAAATCTCATCAGAATCATGATTTCACAATGATCTAGAACATGCAATCGCCTCTAACTTACAAGCTTCTAAACTCCAACTACCAAAAATAACTATCTCCTCAAAAACTAATTAAAGTGTCTATGAAATGTCTCTAACTTTGAAATGGGCTCCAAACACTAAAAAATAATGTATTTGATCCAAGTCCATGAGAATCATCTCTAACCTACATGGAAATTGACTTTCATAACATACACTAAACATTATCCTGATGAAAATTGGTTCAATCTTTAGCCCTCTAGTTTATAAGTGGAAATCTAGAAGTTAACATAGTTGTGACTGAAGACGCTTCCACCACATGTGTAATATCCCTGGTGAAAATTCCATGTAATAAAGTTAAAAACAATAACCACAGATGAATGGGACACTTATTCCAAGCTGAATATTGGGCAAGACATCCTAGGGGGGTGTTCATTTGGTTGTTTATGGCTAAGGAAATTGGCAAAGGCAATGGATAATGCATTAAAGAGTAAAAATGATATTTTGGCACAATTATTTATGAAAATAATGGAAATTAGGATAAAAAGGAGGTGAAAGGTCACATATTGCATGTGAGGAGGAAAATGGAGGAAAATAATGGAAAATGAAGAAAATAGAGGCCTCGTTCATAAAAAGGCTTCTAAGGATCACTTGGAAACCTTTTGTCAGTTTAGCTTTGGAGCTCTCTCATTACTCTCTCTCTCTCTCATAATCTCTCATACACTAAGACACATAGAGTTTTCTTGGAGCACTTTGGCATTGGAGAAAGAAAGTCAAAGAAGGCAAGAGGAGGCAAAGATCAAGCAAGGAAAGGTGGGAGCAAGTAGCTACAGCAAGCTTCATTGTAGGTATCAACTTCCATGTGTATTTTCCTTTCTAGATTTGGAATGTATGGGATTGCATGTGTTTATTTTCTACCATGGAATGGGTTTTACCAGGTGTGACAGTACTTTCATCCTAGCCTTGCCATTTCTTGATAGCTTTGATGAGATGGGTTCTCTCATGCGGTTTGTGTGGGATGGCCGAATTGGATTCAAAGTTGAGTGAGGTGGATCTCTGAATTGACAAACACATGGTAGTAGTGGTCCCTGAACCGGACTGAGGATGCATGAAGCCACTGACCTAGTAACTCCTGAACTAGACTGTGGGTTGCAGTAAAGAAAGATTGTGTGCCTCGATGAGCCTAGGAATCCTTGCCGGTGAATGGTGGGATATACAGTAAAGCAAAGAGGTGGATTTTATCTCTGTTGGGCCTAGTGATTTCGGGATAGAATGAATGGTAAATCCTAGAGAGTATGTCTCGATGTAGGGCCTAGTGATCCATGGATTAGACTACAGATGCACAGTAAAGCCTGAGAGACTAGGAGGCACTCAAATTCCTCACGGTGTAGGTGGAGAACTCCGGTGGCATCCACATTGATTAGTGCTTTTGATGTGTTCTATAACTCCCACATTCATTCTTGGAATATGGAACATGGGTGATTATTTGAGGATACACTTGACTCAGCCAATCTATGGTCGAGTGTAACATGGTAGTCCCATGTCCGGTAAGTTCATTGCATTGATTAATGAGAAATTCATTCCATTGATTTTCATGTGTAAATGTACTGGTGTATATATGGATTTTGATGGCTGATATGTGTTAGTGTCTGTTAGTCCTGCCAGTCACCGGTGATCAAATATGCTCTTACAAGGTTTTTTTAAGGGTTTCAAATCAAATTTTATCATTTCATTAGGTTTTCAGAATAAATTTTGGTCACTGGCTAGTGTGTCTAGGTTTATTACTACTCCTTTAAATTTTTCATGTTGCGGTCACTTCCATCATTGAGTTGGATGTGCCATCACTGAGAAATCATCATTATCATCTTAGTCATTTCACCATGGTCTTCATTTAGCACAGTGTCACCATTAGGTTATTAGGGTTAGAGTCATCAAAATTGTCATGTCATTCATAAAACTGGGAAATGAAGTAGTAGTGATAAGTTTTTTCTCAAAAGGTTTTGTTCTAAAGTGTAAATTCATTTCAAAGTGATGTAATAAGTTTATGTTCTAAATCTACATATGAAATTTCCAAGGTTACATAGTTTATTCCGAAACAAAATGAAAATGTATGGTGGGCCACCCTACCATTATAAATTGAGTTCCATAAGCTATAAAGACCACTTCTTTCCACCTCTCTCTCTTATATTCATTACTGAAGAAGCTCTCATTCACCCAAATACATTTCCTCAGCATTTTCAGAGACAGAAACACTCCCAAGGGCCATCTAAACTGTTTCACTGTGTTTTCTCATAAATTCACTGCATTTTAATAGTTTCGTTGTGTTTTATCAAGTTTTCACTGTTTTTTCTTTGTTCCAGCCCTATCACCTATTCTCAAATGGTTTTATACCAGTTCAATTCTCTAGCAACCTTCTGCAATTAATTTAAACACTCTCTACCTCGCCATAATCTTATTTCCCTTTTTTTCAAGTTGCAAACCTATATCACTCCTTTCACTGTGTTTCTTGTTTTCACTAGTTTGACTGTGTTTTAATTCTCTATACTATACCCTCTACTCATTTTCGCCCATTCCACTTCCTAAAAATACCTAACAATCCTGCTCATCTCCTTAAATTTTCCTACCCCCTTTCCCCTTCCCTAAACCCTACATCTTCTCCCCTCATCCTAATCCCCTGTTTTCCTAGTTAGGGTTTCACTTGGTCACAAACAAAATGGAGGAGAAGAAATCCTATAACAAAGGAGGCCAAATCTTGAGATATGAACTATTAAACACTGAGGAGTTGATATCTTCCCCATTGTCCAAACAGTGTTTTGAGAATGCAGAGTGTTTAGGGTTTTGTGAGTTAGGTCAAAGAGTCAAATGCCATGACAAATTGACTAGTTTGTTTGCCACTAATCTGAGGAGAGATAAGGTTATTATTGCAGGTGTTACTTTCACTATTTCAACTGAGATCATAGCAATAGCCATAGGGATACCCAACAATGAAGAAAAATGGTTTAAGAACTTAGATTTGGGTCTGCAAAACTATCAACCTTTCATCAAAGGCCACTATAGACATACTATTAAGAAGGTCTTTCCTTTTGCACAACTCCTTGAAAAATCTGCTCCATTGATGAAGGTTATAATGAAATAGTTTACATGTGAAGGCAGATTCTCAAGATTGTACAAATACCATGTTATATTGCTCATGCATTTCATACGGGTAAAGCCACTAAACCTAGCCTACTACATCTACAAAATTCTGGCTAAGATGGCAGAAAAGGTGTAGCATAGACAAAGTGACCATGAAAAGAGCCTTTTCCACCATGCCCTCATCAAGGTTATTGTATTGCATCATCTAACTCAAAATAATATCACTTGGGAAACTTTCATTCAGTCAAATGTTCTATTGTCTTCTACTAGTCAATTTGCAAGCCCTAGTACATCATCAGCACCACCTAAGCATGTGAAAGGTAGCTCATCTAGAAGACCTACAGTTGAGAGGATACCTAGGCCTGAAGTAACTCAGACATATCAAAAAGGAAGGAGGCTTGTGTTTACTCCACATCTTGTGGAAGGGGCCAAGCTTACATTAGCAGCATCAGCAAAGCAAGGATCACAATCACAGCATAAGGAAACATTTCATCTTGACACTGACATGGCTGATTTGAAAGCTAATGAGCATAAAACAATGGAGCGGGTCATCATCGAGAAATATGGGGAGATAGAAAGGCTGAAGGACAGTTTATCAAAGGCAAACTTCATGATTTTATTCCTAGAGCAAGAAATCAACAGCTGAAGGTAGAACAACTTATTTTGGAAAAACATGAGGTTTATATTGGCAAAGATGATATAAAGGGAAAGGAAGTGATGGATGCAGAGGATTTAGAGGAACATCAGGAATAGGCAACAATGAAAAGGCTAAGGACTAGAGGCCTCGAAAGAGCACTTCAAATACCAAAGGAGTAGATGACTTCAGTTGACCTAATTGCAACAAAAATAAATGAGGATAGATAATTTTGGCTTGAGAAGGTGAATTGTCATTCGGAGAAGCTTCTCAAGAGGGCTAATAGAGACAACAGGCTGTAAAGACACATGGTCATGCATTATTACACAAGGAATCAGGTTGCTAGGGTTAAGGTCAAGCAGTTAAAGGAGAAACTCAATGAAACCCTAATCAAGCAAAAAGGGAAATTAAAGTTGGAATTGCTTCTTCGATTCCTCCCTCATAGCATAGAATTTCACTTGAGGACCTCACAAACCAATTTTGAAGAGTTTTGGAGGAATTTTAGTTTTTTGAGAGTTTTTTCATATTTTAACACAGTCATGGAGACAGAAATGCAGTGTGCTCCACACTGCGCTTTTGTCGCAGAGCTCCAATTCATTTTTTTCTTACATATTTGGATTTGGCATGGTTCATGCATCATTTTTACTTGAGGGGAACATAATTTTAGCAATATTTGACATGTGAAAAATTCCAAAAACCACCTAAAAACCACCTTTTTTCCACCCTCCTGAAGACCACATTGCGTTTTCCAGAGTACCTGTGGGAGAATGCAATTTTGAGGGGCTAGAAGTGGCCTTTTTCAGCTCCTGAAGAGTCAATCTTATAGCAGACATCCTCATATTTCTAAAGAGCCATCAAGATCAGAATTTGGACTCCAAGAAGGCCTTCGAAAACCATTTTTTCCAAATTCGTAGCGTTTTCTCCAGTTTCACTGTGTTTTCTCAGAAAATCGTTGTGTTTTTTCCTGTGGTAGTTTTTCACCAGTTTGGTCAGTTGGATTCAAATTTATATGGTATAATTGATTAATCGTAATGCAAATATGATGTAATAGTGAGTGATTAGTCTTGTTAAATTTTCTTTGATGTAAATTTAGCCTCATTTATGAGAGTGGTTTGAGTCAAATTTTAATTGGAGGAGTTGTTTTAACCTCCCTAGACATTAGGGTTTGGCTGGAACACCTCATGTAGTAGTACCTAGAATCGTGGATTCGACCCCTAAGAGCAGGGAGATGTTTTTTTGTCTATATGTAGCATTTTATCAGTCATAGAACAGGTTGGACATCAGAGGAGAGAATTATTGTAGCTTGTACTTGGACATTTTCTAGAAATCAAAGGATACAATTTGCAGCTATTATCTAGGAGTTCATGTGCAGTAAGTTTGTGATGTTGTTTTTTCTTTGTTATAGCCTTATATGAAAGATATTCATATTCTCTTTACATTCATCAGTTCTTCAATGGTTTTCCTTAAGGTTTATAAGCATAATTATTTGCATAAAGCTCTGGTTTGATGGGAATATCATTATGTGTTATTTCCATTCTTGCTTAATGAATTCATGGTGCATATGCTCATTAAGACCCTTTGTTTCTTCTAAACACTACACTACATCGACAAACCCTAAATCCATCACAGAATTATTGATCCTTTCTCCTCCATATCTTTGCTGATGTAACCCTTTGATTCTTTCACCTAGCTACCTAGTTCTTCTCCCTTATCCAAGATCAAAACCTAAACTTTCAAAACCCTACCTGAGCCTAACATATCTAGCCTAACATCTTTTCCCATTCCAGTCATCATTGGATGTGAATTCATAGAGATATCCCTCTCTGGTTTAGCAGGGCTAACTATTGAACCGTAAGTGGTTTGAGGTTACCTCCTTCAATCTCCCTTCTTAGCCTTGGGATATTGTGGAGGATAACAATATGTTTATTTTAATTTTGTTCCTATTATGCTGGATATATGTTCATTTTATGGCATCAGTTATGTTTGGATCTCAACATGTTTTTACTTGTATTTGAATGGATATTGTATCTATGGCCTAATAAGTGATAAGGCAACAAATGACATGAGGAAACAATGGTTCATGGATATTCCCATATAAGTAAGAGATCCATACACTTAACTCTGTTGTTTACACCTGTAGGTTACATGTCGATGATATGTTTGATGAAATCCCTGTCATGGCTAGTAGGGGTCTAGTTAAGGCCTTAATCAACTATTTACTTTTCCATCATTGTTTCCCTATACTTTACTTAATTCTGAGCTTTCATTCCATTATGGGCAGTGGATTGGGATCTGGGCCTGAAAAAGTGGCTCGAATCTCGGAGTCGTTGGAATAGAACTGGCAATTTTGGACCACAATCACTGGCATGTAGGCATATGAGAGCAACTTTAGGTCTTTGGTCACTCCCTTTCCCATAGCATGAGAACGATTGAGCCTTAAATTATGCAGAATAGCAGGGGGACCGAGGAACAGGCTGTCTGAGTGGCTAACTTGTCTCTTGAGGGTTATGTTGATGGTGTTAGATGGTTGTATGTGATGTTCCTTCGATGCCACTTCCTTAAGGTCACTTAGGAGGTCGAATCTGATCATAGTAGCCTCTCATCTCATGTTTACCCTAGTTGGCATGGTAACTTGGGTGGATATGGGAGGACGGTGTTACAGAGTGGTATCAGAGCACGGTTCAACTCTCAGACTGAATGGGTTAAATTTGTGTTGTTCATGCATGCACATCAGTTGCATGTGTGTATATTACACTTATATACTTGTTGCATTTGCTTGATGATGGATTAGGGTTGTAGTATGGTTATCATGAAGAATTTGATGTTGATTTCATGAATAGTAATTGTCATGGGTATGTGACTAACTATATATGGTTATTTTTCACTTACATGTTAAGTTTATGTCGCGTACTTACATCCTTGTATGTTAGGTTAAATTTTGAATATTTTGATTACATGCATCAGTCTTGTAGGTTGATTACAAGAACTGATCGATTATGTTCGACTACATGCAGTTATGCATATTTGTAGTTGGTTAGGCATTTCTTATGCATATTGTCAGTTGCATGTAGCAATGTGTACAATGGGGTAATGGTTTTTGTCATGCATGAGGTCATAGAATGCATTGTTGATATGGCCTTGAATTGATGACTGGATCCTAGTTAGAGTGATGTTTATGTGTTGATTCATTTATTTTTGCATGTCTATACGCTGTTATGATTATGTTATACATGTATCACGCTGATTTGGTGATATTGCAGACAAGGTATCCTCCCCAAGATATACTAAGGTACGCGAATTTATTTTGATTTGGTTTATCTGACATATTATGAATTGTAGGAAGAAAGAGATCAAATGGCTAGCAAGGTGGTAGACTATGTAGAATCTCCCTATGCATTAGATGAGTAGCTTGGTGTGGGGCGTACTTCTTATTTGGTCAATACACTGAGGAGCTTGACGGATGAGATAAGGAGTTGTAAGACAGATAATGACCAGATCATACAAGAACAAGAGAAGCAAGTGGAGGTTAATGCTATACTTCTTCATAGTTTGTCGGAATTGCAGTGAAAAGGGACGCTTTGGATCAGCCACGCACATGAGGATGGAACTAATAGAGCATATGGCAACAGATCTCCTTGTAGACACAGGTCGGATAGATCTGACACTTTGAGAGATGGCGAGTTTTTGGACACTCCGGAAAGGAGGGGCAATGAGTATAAGTATTATTCTAGTTCTAGTTCTGATAGACATCATGATCGTCGTCGCTATCATCCTTACAGGAGGAGTGAAAGGGTGTACTTTCCTGGTGAATTCAAGAAAGAAAAACCCCCTAATTTTAATTGAGATGTGAAGAAGCCAGAACATGTAGAGGCTTGGATACTTGGCATGAACAAATTCTTTGAGTTGCATGAGTACACAGATAACATGAAGGCCTAGATAGCTATCTTTAGCTTGAAAGGTAAAGCAGACATATGGTGGGAAGATGTTAAGAAGGTTAGAGACATCATGACATATGAATTGAGTTGGTGGGAATTCAAGAGGATTTTCAAAAAGAAGTACTTGTCAGAAAGCTACTATGACAACAAGGCTAAAGAATTCTATGAGTTAAATATGGGGTCAATGACAGATGAAGAGTATATGATAAAGTTTCTTGAGTTATTTAGGTATGTACCATATATTATTGATGTGAAGGCTAAAGTTCAGAGATTTTTCAATGGTTTTCCATTAGAATTTAGAGATCAAATTGAGTATGATGAGCCTCGGTCACTTGAGGAAGTCATTAGGAAATTGAAGCATTGATATGAGCAGTCAAATCGTAATAATGAATCTCATCATGGATGGAAAGGAAAAGACAAAGGTAGAGGTAAATGGCAGCTTAAGAGGACAAGGCCTCAACATGCAGATGGGAAAGAAAATGTGGCACCGCAAAAGAGATTTAATGCAGCTAGACAAGGACATGGGCCACAACAGCAGCAACAACATAGAGGTGAGGGCACTCATCAGTTGGAGTGTTGGACATGTGGTGAGGAGCACATTAGGAGATATTGTCTGCAACATTAGGGTGGAAGGCCTAAGATATATAGTGCACAGGAAGCACACAATTTTGGGAATGTTGGTCATAGTATTCCACGTATCTATGCAGTAGTGGACAACGAGCAAGAAGAACACCAAGCATCTATCATTGAGATGGATGGTAACATTTCTGATCAAGTTATTTCTATTTTGATTGACCCTGGATCTAATTATAGTATGTTAGTCCTAAATTGGTGTATAAGTGTGGATTGAATAAGGAGTTGCATGCAGAGTCTTGGTTAGTGCAGTTGGATATGAAGAAGCGAGTTCATCATTGGGTAAGAGCTTGTGCATTCAATTTGAATGGTATGCCTACAAAAACACATTTTAATGTATTACCGTTGGTTCATACAGTATGTTATTGGTCATGGATTGGTTGTACCTACATAGAACCAAGTTTGACTGCTATGACAAATCTATTGAGTGTGTTGATGACAATGGAGAACCAAGAGTCTCGCAAGGTAAGAAGAAAGCCTCATCGGTTAGGATGGTGACAGTTATGCAAGCAAAGCGTAGCCACAAGAAAGGGTTAAAGTTATTTGTAGTACACATTTTTAGTGATAAGGGTAAGGAGGTTGAGGATGCAGATGTGTTGAACAATTACCCAGTGTTGCAGCGGTTTCAAGATATATTCCTTAAGTACATTACAGATTTTCCACCTCACAGGGAAGTAGAATTTTCAATTGAGTTAGTGTCAGGGGCAGCTCCAACATCGAAATCACCTTACAGGATGAGCACACTTGAGTTGGTTTAGTTAAAATTGTAGCTGAAGGAAACGTTGGACAAGGGATACATTAGGCCAAGTGTATCACCTTGGGGCACACCGGTCTTTTTTGTGAGGAACAAAGATGGCACCCTCAGATTATGCATTCATTATAGGTAGCTGAACAAAGTGACTATCAAGAACAAGTACCCTTTGCCAAGGATTGAAGGCTTGTTCCATCAACTGAAGAGAGCAGCAGTGTTCTCAAAGATTGACTTGAGATCTGGATACCATCAAGTACGCATCAAAGAGGAGGATAATTACAATATTGTGTTTAGGACCAGGTACGATCATTATGGGTTTGTTGTTGTTCCATGTGGATTAACTAATTCTCTAGCTACATTCATGTGTTTGATGAATAGTGTGTTGTTTCCATATTTGGATACGTTTGTTATTGTGTTCATTGATGATATACTGATATATTCTAAAAATGAGGAAGAGCATGTCAAGCACTTAACAATAGTATTGAGGTTGTTGAGAGAGCATCAGTTGTATGATATTCTCAGCAAATGTAGCTTCTTTCAGACTAAGTTACACTACTTGGGACATGTTGTCTCCAAGGAGGGAATTGCAGTAGATCCAGAGAAGATAAGGGCCATCATGGAGTGGGTAGATCCTAAGAATGTGGATGAGGTGAGATCTTTCATGGGTCTTGTAGGTATTTATAGGAGGCTCATTAGGAATTTCTCACAAATTTCGTATCCTATTACATCATTGCAAAGGAAAGGTAAGAACTTCAAATGGACTGAAGAGTGTGAGGCTAGCTTTGAGAAGCTAAAGAAGTTGTTGACACATGCACCAGTGCTACAGATTGTAGATCTAGACAAAGAGTTCGTAGTATGTACATATGCTTGCAAGAGAGGAATTAGTGGAGTCATTATGCAGGATGGACAGGTGGTATGTTGTGAGTCCCAAAAACTGAACACGCACGAGTAGAACTACCCGACGCATGATCCTGAGTTAGCACTGAATATACATGCACTGAATATTTGGAGGTGCTATCTTCTTGGCAGACGGTTTGTGCTTATGAGTGATCACATTGGGTTGAGGTATTTGTTTGACTAGGTGAATCTGAATGCCATGTAGACTAGATGGTTGGCCACGATCAACGAGATTGACTTCGAGATCAGGTACATCAAGGGTAAGAGAACATGGTGGCAGATGCTCTCAGCAGATGGGCATAGGTACATCACTTGGCAGCAATGAGCTCCTATGGGATGGACTTACAAGATAGGATCTTGCAGGCAGGACATCAGGATGTCAGGTATATGGAGATTGTGCACAGGTTGCAACAGGGTGATATTATAGCTACAGGTACATGTAGTGGTACAGGTACATGTGGCAGTACATGTACAAGTATAGGTGGTCGTACAGGTACGGGTACAAGTGCACAGGGCATGGACTATTGTCTTACACTAGAGGGATTGGTCAGATTCTGAGACAGGACATATGTATTGAATAACAATGAAGTCAAAAAGGTAATCGTGGGGGAATTGTATGCGAAGCCTTATTCGGGTCACCTAGGTTATCAAAAGACACTCACAATAGTGAAGAGATATTACTATTGGTCAAATCTAAAGAGGGATGTAGTATAGTTTGTCGCGAGATGTTTCAAATGTCAGCGAGTGAAAGAAGAGTGAAAACATCCAAGTGGAATGTTGCAGCTGATCGTTATTCCCGAGTGGAAATGGGAGGTCATTTCCATGAATTTCATCACAGAATTTCCAAAGACAGTGAAGCAACATGATTCCATCATGGTCATTATGGACATGTTAACAAAGGTTGCACACTTTGTTCCGGTGAAGTCTATGTTCTCAGCTAGTGACATGGAATAGCTATTCATCCGAGACATGGTTAGACTACATGGTGTCCCAAAGAATGTTGTGTCAGACAGGGACGCAAAGTTCACTTCCAAGTTTTGGAAGGAGTTATTTGCAGGTTTTGGCACCGAGTTGGCATTCAACACAGCTTATCATCCGTAGAGAGATGGACAAGTGAAGAGGGTCAACAAGATTTTAGAGGGCATGTTGAGGATGTATGTGATGCATCAACAATGGAAATGGGAAGAGTATCTCCCTTTGGTAGAGTTCGCATACAACAATGGTTATTAGGAGTCACTAAGGATGAGTCCTTTTGAGGCATTGTATGGGTGGAGTTGTAACACTCCCATTAGTTGGAGTGATCCAGTTAGAAGAATATTGATTGGACCAGATATGTTGGTCAACATGGAACAGGAGGTGCAGGTGATCAAAAAGAATCTTAAGGCAACACAGGATAGGAAGAAGATTTATGCAGACAAGAACAGGTTGTTCAAGGAGTTCCAGGTTGCAGAACATGTGTACTTGTGCATCAAACCGAAGAAGATCTCCTTGCGGATTGGTTCATGTGCCAAGCTAGCACCACAGTTTTGTGGACCCTTCAGTATCATTAAGAGGATTGGGCTAGTATCCTATCGACTTGCACCACCTCCGACAGTGAAAGTCCATGATGTTTTCCATGTATCTTTCCTTAAGAAATATGTTAAGGATGTTGATCATGTAATTGACTAGTCTGTATTGCAGGTGGAACCAGATGGAGAATTCCAGCAGGAGCTGTCTAGTCAATTTAACGTCTTAAATTGCTCTACATAAATTATCAATCCGAGTATTGTAAACTGATGAAGTTTGGTGCACCATATGTGCTTAGTTAACCTTTTTCTTACTTCGTTGTTTTATAGATTTTATTTTGTTTTGGGGTTTTGTTCTTGTTGGTTCCCTAAAGTATCTAATGCAAATGGAAATCCTATTCTAAGGTCTTAAGAATACTTTTAAAGGTCAAGTATGGATGTAGATTTCAAGACAAAGTCTATGTCCCTAATGGTAACTTCCAAAACTTAGCACTTCAAAAGATCTTAAAACATGTTATTGATGGAATTAGTACTTAAACAAAAGTGTAAATATGCAGCTACTTCAATAAAACAAAAGATGAAATACTGATCAAAGTTTTCAAAAATGTTTTCAAACTTGCAATGATGAAATCAATTACTAAGAGAAAATAAAAATGTACCTAAATTCTAATTAAACCAAATAGTGATCTAGTGACTATGAAACCCAGTATCCTTGCGCAGTATAAAAATAAAACTGAACTGAAAGCAATTCAAAAAAACTGTAAACAAAGTAAACTAAATCATATTACATCAACTCATATTATGACCCCTCACCATTCAACTCGCTCTGGCTATAGGAGGTAATCATAAACAAATTGAGTAATCTGATATCTAAATTGCATAAAATGAAACTAAGATCAAACTACGCATTCATACTTCAATCCCTCACCAGTAGTCTCGCTCTGGCTATAGGAGGTAACTGAAAATGACATGAGCAATTCAATAACTATCTTGCAGAAAAATAAACTAATATCAAACTACGCATTCATACTTCAATCCCTCACCAGTAGTCTCGCTCTGGCTATAGGAGGTAATTGAAAATGACATGAGCAATTCAATAACTATCTTGCAGAAAAATAAACTAATATCAAAATACGCATTCATACTTCGATCCCTCACCAATAGTCTCGCTCTGGCTATAGGAGGTAACTGAAAATGACTTGAGTAGTCTAATATCTATCTTGCAGAAAAGTAAATGAACAAAACAAAACTGAAAGAAATAAACAGTGCTGGAATTAGAACTAAGAAATAAATCAGTAGAAGGACAAGATAATTCCATCACGTCATTAGTAATTAAAAAGCTATGTGCATTACTAATCTACAATCAACCGGTTGAACACACTTGCATGAATTAAAATTGCATGAATGAAAAATCTAATCTATCAAACTTGAAAGCAATCAAATGACATAATGAAATCAAAGCAAAATTACAAAATGAAATCTACTCTACCTTACATTCTAATATGCTCCATGACATCTACTTCACATCTCCTTCCATGTTGAGAACATCAAAGCTTTATTCAAATTATTCAAAATTACAAAGTACAACAAAGTTCTCCAAAGCTTTCAAAAGCCATCAAGGAAGAACTACAAACTCCAAGCTAAAGAACTCACAAGCTAAAAGACTAACAAATGAAGGAGAGAGATCTCCTATTTATACAAAAAGATGAGAAGCCATCTCATTAATGAGAGTCCATGAATCTCTCCCTCTACCTCTAGGGTCCTAATCAAAATAGGAACTGATAAGACACATGTCTTCCTAGAGTTACAATACAATTAGGAGATGGGACACATATCCTCATGATCCCATGATTCTTTCCACTCAAATTCGAATTTGGCCTTAGAGTGCCACATAAGGGTCTTCTAGAAGCCTTCTTTCAACCTACACATGTCAACAATCTCAACCCATTTGTTAGGTATAAGCATATGCACATTATTTTCTAATTTTAACCACAAATTCACTTAAAAGGCTTAGAATTAATAAAGATTGGAAAAACATAAATGTGGCCCAATGATAATGAAAGTGGGATGAATGTGGTGACATAGTAGTGAAATGGAGGTGATATGATGGACATAATAGTGAAAGTGTAATGGAAATGAATGACATTTGCAGAAAAAGGTGCTCATGCTCCCAAACCGAGCAATAGAGCAAGTTAAAGTGCAATATATAGATGAAGCTACATGGGAGAAGGCAGATCAGATGCGGATTATGTATCCTTCCTTGTTTTTCAGGTGAGGCAAAGAAACCTTGATATGGTGGTTTGGTGATTGCTTATGGTGGTTGGTGATTTCTTCTGGTGGTTTGATGATTGCTTATGGTGGCCTGGTAGTTCCTTATGGTGGTTTGGTAGTTGCTTTATGGTGGTTTAGTATTTTTTTTATGATGGCTTGGTATATGCTTTATGGTGGTTTAGTATTTTATTTATGTTGGTTTAGTATATGTTTTATGGTGATCGATATATGCTTTATGCTGTTTGATACATGCTACATGATGTTTTGATATATGCCTTATGCTATATTATGTTAGTATATGTTTGTTATATGATTTGGCATATGTTTTGGTATATCTAGTTTTGATGATGTTGCTATATGTACACCCTTGTATGGATGTAAATACCGTAACGAGTTGTGTTATAAAGCTCCACTATGCAGTATGGATGACATGTTATTACAGTTATGTTATTATGCTATCATATGGCTATGTTATCATGATGTTATGATGTCATGTGGATTGGCACTCAGCAGGATGATCATTGTAAATACTGTAATGAGTTGTGATATAAAGCTTGATTATGCGGTATGTTGTCATGTGTCATGATGTTCTCCTCTGGAGCAGATATTTCATTGTAAATACTGCATCGAGCTGTGCTATAAAGCTCCATGAGAAGTATGTCCTATTTCAGTAGGCTACTGAGGTATATGTGTGATTGAACACCGAGGATGGTGTCCCCCAAGGGGGAGGGTTATGTAACAGTCCTAGTGAAAATTCCATGTAATAAAGTTAAAAACAATAATCGTGGATGAATGGGACACTTATTCCAAGATGAATGTTGGGAAAGACATCTTAGGGGGTGTTCATTTCGTTGTTTATGGCTAAGTAAATTGGCAAAGGCAATGGTTGAGGCATTAAAAAGGAAAAATGGCATTTTGGCACAATTATTTATGAAAATAATGGAAATTAGGAGAAAATGGAGGTGAAAGGTCAAGGATTGCATGTGAGGAGGAATATGAAGGAAAATAATGGAAAATGAAGAAAATATAGGCATCATTCATAAAAAGTCTTCTGACAATCAGTTGGAAACCTTTTTCCAGTTTAGCTTTAAGGCTCTCTAATTATTCTCTCTCTCTCTCTCTCTCTCTCTCTCTCTATACTCTTAGGCACTTAGAGTTTTCTTGGAGCACTTTGGCATTGGAGCAAGAAAAACAAAGAAGGCCAGAGGAGGTAAAGATCAAGCAGGGAAAGGCAAGATCAAGCAGTTATAACAAGCTTCATTGCAGGTATCAACTTCCATGTGTATTTTCCTTGCTAGATTTTTCATGCATGGGATTGCATGTCTTTATTTTCTACCATGGCATGGGTTTTTCCAGGTGTGATAGTACTTTCAGCCTAGCCTTGCAATTTATTGATAGATTTGATGAGATGGGTTCTCTATGCAGTTTGTGTGGGATGGACAGATTGGATTCAAAGCTGAGTGGGGTGTATCTCTGAATTGATAAACACATGGTGGTAGTGGTTCCTGAACCAAACTGAGGATGCAAGAAGCCACTGGCTAGTAACCCCTAAACCAAACTATGGGTTACGGTAAAGCTAGAGTACGTGCCTCATTGGGATTAGGAATCCTTTCTGATGAATGACGGGATATACGGTAAAGCCAAGAGGTGTATTTTCTCTTTGTTGAGCCTAGTGATTCTGGGATGGAATGCACAATAAAGCCTGGAGAGTATGTCTCGGTGTAGGGCCTAGTGATCCCTAGATCAGACTACATATGCATGGTAAAGCCTGAGAGACTAGGATACACTCAAATTCCTCACAGTGTAGGTAGAGAACTCCACTGGCATCAACATTGATTGGTGTTTTTGATGTGTTCTATGAGTCCCACTAATTGTATATGGTTATTTGTCGCTTACATGTTAATTTTATGTTGCCTACTTACATCCTTGTATGTTAGGTTACATTTTGAATATTTTGATTACATGCATCAGTCTTGTAGGTTGATTACAAGAATTGATTGATTATGTTCGACTACATGTGGTTATGGTGTTTGTAGTTAATTAGGCATTTCTTATGCATATTGTCGGTAATGATTTTTGTCATGCATGAGGTCATAGCATGCATTGGTTATATGGCCTTACATTGATGACTGAATCCTAGTTAGAGTGATGTTTATGTGTTGATTCATTTATTTGTGCATGTCTATACGTTGTTATGATTATGTTATACATGTATCACACTGATTTGGTGATCTTGTAGACAAGGTATCCTCCTCAAGCTATACTAAGGTAAGTCAATTTATTGTGATTTGGTTTATTTGACATATTAGGCATTGCAAGAAGAAAGAGATCAAATGGCTAACAAGGAGGTAGACTATGTCGAATCTCCCTATGCATCAGATGAGCAATGTGGTGTGTGGCATACTTCGGATTTGGACGATACACTGAGGAGCTTGAAGGAAGATATAAGGAGTTGTAAGGAAAATACCACATGCATCTGATGCCCATAACCTTGCTCAGTGAAAGAAATATGTATCCAAGGCAAGGAGAATAACCTTGGAGAGAGTACGGGATCATATTGTCTCAAATATCCATGGAAAAGAAACTTTGTTCGCAATGTTGAAAGCACTAAAAAAATTGCTCAAGAATAGTAGTGACCATAAGAAGCTGGCGCTCAAGGATAAACTTCAAAGTTTCAAGATGCAGAAGAATGACAAAGTTCCGCAATATCTGAGCAAGTTTACACAGCGTCATGATGAACTTGGTGGGATCGATGTTGATGTCCCTAATGAAGACTTGGTAAGCCTATCCCTTCTAGGCCTTCCCAAGAGTTGGCATAGCTATCAAGATTTGGTGAACGAGAGGGAGAAACTATTGGATTGGGGGCGCTTATCGTCTGATTCGATACATGAGGAAAAAAGGAAAAATACTAGAGATCAGACTTCATCCAAGGGCGAGGATGAAGATTAATTTGCATTGGATGGAAAGGAAAAAAATAGAAAAGGGAATAAATCCCAATCCAAACTAGAATCCATTCAAGGGGGAAAGAAGAAATATTTGTCAAAAATTAAATGCTTCTATTGTCATGAATTTGGGCACTATGCCACAAATTCTCCACACAAAAAGGAAAGCAAGAAGACCTCAGGAAGAGCAGCAGGTGAAACTTTAGCTTCACAATTTGAGCTTGAGTTTACCCTCATTGCATGCATGGGAAGCACAGTGATGGGGAGCATGTGGTACTTGGACTTAGGTGCATCATTCCACATGACGAGTGTAGAAATTTTTCAGTGAACTGGAGGAGAAATATTTGCAGATGCACATCAAGATGGGGGATGAAGGAAGGTATAGTGCGACCGATATTGGTACAGTCACCTTTCACAGGGAGTCAGGCTCCCCCCTCAGGTTGGGGACGAAGGACGGTATAGTGCGATCGAGATTGGTACAGTCACCTTTCAAAGGGAGTCAGGTTCCCCCCTCAGACTCAAGAATGTCATGTTTGTTCTGAGCCTAAAGACACAAATCATATCTGTTGTAGTTTTGGAACACCATGGTTATGAGGTGATCTTCAACAGGAAAGGCATTCCTAAGACACTTAGCCATAAGATAGGTGAAGAAGATTTGGGTTCGTGTGAAGAACCTATACAAGCTAGATGTGGAGGATTGTGTTGCATTAAGCACAAAGGAAAAGAAGGTGCAGAGCCGCGATGTCGGTGAAATTTGGCATAGAATACTTGGCCATTTGCATCATGGAGCTTTGAAGATCATCGAACAGATAACCACAGGCCTCCCCAAAGGAGCACTTGAGCAGTAATATGTATGTAAGGGATGTACCTTGCGAAAGTATACAAAAACCACATTCCATGATTGGGACATCAAAGAACATGCAATCCTTGAAAGGATCCACTCTGATGTCTTTATACCATTCTTGACAACCTCCACTGTTAAGCACAAATATTTTGTCATTTTTATTGACGACTTCTCACGGAAGTGTTGGATCTTATTCATGTGAGAGAAGGATGAAACATTCTCCAAGTTTGTAGAATTCAAGGCATTGGTTGAGAAATAAATGGGCAAGAAAGTGAAGGCTCCCAAGAGCGATAATGGAGGTGAGTACGTGTCGAATGAATTTAAAAAAAAATTGTGCAAAAGAAGGCATTAGATGAGAGTTGACATCACCCCACAACCCACAACAGAATGGGGTGCCTGAGAGGAATAATCGTAGCATTGTGGGAGAAGCGAGGGTGATGTCACATGATCAAGGCTTACCTCTGCATTTGTGGGTTGAGACATGCAACACAATAGTCTATTTGCAGAACTGGACTCCTCGTCGAATTCTGGGCACAATTACACCAGAGGAGGCTTTCTAAGGGAGAAAGTTAGATGTGTCACACTTTAATATTTTTGGAGCCTCTACTTACTGCCATGTCTCCAAAGAATCAAGGAAGAAGCTAGAGGCAACAACAAAATTGGGGTTATTAGTGGGTTACATAGAAACTCTGCACAACTACCATGTGTACTTTCCATCCCTCAGAATGACAGTCGTGCGAAGGGATGTAAAACTTGATGAGGACAAAGTGATGCAGTCTCTCTTGAGAGGGAGCTTCAGATCCCACCAGAAGAGGAGCTTTTACCTCCAAAGGAGGAGCCTCAAGAAGTTGTGGAGCAGCCACAAATTGAGGAGCAAAGAGTGGAGACAACCACTCAAGCAGAACCATCCAGAGAAGGCAGGAAAAGGACCAAGGAAGCTGAGAGACTTATGCAGGATGTGAGGGAGAATGTGGGTGCTCCTTCAAATCAGTGTAGGCAGAGAAGGTCACCAGATCAGTACACTAGCTACATGGCTCTAATGACTGAGCTTGTAGAGACTGAGCCATCCTCTTTCGAGGAAGCAGTAGAGAAACCTGTATGGGTTGATGCAATGGTGGAAGAATACGAATCCATTGTAAAGAATAATGTTTGGAAAGTGGTACCAAGACCAATAGACAAATCAGTTGTGGGTTAAATATGGATCTTCAAGGTAAGGCATGCAATATATGGAAGCGTAGAAAAGTACAAGGCTAGATTTGTGGCGAATGGGTAGTCTCAAGTTGAGGGGATTGATTTGATGAGACCTTTGCTCTTGTAGCAAGGTACTAATCCATCAGATCAATTCTTGCTCTAGATGCACAGATGGGGTGGAAGATCCACTAGATGGACAACATTCCTCAATGGAGTTATTGAGGAGGTGGTGTACATCAAGCAATCTGAAGGCTTCAGACTTTTGATCGGGAGTATCATGTGTGCAGAATCAAATGAGAATTTTACGATCTCAAGCAAGCACCCCATGATTTGTACACTAGGATCAATAGTTATCTCACTAGTTTGGGCTTGACAAAAAGTGAAGCGGTTACAAACCTCTATCATATCTTGGTAGAAGGCAAATTGTTGATTATTTTCTTATATGTTGATGACTTGGTTTTAACTAGTGATGACAAACTGACCTGATCTTGAAAGGAGGACCTTTCAAGAGAGTTTGAAATGAAGGACATGGGTCTCATGCAGTACTTCCTCATATTGGAAGTATGGCAAGGTGGTGGGGAACTATTTGTCTCTAAGGGCAAGTATGTCAACAATATACTTCAAAGGTTCTGCATGGATAATTGCAAACACACGGAGACACCTCTAACGACCAAATAGAGGGAATAGGATGCCATTTCAATTGAGGAAGTGGGTGCTAGTGTTTACCGACAATTGGTGGATTCACTAATGTATCTTGTGAACACACGACTGGATATGTGCTATGCAGTCAACCAGCTAACCCACGCTATGGTTAGGCCAACCAAATTAGTTTGGAGGTCAGTTAAGCATGTTGTACAGTGCCTCAAAGGAACTACCCAGATTGGACTATGGTACAGATGGACAGAGGGAGTGAAGTTGTGTTGCTTCGTAGATGCAGATTAGGCTATGATTCCATAAGACCGAAAGAGTACATCAGGTGGAATTTTAAGTGTTGGGTCAGGAGTGGTTTCTTGGTACATCGGGAAGCAAATATTTGTGGCACTCAGCTTGACAGAAGCAGAATACATGGTTGCCACTCAAGCAACATGTGAGGCAATCTGGATGAGAAATATATTTATTGGATTGTTTGATCAGATGTTGGATCCAACTGTGATCTATTGTGATAATCAAAGTTTCATCAAGCTCTCTAAAAATCATTTTTTCACGACATATCCAAGCATATAGATATCTGATATCACCATTTGTGGGATTGTTTGCAGAGGCAGATAATGTTGTTGTAGTACATTCCGATAGAGGAACAAGATGCTGACATTTTGAGAAAGGCCTTGTCAAGAGGGAAGTTCGAGTTCCACGAGTACATGATAGTGGTGGTTGATAACCCCTTCCTTGTTGAGAGGGAGTGTTGAAAAATGCAGCAAGAAAATCTCAATTTGATATTTCCTTGATTAAATTAAGCAAATTCGAATTTCCAAATCAGTAAACAACTTGGACGATGTTAACTTGTCTGACATAGCTTGTGTGACCCAGTTTACTCAGTAAATTCAAGTTGGAGGAGTTAGAGTTCAGTTAATCATGTGTGATTGCTAATTTATTGAAATCAAGGTCAATTATATTAGGTTGTTTTCAGTTAAACCAGTCCTAATTGTTGGAGGAACTAGTGGAGGGTCAAGTTGTGCAGTGAGACTTCAGTCAAAAATAGTGATCACTCAGTTAACTAATCAATCATCCCAAAATAGTTAGTGCATGCAGAGAATTTGAGTTACCCAATTGAGGTGGAGATTCCAAGGCAGTGTAACATCAATTGTAGACTAGTCTTGAGTGTATAGGTGTTGCATGCATTCAAATGATCAACCTAAGGAATTGCGCAATTCAATTAGATGAATTTCCTAAATAATAGGGGTTAATTCCTCAAGGAAAAACACAAGGAAATAGGAGCTCAAGTAGAGGCAAAAATTGACTAAGTTTAGGTCAGAGGCTATCAGTGAGCAGAGAGATAGGTTGTGCACTTGCAGGGTGAGCTCAGTTGAGCAAAGAAATTGTAATACATCTCTATTCATTTTATTAATGCAAGCAAGCATTGGGGCTTTTAGCAGATTGCTTTCCCTAGATAAAAATACTTGTCGCATGTGTGTTATTTCTTCTTGCATGTCTGAGATTTTTGTTCTAGATTGTGAATTAATGTTTGCATAGCAGTATAGGTTTGCGTATTGTGATTTTGATTAAAACTTCATGAGCAGTTGCAAATCTACAACCTAATTTCTACAGGTTTAGTGGTATGCCCTTATGATGACTTTGGCATCAAGAGTATGAGAGCTAAGATTGATTTTGGTCTATTATAAGAGTGGGAGATGATGGTGCGAGTGGTGTGGATGTTTTAAATTAAAGGAGCTCGATTTTGTCAACTATGCACACAGGTTTTACAAAACTTTCCCCCTTTACAACTTGGTCTGGCTAGAGATAATGCATTATGTCATTCCATACTTCTCTAATTTTATATAACATCGACTTTCTGCCTACTTGCCTATGTTTTAACTTGAATAGGTCAATGGTCTTTTTTGTTGTTGGGTTTGGTGCACTCATTATCATTGGTTGTAGGGAACCTTAGAGTTTGCAGATTGTTGGATCTTCCCAAGCTCAAGTTTGGGGTTTCTAAGTTGCAATGGGCTACTTAGCACTTTCTTCTATTCCCCTTGTTTCACCAGCAAGTTTTGATTGCCCATTGTTCATCCCATTTTTTGGTTCGGTGTGGCTTCCTAAGGTGTCTTGAGTTTGTAGGTGGTGGGTTTCTTACTATTTCAAATGGATTAGATTTCTATTCCTATGTCCTAGCATCATCTTTTAGGTATGGTATATAAAGGGACATCCAACATCCTAAAATCTAGTCATAAAGGTACAGTGCACAAAAGGAAAGCCAAGGATCCTCCTAATATGTCCTCGCTCTCAATCTACAAGCATGGAAAGGGTTGCGGTGTAGGCCTAGAAGCATTTCAATCAAGATACACCACAACACATCTAGCAAGAAGTCAAATATTTTAGTAGGTTTGGCTAAGTGGAGACGCCTCTAGACCCTTAAATAGCAAATCCAAGCTAGGATTGGGTCTTAGAGTCTAACTTTTCCAAGTCCTGGGACACAATAGTGTTTTGTGCTATGGAATTTTATTGGTTAGCCAATATTTAGGTTGCCATCACATTGGAAAGCAAGGAACATCATGAGCCATAGATTAAGAAGATTGGAAAGCAAGTTAATAATGATGCATAAGGTTATCTTTACACCGCTAAAAACCAAATAATAAAGAAAAAATAATAAAAATGTTCGGTACTTTGATTTACATAAGTTTATCTTTGCACCACTAAAAGCCAAATAATAAAAAAAATGATAAAAATTATCGGTACTTATCAAGGAACCTTATTCAAATATTTTTATTTTATAAATAGGCTAATAATGATGGCAAGAAAGAGCCAATACATTGAATTTTTACTAAATAATAAAAATATCTATTTACAATATCCAGTTCCGAGGATTTGCTATTCCATACTCTGAATCTTAGCTTAGATCACCATATTGGCATCGGCCATTATTCACACAAAACCAGTGGACGAGTCACAGTTCAAGGGCAGAGTTGGCGATCGCCTTGTTAAATTCACCATGAGTCCGTGCTTCATGGTGAGTATCAGCGATATCTTCGGCACAACCAAATGATTTTTCACCACTCGAACCTGAAATCTCCTCAGAATCCCGGCTGCCGCGGCCTTCATCTGCATGTACGCCATGTTTTTCCCCAAACACACCCTCGGACCGGCATTGAAGGCCGCGAATTTGTACGCAGATTCCTGATGGATCATCACCTGCCCATCACTGTTCACACTGATCCATCTCTCAGGCTTGAATTCAAGGCAATCCGCCCCCCAGATTTTCTCCATGCGGCCCAAAGAATATATGCTGTAAAAAAACCTCATCCCAGGCTTTATGCATGTTCCATCCGGAAGCATATCTTCCTTCACCACGCCCTTGTGGTCGATCGGAACGGAGGGGTACAGCCTCAATGTTTCAGACAAGGCCGCATGTAAATACACACAATCCTGCAGTTCCTTCTGAGTTAATGGCTTGTCTGTGTCCAAGAAATCTTCATGCGATTCTGAAATTTTCCTGCGCTTGAGCAATATTTGAGAGATTTCCTTTAAAATATTTAATTCTACCCGAGGGTTGTTGGAAAGGAGCCAGAAGAACCAGGTGAGGGCGACGCCCGAGGTGTCCCGGCCGGCTATTACAAAATTCATGACTGCATCCCGGAGGAATTTGTCAGAATAAGAAATGTTGTCATTGCCGTCTGATAATTTGCACATGAAAGAGGTGAGCAGGTCCTTCGGCATCGGTTCCGCCATGGGTTCCCCCGTTCTTGGTTCGCCGGTTCTTGATTCCCCGGTTCTTGGTTCGCCGTTTCTTGATTCCCCGGTTCTTGATATCACCGATTTCTTGTAATCGATGAGATCGTCGACAAATTCTTTCAATGGCTTCAGCGCCCTGTGGAACTGCCTCTCCTTCCCGATTTTCAGCAGGCGGAACAACTTCCAGCACGTGCGGGGCATAACATGCCTGTACAGGGTCGCCTCCACGGCGTCGTCGAAGGCCTTGGCGAAGGGAATTGCCGGCAGATCCTCGGCAAGGCAGCCGGGGTTTCTCCCGAAAACGAGACTGCAGGTATTGTCGAATGTGTAACGGAGAAACACATCCTGCAAATCGATCACCGCGCCTCTGTCCGCGGTGCTGCCCAGCAACCGGACCAGCCGGTTCTCCACCATTTCTTCGACCGTATTGGCCGTGAACTCGCGGAAGCTCCGGGAATTGAATTCGAGGCTGGAGATCTTGCGCTGGAGCCTCCACGACTCGGAATCCGAGTTGAAAATTCCTTCGCCGAGCAGATCGCGGAAGACGTTCTGGAAGTCGATGCCTTTGGGATAATTAGCGAAATTGGTTTTGAGAGCATATTCAATATTGACCGGGTCACATGTGATAACGCTCTGCATACTGCTTTTCCATGGACCCCTAAACACAAAAGTGCCCCCGCTCTCCTGCAGAACTTCTGTAATCCAATCATACATACGGTTGATATTGCTGACCAGAGATGGCACCATTCCGATGAGAGGCCACCCGAACGGCCCTCTCCGATTTCTCTGTGACCAATAACTAAACAAAAAGTAGCTGCCCACCGCGGCACATATTTCCCACCATGTCACAGTCTGTACTAAACTCCACATGAAATCTCTGATAGCCTTCATCTCCTCCATCGAACCAGTAAGCCTTTGGTTCTTGTTCTGCCCCTATCGAACCAGTAAGCCTTTGGTTCTTGTTCTGCCCCTATCGAACCAGTAAACCCTTTCTGAACCCTAACCAGGGCAATGGAAGATAAGCTACGGAGAAGTACAGGAGCCGCAATGGTTGTTTTGTAATTGAAGTTACTGAGACAGCTGAAGTGAAGTAAAGGTTAATTTGACGACTGAATGTTCACCGTCCGTTCCATGTGCCCCACACTCACTGTAGCGCATTGCGCATGCTGAATCTGAAGTTGTAGTGGGAAGAGCAGCTTTTCCTTTTTTACAGCACTCAGAGTGCATTGTGCATTCCCAAAAACAGAACATGGCCTTCGCTTTCATATTTGCATGCATCTCCGATTCAAGTGGAGTTCTTACTTTGGAAGTGTTAGTTTCTTTTTTCGAAGTTAGAGAAAGTGGCCATGATTATCCATTTCTTATTATTTAAATAAAATAAATTTTTATGGAAACTTATTTTATTTAAAAATAATTGATATCTGATTAGTAATTTATAAATTTATAATTCATTGGTATGTAGGTAATCTATAAGGTTAGATTGCTATCTATGCCAATTACCTAGTTTCCTCCACGTTTGGCAAAAAAAATTAAGCTTTTATAAGGATGCGTGTTTTTTCGGATGCGTTACTTTTAGTGAAGTTATTTATTTTTAGTAATATATAAGTTTTAATTTAGGGGGAGAATCATGTAGTTGGTATGACGGGATATTTTTTATTTTTTTTTAATTGATTTTCAAATTTTATTAGAAATATTTTTAATCTATTATGATAAAGTTGAATGAGTAAGATTATTTCAATGAGTTGATAAATGATTTTCCATGTGATTTTCGCAGAAAAATCTCTCTCTTAATTGATATGGATCACAGAAGCCTGAACTCTATTATTATTTCAATGAGTTATTTAAAAGGAAAAAATAAATAAACTTTAACCTTAAACATAAATCTAAATATTATTATGATTTTAATTCATTTAAATACTATCATAATTTTAATTTAAGTTTTTATCTTACATAAAGTAGACTTAATAGTCTTTTGAATTAGCTTAGTTGGTCAAAGCACTTAATAGTCTTTTGAATTAGCTTAGTTGGTCAAAGCACTTTTGATTGAGAGGTCACAACACTAGCTCTATTCTTGAACTAAAGAAAGTGAGATCTACCCATCTTTGTGAATTAAATAGAAAAAAAATAGTTAGTTTACTTGGTCAAAGCATCTTTGATTTAAAGGCTACGACCTGCTGGACACTTGCTCCATGGTTCAGCCAAAGAAAGTAAGATCTACCTATATTTGTGAACTACATAGAAAAAATTAGTTTAAGTTGATAATTACACAAAAAATCATTTTTACTTTTAAATAAAAATGCATTCAAATATTACAAAATAAAACTAATCACTAAGCTTCACCAAAGCTCTAGATAGAATAAAATACAAATAAGCACATCCAGACTATTAAGTGATAAAAAACACTTAACTACCCCATTCTAGCTTTCTTTTTCTGTCTTTTCACCAAAAGAGTAGCATTTACAATTTTATCCATCTTCAAAGGGGCTCCTTTTTCTGGAATGGAATTTTTTTTACTCCTCCTGTCTCATTTGAACAAGAAATTCCCCTCTCTGCTTCACTATAATCTCTACTTTTTCGAGGCTCCTCTGGCTCTAGACCATTGTTCCTACATTTTCCTCCTCGCCATTTACTTGTCTGGTTGATTCTGAATCTCTACATTTATATTATTTTCCACTGGTTCAGTCTTGTTATTCTGAATCTCTACATTTATATTACTCTCCACTGGTTCATCATCGTCTTTTTCAAATAAGAATCTGCAACTTATTTTCCCCTGTTCAGTCTTGTTGATTCTGAATCTCTACATTTATATTATTCTCCACTGGTTCATCATCGTCTTTTTCAAGTAGGAATCTGGAACTAGGCAGCTTGTTGGCTTTTGGTGTTATTTTTTTTCGGAACTTTTTTTTGCTTATGGATAAGAATTTTATAAATTTCCCAAATAAATACCACATTTAATGTTGTATTTTCAAAATCTAACATGATTAAAATAAAATTGATATGTGATATTTAAAAGTTGTATTTATTAGTATAATTATATAAAATAAATGAGTAGTAAAGATCATTTCATAATAAGTATCAAAAATTGTTGTTCCGATTTTTAGAGATTCTTAATATGTAAACAAGTTTCATTATACTACAATGTTCTCATTGATAAAAATGGCTAAATCATACACAGTTGCAGAAATATAAATATATTAAGCACAAATGGTGCATGAGATCCAACTTATTCCTAATTTAGAGAGAGTGGTTGAGAGAATTTCTCAACCATCACAAACCAATTTCTCAAATATGGAATGTAAGCATTAATTCCAACATCCCCCCTTAATGATTACATTACATGAAAATAACAAAATAATCAAGCTTATCAGTAGATGCTCCATCAAGTTGCCTCATAACCCTCGGAAAGGTGTAGTTGGCAAGTTGGATTCCCGAGTTCGCTTCCTCAACTCCCGAATCAAGGACCTCCCGAAGTCAATTACTGGACAGCATCCCAATCTGTCGCATAACCTCATTAGGAAACCACTTCCACGTCTACCACTAATGAGGGATCCTTCCCTAGCTCCACAACTACGATACTATCTGGACAACCATCCATATTGAGCCTCACTGCTACTTGATCTTTAACTACTGGCATCAGACACATAGTTGAACTGCTGGTTATATTAAAAAAGTTTAATAGACTCACTATCTTCATCATCAGAATTCCATTGGTATTCATCTGTGGTTATATTTGCTGATTCTTTCCCTTTTAACACATCACTAGCACGACTTCTGCAATTCCACGCTATATGCCCAGTTTTCTTGCAATAGTAGCATTCAATGTCACCTTTGTTTGCATTTTTCTTTCTTATCCTTGACTTTGTCCACAAGGCATTTTCTACATGAGTGTTCTCTTCGGCATCCTCTGGTTTCAGTCGCTTTTCCTCCCCCAGAAGTGCTGCAATTGTCTCTTGCAATGTTTGTGTAGATATTTGACTCAAAGTAAAAACAACATTACTATAACTTGAAGGAAGACTATTTAATAATACAGCTTTAGCATCTTCATCCTCCACATTTGTCCCAGCTTCACTTAATTGTCTTAAAAGAGACATGGACATAGATGTCTCCTCATTCATTTTCAGACTAAATAATTTCAGCTTTAGGGAAAATTTTGCATTTGTAGATTTTACACCAAACAATTGAGCCAAATGTTCCCATATTTCCTTTGATGTTTTAGTAAGATCTACATGATGTAATTGCGAATTAGAAAGAGCAAGTCCAATAATAGACTTAGCTTTGTCATCTCTATTTTTCCATTCAAATAACTCTTTGGCATCTGTAGGTGCTGCTTCTGAACCATTCACTATTCCCCACAAGTTTTTATTCATTAATTGCAGTTGTATTTTTACTTTCCATGAGGGAAAATTCAAACCACTGAATTTGTCTAACACCATAAACTCCATGATAAAAGAGAATACCTTTTCTAAAATGGAGAGAAAAATCCTATTGAGAAAAAAATGAATTTACAGGCTTGAGAAAAGACCGTGCGTTCCTCACCTCTTTCGATCAGATTCCAAACGTGGATTCTGTGTGAAACATGACCCTCCTGACGGCAATCATCCCGTGACCAACTCTACGTCGGTGGAACTTGTCTCTCTGGCTACCATATTCCCTTACATCTCCCTGCAGTCAACTTTTCCAACAAAACCATGCTCTGAAAACATGAACCGCGATCTATTTCTCGTTGTATCCAATTCAAATCAATAAATACCAATTTGATTTGGGATTCTCCCCTCACAGTTACCTTTAGCACGGCTTCCTCCTTTTCAATAATCGACTCATCACACAGGCTCCTCGGGATCTTTAACTCACACAGCAGTGATCTCAACCTCCTCCACGGTCGCCGACCTCCTTCAACTCAGCAATTCAACATCGGCGCAATTCAACCATGGTGCACTCACGCCGTTCGCGAGATAAAAAAGAATCATGTAAGGGCAAAAGTGAATCGCCGTAATTAACTACAGACAGCCCAGAAAGACGGTCCAGCTCCACGCAGCAGAGTATTCAAGCAGTTGCTACTCAGGTAGGCAACGCTTCTCAGATGGACAACACAGGTTCAGATCTAGCTCCGATACCATGATAAAAATGGCTAAATCATACACAGTTGCAGAAATATAAATATATTAAGCACAAATGGTGCATGTGTAAACACACTCACACACCGATTACATTCAAATCACTCTATTAAATAGAGTTTTTGAGATCCAACTTATTCCTAATTTAGAGAGAGTGGTTGAGAGAATTTCTCAACCATCACAAACCAATTTCTCAAATATGGAATGTAAGCATTAATTCCAACACTCGTTACAATACAATGGTCAAATACCATAGTTTATGAATACCACATGCCAAAAAAGGCATCTCTTTTTTCATATGACACTTGTTTATATGGAATTTTCTTTAATTAATTTAATTAAAAGGGGAAAATGACATGACTACTTCCGAGATAAATCTCAACCTTTGATTTGTGTATATTACTATGAACAATCTAGAATATTCCATGGAGGTATCCACCTAATAGTTATTGATAATTAAATTAAAATTCTAGAATACCTATTTTATAATAGATGCACCTATCAACATAATCAAAAGGATACTCTAATATATTATAAATAAAATATTTTTTTCTTTTGTAAGTTTGTTGGGATTACATCATCATCCTGCCCAATATATCACCCCAATGAACCACTCACTTTACATCAAGGAATTCCTTAATGGAGCACTCCATCACCATCTATGGAAGACCCATGGAAATAAATTTAATATCAACTTAAATAAAATATTTTAATTTTGACTTAAGTTTTGGAGTATCCACAGTAATAACCATATTTTTCAACCTTTCAAATCCCAACAGGGATCCATCATTAGGGCAATTTTTGAATGATCATTTAAAAATTGTCCTGATGATGGATCCCTATTGGGAATTGAAACTTTGACAAATATGGTTATTACTGTGGATACTCGAAAACTTAAAATGAACCAATGCCTAAAATCCAGAAAAATATTTTAATATCAATTTAAATAAAATATTTTAATATCAATTTTTTTTATATAAAAGAAGTAATTGAAAAAAGATAATTATTATTATAGTGATTTATATTTTAATTTTAGATTATAATATTTTTTAAATAAAATTAAAATTAATATAAGTATATGTGAGCTTAACAATATTTTTATTTTTTATTGTCTAATTTAAATAAAAAAATTTTATATTAATTTTCTATGTATAGAAAAGTAATTGAAAGAGAATTTGTTTTCTAGTCAAAATGATTCTATTAATTAATCCAAAGATTATATCATGGTTAATCAATTTTCATTATTCTTTCAGCATCACTCCTAATGGATTTGTCGGCCATAAGAGAAACACAAAAACTAATTACAAAGTGTTATAATCTACTAAGGACCCAAAAATGGAAAGACCAGAATGCCCAAAATACCCCTAAGATGAAGATACAACCCATAAACATCAAGGAGCAAGAGGATTTACTAAAACTGGATTATTAGGTTTGTTACCAACTTACGTGTCACAACTAGGATTCCAATGTGCCAAAAGGGGGAGGAAGAAAAACACAGCCAAGAGAAGGAGCAGAAGTATGGGCCACCTCCTCCTCTAACTCTGTTTCCACTCCTCCATCTCCTCCCATCTCCACAGCTTCCCCTCTGTGGTCAACTCATTTCCCTCTTGACCTTACCTTCTCCATGCTCTGCCGCATTTCCTATACATTTTCAAACCAACCCCTACCTGTTGAGACCAACTCCTTACCTCCAACAACACATGGAGATCCGACAATACCTTCAAACCCCTGTACATGACAGTAAAGTTCCCACATTGACTAGTCTAG
The DNA here is from genome assembly GCA_031772625.1 of Pinus tabuliformis. Taxonomy (NCBI): domain Eukaryota; kingdom Viridiplantae; phylum Streptophyta; class Pinopsida; order Pinales; family Pinaceae; genus Pinus; species Pinus tabuliformis. The sequence goes on from CM062816.1 coordinate 1,999,914,359, forward strand.
GCCTCCCTTGAGAAAGGTAATCCCTGCCAAGAGTTGCCACCTTTCTCTATCGAGTTGCCTCCATAGAATGGCAATAACCTCTTCCCTCTAGCAACTTCGTCTCCATCCAAATTAACACGACACCCCCTAAAACGAAATTGTTGTTCCAGAAGCTCTAAATACAAACTAGATGACCCAATTCGCCTAGACTAGAGAAAGAATGTACTATCGTAAATGATAGGCTAGGGATTCTTGCTCATCGAAAAAAAACACATAAATAGTAATACACCTAGAAAAGAACGTTGGGCTCCCCATGCCCGCTACCCCACCGACCTATATCTCATCCTTGGGCTAGAGGGCCTTGAGAGGTCTGATCAAACTCCCATAGAAGCAAATCAAACCTCGAGGACTAAGCACATGATTTCAATCCCCAATTGCAACTCCAATTAACCTTGTAGTCTTAAAAACCCAATATTTCCTCAACAAGAAATGGGAGCATGCATATGAAAGAAAAACTAAAATAATCCACCCCCAATATAAATAAAAGAAACATACTATGAAGGCTAAAAGGACAACCAAGGAGGCTTACTAAATTGATTTATGTTAAAAAATACTATTAAACACCCCACTAGTTGTCGAATTTAGTGTGAACCTCCCTTGCACTGAAATTTCCCAACAACGAATTGAACCAAAGTTAGATGCCTCACTAGGGTCCCAAACTTGGTGTATCTGACCTCCAATAGTACCACTGGGAATTCCCCACTTTCATTTAGGATTCTTTATCATAGAGTAAAATAACCTAAAGAGCATGAACTAGTGACCTACACAATCTCCTCATAGCCTACGCCACCCTCACGACTACCCATAACCAAGCTCACAAACACCAAGACTGATCTTGCCAACCCACACATACACCTACCACCCAAGATCTCAAAACTTCTACGAATTATATTATACATGCCACCATTACACCACATGTGCCCTGGTTCAAATTATGAGAGGGGGATAAGCCCCCTTGTTGAAAATGCAACAAGAAAATCCTAATTTAATTTTCCTTAATTAAATTAGGAATTAAATTGTAATTCCACATCTCATGACAACGTGCAATAGTTAACTAAGTTAATTTGAATTAGTTAGCTTAGTTAATTCGAGTTGGGAGTCTAACTAGAGTCATGTAGATTGTCTCCTACTTTTTTAGGAGCCCTTGTTGAGTTTATTTTGAGTTGTAATTATTTAAATTAGTTTAACTGAGTAAATTCAGATAAACTAGTTCCAATTGATGGAGGAATTGGTGGGAGATCTAGTAGTGGGGTGTAACCAACACTAATCAATCAATAAACTAAAGATTCACTCATAATTAACTCATGCATGTCAGATTAGAGAAATACCCAGTTAAGAATGGAGTTCAAGGACAATGTACTATCAGTTGTATAAGCATCTGAATTATACAGGTGGTGCATACAATCTGAGGAAGTCCTATGAGGATTGTGAAATTCATATTCGTGGAATTTCCCAATAAAATATGGGCTAATTCCCAAGGAAACTGTGCAAGGAAATAGGAGATTGGAAGACAACAGAATTTGCTAAATATTAGCTTGAGTTTGTTGGGTTGTGTTATATTCTTTCCACGACTAACCTATGTAGTGAATCGGGGGGTTAGAGGGGGCGGGGTGGGGGTTGGGGGGAAGCCCCCACTTTATTGCGCCAATTGCATAGCGGGGGGCTCACAGGCGGGGCAGTATCCCCCCCTGTCTGAGGGGTTTGAGGGGGGGTGGATAGCCCCCGTCTACGAGATTTGGGGCAGTGCCCCAGGAAAAAAAAAATTGGACCCTATATTAGGTTGAGCATACCTACCTATCGTTTTCGGTCCATGGTTTTGGACACGATGGTTTTCGGTCGATGGTATTGGATGCTTAGGCATGTATAAATATGTATTGTAACATTGAAAGGAACATAATGAAAAATCAAGCTGGTAGTCCCTGTTTTGGGATCCAATGAGAAAATCTCTGTGTATATGTGTTTTATGTGTTATGCTCTCGCTTTGTTTATTTTTCTGTGTTTTAGAATTCATATGCAGGTAATTTCTGTACAGGGTTAAAACCTACATTTGGTATCAAAGTTGTTTTGGCTTCAAGGGGACGCCTTTGTTGCTGATGGGTTTCACTCGGGCCTGTTGTAGACCCTATTCAGTGGGAGATCTGCGAGATCGATCTTGGTGGTGAAAGAAGATGGCGAGCAGTGGAAAGATAGAGATCGAGAAATTTAATGGTCAGAGTTTTGAGTTGTGGAAACTCAAGATGGAGGATCTGTTGGTGGATAAAGATCAGTGGATCACGGTAGATCTAGGTACTAAACCAACGGGAGTGTCTGATGAAGAATGGAAGAAGTTGGATTGGAAGGAAAAGAGCACAATACAATTATGTGTCTCAGATTCAATATTGCTGAATGTATCAGGGGAAGCTACAGTGAAGGCTTTGTGGGACAAGTTAGGGACTTTGTACCAATTTAAGTCTCTGGTGAATAAATTGTTCCTACAGAAAAAGTTGTATAACCTGAGGATGAAAGATGGAGACTTGGTGACAGAACATATGAACGCATTTAATACTGTGGCAAGTCAGTTAGCATCTGTTGATATTAAAATTTTAGATGAAGATAAGTGCATCAGTTTGTTGTGTTCTCTACCAAATTCATGGGATAGTCTGGTTATTACAATAGGTAGCAATGCAACTGCCTTGCATTTTGATGAAATAGTCTCATCCTTGTTGACAGAAGAGATGAGACGGAAAAATATGGAGAGCCGGAATGGTGATGCCTTGTCTGTACAAGGACGGTCCCAGAACAGAAACGAAAATAAGTCATCGAGTGGGAGATCTAAATCTCCAAGAAAACCTGTAAAGGTGGTGTGTTAGAAATGCGGAAAGGAAGGGCACTACAAAAGGAATTGTAAATCTAAATCTCCTGATAAAGGAAAGGGATCTGATGATGCTCCTTTTGCAAAGGTGAAAACCACCTCAGATGAAGGTGGGGATGTGTACTTGGCTTCTTCAAGTACACATGTAGATCATGAGGCATGGTTGATTCACTAAGGTGCATCCTTTCACTTCACTCCCCATAGAGAGTGGTTCTGCGAGTATGGGAAATACAATGATGGTGATGTCTTCTTAGGGGATGATAGGAAGGCTAGAATTGTTGGTCATGGAAAAGTAAAGTTGAAGTTGCAAGGTGGAAGGGTTAGAACAATTCTGGGTGTTATACATATTCCTGCATTGGCCAAAAATCTGATTTATGTAAGCAAGTTGGATGATGCAGGTGTAAAAATAGTGTTCGAGAAGGATACCTACAAGATGGTTTAGGAAGCACTGGTATTGATGTGGGGAGTTCGGATTGGAACTCTGTACAAGTTGCAAGGTAGCACGGTTGTTGATGGGTGCAATAGTTATGTGGTTCCTAAAAGTGGAGCAAAAAATCTAGTGGTCTCTGGAGAGAAGACCATGTTGTGGCATCAAAGGCTTGGACATATTGGAGAGAAGGGCCTTTGAATACTTCATGGTAAAGGTATGGTAGAAGGTATACGAGTAATAGCTCTCTGGATTTTGATTTCTGTGAAAATTGTGTATATGGGAAGCAGAATCGGGTGAGTTTCCCCTCTACTCGTAAGAGGGAGAAATAGATATTAGAGCTTGTGCATAGTGATGTGTTTGAACCTGTGAAGGTTCCATCACTGGGTAAGTTTGTGTACTATGTATCATTTATAGATGACTTCTCAAGGAATACATGGATATATTTCCTTAAGAAGAAATCTGAAGTCTTTGATAGGTTTAAAGAATTTAAAACTCGGGTGCAAAACCAGACAGAGAAGAAGATAAAGGTGCTAAGGACAGGTGGAGAGTTCTACAGTAAGGAATTTGAAGAATTCTGTAAGAAGTGTGGTATAGCACGATAGAAGACTACTCCATATACACCTCAGAAAAATGGAGTTGCAGAAAGAATGAATAAGGCGTTGATGGAAAGGGCAAGAAGCATGCTCAGTGGTGCCGGGTTAGGACAAGAATTCTGGGCAGAGGCGGTGGAGACAACATGTTACATGGTCAATAGATCACCTTGATCAGCGTTAGAGGATAAGACTCCACAAGAGGTACGGACTGTTAAGAAACCCTCTCTTTCACATCTGAGGGTATATGGATGTGACGCATATGTACATCTTCCAAAGGAGAAACAAACCAAGTTGGATAGTAAATCTGAAAAGTGCATCCCTATTGGGTATAAGGATGGTTTAAAGGGTTATAAGCTTTGGATCCTAGTAACAAGGAAGGTTGTGTACAACCCAGATGTGGTGTTCAGAGAGGTGAAAGATGTTATTAAACATGAGGTCCAACCAAAGGAACCTGAGAAGATAGAGTTTGAGCTAAAGGAGGAAGAATCAAACTCTACAACAGAGGAGGAATCAGAAGATGAAGAGCCACAAACTCTGGGTGTAAAAAAACCAGTTCTAGAAAAAAGGCTGCTAGAAAGGTGTAGTTCATCTACTTTCTGTTAAAAATTTTCTTTATCTATTACTGATGATGATCCCAGAACTGTGAAGGAAGCAGTAGATTCAGAGGATGGAAAACTTTGGAAAGAGGCCATAGTTGATGAAATGGCATCTTTGCACAAAAATGAGGCTTGGGATCTGGTGGAGTTGCCGACTGGAAGGAAATCCCATGGAAGAAAATGGGTGTTCAAGAAGAAGACAAATGCAGATGGAAAGGTGGAGAAATACAAAGCTCGGTTGGTAGTAAAGGGTTATTCCCAGGTGCTAGGAATTGATTCTGGTGATATTTTTCTCCTGTTGCCAAGGTAACTTCTATTAGGTTACTTTTATCTGTTGCTGTTGCTTTTGATTTTGAGGTAGAACAGATGGATGTGAAGACAACATTTCTTCACGGGGATCTAGAAGAAGAGATCTACATGAAGCAACTTGAAGGCTTTGTGGTGAAGGGTAAGAAAGAACTGGTATGCAAGTTAAAGAAGTCTCTGTATGGTTTAAAACAGTCACCAAGGATGTGGTATCATAAATTTGATACTTTTATACGGGGACTTGGCTTCACCAGAAGAAAATCTGATCACTGTGTGTATTTTAAATTAATTGGTGAGCGTGTTATTTATCTGGTCTTGTATGTGGATGATATGTTGCTGGTTGGAAATGACAAAGAAATTATCCAGGGTTTGAAGTCACAATTGTCCTCCGAATTCAACATGAAAGATCTTGGTGCTGCAAACTATATTTTGGGCATGGAAATTAAAAGAGACCAAGCAAAGAGGAAGCTCTGGTTAAACCATAGGAAGTACGTCGAGACAATACTACAGAGGTTTAATATGCGGGATAGTAAACCAGTGAAGGTTCCTATTCCTGTACGTGTAAAGTTATCTGCTGAACAATGTCCCAAGACACAAGAAGAGGAAGAGGATATGTCCCGTGTTCCATATGCAAGTGCAATCAGTAGCCTGATGTATGCAATGGTCTGTACTAGACCAAACATTGCACATGCAGTGGGAGCATTGAGCAGGTTTATGTCAAAACCAGGGAAGGATCACTGGACAACAGTGAAGCGGGTTTTCAAGTATTTACGTGGCACTAGTGATTATGGTTTGTGCTACCAAGGAAGACCAGGATTAGACAAAGTGTTGGATATTCATGGCTTTGTTGATGCAGACTGGGTTGGAGATTTGGATCAGAGAAGATCTACAAGTGGGTATGTGTTTAACCTATTTGGAGGTGTAGTCAGTTGGATGAGTAAGAAGTAATCTGTAGTGGCACTATCAACTACAGAGGCAAAATACATGGTAACCACTCATGCAAGAAAGGAAGCAATTTGGTTGCAGAGATTGTGTTCAAGTATGGGGTTAGTACAGGGAGCTATAAAGATAGACTGTGACAACCAAAGTGCAATTTATTTGGCAAAGAACCATGTTTATCATTCAAAGACAAAGCACATTGACGTTCAATATCACTTTGTGAGGGATATGATAGAAGACAAAAAGGTGTTGCTGGTAAAGGTGGACACTTTGAAGAATACTGCAGATGCATTGAAAAAATCTGTGAGCTCTGAGAAGTTCTCTTGGTGTAGAGAAACAATGGGCATTTCAGGGCTGGAAAAATGACTAAGCTCTCCTGTGGTCCCCTGTGGAAAGAAAACAACAAGTGGGAGAATGTTGGGTTGTGTTATATTAGGTTAGGCAGACCTACCTATGGTTTTCGATCTATGGTTTTGGACATGATGGTTTTCGGTCCATGGTTTTGGACGCGTTGGTTTTCGGTCCATGGTATTGGATGCTTCGTCATGTATAAATATGTATTGTAACATTGAAAGGAACATAATTAAAAATCAAGCTGGTAGTCCTGGTTTTGGGATCCAGTGGGAAAATCTTTGTGTATATGTGTTTTATGTGTTATGCTCTCGCATTGTTTATTTTTCTGTATTTTAGAATTCGTATGCAGGTAATTTCTGTATGGGGTTAAAACCTACAGAGTTTGTCTAGGAAGCAATGAGATAGATAGAGATACTGCGGAGGTTGCTCGGGATTGAGAAAAGAATTGTAATATTCTCATATGTTCTTATTAATGCAATATACATATAGCAGGGGTTTTTAGCTATGGATTTCCCCATAAAATTATTGTGTTATGTGTGATTGAATTCTTTCTCTTTTATGCTTCATGATTTCATCGATTGTTTATTGTTTTCGATGATGAGTAGAGTAGATTCAAGTCAATTGTTTTAGCATATTACAATCTGCAATTTGAATCTACAAGGAATTTATACATGATATCGAATTTGAAATCACTATAGAAGAGCAGAATACAAATTTGTCTTTTGCAAGCGAAATTGAATTTGCAATATCATACTTCAAAGTGAGCAGGATGTCATTCGACATATTGAGACTCGAATATGCGCTTGAGGGAACTTTGAACTATATTTCTTGGAAGGACAGGATGGTTGTAGTGTTGGAAGACAACATGCTAAAGGAATTCATAGATAAAGATATTCCTAAGTCAGTTGACGCTTAGGATCTGGCAGAGTGGAGAAAGTGTGTGGGAAAGGCAAGAAGGATTATCTTAGAAGGAGTTCGAGATCATATTGTCTTGAACCTCCACAGTAAGGAAACTCTATTTGAAATGTGGAAGGCCTTGATAGACCTCTTTCAAAATAGAAGTGACCATAGGAAGTCAACATTGAAGGACAAGCTTAGAAAGATCAAGATGGAGAATGGTGACATAATACTGAAGTACTACTCCAAGTTCACCCAATGTCGGGATGAGCTTGCAAGTGTCGATGTTATAGTTGCTGGAGGCTATATGGTGAGTCTAGCACTTTTAGGCCTTCCCAAGAGTTATCACAACTACCAGGATTGAGTTAATGGGAGGGAGAAGCTACTAGAGGGGGAGCGATTGTGGTTTGGCTTGGTACAAGAAGAGATTTGGCAGAACACCAGAGATGGATCCTCATCCAAGCATGATGATGAGGGGAAATACGCCTTAGCTGGAAAGATGAGGAAAGGGAAGGGGAAGTCATCCCATTCCAAATCAAATTCCAGTTAGGGAGGAAAGAAGACATGTCAAATATTAAACGTTTTCACTGTCATACTCTAGGACACTATGCCACAAAGTGTCTATATAAGAAGGTCGGTAAGAAACCCTAAGGAGGAGTGACAGGTGAAGCTCTTACTTCATAATTCAAATTGGTTTTCACCCTCATCGCTTGTATGGTGACATTGGTGATGGGTAATGTGTGTAGGTTTTAACCCTGTACAAAAATTACCTGCATAAGAATTCTAAAATACAAAAAATAAACAATGTGAGAGCATAACACATAAAACACATATACACAGAGATTTTCCCCTGGATCCCAAAAATGAGACTGCCAACTTGACTTTTCATTATGTTCCTTTCAATGTTACAATACATATTTATACATGCCGAAGCATCCCATACCATGGACCGAAAACCACGTGCAAAAATCATGCACAAAACCATAGGTAGGTCCACCCAACCTAATATAGGGTCCAAAAAGAAAATTTTCTAGGACACTGCCCCGGACCCCATAGAGGGGGTTACCTGCACCCCTCAAACTCCCTGTGACCCCCCGCTATGCAATCAGTGCAACGAAGGGGGGGCTCCACCCCCCCTCTAACCCCCCCATTAACTACGTGGGCTAGTCGTGGAAAGAATATAACACAACCCAACATTCTCCCACTTGTTGTTTTCTTTCCACAGGGGGCCACAAGAGAGCTTATTAATTAATCCAACCCTGCAACGCCCATTGTTTATCCACACCAAGAGAACTTCTCAGAGCTCACAAATTTTGTCAATGCATCTGTAGTATTCTTCAAAGTGTCCACCTTTACCAACAACACCTTTTTGTCTTCTATCATATCCCTCACAAAGTGATATTGAACATCAATGTGCTTTGTCTTTGAATGATATGCAGGGTTCTTTGCCAAGAAAATTGCACTTTTCTTGTCACAGTCTATCCTTATAGCTCCCTGTACTAATCCCATACTTGAACACAATCTCTGCAACCAAACTGCTTCCTTGCTTGCATGAGTGGTTGCGATGTATTCTGCCTCTGTAGTTGATAGTGTCACTACAAATTGTTTCTTACTCATCCAACTGACTACACATCCAAATAGGTTAAACACATACCCACTTGTAGATCTTCTCTGATCCAGATCTCTAGCCCATTTTGCATCAAAAAGGCCACGAATATCCAACACTCTATCCAATCCTGGTCTTCCTTGGTAGCACAAACCATAATCACTAGTGCCACGCAAATACCTGAAAACTCACTTCACTGTTGTCTAGTGCTCCTTCCCTAATTTTTACATAAATATACTCAATACTCCCACTGCATGTGCAATGTCTGGTCTAGTACAGACCATTGCATACATCAAGCTACCAATTGCACTTACATATGGAACATGAGACATGTCCTCTTCCTCTTCTTGTGTCTTGGGACACTGTTCAACAGACAACTTCACACCTACAGGAATAGGAACCTTCACCAGTTTACTATCCTGCATATTAAACCTCTGCAGTATTGTCTCGACATATTTCCTATGGCTTAACCAGAGCTTCCTCTTTGCCCGATCTCTTTTAATTTCCATGCCCAAAATATAGTTTGTAGCACCATGTCAGGCGGAAAGAGTCGATAGTGCGGACAAAACCAACCTCCCTAGGAGCCTAAGACTCTCTAGTGACAAACAAGACAAACAAGAGCAATCCTTCTCTAAACATGCATTTACTATATAAGAAATCAAGTGTTTAGATCCTACCTGTAATCCAACGCTGTTGCAGTAGTCCAGCCTCGCTGATCCGGATGAGCTCCTCCTTCACTTCGAAACCTGCATTCACTAACAATCAAACGATTAAATAGCACTTGATAATCTCATAAAATAAAACATTTTTAACACATAGACCAAGGAGTACATGAAACAACTCATAAATAACAAGTTATTGAGAAGAATGGACTCATTTGCATTAATAGGAAACAAAAGGAACAATTACAACCTGAGCCTTGGTGTTGTGCAAGTCCCTCCCAGGGTCCATCAAGAGTTCTCCTTTACTTTGACAAAGCTCACCCACTTCCAAATAGAACAAGCAAAGATGGCAATCTCTCCTCACAAGCTTCTAAATGGGAGTCCTAATTCTAGCAGCATCTACCCTTAGAAATGTTTAGCTTCCAACCTCCTCTCCCTCTGGTCCATGCCTGTATTTATAGTGCTCTAGAGGAAGTTATTCAGGTCCACCATTAATGGGATAATCCCCTCTTTGGATGGGATAGCTCCCTTATTGATGGGATAAGTTCCTCTTTGGTAGGGGTACATGAACCATCTGGAGGCGCTCAATACACGTCGAACAACCTTCTAGAATACTCTAGAAATGACCAAAAGTAACTTTTTAAAGATGAAACTTGCGCATTTTGACCTTTACAGGGGTACGCACCTGCCCCTTTACATACAGAGCGTACAAGTACGCAGTTTTTGTGAACATTAGGTGCGTATCCGCAGGTAAGGTTGAGAGAACCTGCGTACCCATAGATAAACACATTTATAAAGACTTTCTCTCTTTTTGGAGTTTGACATGGAGAGCAGAGGCATAAGACTTGCCCAGGAGGATAGTATGACTGTTGATAGAGCCATACTAACTGTAAATAGTCATGGTGACATTTTTTAGTGTAACAGATTGCCCCCTAAAGTGCGAAGCCTGTAATAGATTAGGGTTTTGTATTATCTAGGAAGGGTGAAGCGCTTTATCATTTCAAGGATTATCTCGTGGAGAGCCTGGTCATAACCTGCAATTTTCAACACAAAATACATGTATAAGATTATATCATCGCTGAGGTAGGCATTCCCATACTCAGATCAAAAATTTAACTAACAGACTAACTACTCTGATACAGGAATGATCTTGCAGTACATCATAATCATAGACTTTTGTAGACACAGTATGGGCGCGGCCATCTGTTTATGATTAGTCTACTTAGATAATGAATACAAAACTCCTCGCAGCCTGGATGGTGGAAACTAGATCCAGGGTCTTCATTTCTAATTCCCGTATTGGTACGATTCTAGCCATGCGAATAAATGAGTTGATGTCGAACATGGTAGAAACCACTTGATTACCAGTCGATGATGTAAACTGTTAACAAGTGTGAGAGAGACCACCAGTAATGTCAATGGTTCTCAAAGTACCCAGTACAATCCATGAGATGTGAATGAATGAGTTGATGTTGAACATTTCACGGAATCCTTCGATCGAGAGTCAATGATGTAAACTGACGTCAAAGGCGAGAAACCTGCCATTGATGCATGCAGACTTCAAGGTACTGACGATTTCTAAGTCATCTCTCTAGATAATGTGCTGATGTCGATAGAAAGCGACCCGTTGCAGGCAAGCCCACAACACGAAATCATTGATCAAGTTGAAGAAATGTTGCTGTAAGGACTGACTCAGGGATGATCAAATGGATGACAAGTATTTTGCAGATGAAAGTTTTGCTTGCAGACCTCTTGAACACATAACGACACGACAGATGGCTTGGTAATGAATGACTCAAAGTTAATCCCCGGAACCCAGCTGAAGACTTTCAAAGTGGTTTGATCAACTGTGAGGTAAAGGATTTCCCAACCCAGGTGAATGAAAAGTGTCGTGTTCAAGAGTGGTAATAAGGTTTCTTCTGAGACAAAGGATAACAAATAGGCTCATTCTTCTCTCTTTTCCCCCACCATTTCTGGCAAGTACCTCTTTATTTTTAACAAGCTTGAGGAGGATAACATATGCTTGATTATAAGCTCATCCTTCGGATGAGTCCAACCTAGTTTTGATTCGAACCCTAGGAAGGAGTGGTTCGTTCCTGTTTGTAATTGAACAGGTCCTTTACTGTGAAATTTTAACGAGCCCAGTATAGGAGAAACTCGGCGTTTTTCAATTTTAGAGAGTCTGAAAAACTTAAGAAGACTCCAGGTTGAACTTTTTCGTAAATTTGTGTCTCCCAAGCCCGAAAAAGTATAAAATAATACCTGGGAGAACCGCTTGATCTCGCGACCAAGGAGTACTTTCATGATTAGTGTCTCTGACCTGAAAAGTAAAAAGCGATCAAGGACACGTCGTTTTATTTCCGTATCGAGTTTGAAACGACAAAAACCCGGCAATCTTTTCCTGATTTTACGGTCAGAAAAGGGCTATAAGGGGACCATCTTTTAATTCCGTTTTAACGAGTGTAAAAGAAACACTCGGCGATCTTTTCATGTTTTAGGAGTCAGAAAAGAGCTTAAAAGATGACTCTGACGTGAAAAATGATAATTTACCCTAAAGTCCCTTTGTCCTGCACAGAAACAACACATTACTCATACCTGTTTAAGATGGGCAAAAATTCATCGAAAATGTCCTTTCATGGTGAAAAATAAACAAATCTAGCATTTATTTATCCAAAAAACCTATAAAAAGACTTCTTACCATGTCATTTTTACCATTTTACTGTTGAGGTTGAGAAAAGGGCTTTTGACAAGAAACTTCCCGTGAAGATTGCGGAGAATCCGACCGTCAGAATCGAACGCCGTTTCACCAGGTATTCTACAACACCCCTCTCTTGTTTTCCATCCGTTTAGAATTCATTTTTAAGCTTTTATTTGATTTTTTGGGGGCATTGGGGTTTCAAAATGCGCCCTTCGGGGTACGCAGGTCATGCACTGCTGACCTGCGTACCCCGATATTTTCCCAATGGGAAAATTACGGGGTGTACGCACCTGGCCTTAAGGGAACCTGCGTCCAGGCGCTCTGTCCCTAACGGTCGGGGTGCGTACCCCGAAAAACACAAATTGAAACCCTTGGCCCTCCAAAATAGACCAAAATTTTTAAATTTTATGGATTCTCACTGATGTTTTATGATGTGCAGGGAGCACACCATGCTTGATTGGTGCGAAAGAGAGCATGAGGATGTTGATTTGGCCGCGATAGGTCATCAACCTTCCATTGATGCATTAAAAACATGCTGACTGTACAAATACTGGGCCATACCTGGCATGAGGGGCCAAGTGCCTTTTCTTGAGTGGCTGGTTGAAAGGTGGAACATTCAGGAGCAATGTTTCTACATCGGAGAGCACCAGCTCGAGATAGAGCCCTCCGACATATATTTTCTCACTGGCTTGCCTAACAGGGGCGAGCAACTTTCTCTATTCGGGACTAGGCCGGGTGGCCAATCCCTTGCTAGTCTCCGACTAGAGTGCAGCAACAACCAAAACCATGAGAAGGGGATAGAAATCAAGTACATATCCCGACCTGAACTTATGGTGATAGCCTTTACTATTACCAGACTTTGCGGCGCGGCCGCTTTGCACCAAGCCACCGGGTCCCAAATGCGGATGGCTATAGACTGTTTCCAAGGCACCATTTTCAACTGGTGTGATGCTGTGTTGGCTAATTTGAAGGGCCAACTAACCAGGGCAAAGAGAGGACAACTTAAGACCTTTGGATATGGGCCTATAGTTGTAAGCTTTTCCCTAGAGAGAGTTCCAATGCTGGTCCCCCAGCATCTTACAGTTCCAGTTGGGGCGCCTCGGGAGCCTAAGTTGACGAGATGGGTTGCGGTAATGGCCCGGCATCCTGATGAGGGCGCAGCAGTTGTTCGATTTCCTGATGGTTACTTTCACTGGCTAGAGAGCCAGGTCTTTGCTATTCAGGACTTTCCTTATGCCGGAATGGATTTTCGAAATGATCCGGACATGGTTCTTCCACAGGGAGAACAGTGGGACGACAGAGGTATTTCATTTTCCACAAGTTTTCAAATTATGTTTTTTTTTTTTGTTTTTATATATCGCCTCAAAACTGACAGCACAAATTTTCAAAATGCAGATGTAGGTCCGCGGCGTCCAGCCAACCTCCGGGCTTTTGAGAGGAGAGTACCAGCTGTACCAGCACCAGCCCCACAGGATGCGGCCGCAGAGACCTTAGCCGAGCTGGAACAGGATCTAGAGCGTCTGACGACGGATATACCAGAGACCACCATAGATGATATTCCTATTCGACTTCAGCGCTATGTGGTTGCAGTCCCAGGACCTTTTAGGAGGTTCTTGTGTAGGGTAGCGCGGGCAGTGGTCTCGTATAGAGAGCACCACCAATGATTGACTAGTCACTTTTGTAGACACATATGACATTTTGGCTTTTTGTACTTATCATTTTTGCCGATCATAAGGTGTTTTCAACCTATGATCGAAGACGATGTATATTTTTGACACACTCCTATCTATATATATATCATTATTACCGGCTTATCTTGTTTAACGTATGTGATGAAATGTTTTTAAATTTACTTGTATGATTATCGCAAATGTCTGTTCAAGATTGGAGAAGCAATTGCATCTGCTAATGTATTTAAAGACCTTGGAATATGTTGATATTCAATGTAATCAAATTCACGTTCCAAGAGACGCACTCTCAAAAACAACCTTAATAACACAGGATTTCTAATGGCATATACTCTATTAAGCTGTAATACAACGAGTTCAGAATCTAACCTCACTATCAAACGTCGAATTCCAAATGAAATAGATTCAGACAATAATTCAACCACTGCACTGTATTCTGCAATGTTGTTCGTCGTTTGACCGAGGCTCACCCCATGCATAGAAACTAACTCGTCAGAGGGCGAATAGATAACCCAAGCTACGGAAGAGATATTCCGTGTACTACGACAAGCACCATCAGCAAATCCAATGTACGTTTGGAGAGGCGTCGACATCTGCAATATCACGAGTAAAACCAAGATAAGCCAGAATAACGACGAGAAACACACTTTCTAAGCTAAGCACACTATCTAAACTAACAAACATACTATCTAGAAATAAAACCTAACCTAACTAAAATTCTCCGTACCCACCATTTAAGCATAATACCTCTTTAGGTAAAGTCCATTTCTGGGTTTACCCAAGGAGTCCCCATCAAAATCTACCAGCTCATAGGCCCCTTTTGCTAGCTTTCGCTTTACAATGTAGGGTCCATGCCACATAGGAACGAATTTTCCAGAACCTAGCTTATCGTTAGCTTGATCATATAACATCACTAGGTCTCCCTCCGAAAAACTCCGAGGGGTCACATTTCTATCATACTGAGCTTTCATTCGCTTCGCGTGAGTCTCGATTGCCAATGCAGCGTCACGTCGAGTCTCATCTAATTGAGCTAAGTATAATAAAATTTTCTCCTCTTCGGAAGTGGCTGGGAGTAATTCGACAGCCATTTGAAGTGATGGGATCTCGCATTCAATGGGTAACACAGCTTCCAAGCCATAAACTAGCTGGAAATGAGTGAACCCTGTTGATATTTTCACTGAAGTTCGGTATGCCCATAGCGCTGAAAATAACATGTTATGCCAATTCAACTGATGAATACCAATGGTTCGTCGGATCATGATAACCAGAACTTTGTTGATAGACTCAACCAAACCGTTGGCTTGCGGATAATAAGGAGTAGAGCTATCGTGGTGCAAACCAAGATGGCTTGTAAGCTCAGTCATCATGATGTTTCGAAAATGGCTCCCATGGTCAGTGATGATTGCTTGTGGGACACCAAACATAGTTATAATGTGATTGAATACGAAAACTGCAGCTGTTTTGCCGCTTGCGTTGAATGTAGGCATCGCCTCGGCCCATTTAGTAAAATAATCAACCGCGAGGATGATATACGCATGCCCCCCGGCCGAGTGAGGGTTACAAGTAATAAAATCGATACCCCATTTGGCGAAAGGACCAACGACAATTATAGGATGGAGAGGAGCAGGCGATGCGCGCATCTTGCGATCAAACACTTGACAGTTGTGGCATTTTCGGACCGCAATGATACAATCTTTAAACATGGACGGCCAGAAATAGCCAGCGTGCAACACCTTCTGAGCTGTGGCATACCCAGACATATGACCGCCACATGCTCCAGAGTGACAATCATTCAAAACTCTTTCAGCCTCTTCGTGAGTTAAGCAACGTCGAAAAACTAAGTCTGCCCCCCGGAGATAAAGTGTATCTCCAATAATCTTGTATTGCTGGGATTGAAAACGAATTTTTCGACGTTCCGCCTTTGAAGCTTCAGGCCGAAAGGTTTGGGTTTGGAGATAGATGATTATATCCCCGTACCACGGATCTAAAGTACTGATAAGAAACAAATATTCGTCCGCAATGGACTCCTTTGCCACAGTTTCTGTATCAGTACGCGGGAAATCACACATCAATTCCGCAAAAACTAAGGATTTCTTAGACTTGGATTTCCCAAACTCCAAGTCGAACTCTTGCAGGATAACAATCCATTTAGAGTACTTGCCCCCTAGCAGTTGTTTTGTCAAAATATAAATCATAGGGTTGCAATCCGAAATGACTGTAGTTTTACGGAGAAGAATGTAGTGACGAAAACGCTGGACAGCTTGAACGGCTGCCAGGGCCAATTTCTCCACATGCGAATATTTTAGCTCAGTGGGGTTTAATGTCCTACTAAGATAATATATCACATGTTCTGCTCCGAATTCATCTTCTTGAACTAACACCATTCCAATGGTGGAATGCGAAGCTGCGAGGTATAAGAAGTAGTCCTGGTTGTAGTTGGGAGGATGCAACAACGGTGCATGGGTCAACGCGTGCTTAAGTGCATCAAAAGATTGTTGGGCAATCTTGTCCCAAAGGAATTGAGCATTCTGTTTCAACAACCGTGTAAAACCTTTAGTGACCTCGGCGTAATTTGGAATGAATCGGCGTAAAAAGTTCGCTTTCCCTTGCAAACTTTGGAGTTGGCGCAAAGTCGAAGGAGGCGGCAATTTGATGATAGCTTCGACCTTCGAGGGATCGACGCGAATGCCGGCTTTTGAAACAACAAATCCCAGCAATCGACCCGTCTCTATACAGAACACACACTTGTGGGGATTCAACCGAATTCGATAATGCCGACACCTCATAAATATTGCTCGTAAGTGGACAAGGTGATCAGCTCGATGTAAAGAATGAGCAGGCAAATCATCGAGGTACGGTTGCACAATGTGCTTGATGTCATGAAATGCGTCAGACATCGCCCGTTGAAAAGTGGCCCCGGCATTCTTAAGCCCAAAAGGTAATTTGCAATAAGCAAATGTCCCCCATGGACAAATGAATGTCGTTTTTGGTTGGTCGGCAGGTAGAATATTGATTTGATTATAGCCCGAAAAACCATCCATAAAGGAAAACATTTCACTTCTGGCACAATTATCAATAAGTTGATCGATATAAGGCGTAGGATAGTTGTCTTTTGGACATGCTCGATTTATATCCCTATAGTCGATACAGATTCTTATTGTTCCTTGTTTCTTGTTGACTAGAACAATATTCGATACCCAATCCGTTAACGGGATTGGATAAATGAAACCTGCTTTCAACAGCTTCTCGACTTTTGCTTTAATCGCAGCCGCTTTCCGAGGGTGAATCTGACGCAACCGTTGTCGGACGAGTTTAGCGTCCGGGTAGGTCTTTATTTCATGAACAACAATGGCAGGATCGATTCCCGGCATTTCCTCGTAAGACCAAGCAAACACATCACGGAATTCTTGGAATAGGGCCTTGTAAGTTTGGATTTCATCTTCTGTACATGAGGCACCTATATGAATGTTTTCCTCAATTCCGGGCTTCACTGAAATATCAATGGGAATAGTGCGAGAAATATTCCTTAAATTTAGCTCTGAATCAGAATGTTTCGTGGGATTCTGAGCATTTTTGACATATTCAGTGGTAAAGATAGATGAAAAATCATTTTCAAAAGCATCATCCTTAGGTAAAAACGAAGATCTGTGATGGAGATCTTCCCATGGTAGATCGTCTACACTTAGGATTTCACGAAGTTGTTCGTCAGATGACACAACTTCGGGAAACGCTATCCGTTCTAAGGTTGATGTGAAAAGTGATTCTTCACTGACCACATTCATTTGGTCGATTTGGGTTGAACGCGAGTCGGTAAAAGACATGACGGCTTCATAAGCAATTTCATATGGACTCAAAGGCATAGCATCACCGAATGAGTCTATCTCAGATTCAGATGGGACAATCCAAGGATCATCATAAATAATGTTGTCTGATGTAATCATATGAATTGATGCAAATGAAGGGTCTGCGTTGATTGGAGGGAAAGGAAAAGTTCCCAGTAAACCGGAATCTTTAACTAAACCTACGCCAACGTCCCTATAAGGGATTGTCGTCTTACCGACATGCTGGATACTCTCTGAAGAGGCTGGGTCGGATGAAAAGTATGTCAGCTGATCAATTGTCACGATCTTACCGTTATGTGGAAACTTTATTACTCTGAAGACCGATGAAACGACTGTTGTCATAGCATATGACCAACTTCGACCCAAAAGAAGGTTGTAGTCTAGAGGGGCATCAACCACTTCCACATCCAGACTAACGGTTTTACCTTCTACCCCTATAGGCAATTCCTGTAGAATACCAAACGGACGGAACCCACGGCCATCAAAGGCCTTAAGGATGGTCGGGGATTGGTTTAACGAAGGAGAACCAAGCGATCTCCAACATTGAATCGACATAATACACGTAGAAGCTCCCTCATCAATCACAGTCCGATGAATAGGCCTGTTTTTTACTATCACTGGAATTTGGAAAGCCATTTGATGGGGTAGACGCAGTGTACTATTTTCTAGATTGAAGATTATCAGATTCGGGTCCTGAACATCAACAGCTCCGATAGCCGACAAAAGTAATTTTCGTTGTGCTGGGCATGATTGCAGCACTTCTAAAGCCGACATTGCTGAGGGTGAAACAGCTAAGTCCTCAACAATGTTGTAATTTTGGGCCGCTCTCGCATGTGGATTGAAAGCAGACCTTCGAAGTACACCCTTGGCGGGCGGTTTGATTACTAAGTCTGGGTTAGGTTTTTCGATCTGTAGTGGATCGGAACCAGGAGCTGAGGTTGATGGATTAGAATGAGAAGATTCTGCTTCCTTACCATCAACAGGATTCCTACTACCATAATCTTGCGATCGAGTCGCAATCCTCACATGAGACATCATCAAAATGGGTTCTTCACTGGCAGTCAAGGAAGAACCTATCATCTTATTCTCCTGCTCTGGAAATGGATTTTTTAACACAACAGGAGTGGGAGAACCTTTGACTATTTTCACAACCTCGGCCCGATGAGGGCAATCTCTTGTAAAATGATCCTCTTCACAAATGAGACAAGGATATCGAGGTTTGCGCTTTTCATCATTGGTTTCTGACTTTTCCGTTTTCTCCTTCGGAGCCTTGTCTGCTTTAGCCTTCTTCTTTCCTTTCTTCTTTCCACCATTTTTTGATTTGGCCGTAGATGACTCTACAGCGTGAATATCGGCGGAAAGTTCAGGGGAAGACTCTCCTGTCGGGGAATCGGGCAAAGTGATTATAGGAGTAGTTGAAGCCTTGGAAGACTTCTTCTTACTCTTTGTATTCACGATACCAATCATACCATCAGCGGCATGAGATCCCAAAGGAGCAGCAGTGATTTGATTCGATTTTGGAAGATTTGGAATCTTCTCGTGTAACGTACCCGACTGAGTATAAACTAAGTCAAGGTATTGTGCCTGAGCAATGACTTGCTCCTCAGTAACTACTCCGGCCTTAGCTACATCTTCAGTAATCTTCGGTAATAATGATTTAACAAACCATTCAGCTAAGATTTGGTCCGGAATAAAAACTTTCACTAACCTTCTTCGACGTCTCCACTCATGAATGTGATCAGAAATATATGTGGACGTTGATTGTTTTAGTGAAGTTAATAACTCCGTGCCGTTATCGTATCTGACCGGCAACTGAAAGTGAGTTAAGAACGAGGTAGCTAACTGGCTGAAATTGTAAAAAGAGGCCCATGGTAACTCAATGTACCACTTGGCCGCGAGACCAATGAGTGTACGCTGGAAAAGACGTAAGCGGATCGAATCATCCGAGATAGAATTTGAAGCACACCAGAGATGGTAAGTCATCACATGATTGGACGGATCCTCTCCAGACTTACCTTCGAACTTGGGTATATCACTGGGCAACTTATTTGGCATTGGCGGCTAGAACTGAAGATATTGAATTGGATCGTTCGTTAGGCGCGTCAAGTCTGGTAAATCCAAAGTTGCGATAAACGGTAATTGCCGGTTAGGATCTCTAAAACTCTGGGTCACAAGACCAGTCCCAGGAGGAGGATATCCAGGATAACTAGGAACAGGAGTCGCATTAGGGATATTATAGCCTCTTGGAAAACCAGGATTAACTGGACCGTACTGGGGTTGTTGAGGTTGTTGATAAGTGTACCCAGGATACGGTTGATACTGGTAAACCGACTGCTGAACAGCTTGCCCATGTTGGTACTGTCCCTGGTACGGTTGATGAACAAATTGAGGCTGAGTAGTGACAACCGTACTTATACCAGGCTGACCTATAGGCATCTGGACCGTGGTTTGAATCGTAGATCCAGACAACGGTAAAGATGTCTGAGGAGTGGTTGCAGAGATAGTAGAAACCGGAGCTGTCGATACTCCAGAAGTAAGCGCGGCAGATGTAGCGGTAGTTGCAGCAGCCGTTTGAGATGGAGTACCAGGTGCAATTGGCGGCTGAGTAACTACCGAAGTTACAGAAGTTTGAACATTTGACTGGACGGGTTGCGGTTGCTGGGGTGGACCAGAAACTACGGGTTGTCCAGCTTGAGGTACCAACTGTATACTTGGCTGCAACACCTGTTGACCCTGTGATGGATCCCACACTATCATTCCGGGGTATTGACCCGTAACAGGTTGAGGATACTGAGATCCATAAGCGGATTGAGGATAGGATTGATAATTGAAAGGTACAGTTCCCATACCTTGAACATATGGCTGACCTTGAGGTGGTTGATAACCTTGACTCGAGTATTGACCTTGAGGTTGATAACCTTGAGGTAAATACGGATACTGGGGTTGACCTTGACCTTGAGGTTGATACCCTTGGGGTTGATACCCTTGAGGTTGATATTGATACTGAGGTTGACCCTGGGGTACATATTGAGGCTGGGGTTGACCTTGAGGCATGTATTGCACCATAGGTACATACTGACCTTGAGGTTGCCCCCCAGACACGATTTGTGTACCTTGAGGTTGCCCCCCAGGCGTTAACTGAGGCTGCCCCCCAGGCGGTAATTGGCCACCTTGAGGTTGGGAAACGGGAACTGAACCTGACATCATGTAAATGTCTCCTACACCCAATGGTATATTACCATTGTTTCCAGCTAATAACCCATGATCAATGGGTTGAGGAGATGCCCCCGCAAAGGTACCAGAAAGTGATTGATACCCGGTGGGAACAGAAGGACCGCCGTGTAAGAAAGATTCAGGAGTTTGAGTAAACACGGACGACTGACCAGACATATTTACAGGAGTATAAATACCTCTAGGTGGAAAGGGAGTACGAGGTGTAGAAAAACCTACCCCTGAGTTGTCTAAATAATTGGTTAACGAAAGGTACCAAGTAGTACTTCTAGGAGGACTGTAAAAGATAGATTCACGCTCCCTGAGCTCAATAGTAAGTTGATCTTCAAGGTTAGAGACGCCTATTTCTTCCTCTGGGGCAAGTTCTTCGATAGCAATCAGACCAGTAGGAAGATTTTCGGTGATAACTCGTTCTACTCTTGGTGAATCTGGAACACTAGAAGTTGGAGTAACAGGTTCAGATATTTCAGGTTCTTCGCCTGTATCACTAGTAGACGAAAAACTACCAGCAAGCTCAGAAACTGTAACAGCTTCAGGATTATAACCTGTCTCTAGACTTTGGTAATCTGGATGGACTACCAAGGAAGATTCTCATTCTTCAGGTGAACCTACTCTACTGCCACTAGGAGGAGTTACAAGGACCTTCAAACCTTCTAGATTACTCGGGTCGTCTCGAGGAGGTTCACCTCGAAGTCTACGGGATCTCCTCAACAATTCGGCCACAGAAACAACTTCAGGAGACTGGCCCCGAAGTCTACGGGACTGTCTCGGTAATTCCGCCACAGCTAAAAACTTTTAACTACTACACACGAAAACAAAGTAAAATCTCAAATCAAACCACCTAAAGTCTCTAAAGAACCAAACAAATTTGAAGCACACGCCTAAAGAATCTAGGGCGTCATACCAAGCACAAACAGTAGCCTTCCAGACCGAAAACGCTAGTTGGAGATGAAAACCAACATCGCCGGATTCAGTACAGAAGTGGCGGGTGGAACAGTTACCCCGGCAACCTGCTTAATGAATAGACCGGCACAAGTTCCTCCACTTTAACCGTCTCGAGTGAAGTGAACCCCCCGGAAAATCCAAGTGAGTCTAGCCGACGTCTGCTCCAGGTATAGTGGGATCTTCCCTCCACCGTCACCTCGGTAGAATCCTAAAGATAATGGTCACTAAGGCTACCAACCGCAACAAATGCACCTGGGGGAACAGTCTACACTCCGACAGCACGCAAGGGCAGAGTATCAAGCTCAATCCCCTTGCCGGTTCCTTGACAATAATCCAAGGTTTACCGACAAGTGACCCCTGGCTCCTCGACAATGGTTAATCCGAGGTTTACCGTTTGTAATACGTGCGTGTCTGGCGTCGTTCCCAACGAGGGAGGATTGATCCCCTCACTGGTTCGGACACGAGCTCGTGCTTCTCCTTTAAGAGGAGCTTTCCCAGAGTACAAATGAGACAATTGGATTTATTCTATCACAAGATAAGCTACTTGTTTGGTTTTGTTGTCTTGGAGAGTTAATTACTCTCCTACTCCAAGACACTAGCCTGATCTAAATTGGTGTTTCAGAGCCCTAGTAAATGAAAGTTACTACGTTGATTTTACTTTAAGCGTTAATTTTATGGTTTTTCTTAAAGACAAAAGGTAGCGGAAATGAAACCAATGGTGTGTAGACTCGACTCAAACCACTACAAAGATGCACCTAAGATGATTTACGCTGCCTTTCTCTTTCAATGAAACTCCTAACTAAGAGAGTTGGAAAATGCAAATTTTATAGAAAACAACTTTCTTAGTAAAGACAATCAAAGAAACAATTCTCTTTATCTTTCCAAGCATACAAACATGACCACTCCTCACGTGCACGAAAAATTCTTTTTCTTTCAAAATCCCTCAAAGCTACTTGAAACAAAACTTTTCAAAGGAGATGTTTTTGTATTTTCTCTTATTTAATAAAGCATATAAATCTATTTTAACGAAAATCAATCTCAAAAGCTATAAAATCTATGAAAAATTGACTCACAAGCAAATCAAAAAGAAATTTACTCTAAGCAAACCTAACGAGGCAAAAGCCTACAAGGATGATTCTAGGTTGTTTTACTTGACCACAATCAAGCCAAGGACCAGCTAATGCAGAATCAAAAGACCAGTCAAAACAAAACTCAAATCTTTTTGTTCTTTTTGTAAAATGGAATTCAATACTCAATCAACAAGCACTTCGAAATTTTCCAAAGAGATAACTCAAAGGTAAGTTGCTCTCACAGGTAGACTTTACGACAGGTCCGACTCCTAAGAAGGCTGACAAAACCAGAGAGATCTAAGGCTTGACACTTCTACCGCCAAAGTCACTACAGGACCTACTCAAAAATCAAACCCTAGGGCTTAAACTTCTATGAAATCCACTAAAACACTCAATGCTATCGAAACAAGTTCAGGTGAAGATCTTTGACAAGAGACTAATGGATCTGGGCAGTAAAAACTAAGAAAAAGCAAAATCTAAGAGAAAAAATGCAAAAAATGGAAATTTCTTAATTTTTAGCAGGGTACGCAGGCAACCTGTTAAGCCAGGTGTGGGCCCGCTCTGTGCACACAGCAACAGTGCGTACAAGTACGCACTGTGCAATACTCAGAGGGTGTGTACTACTGAAAAAACCAAGAAAAACTAAATTCAATCTGACCCTAAGCTAACCCACCCAAATACAAAGTCACAGAGCCAAAAACCAGAAAATAAATGACTTTTCTCAGATCAAAGTTGCATACAAAGGAAAAGACTTTCACATCAATGGAGTCCCCAGCGGAGTCACCATTTTGTCAGGCGGAAAGAGTCGATAGTGCGGACACAACCAACCTCCCTAGGAGCCTAAGACTCTCTAGTGACAAACAAGACAAACAAGAGCAATCCTTCTCTAAACATGCATTTACTATATAAGAAATCAAGTGTTTAGATCCTACCTGTAATCCAACGTTGTTGCAGTAGTCCAGCCTCGCTGATCCGGATGAGCTCCTCCTTCACTTCGAAACCTGCATTCACTAACAATCAAACGATTAAATAACACTTGATAATCTCATAAAATAAAACATGTTTAACACATAGACCAAGGAGTACATGAAACAACTCATAAATAACAAGTTATTGAGAAGAATGGACTCATTTGCATTAATAGGAAACAAAAGGAACAATTACAACCTGAGCCTTGGTGTTGTGCAAGTCCCTCCCAGGGTCCATCAAGAGTTCTCCTTTACTTTGACAAAGCTCACCCACTTCCAAATAGAACAAGCAAAGATGGAAATCTCTCCTCACAAGCTTCTAAATGGGAGTCCTAATTCCAGCAGCATCTACCCTTAGAAATGTTTAGCTTCCAACCTCCTCTCCCTCTGGTCCATGCCTGTATTTATAGTGCTCTAGAGGAAGTTATTCAGGTCCACCATTAATGGGATAATCCCCTCTTTGGATGGAATAGCTCCCTTATTGATGGGATAAGTTCCTCTTTGGTAGGGGTACATGAACCATCTGGAGGCGCTCAATACACGTCGAACAACCTTCTAGAATACTCTAGAAATGACCACAAGTAACTTTTTAAAGATGAAACTTGCGCATTTTGACCTTTACAGGGGTACGCACCTGCCCCTTTACATACAGAGCGTACAAGTACGCAGCTTTTGTGAACATTAGGTGCGTATCCGCAGGTAAGGTTGAGAGAACCTGCGTACCCAGAGATAAACACATTTATAAAGACTTTCTCTCTTTTTGGAGTTTGACATGGAGAGCAGAGGCATAAGACTTGCCCAGGAGGATAGTATGACTGTTGATAGAGCCATACTAACTGTAAATAGTCATGGTGACATTTTTTAGTGTAACACACCAAGATCTTTCATGTCAAATTTGGAGGACAATTGGGTCTTCAAATCCTGGATAATTTCTTTGTCATTTCCAACCAGCAACATATCATCCACATACAAGACCAAATAAATAACACAGTCACCAATTAATTCAAAATACACAAAGTGATCTACTTTTCTTCTGGTGAAGCCAAGTCCCCGTATAATTGTATCAAATTTCTAATACCACATCCTTGGTGACTGTTTTAACCCATACAAAGACTTCTTTAACTTGCATACTAGTTCTTTCTTACCCTTCACCGCAAATCCTTCAGGTTGTTTCATGCAGATTTCCTTTTCCAGATCCTCGTGAAGAAATGATGTCTTCACTTCCATTTGTTCTACCTCAAAATCAAAAGCAGCAACAACAGACAAAAGTAATCTAATAGAAGTTACCTTGGCAAGAGGAGAAAAAATATCACCAAAATCAATTCCTGGCACCTGGGAATAACCTTTTGCTACCAACTAAGCTTTGTATTTCTCCACCTTTCCTTTTGCATTTGTCTTCTTCTTGAGCACCCTTTTGATGCCAATGGGTTTCCTTCCAACCGGAAACTCCACCAGATCCCAAGCCTCATTTTTGTGTAAAGATGTCATTTCATCAACCATGGCCTCTTTCCAGAGTTTTCCATCCTCTCAATCTATTGCTTCCTTCACAATTCTGGGATCATCCTCAGTAATAGATAAAGCAAAATTTGAATAGAAAGCAGATGGATTATACCTTTTTGGCTGCCTTCTTTCTCGAACTGATCTTCTCACACCTGAAGTTTGTGGCTATTCTTCTTCTGATTCCTCCTCTATTGTAGAGTCTGATTCTTCCTCCTTAAGCTCAAATTCTATCTTTTCAGTTTCCTTTTGTTGGAATTCATGTTTAATAACATCTTTTACCTCTTTGAACACCACATCTCAGTTTTACACAACCTTCCTTGTTACTAGGATCCAAAGCTTATAACCCTTTAAACCATCCTTATACCCAATAAAGATGCACTTTTCAGATTTACTATCCAACTTGGTTCATTTCTCCTTTGCAACATGTACATATGCGTCACATCCAAATACCCTCAGATATGAAAGAGAGGGTTTCTTACCAGTACATACTTCTTGTGGAGTCTTATCATCCAACGCTGATGAAGGTGATTTGTTGACCAGGTAACATGCTGTCTCCACCGCCTCTGCCTAGAATTCCTATCCTAACCCGGCACCACTAAGCATGCTTCTTGCCCTTTCCATCAATGTCTTGTTCATTCTTTTTACAACTCCATTTTGCTCAGGTGTGTATGGAGTAGTCTCCTTCTGTGCTAAACCACACTTCTTACAGAATTCTTCAAATTCCTTACTGCAAAACTCTCCACCGTTATCTGTCCTCGACACCTTTCTATTCTTCTCTGTCTGGTTTTCCACTAGAGCCTTAAATTCTTTAAACCTATCAAAGAATTTAGATTTCTTCTTAAGGAAATATATCCATGTATTCCTTGAGAAGTCATATATATATGATACATAGTACATAGACTGACCCAGTGATGGAACCTTCACAGGTCCAAACACATCATTGTGCACAAGTTCTAATATTTTTTTCACCCTCTTACCACCAGAGGGGAAACTCACCAGATTCTACTTCCCATATACACAATTTTCAAAGAAATAAAAATCCGAAGAGTTATTACTCATACCTTCTACCATACCTTTACCATGAAGTATTCGAAGGCCCTTCTCTCCAATATGTCCAAGCCTTTGATGCCACAGCATGGTCTTCTCTCCAAAGACCACTATATTTTCTACTCCACTTTTAGGAACCATAGAGCTGTTGCACCCATCAATAATAGTGCTACCTTGCAGCTTGTACAAAGTTCCAATCCGAAATCCCCGCATCAAAACTAGTGCTCCCTGAATCATCTTGCAGGTATCCTTCTCGAACATTGTTTTTATACGTACATCATCCAGCTTGCTTACAGAAATCATATTTCTGGCCAATGCAGGAATATGCAAAACACCTGGAAGTGTTCTAACCCTTCCACCTTGCAACTTCAACTTTACTTTTCCACGACCAACGATTCTAGCCTTCCTATCATCCCCTAAAAAGACATCACCATCATCATATTTCTCATACTTGCAGAACCACTCTCTATGGGGAGTGAAGTGAAAGGATGCACCTAAGTCAATCAACCATGCCTCATGATCTACATATGTACTTGAAGAAGCCAAGTACACATCCCCACCTTCATCTGAGGTGGTTTTTTTCCTCTACGGAAGGAGCATCATTAGATCCCTTTCCTTTATCAGGAGCTTTAGATTTACAGTCCCTTTTGTAGTACCCTTCCTTTCTGCATTTCTAGCACACCACCTTCACAGGTTTTCTTGGAGATTTAGATCTCCCTCTAGATTTAGATCTCCCACTCGATGACTTATTTTTGTTTCTGTTCTAGGACCATCCTCGTACAAACAAGGCATCACCATCACCATTCTGGCTCTCTATATTTTTCCATCTCATCTCCTCCGTCAGCAAGGATGAGACTATTTCATCAAACTGTAAGGAAGTTGTATTCCTACCTATTGCAATAACCAGACTATCCCATGAATCTGGTAGAGAACACAACAAACTGATGCACTTATCTTCATCTAAAATTTTAATATCAACAGATAGTAGTTGACTTACCACAGTATTAAATGTGTTCAGATGCTCTATCACTGAGTCTCCATATTTCATCCTCAGGTTATACAGCTTTTTTCGCAGGAACAATTTATTCACTAGAGACTTAGATTGGTACAAAGTCCCTAACTTGTCCCACAAATCCTTCATCGTGGCTTCCCCTAATACATTCAGCAATACTGAATCTGAGACACACAATCTTATTGTGCTCTTTGCCTTCCGATCCAACTTTTTCCATTCTTCATCGAACACTCCCATTGGTTTAGTACCCGGATCTACTGCGATCCACCGATCTTTATGCACCAACAGATCCTCCATCCTTAGTTTCCACAAGTCAAAACTCTGACCATTAAATTTCTTGATCTCTATCTTTCCACTACTCGCCATCTTCTTTCACCACCAGAATCGATCTCGTAGATCTCCCACTGAACAAGGTCTACCACAGGCTTGAGAAAAACCCCTCAGCAACAAAGGTGTCCCCTTGAAGCCAAAACAACTCTGATACTAAATGTAGCTTTTAACCCTGTACAAAAATTACCTGCATACGAATTCTAAAACACAGAAAATAAATAATGCGAGAGCATAACACATAAAACACATATACATAGAGATTTTCCCCTGTATCCCAAAACCAAGACTACCAGCGTGATTTTTCATTATGTTCCTCTCAATGTTCGAATACATATCTATACATGCCGAAGCATCCAATACTATGGACCAGAAACCATCACGTCCAAAACCATGGACCATAAACCATTGTGTCCAAAACCATGTGCTAAAATCATGCAGAAAACCATAGGTAGGTCTGCCCAACCTAATATAGGGTCCAAAAAACAAAATTTTCTGGGGTGTTGCCCCGGACCCCATAGATGGGGGTTACCTACACCCCTCAAACCCCCTATGACCCCCCCACTACGTAATCAACACAACGAAGGGGGGGCTCGATCCCCCCTCTAACCCCCAGTTAACTATGTGGGATAGTCGTGGAAAGAATATAACACAACCCAGCAATGTGTGGTACCTAGATAATGGAGCCTCATCCCATATGACTGGCAACAAAGAGTTCTTTAGTGACTTGGAGGAGATAGAACTCCAGATGCACATCGAGATGGGAGATGATGGGAGGTATAGCATGACCAACATCGATACTATTACCTTTCAAAGGGAGTCTTACTCTCCTCTCACATTAAAATATGTCATGTATCTTCTCGGTTTGAAGAATAATTTGGTTTCAGTTGCCATGTTGGAGGACTGTGGCTACAATGTGATATTTAGTAAGGGAAAGGCTTTCCTTCATCACATAGCCTCAAGACAGGTGAAGTGGATCAGGGTTCAGGTGAAGAACCTCTACAAATTAGATGCAGAAGATTGTGATGCTTTGAGCACCAAAGCAGAGAAGGTACGCAGCCGAGACATTAGTGAGTTGTTGCATAGAAGATTGGGTCACTTGCACCACAAAGCTTTGAAGATCATGTAGAAAATTTCTACAGGACTTCCCAAGGGTACACTAAAGCAGAGAGACACATGCAAAGGGTGTAAATTGGGCAAGTACACCAAAGCTTCCTTTCATGATAAAGGCAGTCGAGCACAAGCAATCCTTGATCGTGTTCACAAAGATGTGTGTGGACCATTCTCAACAGCATCCATGGCCAAGAATAGGTATTATGTAATATTTGTTGATGATTTTCTCATAAGTGCTGGATTTTCTTCATGTAGAAGAAAGATCAGATGTTATCTAAATTTTGTGAACTTAAATCACTTATCGAGAAAGCTCTCAAAAGTGATAACGGTAGAGAATATGTGTCGAATGAATTCAAGAACTTTTGTGAATCAGAAAGCATTCGATGGGAGTTAATAACACCACATAACCCTTAACAGAATGGGGTGGTTGAAAGGAAGAACAAAAGTATGATAGGAGCGGCATGAGTGATGTTACATTATTAGGGCCTACCATTGCACTTGTGGGCTGAAGCATGCAACAAAACTATTTATTTGCAGCATAGAAGCCCTCGTCGAATTCTTGGGACGAATACACCATAAGAAGATAAAATTTTTCAGGTAAGAAACCAGATGTGGCACAATTCAAGATATTTGGTTCATTAGTCTATTTTCATGTTACCAAGGATGCACGGAAAAAGCTCGAGCCAACAATTGAGTTGGGCATATTTTTGGGGTACATTGATAAACCTCACAACTATCAGGTGTCCCTGCCATCTAATAGGATGACAGTGGTTCGTAGAGATGTGAATTTTGATGAAGTTAAATCCATGAGATGTTCCCTTGAGAGGGAGCTTCAGTTACATGCAAATGAGGAACTTTTAGCTACAAAGGAGGAACCTTGGGATGATGTGGAGAAGCCACATGTAGATGAGCAGAGAAAGGAAGCACCTACTCATGCAAAGACTTCCAGAGATGGAAGGAAGCACACCAGAGAGGCTGACAAATTGATGCATGATGCTAGAGAGAATGTGGGAGCACTCACATCATAGCGCAGGCAGAGGGGGTCACTAGATTGGTACAATGGCTACATGAATTTGATGAGTGAGAGTGTAGAGGTTGAGCCATCCTCATTTGAGGAAGAAGTGCAACAACTAGTATGGGTTGATGCCATGGTTGAGGAGTATGACTCCATTATCAGAAACAATGTTTGGGAAGTGGTCCCAAGATCAATAGACAAGTCAGTGGTGAGTTCCAGATGGATTTACAAGGTAAAGCAAGCAACAAATGGGAGTGTGGAGAAACACAAGGCCATATTTGTGGCCAGAGGATTCTCTCAGGTGGAGGGAATTGATTACGATGAGACATTTTCTCTAGTAGCAAGGTACTCCTCAATCAAATCTGTTCTAATACTGTCAGTGCAGATGGGATGGAATATACATCAGATGGATGTGACGACAACATTCCTCAATAGTATGATCGAGGAAGAGGTGTATATTGAGCAGCCATAAGGATTTGAGACCTTCAACAGAGAGTCGTGTGTGTACATACTCAAGCGATCACTGTATGGATTAAAACAAGAACCTTGTGCTTGGTACACCAGTATTAGCAGTTATTTCAATGGGTTCGGATTCACCAAAAGTGAAGCAGATGTGAACCTTTACGATATTGTGGTTGAAGGTAAATTGTTGATTGTAGTATTATATGTTGATGATTTGATTCTAACAAGTGAGGAGAAGTTGATAAAATCTTGCAAAGAAGATATTGCAAGAGAATTTGAGGTGAAAGACCTAGAGCTCATGCATTACTTTCATGGTATGGAAGTATGGCAAGGAGATGGGGAATTGTGTGTGTCTCAGGGCAAGTATGCCAACGAGATATTGAAGAAGTTCTACATGGAGAGTGGCAAACCCATGGAGACTCCTCTAGTAGGTAATTGGAGGAAGGAGGATGCTACTCCTGGTGAAGTAGTGGAGGCTACTATTTATAGATAGCTCATGGGTTCAATTATTTATTTGGAGAAAACAAGACCGAACATATGTTTTTCAGTTAACCAACTTAGTCAAGCCATGGTTAAGCCAACCAAACTTTATGGGAAAGTGACTAAACATGTGTTGAGATACCTCAGAGGCACCACTAAGTTTGGCATTTGGTACAGACAGACGGAGGGAGTGAAGATTCAAGGCTTCATAGATGCAGATTGGGCAAGGAGCCCATTTGACAAGAAGAGCACATTAGGGGGAATCTTCAGTATTGGGTCAGCACTAGTTTCTTGGTACAGTAGGAAGAAAATGTTAGTTATACTCAGTTCAGCAGAAGCAAAGTACATGGCTACTAGTCAAGCATCTTGTGAGGTTATCTGGATGAGGAAGATTCTTGTTGGGTTATTTGGTCAACAGATGGATCCAATAGTGATCTACTGTGAAAATAAGAGTTGTATCAAACTCTATGAGAATCCAGTTTTTCATGATCGGTCCAAGCATATCAACATCCAATATCACAATATACAAGATTGTGTGTAGAGGAGAATCATGTTACTGTAGTACATTCCTACAATGGAGAAGGATGAAAATAGTTTGACAAAGGAATTGTAAAGATACAAATTCGAGTTTCACATAAACAGGATTGACCTAGCAAATAATAACTTTCTTGTTGAGAGGGAGTGTTGAAAATGCAACAAGAAAATCCTAATTTAATTTGTCCTTGAATTAAATTATGAATTTAATTGTAATTCAACATCGCATGACAACTTGTAATAGTTAACTAAGTTAATTTGACTTAGTTGGATCAGTTAATTCAAGTTGAGAGTCTAACTAGAGTCATGTAGAGTGTCTCCTACTTTTTTTAGTAGTCATGGTTGAGTTTATTTTGAGTTGTAATTATTTAATTCAGTTAAACTAGTTCAAACTGATGGAGGAATTAGTGGGAGATCTAGTAGTGGGGTGTAACTAGTACTAATCAACCAGTAAACTGAAGATTCGCTCATAATTAACTCATAAATGTCATATCAGAGAAAGACGCAGTTGAGATTGAAGTT
The DNA here is from genome assembly GCA_031772625.1 of Pinus tabuliformis. Classification (NCBI taxonomy): domain Eukaryota; kingdom Viridiplantae; phylum Streptophyta; class Pinopsida; order Pinales; family Pinaceae; genus Pinus; species Pinus tabuliformis. Next base: position 1,999,946,086 of record CM062816.1, read on the forward strand.
TAGGGACAATGTACTGTCCGTTATATAATCATCTGAATTTTACAGGTGGTGCATGCAATCAGAGGAAGGCCTATGGGGATTGGGCAATTCATATTTGTGAAATTTCTGAATTAAATATGTGTTAATTCCCAAGGAAACTATTCAAGGAAATAGGAGCTTGGCACGCAACAGAATTGGCTAAGTATTAGCTTGAGCATGTCTGGGAAGCAGTAAGATAGATAGAGATAGTGTAGAGGTTGCTTGGGATTTAACAAAGCATTGTAATCTTCTCATATGTTCTGATTAATTCAATATACAAATAGAAGGGGTTTCTAGCTGTGGCTTTCCCCAAAGATTTATTGTGTTATGTGTGATTGAATTCTCTCTTTTATGCTTTGTGATTTCATTGATCATTTATTGTTTATGTTGACGAGTAGAGTAGATTCAAGTAAATTGTTTTAACATATTACAATCAACAGTGTAAATCTACAAAAAAAAAATTATAACCCTCCCCATCCCCAATATGACCATGATCATCCACCCACTCAAGAAAATTGAAAGTAAAAAATATTATTATAGTAATTTATATTTTATTTTTGAATTATAATATTTTTAAATAAAATTAAAATTAAAATAACTATATATTAATTTAGTAATATTTTTAATAAAAATAATTAATCTATAAAATCATTTAATTTGGAAAAATATAAAACCACTTCAATATTCTTATTAAAAAAAAAAACTTGTTTTACATTCTAGGGTCTAAAGAAACAAACATACTTACAAAGAAATTGGTTTTGCATTCCATCATTGGGGATCATCTCTTCTTTTGAAAGGAATTTTCATTGCATAAGGAAACATTACTTCCCTTAAAGGAAATTATTTACACCTGCGTCATTAAAACATATTGCAATGACCTTTGCTTAAAGTAGATTCCATGTTAACCATCATGACAAATGAATAAGTTAGCATGCATTTATTATGGGGGCCACCACCTGGAAACGTTGTTTAGACACTGACATTATAACCCACATTTCAAAATAGCCATCTTTAACTAATTTAGAAATAGATACCATACCATCCTATGTATGCTTTTCAATGTGGTTTCCATTCCATCTCATGCTTGTACCATGCACCCATGGAATGAATGGCTCGAAAGTTTTATAAAAATGGTTAGGTATTTAGTGAAACACTTCCATAGGAGGTGATTCGTGTAATTTAGTTTTATTATATACTATATGTATGAATTAATGGGGAATGTTTATAAAATTTAGAGTTCCACTAAAGCACATAAGTTAATTTACCTATATTTTCATTTTTTTTTTAATGATTTTCTTTTAATTTGGAGGTAGTATTTGGTTTTATGTATTTGATTAATTTTATTGTTGATGGTTTTGGTGATAACAAGGTATTACAATTTTTTTGTGGATATTAATTAAGGTTAAAATTATCTTTCAGTCATAGAGTAAGAGTTAAAACAACTTTTGATTGGTTAAGAGGTCGTCTTCCCTATACATGATGAAACAAATTAATGTTCTAAAGCCAAGAGGCATCTAGCACAAGTGCAAGCTTTCACCCTTATGAACCACCAAAAAATTATTTTAAGTAGCATAGTTTTCTTGAATAAGAGTGATAAGTCAATCCACATCTACAAATAGTAGCCATTGTTAGTTTACAACTGAGCTATGATATGTTTTGTTGCCTTTAAAAGGAAAATATAGATATATTCTATTAAATTATTCATGAATAGTTATATTATGTTATTTCCATAAAACTTAAACAATACAACTTTATAGTAATTAAAAATAATGGTGTAATGGTATAATTAAAATGATGGACGTAGACTATATAATTAGACTTGACTTAATCACCTTTTCTCCATGGTAAGAGCTATTTCATAGTTGATTATATATTTCTAATCATATGCTTCTTTCCCATCATCAATTTCTCAACCAACTTTGTTGTAAGGTATCTCACTAGATCTTATAAAAATGTTGATGGTTGGATTCATGATATGAAAATCCAACCTCTCTTTGTTTCATAATTATGCTACACAGTGTATGAGAAAATGTTGCTTAGGTTTACATACCTATTTCCATATTCTTACCATAATCTTTCTTCAATGAATTCTTGATTTATCCTCATCTTCTTGTTTCACAGCTATTAGCCTATATGAGTTAGTTCTTAGTGGTGCTATTAGTTAATTTTTTATGCCATGGGAGAATTGATTTGAGATATTCTTACCATAATCTTTCTTCTATGAATTCTTGATTTATCCTCATTTTCTTATTTCACAGCTATTAGCCTCTGTGAATTAGTTCTTGTTGGTGCTATTAGTTATTTTTTATGCCATGGGAGACTTGATTTGAGGTTCCATTGATAATGTCTTGATGAAGGGTGCTTTGACAAGTTGCAAGGAATATCCAGATGCTTTGGTAGCCTTGGTGATTAAATCATGATTATTTGGAGATGGTTGGGATGGTGTACTTGTGCATAGGTTAGGAGGGGTACCCTTGGTGATTAACTCATGATTATTTGGAGATGGATGGGATGATGTACTTGTGCATAGGTTAGGAGGACCAAGGAGTTGTTAAGTAGGATAGATGATCAATGAGGTGTTACATAGGATGTTTTGTTAGAGGATGATCAACTATCATGTCTCATGTTATCATGTGTCACCAACTATCATTATTATGTATCATGTGTCAACAACTATCATGTGTAAGCTTAGATGGATGATAACATGCTCTCACATTAGAGAGTTGATTATTCAAATATGCTTCCATTAAATGAGGAAACAGTAAGTTTCCCATAATAGGGTTGTGATGATGCAACATCACATATAGTGAAATGAGCACTTTGATATTCCATATAGTTGAAAGTTCTAACTTAAATTCACTCGAGACATATCATATAAGTATATTATAGATGATACCAACAATATATGGCCATGCCCGACTATAAAGGTCATACTAATATAAAACAATAACTAACATGATGAGCTTGATCTGTTTCTTCAACTTGTCCTAACCATGAACCACACTGGTTGGTTCGAAACGCGTCGACAAATGGTATTCCATGTGATTCCATGTGATTTTCGCGAAGAATCTTCTCTAACTTAATAACTAAACTTCTCAATAGTCCAAAAACACTCTTAAAATGAAAAATTTATCCTCATGAAAAAATGGTGACTTTTGGAACTATATCTTCATTACCAACGCCCATTTTATTAGAAGACTTAATGGGGCATTATTCAGGAGGATATTGACTATTGAAGCCTAACCTGTGCCATTGACAATGGCATGATGAAGAGTGCAGCATACACACTTGAAAAGTCGTACAGTGAATCCTTAGTGATTGACTCGTGATTCTTTGTGAGATGATTGAGGTTGCAAAAATGGCTACAATGAATGATGATGAAAATTGACAATCTGATAGATTGCTTTTATTGCCAATGACAAAGTAATACCGTTGGTAAGTTCATTGAAGATATGTATAGAATTAATGAAGATATTTGTATCGGCCATTATTCACTCAAAACCAGTGGACGAGTCGGAGATCAAGGGCAGCGTTGGCAGTGGCCTTGCCAAGTTCACCATGAGGCCGTGCTTCATGGTGAGTATCAGCGATATCTTCGGCACAACCAATTGATTTTTTTACCACTCGAACCTGAAATCTCCTCAGAATCCCGGCTGCCGCGGCCTTCATCTGCATGTACGCCATGTTTTTTCCCAAACACACCCTCGGTCCGCCATTGAAGGCCGCGAATTTGTACGCAGACTCGTGGTTGATCATCGCCTGCCCATCACTGTTCATACAGATCCATCTCTCTGGCTTGAATTCAAGGCAATCCGGCCCCCGGATTTTCTCCATGCGGCCCAAAGAATATATACTGTAAAAAAACCTCATTCCAGGATTTATGCATGTTCGGTCTGGAAGCACATCGTCATTCACGACGCCCTTGTGGTCGATCGGGACGGAGGGGTACAGTCTCAATGTTGCAGACAAGGCCGCGTGTAAATACATTCAGTCCTGCAGCTCTTCTGAGTTGATGGTTTCTCTGTGTCCAAGAAATCTTCATGCGATTCTGAAATTTTGCTGCGCTTAAGTAATATTTGAGAGATTTCCTTTAAAATATTTAATTCTACCTGAGGGTTGTTGGAAAGGCGCCAGAAGAACCAGGTGAGGGCCACGCCCGAGGTGTCCCGGCCGGCTATTACAAAATTCTTGACTGCATCCCGGAGGAATCAACGTCTGATAATTTGCATACGAAAGAGGTTAGCAGGTCCTTCGACATCGGGTCCGCCATGGGTTCCCCGGTTCTTGATTCACCGGTTCTTAGTTCGCCGTTTCTTGATTTCCCGGTTCTTAGTTCGCCGTTTCTTGATTCCCCGGTTCTTGGCTCGCCGGTTCTTGATTCCTCTGTTCTTGATATCACCAATTGCTTGTAATCGATGAGATCGTCGACAAATTCTTTCAATGGCTTCAGCGACCTGTGGAACTGCCTCTCCTTCCCAATTTTCAGCAGGCGGAACAACTTCCAGCACGTCCAGGGCATAACGTGCCTGTAAAGGGTCGCCTCCAGGGCGTCGTCAAAGGCCTTGGCGAAAGGAATTTCCGGCAGATCGGCGGCGAGGCAGCCGGGGTTTCTCCCGAAGACGAGAGTACACGTATTGTCGAATGTGTAATGGAGAAACACATTCTGTAAGTCGATCGCCGCGCCTCTGTCGGCGGCGCAGCCCAGCAACCGGACGAGCCGGTTCTCCACCATTTCTTCGACCGTATTGGCCGTGAACTCGCGGAAGCTCCGGGAATTGAATTCCAGGCTGGCGATCTTGCGCTGGAGCCTCCACGACTCAGAATCGGAGTTGAAAATTCCGTCGCCAAGGAGATCGCGGAAAACGTCATGGAAGTCGACGCCTTTGGGATAGTTAGCGAAATTCGTTTTGAGAGCATATTCGATATTGCCAGGGTCACATGTCATCACGCTCTGCATATTGCTTTTCCATGGACCCCTAAACACAAAAGTGCCGCCGCTCTCCTGCAAAAATTCTGTAATCCAATCATATATACGGTTGATATTTATGATCAGAGATGGCAGCATTCCAATGACAGGCCAGCAGAAAGGCCCTCTCCGATTTCTCTGTGACCAATAACCAAACAAAAAGTAGCTGACCACCGCGGCAAATATTTCCCACCAAGTCACAGTCTGTACTAAACCCCACATGAAATCCCTTGCGGCCTTCATCTCCTCCATCGAACCAGTAAGCCCTGGTTCTGGTTCTGCCCCTATCGAACTAGTAAGCCCTTTCTGAACCCTAACCAGGGCAATGGAAGATAAGCTGCGGAGTAGTACAGGAGCCGCAATCGTTGTCTTTTAATTGAAGTTACTGAGACTTCGTTAAAATAATATAATGATAACAATTGAAAACCAAGGAATTAAAAAAACCATTTAATTTATTATTTTGTTATTGAATGAGAAATTAATTAGGAAAAGGGAGTTGAATTAAAAAGAAGGAAGAAAGGTCCATGGGGTCTTGGATCTGGTGTTCTGTTAAGGTACCCTTTGATGTGAAGTTATCGATTCCCCGGGGTGATATATTGGACATGATGAATAAGCTTACAAAAAAGGAAAAAAGAAAGAGAGCTAATTAAAGATAAAATTAAACTAAAATATTTAATTGGAATAAATAATAAGTAAATTAAACTCAATAATAATTAAATAAATTAAAATTAAACTAAACTAAATTGAGAGCAATTATAGGAGGGTAGAACAGAACAAGAAGGGGAAAGGAAAAATGAGGAGTTAGCAAGCACAACAATATAAATTAAATGGTTAGTAAACATCAAGTCATAATAAGCATCAAAACTCTTGCTCTCACTTTACCATGGTTGATAAACATGAAGTCATAATAAGCATCAAAACTCTTACTCTCACTTTATCATGGAGATTCTTAGATATGTAAATATGATATGATACAATACCATGGACTATAAGTATTACATACCTAAAAAGTCATAGTTCACTTTAAAAATCTTTTTCCAAAATAAAAATAACTATTAATATATTCAAAATTATTACAATAAAAATTTATATTTCTATTTTAGATTATATTATTTTAAAAATAAATTTAAAATTAATATAAATTTAAATATATGTATGGTTAATAATTTTTTTCCCTTTCTATATCTAACTTAAATAAAATATTTTTATACTAATTTTTGATATATAAAAATGTAATTGAAAATATATTTTAAATTTAAATTATAGTATTAAAAAAATTAAAATTAAAATAAATATATAATAGTTTAGTAATATTTTTTTATAATAAAAATAATTAATTTATAAAATTATTTAATCAAAAAATATAAATCTATTTTATTATTTTAAAAATAATGTTTATACGACTAGAATAGATAGTGATGAATGAAAATCACTATTTCCAAATTCTATAGAAAAAGATCCAACCCTAATAAAATTATTATAACCTAATCAGGGAGGAAATAAAATTATTATAACCTAATCAGGGAGGAATAACGATACAGATGCCATGTTTGTTTACCATCGCAACAAATGAATAAGTTAACGTGCATGTGTTATGGGCCCACCACTTCTCAACATTGTTTAGACATTGACATTCCAACCTACCTTTTTAAAATACCCATGTCTAACTGATGTAGACATAGATACCATACCATCATATGTATGTTTTCCAATGTGGTTTCCATTCAATCTCATACCTGTACCATGGAATGAACGGCTCGAATGTTTTATTAAAAATGGTTAGGTATTACATAGGAGGTGATTCGTATAATTTAGTTTTATTATTATATTATATATATGAAGTTTTATTATTATATTATATATATGAATTAATGGGATTGTTTATAAAAATTACATATTTAATGTAGCAAATAAGTTGATCGAGTTGTTTTTAGTGTAATTTTTTGGATTTTCTGGTGCTGGAATATGGTGGAAAATTTTGAGGTGAAATTTTGATTTGTATTATTCAAACTAGTTTTTTCATTGTATATATGCATTCGGCACCTTTGAAAACCCTTAGGACACTTCGATTGGTTAGAAAAAATTGATAAAAAAACCTACCATAAAAACTTCCAAAAAATCACACTAAAAACATCTGTTGTTGTCAATTGTTAATAAATTATTAGGTGTATTGTCTAAATTTTTTAAATTATGTTTTATTGATTTTTTTAATTGGAAATAGTTAATATTTCAGACAGGACATCCGTTGTCCGTTGTTAATAAGTTGTTAGGTGTATTGTCTAAATTTTTTAAATTATGTTTTATTGATTTTTTTTAAATGGAAATAGTTAATAATTCAGACAAGGCCGCGTGCAAATACACGCAATCCTGCAGCTCCTTCTGAGTTAACGGCTTCTCTGTGTCCAAGAAATCTTCATGCGATTCTGAAATTTTCGTGCGCTTGAGTAATATTTGAGAGATTTCCTTTAAAATGTTTAATTCTTCCCGAGGGTTGTTGGAAAGGTGCCAGAAGAACCAGGTGAGGACCACGCCCGAAGTGTCCCGTCAGGCTATTACAAAATTCGTGACTGCATCCCGGAGGAATTTGTCAGAATAAGAAATGCTGTCATTGCCGTCTGATAATTTGCATATGAAAGAGGTCAGCAGTTCATTCGACATCGGGTCCGCCATGGGTTCCCCGGTTCTTGGTTCGCCGGTTCTTGATTCACCGGTTCTTAGTTCGCCGTTTCTTGATTCACCGGTTCCGCGTTGTCTAACGAGGCAGAAGAATTGCCTTGAAGAATTGGTCGGAAGGTCAAAGTGGTTGGGAAAAAAATTTCAAAAAATCTTTTAGGGACAGTGTGAATCCTGTGTTTGATGGTTGAATGGATTCAGCATCATCAAAAACTTCCGGGGACATTTAAATTTTGAAGTTTAACAACTATAACTTGGATTTACAAAAATCCTTGCCGGATTTTCTTTTCTCTAAGTATGATCGAAATTTCCATAACTTTCCAAGCAACTCCATTTTCTCTAAATATGATCGAAATTTCCATAACTTTCCAGGCAACTCCTCCGTGTTAGACTACGCGCGTCCGTTTCTTGATTTCGCGGTTCTTGGCTCGCTGGTTCTTATTTCACCGTTTCTTGATTTCCCGGTTCTTGGCTCGCCTGTTCTTATTTCGCCGTTTCTTGATTCCCCGGTTCTTGATATCACCGATTTCTTGTAATTGAGGAGATCATCGACAGATTCTTTCAATGGCTTCAGCGGTCTGCGGAACTGCCTCTCCTTCCCGATTTTCAGCAGGCGGAACAACTTCCAGCACGTGCAGGGCACAACGTGCCTGTACAGGGTCGCCTCCACGGCGTCGTCGAAGGCCTTGGGGAAGGGAATTTCCGGCAGATCGGCGGCGAGGCAGCCGGGGTTTCTCCCGAAGACGAGTGTACACGTATTGGACGAGTCGGTTCTCCGCCATTTCTTGGACCGTATTGGCCGTGAATTCGCTGAAGCTCCGGGAATTGATTTCCAGGCTGGCGATCTCGCGCTGGAGCCTCCACGACTGGGAATCCGAGTTGAAAATTCCGTCGCCGAGGAGATCGCAGAAATCGTACTGGAAGTCGTTGCCTTTGGGATAGTTAGCGAAATTGGTTTTGAGAGCATATTCGATATTGCCAGGGTCACATGTCATCACGCTCTGCATATTGCTTTTCCATGGAACCCTAAACACAAAAGTGCCGCCGCTCTCCTGCAAAAGTTCCGTAATCCAATCATACATACGGTTGATATTTATGAGCAGAGATGGCAGCATTCCAATAAGACGCCAGCAGAAAGGCCCTCTCGGATTTCTTTGTGACCAATAACTACACAAAAAGTAGCTGCCAACCGCGGCAAATATTTCCCACCATCTCACAATCTGTGCTAGACCCCACATGAAATCCCTTGCGGCCTTCATCTCCTCCATGGAACCAGTAAGCCCTTGGTTCTGATTCTTCCCCTATCGAACCAGTAAGCCCTTTCTGAACCCTAACCAGGGCAATGGAAGATAAGCTGCGGAGTAGTACAGGAGCCGCAATCGTTGTTTTTTAATTGAAGTTACTGAGACAACTGAAGCGAAGGAAAGGTTAGTGGAGCATTGCACATGCTGGATCTGAAGTTGTAGTGGGAAGAGCAGCTGTTCCATTTTTGCAGCACTCAGAGTGGGTTGTGCATTCCCAATACGATAAGATAGGGGAACAATCAAGAACATGATAAGGTTTTCATGTATCTCCAATTCAAGTGGAGTTCTTACTTGGAATTGGAATTGGAATAGTTCGTTTTTTTTTCCAAGTTCGAAAAAGCACTAATAGTTATCCATTTCTGATAATTTAAAGAAAATAACTGTATTTATTTAAATTAGGAAAATTACTTTATCTTAAATAATCCATAATCAGTTGGTAATTAATAAAGTTATAATTAATTGGTGGGTAAGTAACCTACGAGAGGGTGCACAGTTATCTTTGGAAATTAATTTTGATTTTTGGATTATTACCTAATTTCTTCAAGTTTTAGAAAAACATTTTTTTTAATTAATTAAAAATGATTTTAAGTTTATTTCTACTTTAAAAGACATTTACGATAATAAAAAGACGAGCGTCTCTTTTTTTGGTTGTGCTTACTCCAATGAAGTTATTTATTTTTTTAGTGACATATGACTTTAATCTTATATAAATTTCAATATTATTATGAGTTTAGGTTAATCTTTTATGATATAGATATTTGGAATTGATAATTATATAATAAATTATTTTTATTTTTAAATAGAATTTTTAATAAATTTAATAAATATTTTTATAAACTATTTAAGAATGTATTTTAAGTTTAGTATGGATAATTTCAAAGGAAATAAATTTTGAAGTTGAGGATTTCTGTAAAACTTTGTCACAAAAGTATGTTTGCTCAACATTTCGGGTAAACTTTTCACTCATTTGTGGGTTTGAAACTTACTCTTGATGTGAAGAGTGCTAGATTCATATGTATAGAGGATGTTAAAATATGGCTTTTAGAGAATGTAAAGATGGAGAAGAGGTTAAATGAACAAGATGAGAATGAGCATATGATTAAATTTAATTTTATTAAAAGGGATATGAAAATAAATGATTAAAAATTAAATAATTTTTTAACTTGAATAATACTGAAAAGAAAAAAAATTAATTTATGAAAAGATCAATTGAAGAGGAATGTAATAATATCTAAAATAGAAATAAATTAAAAAATTATTTAAAAATTAGATAGGTTCAAAAATAGAAATAATTGTTATTTTGAAGGATAACAAATTATAAATTTGACTTGAATAAAAGAAAGAGTTTTTTTTTTTATATTAGAAAAAATCAATTCAAAGAGGAATATAAATTTTATTTTAAATTATTTTAGAAGATGGTCAAAATTAATTAAAATGGGTAAACATAAAGATAGGAAACCAAATTATTAGTTAAAAGTTTTAGATTATTAAATTATTAAAATACAATTTAAAATAAATATTAAAAAAGATTTTGTTATGTGAATTAAAGTATAAAATGATTTTTAAACTTGGTAAAAAGAATTTAGTTAAATTGATCATTAAAACTTCGTTAAAATAATATAATGATAACAATTGAAAACCAAGGAATTCAAAAAATTATTAAGTAAAATAGAAATTTTAATTTATTATTTTGTTATTGAATGAGAAAATTAGGAAAAGGGAGTTGAATTAAAAAGAAGGAAGAAAGGTTCATGGGGTCTTGGATAGATGGTGATCTGGTGCTCTGTTAAGGCACCCTTTGATGTGAAGTCATCGATTCCCTGGGGTGATATATTGGACATGATGAATATGTAGTCCTGCCAAGCTTACAAAAAAAAGGAAAAAAGAACGAGAACTAATTAAAGATAAAATTAAACTAAAATATTTAATGGGAATAAATAATAAGTAAATTAAACTCAATAATAATTAAATAAATTAAAATTAAATTAAACTAAATTGAGAGCAATTATAGGAGGGTAGAACAGAACAAGAAGGGGAAAGGAAAAATGAGGGGTTAGCAAGCACAACAATATAAATTAAATGGTTAGTAAACATCAAGTCATAATAAGCATCAAAACTCTTGCTCTCACTTTACCATGGTTGGTAAACATCAAGTCATAATAAGCACCAAAACTCTTACTCTCACTTTATCATGGAGATTCTTAGATATGTAAATAAGATTTGTTACAATATCATGGGTTATGAGTATTACATACCTGAAAAACCATAGTTCACTTTATATGACACTTGTTTATATGGGAATTTTTTTAATTATTCAATTTAATTGAAAGGACAAAAATGACATAATTAGAAATAAATCTCAATATTTGATTTATGAATATTCTAGAATATTCCGTAAAGATTAAATCTTACCATTTACCTAATAAGTATTGATAATTAAATTAAATTTTAAAATCTTTTTCCAAAATAAAAATAACTATCAATGTACTCAAAATAATATGTAATTGAGAGGAGAAAATTATATTTCTATTTTAGATTATATTATTTTTAAAATAAATTTAAAATTAATATAAATAAATATAAAATTAGAAATTTTTAAAATACCCAAGTCTAACTGATGAACACATAGATACCATACCATCATATGTATGTTTTCCAATGTGGTTTCCATTCAATCTCATACTTGTACCATGGAATGAACGGCTCGAATGTTTTATTAAAAATGGTTAGGTATTTAGTGAAACACTTACATAGGAGGTGATTCGTGTAATTTAGTTTTATTATTATATTATAATATATATCAATGGGAATGTTCATAAAAATTAGATGTTTAATGTAGTAAATAAGTTGTTAATGGAGTTGTTTGTATCGTAGTTTTTTGGATTTTTTGGTTCTCGAATTTTGTGGAAAATTGTGAAATCTTGATTTGTATTATTTAAATTATTTTTTTCATTGTATATATTTATTTAGCACCTTTAAAAACTCTTTAAAAACTCTTAGGGCACTTAATTGCAGAAGATTACCCATCAAGCTTGTGATTTCAATAAATTCCTCCTAGATTTTAGAGAAATTTAACAAAAAAAACAAACGTTAAATTATGTTTTATTGATTTTTTAATTAGAAATAGTCAATATTTCAGACAATGCCGCGTGCAAATACACGCAATCCTGCAGCTCCTTCTCAGTTAATGGCTTCTCTTTGTCCAAGAAATCTTCATGCGATTCTGAAATTTTCCAGGCTTGAGTAATATTTGAGAGATTTCCTTTAAAATATTTAATTCTACCCGAGGGTTGTTGGAAAGGTGCCAGAAGAACCAGGTGAGGACCACGCCCGAACTGTCCCGGCAGCCTATTACAAAATTCATGACTGCATCCCGGAGGAATTTGTCAGAATAAGAAATGCTGCTAGAGGGGCGGACCCCCCGACCGCTGGGTCTGCTCTTGCTAAAATCATAGGATCTTAGCATATCCGAGTTGCAGGTGGTTGGTTATGCTCTTGGTGTTATAGTGGCAGCAATGAGGTTTGATCCTGGGTCTCCCGTGGATTAAACTTGATAGTTACCGATTCACCATGTGGTTAAAAAAAAAGAAATGCTGTCATTGCCTTGCACATGCAAGAAGTTAGCAAGTCCTTCGACATCGGTCCGCCATGGGTTCCCCGGTTCTTGGTTCGCCGTTTCTTGATTCACTGGTTCTTAGTTCGCCGTTTCTTGATTTCCCGGTTCTTATTTCGCCGTTTCTTGATTTCTCGGTTCTTGGCTCGCCGGTTCTTATTTCGCCGTTTCTTGATTCCCGGTCCTTGGCTCGCCGGTTCTTGATTCCCCGGTTCTTGATATCACCGATTTCTTGTAATTGATGAGATCATCGACAAATTCTTTGAATGGCTTCAGCGCTCTGTGGAACTGCCTCTCCTTCCCAATTTTCAGCAGGCGGAACAACTTCCAGCACGTGCAGGGCACAACGTGCCTGTACAGGGTCGCCTCCACGGCGTCGTCGAAGGCCTTGCGGAAGGAAATTTCCGGCAGATCGGCGGCGAGGCAGCCGGGGTGTCTCCCGAAGACGAGTGTACACGTATTGTCGAATGTGTAACGGAGAAACGCATTCTGTAAGTCGATCGCCGCGCCTCTGTCGGCGGCGCAGCCCAACAACTGGACGAGGCGGTTCTCCACCATTTCTTGGATCGTATTGGCCGTGAATTCTTGGACCGTAAAAGAAAAGGGAGTTGTCTATAATGCGACTTTTTGAGATTCCGCCGGAATCCGGCGGAAGAAATTGAGATGAAATCATGATTTGTTGCAGTTAAAATGGTTTTTTAAGTGCATATTCGGATTCAGCACCCTGAAAAATCCCTGGGACACTTTCATTGTGCAGAAACTAGTTATCAAACTTGGATTCCAATAAATTACTGCCGGATTTTCACCGGAAAAAATCGCCGGAAAAGCTTTCAAAAAGTCGCTTTAAAGACTACGGCAAAGAAAAGAACTGTTCTCCACCATTTTTGGGAGGACTCGCCTAACGAGGTGGAGGAATTGTCTGAATGGTTAAAAGTGGGTGGAATTCAGGCAAAAAATTTAAAAAAAATATGTAGAGGTTGTTCGGGAAAGATTAAAAACATCTTATAGAGGCAGTGTTTGAATTGTATTTTTGATGGTGGAAATGGATTCAGCACCATCAAAAATGTCTAAGACATCTAAAATTTCAAAGTTGAATAACTATAACTTGCATTTACAAAAATCTTTGCCAAATTTTCTCTAAATATAACCGAAATTTCCATAACTTTCCAGGCAATTCCTCTGACTAATTAGACTATGAAAAAAGAAATATATATATTTAATAAAATTATAATGAATTGGTGGGTAGGTGCACAAAAATAATCCATGATTAGTTGGTAATTAATAAAATTATAATGAATTGGTGGGTAAGTAATCTACCAGAGGGTGCACAGTTATCTTTGGAAATTACTTTTGATTTTTGTATTATTACCAAATTTCTTCCGGTTTTAGAAAAATATTTTTTTAATTAATTAAAAATAATTTTAAGTTTATTTATATTTCAGAGGACATTTACAATAATAAAAAGATGAGCGACACTTTTTTTTGGTTGTGGTTACTCCATTGAAGTTATTTACTTTTTAGTGACATATAATTTTAATATTATATAAATTTCAATATTATTATGAATTTAGGTTAATTGTTTATCATATAGATAGTTGGAATTAATAATTCTTTAATAAATTATTTTTATTTTTGATAATGATGATGTTGGTTTAACATCCATTAAGACCAAACATTGGTCTATCTATTAAGACTAAACATTGGTCTATCGGACCTAAAGAAACAAATTATTTATTTTGATTTAAGATTTTATTCCTATGCTCAAAAAGCTTGGAGAGAAGCCTCCCGAGCTCACTATAATTTTGACATTGTAAAATTTATCCCTATACTCAAAAAGCTTGGAGAGAAACCTCCCTCACTATAATTTTGACATTGTAAAAGGCTAGGAAGGTCAGTATTGTAACAAAGATTGTGAAACTGAGATCTAATGTGGTTGTACATGGGACACTCTAAGAGGAAGTGGTTTTCATTCTAGATGTTCCTATTCTCACATATATGACAGATCCTTTCCATCCATGGCCCAACGAACTGTTTCACTATGGAGCTCATGAGAATTCGTTCTAATCTTTGCTATATTAATTTTATTCTTTGAGCTAGTTAAAATAGAGAGATACTTTTGATCTTCTAGGTTGGGGTTGATGACCTTCTTATAATAACTTAATTTCTCACACCACATTTTTTCTTTGAAGTTAGAAGTAACAATATCTTTAATGTTATTTATGTTTTGCAATGCATCATTCTCCTTGATCTCCCAGGCCCTTGTGTCACCCCCTTGTGTCTTTATGCCACCCTCGATTGAGCCTTAGGTGGTTTTGGCTGGAATTTAAAGCTAACTTAAAATATTTTTATAAATGATTTAAAAATGTATTTTAATTTTAGTATGGATATTTTTTAAGTGAATAAATTGTTGAAGTTGAGGATTTCTAGAGAACTTTGTCACAAAAGCATGTTTGGCTAACATTTCGAGTGAACCTTTTTGCTTGAAATTTTTTCTTGATGTAAAGAGTGGTAGACTCACATATATAGAGGATGTTAAAATATGGCTTTTAGAAAATATGGAGATGGAGAGGAGATTAAATGAACAAGATGGGAAGAAGTGGATGATTAAATTTAATTTTATTAAAAGGGATCTGAAAATAAATGATTAAAAATTAAATAAAATTTTGACTTGAATAAAATGAAAAGAAACAAATTTAATATATGAAAAGATCAATTAAGGAGGAATGTAAAAATATCCAAAAATAGAAATAAATAAATAAATTATTAAAAAATTAGATATGTCCAAAAATAAAAATAACTGTTATTTTGAAGGATAAAAAATTATAAATTTGACTTTAATATATATATATTTTAATTATATTAGAAAAAAGTCAATTCAAAGAGGAATATATATTTTTTTTAAATTATTTTAGAGGATGATCAAAATTAATTAAAATGGGTAAACATAAAAATAGGAAAACAAATTATTAGTTAAAAGGTTTTAGATTATTAAATTATTAAAATATATATTAAAATAGACTTGGTTGTGTTAATTAAAGTATAAAATGAGTTTTAAATTTATTTTAAGGAATTTATTTAAATTCATCATTAAAACTTGGTCAAAATTAATATAATGATAAAAATTGTTTGAAAACAAAGGAATTAAAAAAACTATTAATGAAAATATAAATTTTAATTTATGATTTTGATATTGAATAAGAAATTAATTAGGAAAAGGGAGTTGAATTAAAAAGAAGAAAGAAAGAGAGGTAATTAAAGTAAAAAATTAATGGGGAGAAATAATAATTAAATTAAACTCAATAATAATATAATAAAATTAAATTAAATTAAATTAAATTGAGGGAAATTATAGGAGGTGATGCAGGAGCATGAGGCTTGAAGACAAAAGGCTTCGAATTTATTCCAAAAATACAAAAAGAGTTTATAAGCAAAGGAGTGGGATCCTTTAGCTGTCAATTTACAAGTTTTCTAGATAGGATTTGAGCTAGGATTTAGGGATTGAGTGATTTTGTAATTAATTCATGCAATCGAGTTATTAAGGATCTAAATGTTAGAATGAAATGGTATTTATGTAAGTTCTGAATGATTGTAAGGGGATTTTGACTAATTTGGCTTGTTTTGGCCATATAAGATTAAGTTACAGAAATTATATCTCTGTGTATTTTTTGTATAATTGGTCAATCCCGGAGGTGTTGCATCCCTCCAAAGTATCTCTGTGTATTATTGAATTTCCAGTTTGGCCTGAAAATTTAGAGTTCTGTATGATCTGGTGTGATCACATTTAATTTCTCTTTCACCGTGTATAAGATCTAGGTGATCAGTGACTATGGGGGTAAGAGTGTACGGATTTCTTGATCGTGGTTGAAGCCCCGCACTCACTCCTAGCCGTCGATCTCATTTTCAAACTTTTAGGTCATAATCAACTGCGGGGGTTAAACTATTTTTAATCCATGTGCTAGTTGAAGACCCGCAAGCCGTAGATTTGATGGCCTCTTATATCCAATGGATATTAGGTAATAAAATGATCAGACGTTAATCTCAAAACTGGACCCGAACATTTATAGATCAAGGTTTTATATTCCTTATTGGCTCTGTAAGGGCGGTAACATCACGCAAGATCCCCGTGTGATATCGCTGTTAACCGTTGGATCAAGTGCGCTTGATCAAATGGTAGAGGATTGCCAATTAGTTTTGCATCAAAATAGTTCATGAGTGAATGAACCTTGTCCTTAAGAAAATGCGATTTGCGATGTGCTATGATTAGAGGACTTGTAAAGCACTTATCATTGCGGCTAAAATTAAGTAGTTCTACTAATTTAGTAGAATAGTCAAGTTTGGAGGTAGATGACTGATACTTCAAAGGAAATCCAAGAGGAAATTCCACCTGAACTTGCAGAAATCGTTTCCAAATTTGAATGATTGTCTGTTACACCTACACCCAGGCCACCAATTGTGGTATCAGAGCAGCCTACTGACACTGAACAGGATCTCAAGGATCAGAAAAAGAAATCCAACATGGCTTTCAGAGTTGGAGGAAGAGGTGGTGGTCGAAGAAGAGGACGACCAGTTGCAAATGCTGAAGTGTTGGAAGCTATGCAACAGATGCAAGCTAGATTGGAAGCAATGGAAATGGGAAGAGATTGAGATGATGGGGATGTCAGTGAGCTTGAAGCTGAAGCTGTAGAAGAAGAACCTGCAGATGTAACTCCTGAAATGAGATTCTTTAAGTCAGTATTGAGATCCACATCTAAGACAAGACTTAAAGTTTCAATCTACATAGGAAGCTTAAGCCCTGAGGAATTAATAGATTGGATAAATGACATGGAGAAATTCTTCGATTATGAAGAAACAAATGAAGGAAAGAAGGTGAAGTTTGCTGTCACAAAATTGAAAGGACATGCAACACTTTGGTGGGATGGAGTGCAGGCAGAAAGAAGAAGACTTGGCAAACAACCAATTAAGAATTGGAACAGGATGGTGGCAAAACTGAAAAGTAAGTTTCTGCCAAGTGATTATCAACAAACATTATTTAGACAGATGAAAAATCTTAGACAGAGGTCTATGACAGTAAAGGAATACACAGAGGAATTCTACAAAGTGAGTATAAGAGTAGGACAAATCCAAGATACAGATGAGAAGGTTGCCAGATATGTGAATGGTCTTAGAATGGACATTCAAGATGAGATAAGTGTACTGTCTCCTAAAATAGTAGAAGAGGCTTATCAAATGGTACTAAAGGCTGAAGAAAAACTCATGAGGAAGTAGTCTGCCAGAAGTAGAGGTACTTTCCAAGGAAGGGGAAGTCAAGGTGGTAGAGGAAGATTTATGGCACCTAGAGATGGAGCTAGCGACAACTCAAGTTAGCATGCACCCACAGAAGGTGATGCAAGTGGCAAAGGGAGTTTTTCCAGAGGAAGAGGAGGTAGAGGTAGAGGAAGAGAAGTTAGATGTTACAGATGCAACAAGCTAGGACACAAAGCTTATGAGTGCCCAGAAAATATAGGAATGAATTAGAGGAATGAAATTGTTGCAAAAATTGAAGAGGAAGCAACAAAGGTAATAAATGAAGAGAATGTACTAGAGAAAGGGGAATCTTTGGTAGTCAACAAAATTTTGTTAAAACCAACTAAGGAAATTGTTGAACCAGCACAAAGGAAAACCTTGTTCAGGACAGTGTGTAAGGTTCAAGGGAAGTGTTGTCATATGATAATGGATAGTGGTAGTAGAAATAATTTTGTCTCCACAGAAGTGGCGAAGAAGTGGAAATTGAAAACAAAGAAACATCCAACACCTTACAAGGTGTCATGGCTTCAAAAGGGATATCAGTTGGTAGTGAATGAGCAATGTGAAGTGGAGTTACAGTTGGGTAAATACAAAGACAAAATTATGTGCGATGTGATGCCTATGGATGTGTCAATTGAAGAAGAGGATACATCAAAGAAACCTCATCCAAAGACCCTTTTGCTGAGTGGAAAGGAGTACTTGGAGTAGATGGAAGAAGATGAGGTAAGTTTTGCGTTGTTTGCAAACCAAATGTAATAATTACTTCCACAAAAGTTTTTGATTTACCAATTGAAATTCAAGAGATGTTGGACAATTATTGTGATATCATTGTAGATGATTTTCCTGATGAGTTACCACCCATTAGAAAAATCATTCATCACATAGATTTGATTCTAGGAGCAAATCTACCTAATAAAGCAGCTTACAGGATGACTCCCACAGAGAATGAAGAGATCAGGAAATAGGTTCAGGAATTGTTAGACAAGGGATTGGTTAGAGAGAGTTTGAGTCCTTGTGGAGTGCCAACAGTGTTGAGCCCAAAGAAAGATGGAGGTTGGAGAATGTGATTCGAGAGAAATCAATAAGATAACAATCAGGTACAGATTTCCTTTACCTAGAATCAAAGATTTGATGGATTGTTTGAGTGGAGCTAGATATTTTACAAAGTTAGATTTAAAAAGTGGTTATCATCAAATCAGAATTAGAGAGGGAGATGAGTGGAAAACTGCTTTTAAGACTAATGAAGGATTGTATGAATGGATGGTAATTCCTTTTGGGTTATCCAATGCTCCTAGTACATTTATGAGACTTATGAATGAAGTTTTGAAGGAATTTATTGGTAAATTTGTAATAGTATATCTGGATGATATATTAGTTTACAATAGATCTAAGGAGGAACATGTGAGACATCTGAATTATGTCTTACAGAGGCTACAACAAGAAAAGTTACTGTTAAACTTAAAGAAATGTTCATTCATGAAGGAGGAGTTGGTGTATTTGGGCTTTGTTGTTTCTGTTGAGGGGTTAAAGATGGATTCAGAGAAGATCAAGGCTATCATGGAGTGGCCTTCACCAAAAAGTGTCTTTGAAGTAAGAAGCTTTCACAGTCTTGCTAGTTTTTATAGGAAATTCATAAGGAATTTTAGTAAGATCAATGCTTCAGTTATTGACACAATAAAGAAGGACATACAACCATTTAAATGGACTGCTGAAGCAGAAAAGAACTTCTAGTTTTTGAAGAGAAAGATTACTGAGAAGCCTATTTTGATTTTGCATGATTTTAATAAACCTTTTCAAGTGAAGTGTGATGCCAGTGGAGAAGCCATTGGAGCTGTTTTGAGTCAGGAGGATAGGCCTGTAGCTTATTTTAGTGAAAAGATGAATGAGACAAAGAAGAAATATTCTTCTTATGACAAGGAGTTTTATGTAGTGGTGCAGTCTTTGAAGAATTCGAGACATTACTTGATGTCCAAGGAGTTCATACTGTATTCAGATAACCATGCATTACAGTACATTATGCAACAACCAAAGCTTAATGAGGAGCATGCAAAATGGGTAGAATACTTGCAAAGTTTTAATTTTGTATTAAAACATATAACTGGTCAATCAAACAAAGTAGCAGATGCCTTAAGTAGAAAAAGAATTTTGTTCAATAAAGTCAAATTCAAGTGTTGGGTTTTGATTTTCTTAAAGAGTTATATGAAAAAGATCTAGATTTTAAAGAGGCATTTGAAGCTTGTAGAAATCCTGTTTTCTTAGATAGAAGTAAGTGGCTGGATTATTTCCTGCAAGAGGGACTGTTGTTTAAAAGAAATCAACTGTGCATACCAAGTTGTTCTATGAGGGAGAATTTGATCAAGGAGAAACATAGTGGAGGACTTGGAGGGCATTTTGGTGCAGACAAGACTTATGAACAATTGAACAGGTTTTATTTTTGGCCGAAAATGAGGTCTGAAGTGGAAAAGTATGTGAGAAATTGTAAAGTCTGTCAGTATGCAAAGGGAAGGAGTCAAAACACAGGTTTGTATGTTCCATTACCTATTCCAGATAGGCCTTGGGATATGGTAAGTATGGACTTTTTTTTGGGTTTACCAAAAACTCAAAGAGGAAATGATTCAATTTATGTAGTAGTCGATAGATTTTCAAAAATGGCATATTTTATTCCATGTTATAAAACCAGTGATGCTACTCGCATTGCTAATCTATTTTTAAGGAGATTGTAAGATTACATGGGTTACCTAAGAGCATTGTTTTAGACAGAGACACCAGATTTGTTGGATATTTTTGGAGGACATTGTGGAAGAAGCTTGGAACTAAATTGAGTTTCAATTCTGCTTATCATCCTCAAAATGATGGACAGAATGAAGTTGTAAATAGAAGCTTAGGTAATCTTCTGAGAAGTCTTGTAGGTGAACATCCAAAATAGTGGGATCAAGTATTGGCACAGACATAATATGCATATAATGATTCTCCTAACAGGAGTACAAGGCAGAGTCCATTCCGTATAATCTATGGAATGCCCCCAAGAGGAGTGTCTGAATTGAGAGACTTGGGAAAAGCTGAAAGGGGAAGTGCTAAAGGAGAAGATTTTGCTACAGAAGTTCAAGTAATACATGAACAGGTAAAACAACAACTACATGACAAAAACACAAAATACAAGGGTAGAGCAGATTTGAAGAAAAGAGAAATTAATTTTGAGGTTGGAGATTTCGTTTTAGCACACCTGAGGAAGGAAAGATTTCCAAAAATGGAGTATAATAAGCTAAAGTTTAAGAAAATTGGACTATGTAGAGTTTTGAGGAAATTTTCTACAAATGCATATGAAATTGAATTACCTCTTGATATTGAAATATCTCCAATTTTCAATGTTGCTGATTTGTATAAGTATGAAAGTGAAAATGCAGATGACACAACAAAGGATTAAGAAGAACAAGAGATTGATTGGGTAAAACAGTTGCCTATAGCAAAGGAATTGAAGCCAGAGAGGATTTTGGACAAGAAATTGTTGAAGAAGACAAGAGGACAAGAGTATTTTTAGTATTTGGTCAAATGGAAGGATCAACCAATTGCTGAAGCTACTTGGATGACAAATTCCATGCTATAGAAGTTGGGCAGATCTGTAGAAGAGCTCATGGACAGAAGCCCATAAAGAATTTGTCCTCAAGAGTCTGATGCAAGAGCATGAGGCTTGAAGACAAAAGGCTTCGAATTTATACCAAAAATACAAAAAAAGTTTACAAGCAAAGGAATGGGATCCTTTAGCTATCAATTTACAAGTTTTCTAGATAGGATTTGAGCTAGGATTTAAGGATTAAGTGATTTTGTAATTAATTCATGTAGTTTAGATTCAATTGAGATTCTCAAGGAGAATATCAAATAGATTACATATTGTTTAAGAATAGGCAGATTCGATCCAGTGATTAAGGATCTGAATGTTAAAATGAAATGGTATTTATGTAAGTTCTGAATGATTGTAAGGAGATTTTGATTGTTTTGGATTTTTTTGGCCGTATAAGATTAAGTTACAAAAATTATATCTCTGTGTATTTTTGTGTATAATTGGTTAATCCCGGAGGGGTTTCATCCCTCCAAAGTATCTCTGTGTATTATTGAATTTCTAGTTTGGCCTGAAAATTTAGAGTTATGTATGATCTGGTGTCATCGCGTTTAATTTCTCTTTCGACGTGTATAAGATCTGGGTGATTAGAGACTGCGAGGGTAAGATTGTATGGATTTCTTGATCGTGGTTGAAGCCTCGCACTCACTCTTAGCCGTCAATCTCATTTTCAAACTTTTAGGTCACAATCAACAGTGGGGGTTAAGCTATTTTTAATCTATGTGCTAGTTGAAGACCCACAAGTCATAGATTTGATGGCCTCTTATATCCAACGGATATTGGGTCATAAAGTGATCAGACGTTAATCTCAAAACTCGACCCAAACATTTAGAAATTAAGGTTTTATATTCCTTATTGGCTCCATAAGGGCGGTAATGTCACGCAAGATCCCCGTGCAATATCGTTGTTAACTGTTGGATCAAGTGCACTTGATCAAACGGTGGAGGATCGCTAATTAGTTTTGCATCGCAATATTTCATGAGTGAATGAACCTTGGCCTTAAGAAAATGCGATTTGCAATGTGCGATTCTTAGAGGACTTGTAAAGCAGTTATCATTGCGGCTAAAATTAAGCAGTTATGCTAATTTAGTAGAATAGTCAAGTTTGGAGGTAGATGATTGATACTTCAAAGGAAATCCAAGAAGAAATTCCACTTGAACTTGCATAAATCGTTTCTGGATTTGAACGATTGTCCATTACCCCTGCACCTAGGCCACCAGGAGGATAGAACATATTATTTAAAGCGTAGAAAACAAGAAGAAGGGGAAGGTTAAAATAACGGATTAACTAGCACAACCATATAAGTTAAATGGTTAGTAAACATCAAGTCATAATAAGCATCAATACTTTTACTCTCACTTTATCATGGAGATTCTTAGAAGGGGAAGGGAAAAATAATGGATTAACTAGCACAACCATATAAGTTAAATGGTTAGTAAGCATCAAGTCATAATAATCATCAAAACTCTTTCTTTCACTTTACCATGGTTGGTAAACATCAAGTCATAATAAGCATCAAAACTCTTACTCTCACTTTATCATGGGTATTCTTAGATATATAAATAGGATTTGTTACAATACCATGGCTTATGAGTATTACATGCCTGAAAAGCCATAGTTCACTTTATATGAAACTTGTTTATATGAGATTTTTTTTTAATTAATCAATTTAATTAAAAGGACAAAAATGACATAAGTAGAGATAAATCTCAATCTTTGATTCCTATGTACTATTATGAATATCCTAAAATATTCCCAAAAGATTAAACCTTACCATCTATCTAATAATTATTGATAATTAAATTAAAAATTTAAAAATCATATTCCAAAATAGAAATAACTATCAATATAATCAAAATAATTAATTTTTTTTTATTATTATAGAAATTTCTAATTCTATTTTAGATTATATTATTTTTAAAATAAATTTAAAATTAAAATAAATATATGTTAGTCTAATAAACTTTTTCTTTTTAATAACTAACTTAAATAAAATATTTTTATACTAATTTTTTATATATAGAAATGTAATTGAAATTACAATTTAAGTTTGGATTATAGTATTAAAATAAAAATTAATAAATTTAAAATAAAATATGGTAGTTTAATAATATTTTTCTTATAAAAAATAATTAATTTATAAAATTATTTTATTTGAAAAATATAAATCTATTTTATTATTTTAAAAATAATGTTCATGGCCTAGAATGGATGGTGACGGGGTGAAGGTTACTGTTTCGAAATTTAATAGGAAAAAATCCAACCATCATAAAGATTGTTGTGGCCCAACTTAATACAATTACGAAGTGATTTTGATAGCTTAAATATTTTTGTGTCATAGTTTCTCAAAGACTAACACAATTTAGCTAACCAACAAAATAAAAAATAAAATATTATTTGCCTTTGAAAATAGTGACCTATTTTTAAAAGAAGAAATCTCAAAAACATACCTACAAATACACTGGTTTTGCATTCAACCATTGGGGATCATATCTTCTCTTGAAAGGAATCGCTTTTGCATTCAATCACTAGGGATCATCTCTTCTCTTGAAAGAAATCTCACCACTCCCTTTTGAGAAGAAATTTATACATGTGTCGTTAGAACATATTGCAATGACCTTTGCTTAATACAGAGGCCATGTTTGTTTACCATTAATACATATGCCATGTTTGTTTACCATCACGACAAATGGATAAGTTAACATGCATGTGTTATGGGCCCACCACTTAACGTTGTTTAGACATTGACATTGACATTCTGACCTACATTTTTAAAATACCCATGTCTCACTGATGTAGACAGAGATACCATACCATCATATGTATGTTTTCCAATGTGGTTTCTATTCAATCTCATACTTGTACCATGGAATGAACTCCTCGAATGTTTTATTAAAAATGGTTATGTATTTATGAAACACTTACATAGGAGGTGATTCGTGTAATTTAGTTTTATTATTACATTATATATATGAATCAATGGGGGCATGTTTATAAAAATTAGATGTCTAATGTAGCAAATAAGTTGTTTCAATTTATTGTCTAAATTTTTTAAATTAGGTTTTAGTGATTTTTAATTAGAAATAGTTAATTTAAATTATGCTTTTGTGTATATATATAATAAATGAGAAATTAAATTACAATTGGAGATACTATTTGATTTTATGTATATGATTAAAGATTCTAAATGTTACTATACAGTATATGACTTTATTGTAGGTAGTTTTGGTGATAACCATTAAGGATTCTAAATTTCTTGTGGATATTAGCTAGGTTAAAATTATTTTTCAGTCCCAGAGTAAGACCTAAAACTATTTATGATTGGCTAAGAGGTCATATTCCCTAGACATTATGAAATAAATTAATCACCCAAAACCAAGAGGCATCTATCAAAAATAGGATTTTGCACCCTTATGGACCACCAACAAGTTATTTTAGATGGTATGGTTTTCTTAAATAATAGTGATGAGTCAACCCACATCTACAAATAGTAGCCATTGTTGGTTGAAAACTAAGTTATGATAGGCTTTTCTACCTTTGAAAGAAAAATATAGATATATTCTATTAAATTATTCATGATGTTGAATGATTATATTATGTCATTTCTAGAAACTTAAAGCAATACAGCTTAATGGTTATTAAAAATAATGGTGTAGTGGTACAATTGAAATTATGGACTTAACCTATACAATTAGACTTCGACTTAGTCACCTTTTCTCCATGGTAAGGGCTAATTCATAGTTGATTATATATTTGCAATCATATGCTTCTTTCCCATGTCATCAATTTCTCAACCAAATTTGTTGTAAGGTATCTCACCAGATCTTACAAAAATGTTGATTTCTAGGTCATGATATGTAAATCCAACCTTTCTTTGGTTCATGAGTATGCTAAAAAATGTATGAGAAGGTGTTGCTTAGGTTTACATCCCCATTTCCATATTCCTAACATAATATTTCTTCCATGATTTCTATATTCACTCTCATATTCTTATTTCACAATGCGAGCTAGTTCTTAGTGGTATTATTACTTATTTTTTCTACCACGGGATGGTAATCTTGAAGTGGACCTAATTTGAAGTTCCATTGATAATGGCTCGATGAAGGATGCATTGGGTATACTTGACAAGCTGCAAGGAATATCCATATGATTTATATCTTTGGTGATAAACTCATGATTATTTATGAGATGGTTGGGATGACATAATAATGTATAGGCTAGGAGAACTAAAGATTTGTTAAGTAGGATAGACGACCAATGATGTGTTAGATAGCACGCTTTGGAAGAGGATGTCATGACTTGGCTATGTGATATATTATTTGTGTTTCCCATGGCAATGAAATAATGTTGATAAGTGGATCGAAGATATGTGAATTCTTGATGAAGTAGGGACATGATATTGATCAACTATCATGTGCCAACTTAGATGGATGATAACATGGTCTCGCACTTGGGAGTTGATATTTTAAGTATTCTTCGATTAGGGGAAGAAACAATAGATTTCCCATGTTGGGGTGGCGATGATGCAAAATAACATACAATGAAATGAGAAAATTAATATTCCATATGGTTGAAGGTGTTAATCTTAGGTTTAGTTAGGACATTATATATAGGTATATTCTTGATGATACAAGAAATTGATGGCCATGCTCAATTATCAAGGTCATACTAATGGAACACGACAACTAGGTTTCTTAGTGGTACGAGACACTTAAGAAAAATCAAAAGTTTAGCTACATGCATACTTGGAAATTTGTACAATATGTTCTTTGGTATCTTTAGTTATTGAATCATGATTATTTATGAGGGGATTGGAAAATTGTATTAGCATGTAGGCTAGGAGGACCAATTATTTCTTGTTAAGCTGCATAAGTGGCTATGATGGGTGATGTTGCTACTTGGAAATGTGAGAGATTTGTTTTATTTCTAATGGCATGGTAATAGTGTTGATAAGTTCAATGAATATATGTATACACCTAATGAATAAGGGACATGATCTTCATTGACCATTATGTGTTGTCTAAGATATATGATAGTATGGTCTCACGTTTGTTGGTTGTTCAAGTATGATGGGTTCAAGGGAGGAAATAGTAGGTCGGATATACTTGGGTAGGATTTACATAGAATCATCTACGGTGAAAAGAGCATTATGACATTTTGTATTGTTAAGAGTTCTTGGTTTGGATTCGACTATGATATGTTAGTTAAGCTTATTATGAGTGATACAAGTAGTTAAGGTTCATGCCCAACTAGTAATGTTACTGATCTAAAACGATCATATGTTAAAACTGAAATAGAATGGATTATGCCAACAGTGAAATGAATTTTAACTTAAAGTGTTGAAACCGTGAGAACTGCTTGAGAAGAAGACTACGACAGCTGAGAAAACATAAATCAGATGCAAAACAAAAGTGAAAATAGAAAATACAAAGTGATACCAGACAACAAGATAGATTATGGAGTTCATCCTTGATGGACTATGTCTCCAGGTCGGCTTTCAGGATGGGCGACCGCTTTATTAGGATTGATACCGAAGAGGTCGATTACATAGAAATTGGATCAAACTAAATGTGCATGAAGGCACTTTTGGTCACTGTCATAAGCAAGCTCTTTGAACTAGCTTTCCAATGCCTGTCTCGGTTTCCAATTCCGACTCTCGATGCCCATGTTACACTGAAAACAAATTATCCTATATCCTCTAGAATCTGCACTCTA
Organism: Pinus tabuliformis; assembly: GCA_031772625.1. NCBI lineage: Eukaryota > Viridiplantae > Streptophyta > Pinopsida > Pinales > Pinaceae > Pinus > Pinus tabuliformis. The sequence continues at coordinate 1,999,973,274 of CM062816.1, forward strand.
AACTCAAAACCACTAATGTCCTCTTTATCAACAAAATTGGTGTATTTATATGTTTTTAGGTACATTCGAGGTCTTCTTAGCCAATATTGGCATGAATGCAGCATTATAGTCTCGGTCGAAACACTAGGGAACACCCTAGTGCCTAGTCACATGGTGGTTACATTACTTAGGCCGATTATAACAATAAAAACCTAAAATATAACATAAAAACCCAAAAATAACTTTGGATAAATCAAAAACTTTGGTGGCTTGCTGACCAGTCAGAGGAGGGAGGTTGTTACATGTGACTAGCCGAGGTCTAACTGCAGGCTGCCACCTCCGCATTGACCCCTGGCGGTTCTAGCTTTTGGTGCTCCGACGGTTGGTATGTGAACACGTCTATTTACGACTTACCTCTGGCGGTTCGGACATGGTGGTTACAGTGGTGGTTACCTTAACAACTTACCACGTTCACATGAGAAGGTTGCATACGATTCTTTGCGCGGTCTACTCCGATGCTAACCCTCGACAGTTCTTCTGGCCATTCACATAGCATAGTTTCGAGGTTGTTACGGTTAGGAGGATTCCCACTACGGTTAATGCTAACATTTGTTGACATGACTACTATCCCACAGTCTTCTCCCACATGGTTTCACTGCGGTTAAGACTGTGGGTTGGAATTAAATTGTATTTGCAATGTTATTTAATATTAATTCAATTTAATACAATAGCTCGAGAGGGTTTTTAATCATAAGTTTTATGCCTTTTTAATACATGGCTTTGGAATAAGGTTAGGTTTTAGGTCATAGCATAGGTTTTAGGTTTTAGATGCAGTTTTAGGGTTTTAGGTCTTAGTTAGGGTTTTGATACATGGTCTTTCACCATAGTTTTTTAGGGCTAGGTTTAGTATTTACATCATATAATAAAAAACCATTTACAACCAATTGTCACAAAGTGACATTCAAACCCACACAACGACAAAACTTTGTCGACACCCAAATCCTGCGAAGGCGGACGACAAACACATGTCGAAAACCATATCCTGGAAGAACTTACAATAACCACATGTCAAAAACCAGATACCAAACCATATTTGCTGAACACCATGAAAACCATATACATTATCAGACAACTTGAACCATAAACATCACTGTCAAATTTGACGACATCGGACACTAAATGCTATCAACGAAAACTAAACCTTTGTAACTGAACTGACGAGATCCTCCTGGATCAATCCTCTCCACTTGAAAGCTTTTGGACCACAAAGGTTTGACTAGCCAGATAGGAAATGAGGGTAGAGCTCCCTTACTTTCCACCTTGTCCTGATGATGTACCCATACATTTGATCAACCACCTAAAAGTGATGACCTTGATAATACTGACCATGGTACATTTTGAATCTGTGAGCTATTCAATCCATTTGTAGTATACACAAATTGCGAAGATGGTTAAACCACCTGTTATGAACATGGCAATTGATTTCCTTCCACAAAGTAACATGAATTAGTGATTCATACACATCTTTGAAAACAATCTCTTCAGGATATTATTTAATACTATTGACATGTATTAACAATCTATATTGAGGAATAACAGAGACAATCAAAGATATTCTTGACATCAAACCAACTACTTGACTTGATATGCTTTCCTGATTCTTGATTACTAAGTGAACTTTCTGTAATAAACCCATCAAACTATAATATGAAAACACTGCAACTTATTTTGATTTTGAAAGTATTGAATTAGTTGTTGATTTGTTTGTATCATTGTTTCTTCACTTATTAAATGATGTTTGCATTGATTAGCACTTTCCCCTGATGCATAAGTTTCCCTTAGATAGTTTGACACTGCTTTAGAAAAGGCTTTGATACGAAAACAAATAGGCTTCCTCTCCACTTGAAAAGAGGCTTCCAAACTATTAGGAACATGAAATGGTGACACAATACAAGAGAAATTTAATACTAACTTTCCCCAACACTGACCTGCATCCCTGTAACTATTAACTTCCAAACTTGGATTGAATTGATTCATTCTGACATTAGGAAGAGGAGCTTTAGGCATCAACTGTAATTCATGTTGTATTCCCTGCTTATGAGTAAGATGTTTGGTTTCTTTAAATAGAATTAGAAAAGTTTCTACCTCTTTGATCAAACTATCTTTAAGTTGAGACTCATAACTTGAACAAACATCATGTCGATTCTTATGTTGTTCCTTTACACACATGATTACAAATCTTTTATTTGAACTTATTAATTGCTTCATCTGATTAGCAACAACTAAATTCAAGTGATTTTTACTTTGATGTGCCCTGACAATAAATTCAACCCCATCTTTCTTAAGGTGATATTTATGCTCTCTTCTGTAAAATATTGCATCATGATCATAAAGATAAGGACTCCCTAAGACAACTCCATATATGTCTACTGGAACCACATCGAATTCCACTTCATCAATGTAATTAGCTATAATGGAAAATCTTAATTGACACTGTTTTGTGAATTTTATCTGAGTTGATTTATTTATCCATCCTAATGGGTAAGGTCTTGGATGATTCCATGTCTCAAAACCCAAACTCTTAACTAAATATTTAGATATTAAATTTGCCCGTGATCCACTGTCAAACATTGTATCTATCTTTGTGTGCTTAGAAGTTATCCTTATGTGAAACAATTCAACTTTTATCCTCATTTGAAGGATTTATGTTTGATGAAGATGCAATAGTATTCGAACTTGAACCAGTTTCGGAAGTTTTACCTATCGAAACTATGGCAGTTATCCTCCTTTCATCACCTAAATCTGAACCTAGATCTTGTTGGGCTGTTGTAATTGCCTTCTTTTCATCCTTCTCCTTAAGGAAATTTTTGGGCTTAAGTTCTGGATGAAGTTTCCAACACTTATATTCATCATGACCGATTCTCTGGCAATGAGAACAAGTAGGTCTTTGCTTCTGAGCTATCGCTGATTTCTTTCTCATCAAATTGTTATTCCCTTCACTGTCATTGGAATCTTTGATTTCCAACTCTTTGGATGATTGCGGTGAAAACTTGAATGGTCGTTCACCTCATTCAATATGTATGGCTTGAACACACACTTCATCAAAATCATCAAGATTAAACATCAATAATGTATGTTGAAAATATGAATGTAAATTGTTGATGTATTTTAACAAAGTTTCACATGTATCTAATGAAATACCAAGCGGAAATGCTTTCTTTCTGAACTCTTGAACACTCTGCCCTTTACCTTGCCTCAAATGCTGTCAATCAATAACAACTTGCTGCATGTATCCTAAAGGATATAATTGTTTCCTAAGAGATTTTGAAAACTTAGACCATGAAGAGATGACTTTACCTTTCCTCTTTACATCTATCTCAGTTTTACTTTCCCACCAGATTAAAGTTGTTCCCCACATTCTAAGTGTAGCTAACTGAATTTTCGTTTTATTGTTAGAAATGTTCTAAATACAACAATACACTTCTAACTGCTTAATCTAGTTATCTAACTTTTCAGGATTCATTTCGCCATCATAAATATGTAACTCAAATTTTACACAAGTTTCAAAAGAGAGGTTTTCTTAGGTTTATTTTCTGTTTCAGATTCTACACTGGAAGAAGAAGAAGAAGATGATGATGGAGGTGCTGGAGGTGAAGGTGGTTTATCAGCCTTGCCTTTACCTTTTTCTTTCTTCGATGTCTTTGAAGAAGAAGATGCATCTCTCGCCTTCTTGTCTTCGTCGAGTTCTCCAAACTTCTCTTACATATTCAAGAATGCTTGCTAAAATTGTTCATCACTCATCTTAGTTTCTAGCTTTTCACCTACACCAGATCATGTCATGGTCGACTTATGAATGAATCTTCGCTTTCCAATCTCTGGATCAATCTGCTCGAGGATTCCTTCTCCACATTGCGCCTTTGACCTGGTTAACATTCACTGACAAATTCTACAAATGAAACCTGCTCTGATACCAAATTATATGATCTGAAATGATCATATGTTAAAATTGAAATAGAATTGATTATGCTAACAGTGAAATGAATGTTAACTTAAAGTGTTGAAACCATGAGAACTGCTTGAGAAAAAGACTTTAAGACAAATGAGAATGCATAAATCAGATGAAAAACAAAAGTGAAAATAGCAAATACACAGTGATACCAGATAGAAAGATTGATTACGAAGTTCATCCCTGATGGACTACGTCTTCTGGTCTGCTTTCAAGATGGGCGACTGCTTTATTAGGATTGATACCGAAGAGTACGATTACACAAAATTTAGCCAAATTGAATGTGCATGTAGGCACTTCTGGTCACTTTCATAAGAAAGCTCTCTGAACCATCTTTCCAATGCCTATCTCGGTTTCTAATTCTGACTCCTGATGCCCCTATTACACTGAAAAAAATTCTCCTATATCCTCCACAATCTGCAATCTAAACTCAAAACCACTAATGTCCTCTTTATGAACAAAATTGGTGTATTTATATGTTTTTAGGTACATTCGAGGTACTCTTAGCCAATATTGGCATGAATGTAGCATTATAGTCTCATTCGAAACGCTAGGGAACACCTTAGTGCCTAGTCACATGGTGGTTACATTACTTAGGCCGATTATAACAATAAAAACCAAAAATATAACATAAAAACCCAAAAATAAATTTGGATAAATCAAAACCATTGGCGGCTTGCTGACCGGGCAGAGTATGGAGGCCGTTACATGTGACCAGCTGCGGTCTAACCACAGGCTTCCACCTCCGCGTTGACCCCTGGAAGTTTCGGCTTGCAGTGCTTCGGTGGTTGGTATGTGAACACGTCTATTTACAACTTACCTCTAGCGGTTCCAATACAGTGGTTATAGTCGCGGTTACCTTGATAGCTTACATGACAGGGTTGCATACAATTCTCCGCCGGTCTACTTCGATGCTAACCCCTGATGGTTCCTCTGGCCATTCACATGGCATAGTTTCGAGGCAACCATGGTTAGGAGGATTCCCGCTGTAGTTAACACTGACGTTTGTTCACACGACTACTATCCCGTGGTCTTCTCCAGTGCGGTTTCGCTGCAATTAAGATTGTGGGTTGGAATTAAATTGTATTTGCAATGTTTTTTAATATTAATTCAATTTAATACAATAGCCCCAGAGGGTTTTTAATCATAAGTTTTATGCCTTTTTAATAGATGGATTTGGAATAAGGTTAGGGTTTAGGTCTTAGCATAGGTTTTAGGTATTTTAATGCATGGTTTGAGGTTTTAGATGTAGTTTTAGGGTTTTAGGTCTTAGTTAGGGTTTTGATACATGGTCTTTCACCATAGCTTTTTAGGGCTAGGTTTAGTCTTTTCATCATATAAAAAAACCCATTTACAACCAATTGTCCCAAAGTGACATTCAAACCCACACGACGACAAACCTTTGTCGACACCCAAATCCTGCGAAGGCGGACGAAAACCACCTGTCAACAACCATATCCTGGTGGAACTAATGACAACCACATGTCGAAAACTAGGTACGAAACCATATTTGTTGAACACCATGAAAACCATACACATTATCAGGCAACCTAAACCATAAACATCATTTTCGAAGTTGACGACATCGGGCACTGAATGCTGTCGAGGAAAAGTGAACCTGTGTAAGTGCATTGACGAGATCCTCCTGGATCAATCCTCTCCACCTGAAAGCTTTTGGACCACAAAAGTTTGACTAGCCAGATAGGAAACGAGGGTAGAGCTCCCTTAATTTCCACCTTGTCGTGATGATGTACCAATACATTCGATCAACCACCTGAAAGTGATGACCCTAATGATGCTGACCATGGCACATTTTGAATATGTGAACTATTCCATCCATCTGCAATATACACAACTTGCGAAGATGGTCAAACAATGTGTTATGAACATGGCAATTGATTTCCTTCGACAAAGTACTGTGAATTAGTGATTCATACACATATTTGAAAACAATCTCTTCAGGATATTCTTCAATACTATTGACATGTATTAACAATCTATATTGCAGAATAATAGAGACAATCAAAGATATTCTTGACATCAAACCAACTACTTGACTTGATATACTTTCCTGATTCCTGATTACTAAGTGAAATTTCTGCAATAAACCCATCAAACTATAATATGAAAACTACTGCAACTTAGTTTGATTTTGAAAGTATTGAATTAGCTGTTGATTTGTTTGGATCACTGTTTCTTCATTTATTAAATGATGTTTCCATTGATTAGCACTTTCCCGTGATGCATAAGTTTCCCTTAGATAATTTGACACTACTTTAGAAAATGCTTTGATATGAAAACAAATAGGCTTCCTCTCAACTTGAAAATAGGCTTCCAAACTGTTTTAAACATGAAATGGTGACACAATACAAGAGAAATTTAATACTGACTTTCCCCAATACCGAACTGGATCTCCGTAACTATTAACTTCCAAACTTGGATTGAATTGATCCATTCTGACATTAGGAAGAGGAACTTTAGGCATCAACTGTAATTCATGTTGTATTCCCTGCTTATGAGTAAGATGTTTGGTTTCTTTAAATAGAACTAGAAAAGTTTCTACCTCTTTGATCAAACTATCTTTATGCTAAGACTCATAAGTTGAACAAACATCATGTCGATTCTTATGTTGTTCCTTTACACACATGATTACAAATATTTTATTTGAACTTGTTAATCACTTCATCTAATTGGCAACAACTAAATTCAACTGATGTTTACTTTGATGTGCCCTGACAATAAATTCAACCCCATCTTTCTTACGGTGATATTTATGCTCTCTTCTGTAAAATACTGCATCATGATCATAAAGATAAGGACTCCCTAAGACAACTCCACATATGTCTACTGGAACCAAATCTAATTCCACTTCATCAACGTAATTAGCTATAATGGAAAATCTTAATCGACACTGTTTTGTGACTTTGATCAGAGTTGATTTATTTAGCCATCCTAATGGGTAAGGTCTTGGATGATTCTGTGTCTCCAAACCCAAACTCTTAACTAAATATTCAGATATTTGTCTTTGATCCAATGTCAAACATTGTATCTATCTTTGGGTGCTTGGAAGTCATCCTTATGTTAAACAATTAAACTCTTTTATCCTCATTTGAAGGATTTATGTTTGATGAAGATGCAATAGTGTTCGAACTTGAACTAGTGTCATAAGTTTTACCTCTCTATACTATGGCAGTTATCCGCGTTTCATCACCTAAATATGAACCTAGACCTTGTTGGGCTACTGCAATTTCCTTCTTTTCATCCTTATCCTTAAGGAAATTTTTGGGCTTAAGTTCTTGATGAAGTTTCCAACACTTAGATTCATCATGACTGATTCTTTGGCAATGAGAACAAGTAGGTCTTTCCTTCTGAGCTATCGATGTTTTCTTTCTCTTCGAATTGTTCTTCCCTTTACTATCATTGGAATCTTTGATTTCCAACTCTTTGGATGATTGGGGTGAAAAATTGAATGGTCTACCACCTGATTCAATATGTATGGCTTGAACACACACTTCATCAAAATCATCAGGATTAAACATCAATAATGTATGCTGCAAATATGAATATAAATTATCGATGTATTTTAACAAACTTTCCCATGTATCTAATGATATACCAAGCACCAATGCTTTCTTTCTGAACTCCTAAGTAAACTTCTGAACACTTTACCCTTTACCTTGCCTCAAATGCTGCCAATCAATAACAACTTGTTGCATGTATTGTAAAGGATATAATTGTTTCCTAAGAGCTTTTAAAAACTTAGACAATGAAGAGATGAATTTACCTTTCCACTTTACATCTATCTCAGTTTTACTTTCCCACTAGATTAAAGTTGTTCCCCCCATTCTAAGTGTAGCTAATTGAATTTTTGTTTTATCGTTAGAAATGTTCTGAATACAACAATACACTTCTAACTGATTAATCTAGTTATCTAACTTTTCAGGATTCATTTCACCATCATAAATAGGTAACTCAAATTTTACATCAAGTTTCAAAAGAGAGGTTTTCTTAGGTTTCTTTTTTGTTTCAGATTCTATATTGGAAGAAGAAGAAGAAGATGATGATGATGGAGATGATGGAGGTGAAGGTGGTTTATCAGCCTTTCCTTTAACTTTTTCCTTCTTTGATGTCTTTGAAGAAGAAGCTGCATCTCTTGCCTTCTTGTCTTCGTAGAGTTCTCCAAACATCTGTTGCATATTCAAGAATGCTTGTTGAAAATGTTCATAACTCATCTTAGTTTCTAGCGTTTCATCTGCATCAGATCCTGTAATGGTCGACTTATGAACGACTCTTCACTTTCCAATCTCTGGATCAATATGTTCGAGGATTCCTTCTCCACGTTGCTCCTTTGACCTAGTTAACATTCACTAACAAATTATACAAACGTAACCTTCTCGGATACCAAATTATATGATCTGAAATCATCATATGTTAAAACTTTAATAGAATTGATTATGCCAACAGTGAAATGAATGTTAACTTAAAGTGTTGAAACTGTGAAAACTACTTGAGAAGAAGACTTTACGACAGATGAGAAAACATAAATAAGATGCAAAATAGAAGTGAAAACAATAAATACATAGTGATACCAGATAGCAAGATTTATTACGGAGTTCTTCCCTAATGGACTATGTCTGTTGGTCCTCTTTCAAGATGGGCGACTGCTTTATTAGGATTGGAATTGAAGAGGTCGATTACATAGAAATTAGGCCAAACTGAATGTGCACAAAGGCACTTCTGGTCACTTGCATAAGAAATCTCTCTAAACCATCTTTCCAATTCCTGTCTCGGTTTCTAATTCTGACTCCCTATGCCCTTATTACAGTGAAAACAAATTCTCCTATATCCTCTAGAATCTGCACTCAAACTCAAAACCACTAATGTCCTCTTTATCAACAAAATTTTTGTATTTATATGTTTTTAGGTACATTCAAGGTCTTCTTTGCCAAGATTGGCATGAATGAAGCATTATAGTCTCGGTCAAATCACTAGGGAACACCTTAGTGCCTAGTCACATGGTGGTTACATTACTTAGGTTGATTATAACAATAAAAACCCAAAATATAACATAAAAACCCAAAAACAACTTTGGATAAATAAAAATCATTGGCGGCTTGCTAACCGAGTGGAGGAGGGAGGCCATTACATGTGACCAACCGCGGTCTAACCGCAGGTTGCCACCTCCGCGTTGACCCCCGACGGTTCCAGCTTGCAGTGCCTCGACAGTTAGTATGTGAACACGTCTATTTATGGCTTACCTCTGGCGGTTTGGACACGGTGGTTATAGTCGTGGTTACCCTGACAGCTTACCACGTTCACATGACATGGTTGCATACAATTCTCAACACGGTCTACTCTGATGCTAACCCTTGACGGTTCCTCTGGCCATTCACATGGCATAGTTTTGAGGCGGTTACGGTTAGGAGGATTCTCACTGCATTTAATGCTAACATTTGTTCACATGACTACTATCCCACGGTCTTCTCCTATGCGATTTCACTACAGTTAACACTGTGGGTTGGAATTAAATTGTATTTGCTATGTTTTTTAATATTAATTCAATGTAATACAATAGCTCGAGAGGGTTTTTAATCATAACTTTTATGCCTTTTTAATACATGGCTTTTGAATAAGGTTAGGGTTTAGGTATTAACATAGGTTTTATGTATTTTAATGCATGGTTTGAGGTTTAGATATATTTTTAGGATTTTAGGTCTTAGTTAGGGTTTTGATACATGGTCTTTCACCATAGATTTTTAGGGCTAGGTTTAGTCTTTATATAATATTAAAAAGACCCATTTACAACCAATTGTCACAAAGTGACATTCAAACCCACACGATGAAAAACCTTTGTCAACACCCAAATCCTACGAAGGCGAATGAAAATCACATGTCTACAACCATATCTTGGCGGAACTGACGACAACCACATGTTGAAAACTAGGTACCAAACCATATTTGCTGAACACCATGAAAACCATATACATTATCGGAGAACCTGAACCATAAACAACACTATTGAAGTTGACGACACCAGACACTGAATGCTTTCGATGAAAACTGAACCTATGTAACTGATTTGATGAGATCCTCTTAGATCAGTTACATTATTTCCACTTAACAGTTAGGCTTCTCAAGGGGTATGGGATGCTCAAGAGAAATGAAAATCATATCCGTGTGACAGCCATTATATATTAAATTTGTTTTCATTATTTTATTTTGGGTGTTCAAGAGAAATGAAAATCATATCCGTGTGACACCCATAATCTATTAAATTTGTTTTCATTGTTTCATTTTGGATGCTCAAGAGAAACAAAAATTATATCCGTGTGACACCTATTATCTATTAAATTTGTTTTCATTGTTTTATTTAGGATGCTAAAGAGAAATGAAAATTTATATCTTTGTGACACCCGTTATTTATTAAATTTGTCTTAGTTGTTTTGTTATGATACACTTTATTAGTTGTCCCTTCCAATGTCATTCTTGCATGTGAATTTTTAGCACCTTTTCATATATTGGATGCTTTTGTTATTCCTCTTCCTTTTAATAGAAATTTTGAGATTTATATTAAGGAAAAAAAATTGGTTTGAGAATGTAGTAGAATTACATTAAAAAAACAACATTGAGAGTTTTCTAGATAGATTGTGTTATTTCTTCTCCACTCTAAGCAACTACAAGAAGGAAAATGTTTTCTTGAAAATGTCTACCTACATACAATTAGGAGAAAATACCTAAAATATTACATACTTTAAAATACATGCAAATTATCCTAAAGAGTTATTTTACTAGCCTTAAAAGAAAATGTTAGGACCTCAAATTGAGATTTCATATTCAAATTTAGTAACAAAATGTTAAATTGCCTTGATTTCATTGATGGAGGGTCACTTGAAGGATATGGAGAGTGAGAGAAAAAATAAACCACTCATCAAAATAGACTCTAACTTTCTATGAAGATAGCCAATTTTAATCTCCATTTAATGAAAGATTTGATGTTACTAAATTCGGATGTATAGAGTCATTTCCATTTAGTCTTCTAGAGATTTAGTTAACAATTTTTGGTGCCTCACTTCTACAATTATTTAGTTAATTCAAATTGGATCTAGAGAGTCTCTCACATGTCCAAATGGGAGTGAGATACCATTTTAAAAAAGGGATAAATTCCTAGAGACCAAAGAAGACACTCAACCATCAAGGATATAAACTTCAAATTGAAACACCTAACATAAATCATAAATGAGGTCCCTTCTATTTTTGAATTCTTGATGGTACTAATAGTTGATGATGTTATAACCTCATGGAAATTATATTTACTAAGTTCATTGTACCATAATTTCCCTGCAACAAAAAATGGTCGTTCGCTTTGTTTTTAGTGGCACCGCAATCCTATAGAAGACTTGTATTCATCATAAATGAAATTCAATGTGTGTCACATTATATGGGATATCGACCTTTGATCTAGACACGTAAGTGAGATGTGATAGAAGTTAATCTGACATAGAATAAAAGAGGGGATTGCTTGATGATATAATTGTGAATTAATACTAATATCATCTTTATATCCTTTTATAGTTTCATTCACATAGGTGTCATCTTGGGAGTTATTTTATCAAAGGACATAGTACAATTCCACCTTAGGGATCTATTAAAAGGGGTAAATAACCAAAAAACACTCAAGGGGCTATCTTCGGTATGAATTCCCAATTATACTTCACATCATTTTGGATAAGAGATCCATCTAGATTCTAGCCCAGTAACCATTATTAATTTTTCAAGAATGTTGTGAGATGTGGGAAATCATCACAGTAGGGGGATATTTATTCTCAAGTAAACTATCTAATGCACTAAGATGAAAATGGTCTACACTATGCTAGTAGAGTGAAAAGATGGAGAATAAATAAGAAGCAATGAGCTAGTAAACAAACAATTGCATAGGTAAGGAAATAATTAGCTGTAATCCACGACAGTAATAGGTGTTAACCTTGCTAGAAAAAATGAAGAATAGTCATCATTTAAATCTAACAAGTGTGCATACATGAAAGTACATAAACTGAAATGGAAAGTATGTGAGAAAAACCAACTAATTGATAAATATACCATAATGTAGAAGTATACATTCCACAAACAACATACATACATGAATTTTCAAGAATAGTCATAAAGAATGACAAGTTGCATGTATTAATGCAACTCCAACAATGTCATTTCAAGGATTCTTTGTTAATTTTTAGTGCTATATTGTTCTATGTTCTAGATAATTTCAATTTTAAACTTTTTCAACCTTTTCATATTACATTCACCCCATAACATCATGTCATCATTAGAAATTATGTAAAGAGAACAATAATATAAAAAATGTAACAGAACGATAAGGAACAAAAGAAGAAAAGTATACACAACAGAGATACCAGAATTTAGATCAAAGACTAGTGTAAAAACCCACAAGGGGGAAAACCCAACCAGATTAATTTTTCTTAGATATCCATAAAATATTCAGTTGAGATACAAATTACAATGAGACATAAGTCTTTCATCATCAATCACATTAGGCCACCTAGGGTCAATCCTGAATCATACAAGACCATTGTAGTAGATCCTAGATCACAATATATCCATTTCACTGTCATAAGTAACATCAGTCTCTGTCAAGTATATCTAACATCACAATCATAGGAGCATTGCATTCATCTTTTGTGTTGGAAACCTTTGAGAACTACTAAGATGGGGGGCGGGGGTGTGAATCAATAATGTGACTTCTTAACATTTTTTGTCAATTATTACTTTACTGAATCACATGTGTATTCACCAACAACACATTATATTATCCATGCATATACAACATATAAGTAACTAAAAAAAGATAATCATGAGAGAAACAATAATCAAAACATCAAAAGCACATCCACACAAGAGACACAAGATTTCTAGTAGAAATCCTTCCGGGAGAAAAACCACCCTTGCTACTACTGCTCTACTCTAAGTTTCTATTAGTCAAGCAATTGGTCTTTTACATAGCTAGTTGACTACCATCAACATGGAGATTTGACCTCATATACAATATGCCAACACCAATTGGCTAGGAGACTCAATTCTACTGATCATCTCAGAAGACTATGTTCTCACATGGATCTACTAACTACCATCCGCTAAAAGTCACCATGATCAATCGATCCTCGCCCCACTCTGATTGGACTATCCAACTACCATTGGATTTATAAATTGATCCTTTCACTGAAGCTTTCATATCTCTACTCCACCTCCATGAAGTCACTGCTCATTAACACTATGCAAACCTCCTTTCATTAATTTTCAAACTAGATCCAAGACACTTTGCTCAACAAGAAATCACTTTGAATACATGCACTCAGTAGCTAGCTATCATCATCAAATCAAATATAAACACCATAAGAAGTGTGTTCTCCAAACTAGCAAAATAGTAGCCACAACTGTTACACAGTAATTTGTCACTGTCTCCCTGTCAGTCTCCCTACTGTGTCATGAATTCAAATTAATCATGCTCATGCTCTCTAATGCTGCCAAATGACCCACTTTACCAAAGTTTTTTTCCATCATCGTGACTGTTATTAAAATAACCGTGCTGACTGGCGCCTCATAATGCAACTAATGCACTGCCAGCGCGGAAGCACACGTGTTTTCCGCATTGGTCGAATTTCATGAACCAGCGCATCCTCTGTTTGTATTGAGTCGCGCTGACATAAACTTCTATGTTATTCAGATGCGATGTCAGCACTCCAGTGCAGTTATACACCCGCGCTGATCCAGTTTGGGCGAGTTTGTTCTAACAGCCAGCCTTCCAGATGACTCCAGACCTGGCTGTTGGCCTTGTCAATGTCGCCCTCCCTTCTATGGCATGTCTGTTCGTCATTTGAGCCACCTTCCTTGGAGATAAGCTCATCCTCCCACCATTCATGGAGACTCCTTCTCCTATTTAAGCCCCTACCATGGCCATGAGCAGCTAGTTTGGATAGTGTGGAGTTGATAGTGCTTAGAGTGCTGCTAGTAGGTAGTTGGTGTGACAAGTGTGGGATTGCTAGAGAGCTTAAGGAAGGTTGTGAAGTGTTGCTTGTGTGAGAGAGAGTTCTTGTCTTGGGAGATCTACTTCCAAGGGTGAATGCTTAAGAGACTTGCTGGCTAGACCCTTTTGAGAAGGATTCGACGTCAGAACTTTGGTTGTACTCTTCTCTGTTATTGATTAATAATAGATGACTACTATTATGGTTCCACTCTCATTTCTCTTTGTAATGGTTAATGTGAGTTATGTCCTTTCTGACTGATGTATAATTGCCTTTATTAGATTTCACGCTTGTGTTTGTCTTTCTCTTCGTGTGTGTAGGTACCTATTCACAGGGATTGTGAAGGATCGTGACCGGCCAGAGCGAAGGAGCGAGAGCGACGGCTCTTCATCAAACAATAGCATTGGAATCCAAGTAGGTGTTCATTGCCTACCTTTTATTTGCAATTAGGAACTTTCATAGTAGCATTGACTGATTGTTGCTAGACCCATTATGGGCTAGTAGGGATCGCCTCTATCCGTAGAGGGAATTTACCTCTCCAACAATTTGGTGACTCCGCTGGGGAGCTGGCCTTTGTCTCTTTTTGTTCATTCTTGCTTTGAGTTTGATTGTTACTCTCTTTTCAAAGATTGGGGATTATTTATCTGCTTTTAGGCTTCCTGGTTCAGTCTGGGAGGTGCCTTGATTGTTTAAAGAGTTATTACCTTGGTTTGGGAGCTTTTGGCTTGATTGTGCCTGTTTTTTAGCCTCAGCGCGGTTTATATCAAAACAGTCGCGCTGACATCGCATAGCTGTTTCTTTGACTTTGTGGTCATCGCGCTTGTACATTTAACAGTCGCGATGATTCTGAAAAACGAACCAGCGCGGCTAAGCCGTGTACTTCCGCGCTGACAGCGCTTTGTTGCTACGCGTGGTTTCTGGTCAGCGCTTTGTTGCTGTGTGTCACCCGCGCTGATCCTGTAGAATTGAATTTTTTTCAATTTTGCCTCCTGAGCCTATTGGTTTGACTATCCCCTGCTCTTTCCACCTGGTTTATGACTTAATTTCTATTGTCTGAATATTGAAGCACTTGCTTGCGAAGTCTTGTTGGGCGGATCTTGTTTTTGTGTCCTGTGACCTGGTGTTATCATCCCGTTTTCGTTGGATTGGCTTTGTTTTGTCACTCGTTCACAAAGATTCGTTACTACTTGCCTTTGCTTTTGCGAAAACCTTCCTCTTTGCTTGCTTTCCTTGGTTGTTTAGGTGATTGTCATTGAACCAGTCCTCGGATTGTTTCGATTACTTCTCACTACCCAGACACGGATTACAGTTGTTTAGGGTCAACCGGTTCTTTTCACACTTGTTGTGTTTTTCATTGAGTGATTTTATTTCTCTTTACTCGGTGTTGCTGTCTCTCAAAATTCATTTTAAGTGCATTGTGCCATTGGAAAAAGAAATCAAACTAATATCTTTTGCATTCAATAGTTAATGGGAAAAAGAGCATTTCATTGATTTGTGTTCTCAAAAGAAAAAGTCTCATTTCTTTGCCATTAGCTGCATTAGATGGTTTGATTGATTGTATTCATTTTGTTTGATTGAAAATTCTTAACCCTCTCATAGTTAGATTTCATCGAACGAAATGGTATTCTTTGGCATGTAGTTTGCATTTAGGGAATTGCGAGAGATTACATACGGTAGGACCTAGAAAACCGAAACTTAATTCAAGATCAACCATAAAATAAACTGAATAAACCTAAAAACGCATTGGAACTTAACGCAAACATTTAGAGGTCTAGGCTAGAGATGTGTTCCGACGTCTTTAAACATAGTCACTATTGTTTCACATTACGGTTGGGTGATTCCTCCTTCTGTGACTCGATAGTGGTCTAACACGGATTGTGCTCCCACGTACCGTCGCGTATATAGGGGAGACCCCACTAGGCTTTTATCCTTGATCCATAGGAAGCAGAGTCTGCCGCCTTGCGAGCCGTAACGCATCGAACATAGCATTCGGGAAGATTGACTGCAGTACGGAAAGTCCTTGGTTCTCATACGATTGCTAAGGTGTATAAGCAGTTTTACGGATTGCTTGGTAAACCCTTTGCCTAGAGTCTCCAGAGTAGTCACTTTTGATCTTTTTCGGACTCCTTAAAAGAAAAGGTGCCAGCGAGCATCTTGTCACTTCGTGCTCATTAAACATTCGAAGGAGACTAGAGTCATCTTTTCGTCCTTTTCTCGGCTCTTAAAACATGAAAAGGTCAAGTTTAGTTCCTGTGTCTTAAAAATTTATTTGGCCACGTTAACATTACCTGGTTAGATCTTGTGTGCATTAGCTTGAGTAGGCTTCTTTTTGTTTGCCATGACAACTTTTCCAGGGTTCACCAACCCAAGTTCCCCTCCTGACGGGAATCCTGGTCATTTCCCTCCTCTCGGGAATGTTGGTGCTCCTTATATGGCAACGTTATCCCTTCCGGGGTTAACTGTCGGGTTGCCTGTTTGGTTGTTTTCAACCTCTTTGGTCCCTACCGTATCGGCTGCTACTCCATCAGTCCCTCCACCTGAACAACATCATGTTGATCCTAAGGTGGATCTCTCCCCTTCGACGCCTACTTCTACGTCTTCCTCTTGTACTTCGCCTGGTGAAAGTCTCGATTCGAATAACCAGGTGGCTAAGAAGAAGAAGAAGAAGACCAAGAAGAAGAAGTCTCTCAAGGGAGAGGCTACAAGTATAACTGTTACTCCCTCGAGTACACCTGAAGTCGGGCCCCCTTCCGCTCCTCCACGGAAGGTTAAGTTTCCTTGTCGATTATGCAAGGAGGACCATCTTCTTCGCGATTTTCCTGGCATTCTTAGGGTACTAGAAGTATGGTCTCGCGATTCGGCCCACCCCTCATCGTCCTCTGAAGCTCACGGCGATGCTACCTTATCAGTTGGGAATGGTAAGGGAAAAGGGAAGATTCGAATCCCCTGTAGACTTTGTGAAGGCAATCATCCCCTTCACCTTTGTCCACTAATGGATAAAGCCTCTGTTGTCTTGGAAAGTCTTACAGCTCCTTCACCCCAACTCCCCATTGGATATCAACGTCTTTCTGCAGCTGCAGATCATCCACCTCTCGACAATGAGATTGGTTCACATTCTTCTCTTGTCCAGGCCCCTCTTCCCGAACCCGGCTGTGTCCAGCCTGTTCCAGAGTGTCGACTCGCGTCCACCGCTCACTCACTCTATTTTGGAAGAGAATCACGCCCATGTTCTTTTCATCTCTTCAGATTATCCTGGGTCCCGAAATGACTCTCTTAACCCAGCTACTCCCGAAGGTTCTCCTTCGGTTCCTTTAGCACATGGGGGCAATCATACGATTCCCTCACCAAGTAGTCTGGTCGCTTCCTTTGATTGGAATCGCCTGATCGCCGGTCGCCTTCCATCCCATATGCCTTTCTAGATCACAGTACATGCCTGTGCTAAGGCAGTACCTGGCACTATTTTGGATGAAGGGGCGTCTGTCAGTCTTATGCCGTACACTACTTGGCAAGCTTTAGGTTCCCCGCAGCTTGGGCCAGTCACTCAGAATCTGTTGGCCTTCGACGAAGGAGCCTGTCCATCTCTAGGAGTTCTCCCGAAGTTCCCTATTACTTTGGGAAGTAAGACCGTCTATATAGACGTCTTGGTTACCCAAGGTGTTTTAGACTTTAGTCTACTCCTTGGTTGTGACTATGTTTATGCCATGGGGGCCCTCGTTTCTTCGCTTTTCCATGTGGTTTGCTTTCCGCACGATGGAAGAATTGTGACTATCGATCAAGTGTCATTCGTTAGTCCCCCGATGCCTCTTACGCCATTGTCGTCCCCTCCTAGTTTTCATCCACCAGTTGCATCTACCCCACCACAGATCAACTACGTGGCCACCTATCCCATGCCTGGATCCAGTGATGCCGCCATCGTGCATAGTGTCCTGGGGGCATTGGGCCCTGAATTCCAAGATGTTTCCCTTCCACCGGGAGTGGCAATCTTGGAAACCCCGACTTTCTATTCATTATGATGAAGTTTGGGTGGAGCATAGTTCCTTTCGGGTGTCAAGATCCTTAAAAATTGAAACTAGGTTTGGTGGAGCATAGTTCCTTTCCGGTGTCAAGCTCCTTAAAAAATGAAACTCGGTTTGGTCGAGCATAGTTCCTGATCTTGTGTCAAGCTCGTTAAAAAATGAAACAAGGGTTATGAGGATAGTTCTTTTACTGTGTCAACCTCATTAAAAAAATGAAACAACTCCCTTTTCAGATCGAGTCTTTGATTAAGATCTCGTAAAATCCAAGTCGAGTCTTTCCAAGATCTCGAAAGTGAACCTTCATTCCATCCACTTTGTTGAATGCAATGAAGCTTGGGGGGCATGTACCTCGTTTTGCGTCATTATGCTGGGGGCATGCGAACTTATAACAAGCATGGTTTTTCATTTCAAGCTTGTGTAAACATGAAACAGAATCCAAGCAAAGTTCTCCATGGTTCAAACTTGTGTAAAAATGAACCCATACCCGATTTACATCTCGTGATTGCCATGTTTATCCGCTGAATTCTGCTAGATGAGCCTTGGTTGTTTTCATTCCATCGCCGCCATCTCTTTGGCCGATCATATGCTTTCACTTGGTTGTTTTTCCTTTCCTGAGGAACCACAACGATGAGTGGTTTTATTAGCCAGCCTCTTGACCATTACATGTTTTGAGCAGTTCCACCATTGCCGGAACCAGTTGCTACCTTTTATACCACTCGTTCCTCTACGACGAGTCACCTTTAAGCGCTTTTCTGACTCGTAAAATGTGAAAAGATTGTCGAGTATTTTTCCCTTTTTGACTCGTTAAAGAGAATAAAAATGGAGGTCTGCTTTCAGCTCTTTTCTGACTGTTTAAAGATGAAAAGATTGCCGAGTCCCCCTCTCGACTCGTTAAAAGGAATGAGAGGCGGTCGCCTTTAAAAGCTCTTTTCTTCGACCGTTTAAACTAAAAAGATTGCTAGGTGTTTGTTGTTTCGCACTCGTTATTGGATCCAAAACAACGTACTTCTGACCTCTTTTCTACCTTTTCGGGTCGAAGTCACTACTTACGAAAAGTACTCCTCGATCACACTGGTCGGGCGGTTCTTTCGAGCATTGTTTTATACTTTTTCGGGCTCGGGAGACACAACTTTACGAAAAAGGACCCCCCTGGAGTTTTCTTTTCTGCTGTCTTTTCAGACTCTCTAAACAAGAAAAGACGCCAAGTTCTTCCTTTGTCAGACTCGTTAAAATTTAATGACAACGGACACCGTCGAAATGACGCTTTCCAAGCATATGCTATCCCCGTCAAGATTGTCATCCAAAAATAATCGGGGTACCTGCCAGAAATGGTGGGGAAAATGGAACTGTAATAATTGTTGTGTCGGCAGTATGTCGCTCTTGAACATGGCACTAGTCTGCATTCGTGTTTGGGTGGGGATTTCTCATCTTGTTTTACACTAGCCTCCGTGGGTTGGGTTATCCTATTTTGACCTCTCATCTGCTCATTGCCTTGTCACCATGACCTCTGCTCATTTGACGTCAGATATTGCCAAATCCACTGTCGTGCCGCCGATATGTTCAAGAGAAGTTGACCTTTGCAAACTTACAACCTCCCTCTAATGCCTCACACGAAATATTTTATCCTTCTCTGTCTCGTGTCGATGATGTGGGAAACATTATGGCCCACCTTCGATCAAGGTTACTTCCTGTCGACTTCAGCTCATTATCCAGGAAAGTGACTTAGAGACTCCCTTCAGGTGCCTTAGAGCCTGCATGCCTCAATGGCAGGTTCTTCGTGTTCGACGCGAGGTTTTCATCATTGGCCTCCGATCGAATGATTCTGCAGGTGTTCGACACCAGCTCATTGATTCACACGCCGCGGATTGTACCTATAAGTACCTTGAGGACCATTGTCATTATTGGTGGTACCTCTCACGTCTGTTAACAGTTTTCATTATTGGCTGGTAATCAGACGATGTTCATGCATGTTCGACTTCAGCTCATGTATTCACATGCTTGGACTTGTACTTTATTCGGGTCGGGATGGAGCGCAAGACCCTGGTTTTTGTCTGTTACAAACCAGGTTGCTATTTTGTGGATAATTATTACATGACTAATTGATGGATGGCTGCGCCCATACCTGAGTCTTTTTGGGGATGGCTGCGACCATACCTTTTTATCACCATGGTCTCTTCAGCTGGGTGGCTGCGTCCATACCACAGACCTTTTTCATATGTCTTTTGGATGGCTGCGCCCATGCCTAGACTACATGTAATAGAGATATCAGTTGTACATACGTGCATGTTCTTCCTGGTGGTGTTCCAGTTCAGCGAGTTTTGTAAATCATTTCACCCCTCCCACTCTCTCGGGCTTCATGCTTTAGGGGGCATCTATTACACAGTAATTTGTCACTGTCTCCCTGTCAGTCTCCCTACTGTGTCATGAATTCAAATTAGTCATGCTCATGCTCTCTAATGCTGCCAAATGACCCACTTTACCAAAGTTTTTTCCATCATCGCGACTGTTATTAAAATAACCGCGCTGACTGGCACCTCATAATGAAACTAATGCGCTGCCAGCGCGAAAGCACACGTGTTTTCCGCGCTGGTCGAATTTCATGAACCAGCGCATCTTTTTTTTGTATTGAGTCGCGCTGACATAACCTTCTCTGTTATTCAGATGCGATGTCAGCGCTCCAGTGCAGTTATACACTCGCGCTGATCTAGTTTGGGCGAGTTTGTTCTAACATCCAGCCTTCCAGATGACTCCAGACCTGGTTGTTGGCCTTGTCAATGTCGCCCTCCCTTCTATGGCATGTCTGTTCGTCATTTGAGCCACCTTCCTTGGAGATAAGCTCATCCTCCCACCATTCATGGAGACTCATTCTCCTATTTAAGCCCCTACCATGGCCATGAGCAGCTAGTTTGGATAGTGTGGAGTTGATAGTGCTTAGAGTGCTGCTAGTAGGTAGTTGGTGTGACAAGTGTGGGATTGCTAGAGAGCTTAAGGAAGGTTGTGAAGTGTTGCTTGTGTGAGAGAGAGTTCTTGTCTTGGGAGATCTACTTCCAAGGGTGAATGCTTAAGAGACTTGCTGGCTGGACCCTTTTGAGAAGGATTCGACGTCAGAACTTTGGTTGTACTCTTCTCTGTTATTGATTAATAATAGATGACTACTATTATGGTTCCACTCTCATTTCTCTTTGTAATGGTTAATGTGAGTTATGTCGTTTCTGACTGATGTATAATTGCCTTTATTAGATTTCACGCTTGTGTTTGTCTTTCTCTTCATGTGTGCAGGTATCTATTCACAGGGATCGTGGAGGATCGTGACCGGCCAAAGCGAAGGAGTGAGAGCGACGACTCTTCATCAAACAATAGCGTTGGAATCCAAGTAGGTGTTCATTGCCTACCTTTTATTTGCAATTAGGAACTTGCATAGTAGAATTGAATGATTGTTGCTAGACCCATTCTGGGCTAGTAGGGATCGCCTCTATCCGTAGAGGGGATTTACCCCTCCAACAACAACTATGCATCAAATCTGAATACTATCAAAACCTCACAACAATATATTGTTGCATAATAAAAATAACATCATAAGACACTATGGCTATTTTCCAAATGCATTAGTAGCTCCTGTAAAAACATATGTGAAAGTCACCAACAAAAACACTATCCAATAACATACAAAATATCTCCAATCAACCTCTACTCCAGCAACTTCATTTCTGTTCTATTCTGCAGCATGCTTCAAATATGCTTCATTTTTTGCCATTAAAACTCACGCATTGAAGCATCTATGGTCTTCCAATAGGTCTAAAAAAATAAACACTCTATGCAACCTTCTCTTACACTCTTAGTCACAACATATGAAGCCAGTAAGCTTCAATATATAAAATATAAAACATGTAGGGAGAAATCGAGCTTGGGGCTAGGATCAAGGGTGTGCAAATTGGACCAAATCAATTCACTAAGACCACTACTTGTGAACTAAATGCATTCACATCATTGGAGGACCTTTTGAAACTAGTTCCAACCATTATAATGTTTTCTGGAATCCTTTATGAATGTCCTTGCTAATTTTCTTCCGATCAATGTGAGGAATGCAGAGAAAATCTTGTGAAATCCTTCATTCACACTCATAACACAGGTTGAACTCAAATGGGGCCTATAGTCAATCCCATAAGACTTCTTTCTAGCGAATCAAGCCTTTCAATAAGTTCCATAGGCTTGGCTTCATGTGACTATGGGTAAGGATGAGGAAAACCATCAATCCGTCAGATCAAGACCTTTTCCACTAGTTGGATCACCTTCTCCATCATCCATACAAGCCTCCAAACCTATGACATAACATCTAACACATCTGAAAGTAGATCAAACATGCCTCCCAAGTGTCACTACCTAGTTGACCTAGAAGGCCAACAAACAATGTTGGAAAGAGTGTGAACAAGTTCTCCACTCTCCATAAAACCTATGAACAAGGTGCAAAAACTTTGATAGACCTTTGTAGCACCTCTACAGCATCAACATCATCATGATGCCAAAAAATCATGCAACAAGTCATCTCCATGAGCATAAGTATGAAGACCTAGTTTCCAACTCAACTAGTGTGCCAACAAACCATCATGGATCATATGCAATACTTGTAGAAGTAATATCCAACTATAGCATCAAGATCCATCTACCTTACAACATCAAAAAACCATCATGACATATCTATCAAAGCACATGCCAACACATGACAACTCCTCCATGACCATCATGCTACCCTCAAGCTACATCACAAAGGCTATCATCAAGAGTTCACATACATGTGATCATATCCAATGACAACATAACCAGTTGCAGCCATGATACAATGAATTAAATCTACAAATAAGCTAGGATACAATGAGTTGACATCAATGCCAACATAAGCTAGCTGTCATGCATGCCATAATGCCAAAAATTTGACACAAGAGCACTGCCACATATCTCACTATTAACTCTATCACAAAGACACTACCACATATCACGGTTACCCCCACAAAAGTCATTGTAATATAATACTATCATAAGAAAATCTATCACTTCCCCAATCATCATCGTCACAAGTACAAAGATCTTGAAGATCAGTGACACAATATCTCTTGTGACATATCACCATCATAGGATTAATCATCAGCCCGCAGTCATAGAAAAAGGCCATTATCATGTCAAGGTCATTACCCTATCAATGGTTGCTGCTATACAAGGTTTTTGCCATATCAGTGTTCACTTCCATACAAGGTTACTATTGTATAAGGTCACTACCATATCAACATTCACTACAATGCCATACCAAAAGTGTAACAACCTTGGTGAAAATTCCATGTAATAAAAGTTAATAAAGGCAAAAATAAGACCATGGTTAAGGGACATGTATTCCAAGCTGAATGTTGGGAAGGACATCCTGGTGTGGGTGTTCATTCAATTTATTATGTCAAGGAAATTGGCAAAGGTAAAGGCATTAAAGAGGAAAAAAAACATTTTTGGCACATTTATTTATGAAAATAAAGGAAATTAGGAGAAAAGGGAGGTGAAAGGTCACAGGTTGCATGTGAGGAGGAAAATGAAGGAAAATAATAGAAATTGAAGAAAATAGAGGCCTCATTGATAAAAAAAACTCGTGAGGATCAGTTGGTAGGCTTAGTCAGTGTAAACTTTGGTTAGTTAAATTTTGGAGCTCTCTCATTATTCTCTCTCTCTCACTCTTGGACATTGTTGTAGCGGCTACAACACCCTCCAAAATTTTTTCTTGCATCCAAATTTTGGACCCTTCCTTGCTTTTTCCCCTTGATGGTTGCAAACACTAGGACTCATCCCATGAGCCCTTGTGGATTTTTTAAACCCTTTTATCTTGATTGACCACCGGTCGTCTTTTGGAATTTTGATTGCGATGTCATGCTTTCAAGGTTTTTTTGGTGATTTTGAAGGTTTATCTTTATGTGCATGAGTTGTTCTTGCTCTGTGAAAATTAGTCGTACTCACACACAAAGTTGCATGCACTGTTGGGCAAGTGTAGTCACGGTCATTTGAAGACATATCTCAAGTGTCACACTTGTCACTCTTAACCTTTGAGTCAGTCTTACTGAGCACATGTTTTTCTTGTTGGGTTGAGGTGTCTTGTCATCGAGTCATGCTAAGTGTGTGATCATAATGTCATGAATGCACAAGTCCACCTGCTTTCAAACTTAGTCATTTTTCCTGAAAATATTTCGACTGGACAACCCTCCTTCAATTGGACCTCCATCTCAGTGACCTTGCTCTACTTCCTGGAACTGCGTAGAGCTTGAGGCTGTCCTCCGAGGTAACCTACACTAAGCAATCCTAGAAGTGAGCCAACTGACTATCTCCTAGAACTACACAAAATTTGTCGCAGGACCCGATCCAGTCTGCGCTTCCCACAAGATCACCCATCAAGCCTCCCTCTGGTTAGCTAGAAAAAATTACTTGAGTTGTGACCCAGGGTTGCAATGATCCCCAAAAATATGCAAAACTTTTCTAGATTGCCTACCATGCACTACCTATAGAAACTACGCAAACATGTGGGACATGCCTCTGTTGCCTATCACTGCATTATCCTAGGAAATTGCACAGATCTCACAGGAAGGCCCCTTCTGGCCTACTCTTCTCTCCCTCAGAAAATTGTGCAGTTTTGACTGTCACCTGCCCTACTACATTTCTATGCACTCAACCCAGAAAATGCGCAGTTATATCTGGGATCCCCCAGTCCCTGTCTTAGACTGTCTCCTAGAATTGCGCAGTTTTGACCAGCAGTGATCTGGAGCCTCACATCCTGGCTTGAGCTGTGCTCTATGTAGTTTCAGTGCCTTTTCCTTCTCCCGGTCACCTGGACTGAAATGTAAAAATTGCATCATGTTAGACTAGGAGATTTATCGATTTGATGTTGTCTTGTCATGAGTGCTTGCGGTAACAGGTACATTGATAAAACATGGCGCGACAATGAACGGGATGAAGAAGGAGTGCATGCTAGAAGACTTTCTTGTAGTTGAATGAACTCATGAAGAACATCATGAAATGAGTGAAAGGGACACATACACATGCACCATCAATCGAAGACCAAGACCATTGAAGACCCGTGCACTTTTCCATGTGGAGGTGAAGACACGTTACACCAAGATCACATCCATCACTCAGCAGTACAACAACTCAACATGGACACTATAGTCAACTAGTACATGTTAGCAGTGCCATGTCGAGTTGTGTCATGAGTTGTCTCAGCCACATCACTACTATGGGCCATACTTGTTGTAATCAAATGTAATGTAATGTGAAAGTCCAAGATATGCACAGTTGAGGTTGAATATTCACGTTAGTTGAAAAGTCATAGGAAGTCAAACAGTCACGAGGGAAGTTGAAGAGTCACAAGGGTCAGTTTCCCCCCCTTGGCTATATATACCCCCTCATTGTATGAGCAAAGGACTTTTCACCTTGGCTCCTCCCACATAGCCTTGAGAGTCTGTAGTATTTTCTTTGAGGAGTGAGGAGTGGCTCCAATGTCCCACTATTGGGGCTAGTGATGTATGGTGTACAGATGTGTCTTGGAACTTTTGCTTAATTCAGAAGCTTGTCTCAGGCCATCACATTTTCACGCATGTTTTGTATCCATTTGTAAGGCTATTCTTTAAACGTTTGTAATGCATGTTTTCTTAACCTGTACTAAGATAGTTGAACTACTTCAGTTATTTTAGTACTTACATTATTGAGGATGTGTTGTATTATTTATCATTGTTGTCTTGTCCGTGTGGACTACTCTATCAGACATTAGATAGACCATTCTTATGTTTTCTTGGTTTTAACAATCGTCACCCCCATGTGGACTACTCCGTTGGATGGTGTACGCATTTTCCCTTGAAATTTGGTTTTCACGACCACTGCATCCGATGTGGAATATTCTGCTGGATTATGGACAAACCCTTGTTGTTGTTCGTGTGTGCTTCTTCCTGGATTGGGACTATTCCCTCTCATCAAGAGGCTCAATTCACTTTCCCCTTTGACAGTAAGAGAACCGGAACACAGAGTTACATTATGCACTCACCAGGCACACTCACCTCGCTTTCTTGAAGTTACAAGCATAACACTATCATGTGCTGAACAACAAGAGCTAAGCAAAATTTCTAAGATAATGGAAATTGGGCCATTATACTGGATGAGACTCCTATACCAAATTGTGTGAGGTATAGTTGGGACTTCATACTAAGGAGATCCCTTGAATGTTGGCGGGTCCAACACTGTCAACATTTCTATTGCTAGAAGGAGGGCTACCAATATTTTATGACTAAATGTCCTCTCAACCCCACGTATTCATCATCTAGTCAAGGCAGTAACATGAACTCCCTCTCCCCACACACAACTCTGAAGTTAGTTACTCCTCACCTCCTAGACCCGAACAACAAATTTCATATCATCACCTTTGCGTTGTTTGTCCCATCACCCATCAGTTTTTCAAAGCTATTGGACTGATTCCAGGAGTAAACAATCTTCCCTCTTTGTAGAGGAATACAAAGACTACACCCAAAAGAGTGGTAGTCTCATCTGTTGAAGAAGTAATCCTCACCACTCTTGAAGAGCTGGCAGAAGCTGTTGATAATGAAGAGGAACCTCCTGTTTTATTAGAAGGAGAAGAAGTTAACAATGTACTTTTGGGCTTTGGTTCTAGTGGAGGTGGCAGAGGGGAAGGTAGCAAAGGAGGCGAAGGTGAAGATGAACCAACATATCCAGAGGTTGAACCTTCTGATTCAAAAGAAGAGGAGGAGTACGAAGAAGAGAACAATATGGATGATAAAAATTTCGAATGGATGACAGAGGGACCATTGGCACTCCAAGGTGTCTTCCATAAGATGCCAAGATATGTAGAGAAGTTATTAACGAAGTATGACCCTAACTGAGAAGTGAAGGTAGTAGACCATTTGGACATGTTCTACCTACATTTGTAGACACTCGAGGTACGTTACAACGATGTTGCATGTAGACTATTTCCATATACCTTGGATGGCAGATTAGTTGTATGGTACCATAACCTTCCTGTCAACTCCATTCAAAACTTAGGGATGTTCAAGAGAATTTTTCTTGAGAAATTTGTTGATGACAACCCCCACCATGTTGTTGAAAGAATTAGGTAGTCTTAAGATGGAGTAAAAAAAGAAAGTGAAAGTTAACTAGATGTTTAACCGTATTTTGAACAAGTTCACTGCAGACACTAAACCTCATGACTCCATCACAGTCGACTACTACACGTCTGCACTATTGACCAAGATTGCATAGTTCATCAAGCGAGCTGCGAAACCAATTATTTCAGAAAATTTCCATGAAGGAATTGATGTGGAGAAAGACTTGCGTGTGATTGGATTCATTGTAGATGATGAACTAGCGAAGGACTCCACAGACATGGACAGGAGGTCTCAAACTACTGTGAGTAAGGTAAAGGAAAAAGAAACAAGTGAAATTGAGACCCTTACTCGTCTCCTCAAGTCCTTGACAACCGAAGTAGCAGAACTTAAGCAACGAATGACCGACACATCAGTGAGCAGAGGACCTCCCAGTTTTACATGAAGGAAGAATGTGACATCGGGTAGAAACAATGGTAACCCATCTAAATATGCGTAGAGATCCAATGTGGTGTTCCAAGTGGACCAGTTTGTGAAGGATAACTTCTACCCAATCCACAAAGAATGACATTCATAAAAGATCTGTCTAGATTGGAAATGAATTATGGGCACCATGGCTTCAACGATGAATGATCATTTTAACACCAGTGAGCAGTTTCAGTCAAAAGATGAAGATGATGAAGAGGATGCTGCATCCGATGAAGCTCCAAGTTATGGGAACATAGTTAACATGTACCAATGTCTTAATGTAGACTAGAAGAAAATAACCACCGAGAAGGAGCCCCCAAAATAGAACAGTTGATACAACTTGAGAAGTCAAGGGGCTCCTACTGTGATTGAGATACTGAAAGAGAAATTTAAACAAATGTTTAGAAAAGTTGATCCACCAGCATCTTCAACATAGAAAATAAAAATCAAGTGCGGAAGGATAGCTATAGCGAAAGTTATTTCCATAAGTAGAAAACTCCAAAACACTCCACCAGACAATACAAACACAAGTCTCCCTCCAGACATCTCAATGAGTCTTCCCGCTTTAGATTACAATATTGTTGAAGACATGAAGAAGACCCGTGCAAACATCTCTCTATATGAGCTTACCAAACTCACGGGTCAGTGCGATATTTTTTTATGTGCATTGGGGAAAACCTCCACAGACAATGTTGTCTCTTCTAGCAAGGGACCAAGCAAGTCTCCTAGATCACTCACATCTGTACTCAACGTGCTTCTCATGGAAGAAGAAAACTCACTCTACCCACCATTTTTGTTATCATTCGAAATATTTAATTTCAATGTCCACAATTATTTGGTTGACTCTGGCGTATCAATCAATTCCATGCCACTCTTCATTGCTAAAAAGATCAATGCGCAATGAATCAGTACAACTGCGAAGATCATCCAACTTGACTAAATATGTGTACCAACCATTGATGAACTTTGGTATGTGATCATTCGGTTATTGTCTGACTGATGAGTTCACCAGTGCATCAACATTGTGATCGTGGACATACCAAAAGCATATGGATTATTGCTCAGCAGAGACTTGTCTAACAAGTTGCAAGGATATTTTACTATAGACTGGTCACACTTATGGCTTCCATGCCAGGGAGGAAACAACCATATATGGGTGTTATCAGAGAGATACATGAAACACAACATTACTCCCTTGAATGGTTAGAATGCACTGTTGGCTTTCGCAGAACTTCTATTTGGCAATTACTTTCTGGAAACGTAGCTGGGGTGTTATCTTGCACAGTCGAGCCCCACCCCACCAGATACATAGTTGGGCCTCCTTCCTTGCCTAACTAGTGGAAATTAAGCTTGTACATTACTTGGTAAAAATAGTAGTAGTAGTGTTAGTAGTACTAGCACGGTAACTGGTCCTTATACAAATGACTTGTGGACCTTTTATTTTGATGGATCTATAACACAAGATGGCTCTGGAGCCAGGTGTGTTTTGATCGACCTAAGGAAAAGAAAACACTTAGTCTCAAGACACTTGGAGTTTGAGTTCACGAACAATACTACCGAATATGAAGCACTTGTCTTGGGTTTATAGAAATCCCTTAGCCTCAACATTGTTATGATAAAAGTGGTAGGGGATTCAAAGATTGTAGTACGCCAAGTACGTAACACCATACATTGTGTCTTACCTCCTCTTAAGAGTTACCAACAAGAGGTATGATGACTTATCTCTAATTTCCAAGCTTTTAATATCATAGATTTACTAAGAATGTGCAATGCAACTACAGATTCTCTAGAAAATGCAACTGTTAGGATGACACCGCTTAGGGATAGACTTACTATTAAGATTTTGTATAAGTCATCTATCCCTGAAAACATCACTATTTTGCGTGTCTTTGATTATGATGAAAAAATAGTGCATTTCATGGCCAACGTTGATGTCTTAAAAGACACAACAACAGACGAAGATGTGCATGAGTAGTTTCTACAAGACACAGATGATGACAGTAAAGGCAACCTCATCCCCAAGGGGTTGGTTTCACTTGAAAAGCTTTATGACTTGTAGAATCGCTTCAAAGGTCTCATGAACACTAAAACTCATAGTTCCACACTGATGCACAGACATACTAACTCGGGAATAGAAAGAGATTCAAAGTTTGTAAATCTCGGTACATGTTGCACATGAGAGGAGCGACAAGCCTTTGTTTGCCTAGTTAGAAAGTACCATGATGTATTCGCATGGACATACGATGACTTGAAAACATATGACACATGAATAATCCAACAAATAATTTTGATCAAAGAAGGGGTCAAGCCTTTTCAATAGAAGCTTAGAAAAGTCCATCCGTCACTTGAACCCCTTATAAAGAAAGAATTGACTAAGTTTTTGGATGCTCAGATCATTTACAAGGGTCATCATTCTACTTGGGTTTCAAACTTAGTTCTTGTAAGAAAGAAGTATGGGGAAATCTGTCTGTGTATAGATTTCTGAAATATGAATCAGGCCTCGGATAAAGACAACTACCCCATGCCATCTATGGAGCACATCTTGTAGACAGTATTTGGAGCAAAAATGTTTTCTCACCTTGACATTTTTTACAACCAGGTTCTAGTAGAAGAACCTGATAGACTTAAAACTACATTCCGTACCAAGTGGGGTAGTTTTTCTTACTGAAGAATTCCATTTCAAATGGTAATCGTAGGTGCAACCTTTCAGCATACTATGGACATCACCTTCTGTGGGCGCATTGGACAAAGCATGGTGGTTTACCTTGATGATGTGACAATATTTTCCAGAAAATAGTCAGACCACCTAAGCTATCTTAAGAAGATCTTTGAGCGATGTCGAAAGTACGATATATCCTTGAATCCAAAGAAGAACATATTTGCAATGTTTGAGGGGAACCTCCTTGTGCATATCATTTCTAAGAGTGGGATCAAGGTTGATCCAGACGAAGTTCGGACTATCGCACAGATTCCTCACCCAGTCAACAAGAAAGTTATGCAGTCCTTCTTGCGGAAGTTAAAATTCCTCTGGAAGTTCATCTCAGATTATGCACATATTGTTAATCCTATCCAAGACATGATCAAGAAGGACATAGTCTACAACTGGGGGAAGAAGGAAAAGGATGTGTTCACCCATATCAAGCAGGAAATAGCAGAAGCACATGCCTTGTACAACCCAGGTTTCAACAAAGATTTCATGCTTTATACTTTTTCTTCTGACAATTCACTCGCTGTAGTGCTCACACATAAGGATGATTTGAAAAATGAACGTGTCATCTCCTTCATGAGCGCGAGCATGTAGGGACTTGAGCTCAACTATCCTTCAATGGATAAACAATCATATGTTGTTTATAAGGTAGTGAAAAATTTCAAACCCTACCTACTAAAAACTCATTGCATAGTCTTTGTGCCACACCTAGCAGTCAAACCACTGCTTGTTCAACAAGAGTTGAGTGAAAGACATGCAAACTGGATGACAAGACTAGAAGAGTATGATATTGACATCAAGCTAGTTCACACTATCAAGGGTCATGGTATCTGCATACTTGCAGCATAAGCGGTACATGCGCAAGAGGAGGAAGAAGAGCTTGCCACTTTGGAGTAAGAAATCGACACGTACAATGTAGAGCGAGCACCACCCACTTCACATGGTAACTCTTCGTACAAAGAAGTGCACCAGTACCTTGAGAAAAACACCATTCCCTCTCACTTTTCCATGTGGCAGAAGAGGGCACTTTGACTCAAAGCCTTACCTTATCAGTTGGTGCACTGAGTGCTTTACAGAAAGCACAACAATGGCATTTTTCTCAGGTGCATGAAGGGACAAGATTTAGAGAGAGTGTTACATGATATGCATGACGGACCAGCTGAAGCCCACTTCGTGGGTAAAAAAACTGTGCACAAAGACATGAGAGCCGGATTTTATTGGCCCACATTATTTGAATATGCACATGATTATGTCTGCAAGTGCCCGGTCTATCAGCGATGCTCTAGTAGAACATGAAGGCCAGCAGCCCCGCTGCAGCCTATTGCAGTGGATGAACCATTGCAACATTGGGGCTTAGACATCATTTGGGAAAACTTCTTGCATTCATCAAAGCAACACTGCTACATTATGACTACTATAGATTACTTCACATAGTGGGCAGAAGCAGTTCCTCTCAAACAAGTGAATGACCAGGAAGTCATCAGTGTCCTTCAGCAAAACATCATTTCGAGGTTTGGCATTCCAGTATCACTTATTTTTGAAAATGAAACCTACTTCTCTTAGTTTAAACTTTATGATTTTTCATTGCAATATGGTATTATTCTTAAAAATTCAGCTAACTACTACCTGGAGGGAAATGGTCTTACAGAATCCACAAAAAAGAATCTCATTCGCATCATAAAAAGGACCATTTACGCTAAGAAGCGAAACTGGCATTCCTCTCTGGTGAATGCACTTTAGGATGACCAAATTACACCCAAGCCCTATCTAAACACATCTCGATACTTCCTTGTATATGGAAAAGAAGCCATCCTTCCACCAAATATATACTTGCCTACTGTCTAGTTATCCCAAGAATTCTGAGGCAAGCTGTATCTATTGGTTCAACATAGGACGGACACATTAAACAAGTTACAAGAAGAATGGTTGAAATCAAAAGAAGAATTTTCACTCCACCGGAATTGTATCAAGATATGGTTCAATCGAAAGGTCTGCAAGGAATGCCAACTTCACTATGGGTGACTTAGTCTTGAAGTGGGATAAACCCCACGAAGACAAAGGAAAACACACGAAGTTCTAGTCCCTATGGATTGGTCCGTACATGGTTCAAAAAAAACTTGGCCAACACATGTATCACTTACAATCACTTGATGGGAGGATTGACAACCTTCCTGTCAATGCCCAAGATTTAACGTGTTATTTTCAAGATCTGGGGTTGCGCCCCACCCTGTGTACATAGTATGCTTATTTTTTTGGCTATTTTACTTTGCTATTTTTTTTTTTCACTTTGATTTTCTTTGTTTTGTAAATAAGTGTTGTCCTATACTGTGTTCTCACTTTTGAATAAGTATGTGGCTGAATTTAAAGAGTCTTGTGACACTGCAACACTTGGATAGTCCTGTGTACGTATTCTTTGTGCTTGGTTGTAACTTTTGGCCGATGAAGCCTTAATGAAAAATATGATTTGTCTATAAGGGAAGCTCTGGTCAAACGATGAACTTGTGTCCAAACTGGGAAACCCCATGCTTGTACTCAATCTTTTGCTATGCGTGTTCAAGCTTAATCCAACTAGTAGAAATGTAGAAGGGGAAATCTAAATGAGAAAACCTAAATTAGGGGTATTACACGCTTCTCTGAAAGAACCACTTCTTTTACTCTCAATAAGTCGGGATCCCTCTTCCACCCCAAAATAAATAAGTTCCTATGCACAGTCCTCTTTCAAAAAAATACAAAGGTGAAAGAAGAGAAAGGCTTCTTGCCTAGAGAGGTGAAGCAGGTAACTCCACAGGGGTACTGACCATGCTCACTAGAAATGGAGAAATTATTTTGTTCCCATGTGACTCCGTCGGGGTACTATCCAAGCCTTCTGGCAGTGGAGCAACACTAGAGATGAAAACTTATACTCTTCAAATGTTAAGCTCATGAACCAAACTACCCTTCTTGATTTTGAAACACTGTTATCTAGCTGAAAATTTTGATGTGTTTGACTGAGTTGGTACAAGGTGAGCCATGGGGTAAGTGGGGAAGCAAAATTAAACTACACAACGAATCAATACTCCTTGAAAGGCCAATGCCATGTGCTCTAAAAGAACCGCAACAAAGAAGCTAGTATTCAACTAGTGTTTCGCCAAATGTTGTAGCTATTGCAACACCCTCCAAAACTTTGGCTTGCATCCGAATTTTGGAGTCTTCCTTGTTTTTTCCCCTTTATGGTTGCAAACACTTAGACTCATCCCATGAACCCTTGTCGAGTTTTTACACCCTTTTTTCTTGATCGACCACCAGTCATCTTTTGGCATGTTGATTTCTATGTGATTTTGATGTTGATTTGATTTCTGGTGATTTTGAAGGTTTGTATTTGTGCGCATGAGCTTTTTTTGCTCTATGAACATTGGTTGTAATCACACACAAACTTGCATGCATTTTCGCGCAAGTTTTGTCATGGTCGTTCGAAGACATATCTCAGGTGTCACACTTGTTGCTCTTAACCTTTGAGTCAGTCTCACTGAGTACATGTTTGTCTTGTTGGTTTGAGGTGTCTTGTTATCTAGTCGTGCTAAGTGTGTGATAACAAATGTTGGGCACGAGATTCCCCACGGAAAATTTTGGGGCTTAAAGCCCAGATTTTGACTAAATTTGATGTAAAGGCTCCACGTTTTGGGGGTGCAGAGTGTGAACTTGTAAATGAGTCATAGGGTTGTTTGCCCTCATTTTTGTAAATGTAGTGTCAACTTTAGAGATGTACCTATGGTCCGTGGACCATGGGATTGTATAAATAGAGCGAGGATCTAAGTTGTAAGTCACTGAATCAATTGAGAATGAAGGATGAAGAATTGAGTCTTAGCTAAGTGTAGAGTTGAGTCTTTGGTCATAGAGTAGCAGAAGGCTCTGCAGCTAAGTGTGCAGAGGCCTGGTAGTCCACAGTTGAGTGCATAGGGTAGGTTGAGTCTGTAACTGATTGAAGCATTAATAAAGAGAAGTTTTATACCATTCCTATGTATCATTTTCCTATTTTACACATTGATTATATTGGGTATGAATTGCATCTTTACTGTTTATATGTGCAAACTTATATGATTATGTTGACTAAGAGAATATAAGACAAAGTATCTGTTTACGCGAAGTTAACTAACAATTATAAGAAGATAAGTAATAATCGAGGTGTAAGTTTGGGAAACAACACATATCAATGCTTTAGCAACACAAAAGCAGCTCAGCCACTGGTTAGGGATGTGCGAAGGTGATTATAACAGATCACGGAGGTCTCGCAGGTCAAGGAAGTGCGCGAAGTGACTTGCGCAAAGGTATTCACAGTTGGACTGAACTGAACCCTTAGACATCTCAACGATGCGGAAACTTGGTTCCAACATCCCTCCATACTGCTTTGGGTGAGACCTCTGTTTGCGCTCCATGGTCTATTGCCAAAAGGGCCAGTAGTGGAGGGATTTGTTTGGCTAATTAACTCCGAACCTGGGTCAAGCCCCCTCAAGCCAAAAAATGGTTCTGTTGCCAGGACCAAAATCTACATAGAGATGTTTGATGTTGTATCATTGGAATCCAACTAAGAAGGAAATTGAAGGTTGGTTGGACAGGAGAATTCACAAGTTCATGGCGCAAGAGAACAGGAATCTATGACTGAGAAAAGAGAGTGGTTAGATTGCTGTCTGTACATAGAGATCCACGAAATCTTCTTCGCATCTTTCCCTATTGAGATGTAGGAGTGGATCACGAAGCTATTAGATAGCCAAGGAAGGTGGAAACTAGACAATCCTATTGTGTGGACCCCAAAGTTGGTGAACAGATTGGAAGCATCAGAGGATAAGATTGCGCATGTTGTTGATCACTCGCTCGATCGGATTATAGGAGGATTCATTACTGAGTTCATGGTAGATACTTCAGTCAGATATACCAAGGTAGAGTGACGCTTTCTCAAAGGACCGTGAGGTAAGTATGCAAAGTATTTGAATACTTGGATTAAAATGCTATTGTGTGAAAAGAGGGTTATGAAATTACCTTGATGTTCGGAGACACGCGAAGTGGAAAAACCTACAAAAATGAAGGAAGTAAGGGACCAGAGAATAGCCCTTTTATTTCACCTCTGCGAGGGGATGAGGAAGAGCTCATGAAGGTATCTCCATGAAGTGTGATCCATTTGATAAGGCAAAGGATTCCGCACATACCACCCCCACCCACACCGCCACCAGCTTCATCGCCTTCAATTCCGTCTTCACCTGTACCACCTTTGCCACCACCGCAATTCAATATGGCAAACACGATAAAGTTTCCTATGTTCAAGGGAATAGGAAATGAGGACCAAACCACTTTTGGTTTGTGATAAGAGTTGTATGGTAAGCACAGGGAGTTATAGATGGAAATATAAAGAAAGCGACATTGTTTGGCGCCCTGCAGGATTGCGTGTTGACCTAGTATATTAAGAATTCTAATGACAATCCGAATGCGGGGATCACAGATATCCAAACTGCACTAAATAAGGAATTTAGTAGGCCGAAGTCAGAAGCACAGTCGATCATTAGGTTCAAAGAGGTCACAATGCTACCAGGTGAGGCTCCTTGGGATTTGGATCAGAGGATGAAGTGCACAATTCACGAAGCTAATATGACTTTGACAGATTGACAACACCGTGAATGGTTTGTAGCATCACTAACGCCGCATTTGAGGAATGCGCAGTTGTTATAGACATTTTTGGGCATTGCAACCCAAATCATAAATTTCCATAAACCAAGGGCTCTTAATTCCCTAAAAGTGTTGTTCCAACCTCTAAAAGAACAAGGTCAACTGATTACATCTTCTCCCAAAAGTTCTCCATGAAAAACTACTCAGAATTGGTCAAAACTGGACCATCTCACCTGCTCCATGGTCAAAGTGCGCTGCATCCCACCTAAATACACATGGGAGGTGTGAAGCATCTTGAAAAGCCCTTCTATGGGGTGCGATGGGCGAGAGTGGACAAATGGCAGGGTCAATCTGCAAGGTGGAGGATCATGGAACCTTCTAGAAACTTCTCCTGTGACACTTGCCTCTCTGCATTCACCAAGGGATGAGTAAGAGATCATCAATCTCCAAGTGGAATCAAGAACTATCAGAGAGAGGACACTAATCAAATCTCAAAAGCTGACTCACCCCCCTTGCAAACATTTATATATGGATCCCTCATCCCAGAGATCTAGAGGCTGGAATTTTGTATCTTGTAAGGAAGTGCTGCTGGTTTCTTGGTGCAACATCATAGTGTTGGGTGATCTAAGCTTTTCATAAGGTGAAGAAGGGCTTTCTTGTTGAGAGGATGATGCTGGGTCAGAACAATTGGTTGTAATCCTCTTTTCTATTCTTGATTATTAATAAAGCTATTCAAGTTTTCCTCCACATACTTGTATGATTGATGATATGTGCATTTGTGTGGTCAATATATATCTAGTCCTATATTGTTTATGATAATAGATCTATGTTCTTGGATAGTGTTATGCTGCTTTGATTCTATAGGTGCTCTTTGAAGCTGGGTAGACGAGGAAGTGAGCGAAAAAGATCTATCAGAAAGGAGAGGAATCAAGCAAGGAACCAAGCGCAAGATAGAGGTTGGTCTCCTTTATTCCCCTCTTATCTATTTCTCATAAAGGAAAACGAAAGTACTTTTAGTTTGTTTGTTTCTAAGGTAGCTACCAACATTAGTGGGACTAGCAGCTCTGCATAGACACTAGATTTCCCGATAACAACTGTCATAGCAGAGGTTAACAACTCAGGTAGAAGCCTTGGAGATCACGATGAGACTGCATCAGACCCCAATGCATGATCCTAACTTAAGAGTTCAGGAGATCTACGTGTAGTTCATGTAGAAATTCTGTCTACAAATATAGATCTACTGTAGGTTAACTCAATAATGCAATATAACCAAAGAAAAATACAATAACCTACTTCTACTATTCAACTTGTAGAAGCTTAAATGTTTCAGCAAGAATGAGCTGAACACAATAACCAGAAGAAGAATCAATGCGCATGAAACACAAAATATACTCTGGGGAAATTGTCAGCTAAAAACCCCACTATCTATATTATCATACAAGTGGAAAAATATCAAGATTACACAAGGCCTTAGTTCTCATAGTTAGCCAGCTCTCAGTACAATCCCTCATAGTCACTCATAGACAAAATAAATTGCTCATAAGCCTTCTCCTCTACCCTCCAAGCTCCTATTTCCTTGCATAGTTTTCCCTGGGTGATTCATCTGTTAGCGAGTGTAATAGTGGTCTCACACACTGCTCCAACACACTGTCAAAATCGCACAATCCTCAAGGAATGATATTCCTTATGCATGGATGAGTTATATTTATAAGAGAACACATGCAATTGATAGTACATTTTCCCTGTCTTTAATCTCAACTGGGTCTTTCTCAGAATAGACATGCATGAGTTATTTATGAAAGAATCTTCAGTTATCTGGCATACACTAGCTGGATGCATGCATGCATTAACTAATTGAACTCACAATTAGTTCCTCAAACAATTCGGAACTAATTTAACTGGACTTAACTCAGTAAACTGAGCTAACTAATTACAACTCAGATACAAATCAACCTTATCTCCTTAATTAAGGGATAATCTCCTTAATTTAAGGGATAAATGTTGCATGACTTCACCAAGACTTCTGACTTGAATTTCTCCAACTAATTAATCCAAGATGAATTAATTAATTATTTTCCAAGCAAGCTAGTGAGAGTAAATCCGAATTTTAATTCTCAATTTTAATTCAAGGACAAATTAAAATTGGAATATTATTATTTCCACATTTCAACACTCCCTCTCAACACGAAATGGATTATCTGTCACCTCAATCCTATCTCTATGGAACTCAAATTTACACTTTGACAATGCCTTAGTTAAAATGTCAACATCTTGCTCCTCGGTCGAAATACACTGCAACAACATAATCCTCCTCGCTACACAGTCTCTGAGATGATGATACCGGATATCGATGTGCTTGGACCTATCATGAAATACTAGATTCTCAGAGAGTTTGATACAACTCTGATTATCACAATAGATCACAGTTGGATCCATCCTCTGATCAAACAAACCTACTAGAATTTTCCACATCCATATGGCCTAACATGCTGCCTGACTTGCAGCCATGTATTCGGCCTCTGTCGTGTTGAGTGCAACCGACCTCTGTTTCCTGTTGTACCAAGAAACTGCTGCCGACCCAAGGTTGAAACTTCCACCTAATGTGCTCTTCTGATCTGATGGACTCCCTACCCAATTTGCATTAGTGAATCCCTGTAGCTTCACTCCCTTTGTCCGTATGTACCATAATCCATACTGAGATGTGGCTCTGAGGTATCTTAATACATGCTTTGCCACCTATCCAAAACATCTTGGTAGGTTGAACCATAGCTTGACTCAGCTGGTTCACTGCATAGCAAAAATTTGGTCGTGTATTCACTAAGTACATCAGTGAAACCACAAGCTATCTGTGCACAATAGCCTGTACTACTTCTCCCGATGTAGCATCCTCCTTCCTCCAGTTACCTACTAGAGGAGTTTGCATGGGCTTGCATTTCTCCATGTGGAATCTCCTGAGTATCTTGTTGGCATACTTTCCTTGAGACACAAACAACTCCCCATCCTTCTTCCACACTTCCATGCCAAGGAAGTAATGCATGATACCCATGTATTTCATCTAGAATTATCTTGCAAGGTCCTCCTTGCAAGACATGATCAATTGATCATCACATGTCAATATTAAATCATCAACATAAATTACAATGATCAATGGCTTACCTTTCACCATGATGTGGTATAGGTTCACATACGCTTCACTCTTTGTGAAGCCCAACCTGGTAAAGTAGTTGTCTATCCTGGTGTACCAAGCATGAGGTGCTTACTTCAACCCATAAAAACCTCTCTTGAGTCGACACACATGCGACTCATGATTGAAGGTCTCAAAACCTTCTGGCTGCTTTATGAACACCTCTTCTTCAATCTGGTAATTGAGGAATGCAGTCTTCACATCCTTCTGATGGATCTTCCAACCCATCTATGCTGATAGTGCAAACATATATTTGATAGATGAGTACCTTGCGATAGGTGCAAAAGTATCATCATAGTCAATCTCCTCAACCTGAGAAAAGACACATGCAACAAATCTTGCCTTATTCTTCTCCACACTACCATCAACAGCTTTCTTTACCTTGTAAAGCCAATGAGAACTCACAACTGACTTGTTCTCCAGTCTTGAAATCACATCCCAAACACTGTTACAAACTATGGAGTCATACTCCTCCACCATAGCATCAACCCAAATCGGCTACTTCATTGCTTCCTCAAAGGAATATGGCTCGGTCTCGACACATTACCCAACAAGGGACATGTATCAGTGTACCTCTTAGGTGACCTCATTTGTCTACACTGAGAAGATGGTTCTCCCACATTCTCTCTCGCATCCGACAACAATCTGTCAACTTCTCTTGTGCCCTTCCATCCATCTCCAGAAGAATCTGCTTGAGTGGATGTATCCACTACTAGAACCTCTGCATGTGGCTACTCTGCATCAGTTTTAGGCTCCTCCTCCTTAGGAACCAACACTTCCTCCACAACTTGTAGTTGAAGCTCCCTCTCAAGGGAAAATCGCATGGCCTTCTGCTCATCAAACTTGATATCTCTGTGAACCACTATCCTCTGAATGGTAGGCAAGTACACCTGAGAGTTGTGGGGTGTATCAGTGTACCCCACAAGTATCCCCAACTCGGTTGTCGGCTCAAGCTTCTTCTGTGCATCCTTGGTCACATTGCAATATACCAATGAGACAAAGATCTTGAAGTGACCCACATCTGGTCTGTTACCGGAGAAAGATTCCTCTGGTGTCTTCATCCCAAGTATGTGATACAGGCTTCTATTATGCAAATAGACTATTGTGTTGCATGCCTCATCACACAAGTGAAGTGGTAGTCTTTGGTCATGCAGCATCTCCCGTGTTGCCCCTACAATCGTTCTTTTCTTCCTTTTGACCACCCCATTCTACTGTGGGTTATGAGGTGTCGTCAACTCTCGTTTAATTCCTTCCACTGCACAGAAGTCCTTAAGCTCTTGAGAGACACATTCTCCACTATTGTCGCTTCTCAAGGTGTTGGCTTAGTGGGTCTTGACCTAGGTTCAGAGGTGATTTAGCCAAGCAAATCTCGGTACTACTGGCCCTTTCATCAATAGTCTACAGATTTCGGACTAAGGTCTCACCCAAAGTAGTATGTGAGGGTGCTAGAACTAGGTTTCTGCACCCTTGGGATGTTTGATGGGCTTCTAGAGGTCCGCTGTCTGACCTGTCGCTGCGAGCACTTGTGATCCCTTTGCGACCTATGGTGCAGTTTCTGTGCAGCCCTACTCGGGGCATGACCCATGTAATACCCAAGTTCCTTGCTATTCAAACGATTACTTAACTTGTGTGTGTGAGATTTATGGTTATTATAGTATAATCAACAATCATATCAGTGTGTGCAATACATAAACGAATATAAACATAAAGAAGATAATGCACAGTAATTACACAGAATTCGGATAAACTTCTCTTTATTAGCTTTTTGTCCCAATTATAGAATCGACTCCACCCTGCACACTCAGCTGTAGGGGTCCGCGCACTCAGCTATGGAATGATCTGAAAATCACTCTTGAGTGATCTCAGTTAAAGAATTATTGAATGAAGGTATTACAGACTCATGTGTTGGTGTGTGTATATGTTATTTTAGGCAACGGAATGATCAGATTGCGAAATACACAGACACTGGAAATATGGAAAACAGTAGAGAAACACAGTAGGCAAATACAAGTACACAACAATAATAAGGAGTTCACCCTATCCTCCAGGGCTACGTCTCTGGTCAGCTTTCAGTGGTGGCCTTCTTTTATTGTGTCCTTAAAGTAGATATTTACAATGAGGAGCTCAATTTGAGTCTCCTGAAACAGAATTGCTTGGCAGGGTGGTTCTTGGATTCCCCAAGCCACTAGAGTGCACAAACTCTGTTCATATCCAGGTCCTGACCTTTCTAGTCTTTAATGGGAGGAGCCCAATGTGGTACTCAATTCCCGACAAATCCTCTCAGGGATTGCTCGATGATGCCTTATGCTATAGGTTAGCTTGGCCCTCTGTCTTTCTACTTCTTGATTCACTGTCTTTCTTCTCTTTCACTCTCTCTGTCTTCATTCTCTTCTATTCCTCTCTTCGTCTTCTGTTCTGTCTGTTCATGGCTTAATGCTAATTCGTCCCTAACTACTCACTTCCTCTTCCGCTCTCATCGGATCTCCTGCTGCTGCTCGCTTGGAGTTCCCTGTCTCTACATCATCATCAATGGCTCATAGGGAGTGGCCACTTGTCCTTTCGTGAACTGTGCCAGCTCTTCCTCGTTGGTTCGCGTTTTTGGTTACATCATGGAATGAGTCATCCACCATCTCAGTGGTCAAATCAGACTTCAAACTCTTTATGTTCTATAGCTTAATCCCCTGTCAAATCTGGTTCCTCCATCGAGCGCAATCTCCACCGTCAGATATGGATCCCCCAGATCCTACGATATCCGCTCATTTCGCGCGGTTGACTTACTCGACAGTTAGCATGCGATGAGTGGTGGTTTTCTCTCTCATTTTCCTGCTACGTGTCCAACACTGAATGAAGTCACTCGTTTTTCTCCAAATCCGCTTACTGCCCAAGGGTGCCCCTGATATACTACCAATTTTGGAGCACGGGTCCCACCTTTAGCCTTCACCGCTTTCCCCATGATTTCCCCAGCTTCCATGTGACCGAGCGCTCGGGGCCTTTCCTTCTCGAGGGGTTTTGCCCAACAACGCATGATTAGCACTAAGCGCTAATAGCGCATGAGAAATGTCCTCTGTTTCCCGATCTGGGCTTCCCAATGGCTAGTTTTTCCTCCTGCGCAGTCTCCATGGGCCTAGGTCAGCACACTTTGATCGAGATCCTCATTGTTCCTCGCTGGTTTCCATCTGCCACCATTTAGAGGTCTCCCTAATTGCTCTGTGCTCTTGAATTCAGAGTTTTGTCCTGATTTGATACAATCATGGTGCTGTGATAATCTTCATGGATCCAATTTGGATCACAGCCTTCCCACTGAAAAAGATTTTGGACCACCAAAACTTGGTTTTCAAGCATCGACTAAGTGAGGGTACAATTGTCTCACTTGTCCAATCTCTATCCACTTTGCACTACTCAGCTTTGAACCCTTGAGCCCTACTCTGAGGTACTCAACATCTCCTCTACACGTCGTCCTCACCTTCCTGTCCAGAACTATGTCTTCCTGCAATTCATTAAGATATTCAGGTAGCAGGTCATCAATAGAAGGCAATTGACTCTGCTCTTTAGGATCCTAAATTAGTGAGGGCTCAAACAATCCTAAGCAATTTTCATTTATGACTTAGTAGATGTGCATGTAAGCTGGTAGATCAAGGCGAAAAGCATTCTCACCAATCTTCTCAAGTATTTTGAAAGGTCCATACCTGATAGGCTTTAGCTTTTTACCTTCACCTTGCATCCTGTCCTTGCTAATATACAGCCAGACTTGGTCACCAACTTGGAAACTATGCTCCATCCGATGCTTGTCATGCCTTGCCTTGTATTTGGCTTGGCTCTTTTCCAGTTGTTCCTATACTGCCTGGTGGATCTCTTGGATTTGTTCAATGAACCTAGTTTCCTTGTCCACATCACTGTGTCCCTCAACTGTGGTATCTTTACCAAAGACAAAATCCAAAGGACACCTTGGGGTGAAACCAAAATAGGTCTCAAAAGGAGATCTCTGTGTAGAAGAATGTTTTACTCTATTGTAAGAATGTTGCACATAACACAAATGTTCATCCCAAAGTTTAAGATGTTTTTCATAATATCCTCTAAGTAATTGGATCACTGTCCTGTTAACTACTTCTGTCTGGCCATCAATTTGTGGATGAAAAGCTATGCTTTTCTTCAGTTTGGTGTCCATCAATTCCCACAAACTTGACCAAAGCTTCCCCACAAATTAGGTGTCTCGATCAGATACAATGGAAGTGGGTAGTCCAAAATGAACCCATACATGTTCAAAGAACAGTTTTGTAGGTTGTTCGGATGTACTCTGTTCATTACAAGGTATTAAAACACACATTTTTCTGAACCTATCCACAACAACATATAGATAATCATGACCTTTCCTAGATTTAGGCAGTCCTCCAACAAAATCCATGGAAACACTTTCCCAAGGGTGAGAAGGAACTGGTAATGGAGTGTACAAGCCTAGTTTTCTATTGTTAGGCTTGCTTTTAGCACACATAGCACACCCTCTTACATATCTAGAAATTGTCTCATTCATTTTCAGCCAATAACAAAATCTTTGCAGCTGTGCAACTGTTTTACTTACCCCAAAGTGACATGATATTAGAGAAGTGTGTGCTTCTCTAATTATCTTTACTCTTTCAGTTTGTGGAATGCATAATTTCCCATAATGGTATAAGAGTTAGTCCTTTACATGATA
Organism: Pinus tabuliformis; assembly: GCA_031772625.1. Classification (NCBI taxonomy): domain Eukaryota; kingdom Viridiplantae; phylum Streptophyta; class Pinopsida; order Pinales; family Pinaceae; genus Pinus; species Pinus tabuliformis. The sequence continues at coordinate 2,000,017,120 of CM062816.1, forward strand.
ATCCAATTCTTCTACTCGTTTGCCTTGAATTAAAGTTGCATATACATCTTTAAAGTCTATATCTTGAGCATATTGTTCAATGTAGCTTTCATGTAGCATATAATTATGCTTAAGTACAGTAGATGCATTTATAATGGGTCTAGATAACAAGTCTGCAACTTTATTACGTATGCCCTTTTTATATATGATGACTAAATGAAACTGTTGTAGAAAACCCATCCATTTCTAGTGTCTTTATTGCTGCAACTTAGTTTGGGAGTGTAGATTTTGAAGTGGCTGATGATCAGTATGAATTACTATCTCTTTGCCCATTAAGTAATGTTTCCATTTTTTCAAACTCTAAACTGATGCATACAATTCTTTATCATATGTATGATAGTTAGCTACTACAGGATTAAAAGTCTTAGAATGATAACATATGGGTTTATCGTGATGTCTCAACACTGTTCCCATGGCATAGTCACTGGCATCTGTTTGGATCTCAAATGGTCTTTGAAGATCAACCAGTGCTAGTGCAGGTGCTGTACTAATCTTTTCTTTCAAGGTGTCGAAGGCTTTCTGATGTTTGCCTCCCCACTGAAACACCTTGTTCAATCCTGTTAAAGCATGTAAAGGAGTTGCAATTGAGGAAAAGTTAGAAATGAACTTCCTACAATATTGTGTTGCTCCTAAGAAGCTTCTAACTTCTGTAGTAGATTTGGGTTTAGGCCAATTTACAATGACTGCCACTTTAGAGGGATCTATTTTCAATTCACCACCCCTTACTATATGACCAAAATAATTTAGAGATGTTTTGCCAAATTCACATTTTGAGAGTTTAACATGAATTTTTTCTCTTTTCAAAACATCTAATGTCTGCTTAACATGCTTTAAGTGTTCTTCCCACGTTTTGCTAAAAATCAGAATGTCATCCAGATACACAATAACAAAATCATCAAGAAAATGTTTGAGTACATCATTCATTAATCTCATGAATGTAGCAGGGGCATTAGTTAAGCCAAAAGGCATAACCAGCCACTCATACAAGCCCTGCATTGTTTTGAAAGTAGTCTTCCATGCGTCTTTTTCTGCAACTCTGACCTGGTGGTATCCACTGTGCAAGTCTAGCTTGGAGAAATAAACAACTTCCTTCAATTGATCTAAAAGATCATCTATGCGAGGAAGGGGATAACGATTTTTGATTGTTATCTTATTGAGTGCTCGGTAATCAATGCACATTCTCCACGAGCCAACTTTCTTTCTCACCAAAACGATTGGTGACCCACATGGTGATGTGCTAGGCCTGATGAACCCCTTCTGGAGCAACTCCTGCACCTGCTTCTTGATTTCAACATTCTCTAAATCAGATAACCTGTACATTCCAATGTTAGGCAATAGAGCATCTTGCTGCAAAATAATATCATGTACTATTTCCTTTTTGGGTGGCAGACCTTTAGGTTCTTGAAACAAGATATCATACTCTGAAACGACCTTTTCTAAATCAGCTTGCTGTTTAGCATTACAACCCTAAAATAAAATGGTTTTTTTAGGTTTCTTTTCCTTTACAACCATCAGTAAGAATTTTTTGCATGAATTTATCATTCTTTTCATCTGCCCTGAGTTTATGAGAGTATAATTATTCTTGAGCTTATGAGCTCTTACAAAGTATTTGATTCCCTCTTTAACAAGTAGATACTTGTTCTCAGCTCTATAGAAAATAGCTTTTCTATCATACATGTAAGGACTTCCTAAAACAATTCTACATATATCCAAAGAAATTATGTCTAACTCAACCTCATCTACAAATGCTGACCCAAAAGAAAGCTTGAGTTTGCACTATCTAGTCACTTGTAGTTGTGCTTTATCATTCAACCATCCTAATGGGTATGGTTTCTTGTGAGGTGTAGTTGCTAGTCCCAATTTCTTTACAATTGCTTCATAAATTAAATTTACTTGTGAGCCACTATCAAACAAATTATCAATATTTTAATGTTTGGAAATAACTCGAATATGAAAAAGCTCATGCCTTTTTCTCTCGTTTTCTTCATCAATGGTAGATTGTGCAAAATTACTAGTAGATGCTTCAGAATTCTTACCTTTTATACCTATGGCTGCAATGGTTGTTTCATCTCCTAAGTTTGACTCCAAATATTTCTGAATAGCTGCAACAATCTTCTTCTTCTTTCCCTCGAACTTCTTAGGTCTCAGCTCTGGATGCAGAATCCAATAGTGCTCATCATTATGCCCATCCTTTTTACAGTGAGTGCATGAGGCTTTGCTTTTCTGTGTAGTGTTAGCCTTCCTTGCTTTCCACTTCTACTTTCTTTTCTCCTTGCTCTTGCTTGCAGTGGGTTGGGATGGTCCCCTAACTTCTGGATTTCCATTCTCTCCTCTAGCTTCTAGATGAGTAGCTTGTACAGATACCTCATCTATACTAGTGGGATTAAACATGAGGATGGTGTGCCTCATGTAGCTGTGTAGACCACCAATGTACTTCAATAAAGTCTCTGGTGAGTCTAATGAGATTCCTAGAATCAATTCTCTATTTCGAAATTCTTGAGTGTACCCTTGCACACTTTTCCCTTTCAACTGTTGAAGAGTCTGCCAACTCATCATGGCTTGTTGCATATAGGCCAATGGATATAATTGTTTTTTGATTGTAGAAACAAATTCACTGCAGACAAAGATAGTCTTACCATGTCTTTTCATATCAACATGGCTTCTGCCTTCCCACCAAACCAAGGCAGTGCCTCCAAGGCGTAGGCTTTCCAGCTAAATCTTGCTCTTGTCTGAAATGATATTCTGCACTCTGCAATACACATCAATTTGTCTAATCCAATTGTCCAACTTTTCTGCATTCAACTCTCCATCATATATAGGAAAATCAAATTTGACATCTAGTTTGATCAAAGATGCTTTCTTTTTGTTTTTAGGGTTGTTAGAAGGTTTAAGAAAGCTTTCCTCTTTCCCCTTTCCTTTTGAGTGGTCATGGAAGTGAGACTCATCCTCTCCCTTGTCTTGTTTAGAGCCCAATGAATCTTCATCCTTATGTTTTCTAAAGTCCCTATACATTTCTTCTACCATGGACTTTATGGCTAGGAAAATTTCTATGAATTGAGGGTCTGGCCCTATTGAAACTTCCTCTGACATTGTCTTTCGAGGATAAGCTCTCCCAATTTTAGGATTAGTTTTGACCAACTCTCCTTCTCCTAATTTAAGCCTTGATCTAGTGAGCATTCAACAGCTAAACCAACACAAGCTTGTCTAACCTTAACATCCTAAAGCTCTGATACCACTTGATTTGAAAATCACTCTTGAGTGATCTCAGTTAAAGAATTATTGAGTGAAGGTATTACAGACTCATGTGTTGGTGTGTTTCTATGTGATTTTAGGCAACGGATCGATCAGATTGTGAAATACACAGACACTGGAAATATGGAAAAAAATAGAGAAACACAATACGAAAATACAAGAACACAACAATTAATAAGGAGTTCACCCTATCCTCCAGGGATACGTCTTCGGTCTAGCTTTCAGTGGTGGCCTTCTCTTATTGTGTCTTTAAAGTAGAGATTTAAAATGAGGAGCTCAATTTGAGTCTCTTAAAACAGAATTTCTTGGCAGGGTGGTTCTTGGATTCCCCAAGCCACTAGAGTGCATAGAATCTATTCATATCTAAGTCCTGACCTCTCTGGTCTTCAATAGGAGGAGCCCAATGTGGTACTCAATTCCCGACAGATCCTCTCAGGGATTGCTCGATGCTACCTTATGCTACAGGTCAGCTTGACCCTTTGTCTTTCTGCTTCTTACTTTACTGTCTTTCTTCGCTTTTGCTTTATCTGTCTTCATTCTCTTCTCTTCCTCTCTTTGTCTTTTGTTTTGTCTATTCATGGCTTAAAGACAATTCATCCCTGACTACTCACTTCCTCTTCTGCTCCCGCCGGATCATCTACTGCTACTCACTTGGAGTTCCCTGTCTCTACATCATCATCAATAGCTCACAGGGAGTGGCCACTTGTCCTTTTGTGAACTGCGCTAGCTCTTCCTCGTTCGTTCGTGCTTTCGGTTACATCATGGAATGAGTCATCCACCATCTCAGCGGTGAAATCAGACTTCAAACTCTTTATGTGCCCCGACTTAATCCCCTGTAAAATCTGGTTCCTCCATCAGGCGCAGTCTCCACCATTAGATCTGGATCCCCCAGATCCTACGACATTCGCTGATTTCACGCGGTTGACTTGCTTGACCGTTAGCGTGTGATGAGCGGTGCTTTTCTCTCTCATCTGCCTGCCACGCGTCGGGCACTGAATGGAATCACTTGTTTTTCTCCAAATCCGCTTACCACCCAAGGGTGCCCCCGATATACTGTCGGTTTTGGAGCGTAGGTCCCGCCTTTAGCCTTCAGCACTTTCCCCATGGTTTCCTCAGATTCCATGTGACCAAGCACTCGGGGCCTTTCCTTCTCAAGGGGTTTTTCCCAACGATAAGTGCTAATCGCATCAGAAATGCCCTCTGTTTCCCGATCCGGGCTTCACAATGGCCAGTTTTGTTGCCTACGCAGTCTCCATGGGCCTCGGTTAGCACGCTTTGACCGAGGTCCTCATCGTTCCTCACTGGTTTCCATCTGCCACCATTCAGAGGTCTTCCTAATCACTTTGTGCTCTTGAATTCAAAGTTTTGTCCTGATTGTATACAGTCATGGTGCTGTGATAATCTTCATGGATTCAATTCAGATCATAAAATCCCATGGTCCATAGACCATGGGTAGGCAAAATTTACACTAATCTACAATACAATGTTTAGGGTGGACAACCCTATGACTCTACACTTCGCACTCCATGGCCACAATTCACAGAGTTTTACAACATCCTTTACCAAAACTTGGGCTTTGATCCCCAAAACCTACTATCGGGGGAATTCCATGCCCAATAGGCCCCCAACACAATCATCGTGACTTATCCTGAGTCACTCTGCTGGTGTAACGATCATGGCATGGAACCCCTCCAACTGTTCCTTCGCTTCCCGGAGGTCCGTGGTGCACTGATCTACAGTCTACCAGATCTGCTCCACTCTCTCAGCCGAAGTTTCACTGTCAGGGGCAAGTCCCTGTCTTAAGGCATGCATCGCCTTCATCTGTGCGATATTTCCTTTGATGTCTATAGTGATGAGGAAGGCCTCATCAATCCAAGGCTGGACACACACTTTAAGGACTACCTCTTTCTATCGCGTGACATCCACTTGTTCCTTTAACACCTTTGCCTACTGTAGCGTCGGAAGCCGTTGGGTCAAGACAACTGTCTACGTCGTTCTGCGCACACTGTCATCCTTCACTTAAAGCTCTTGTGCCTCTATTTCCAGGCACTGTATGTTGGGGTCTTCCTGTAATGAAGTGAGGACTATGCAGTATTCCTCCAACATAGTGATGCAGTTCTATATTGCCTGTCCTATTTCCTCCACCCCTTTTTTAATAGCGCTAGCACATTGTTCCCTAACTTTTGAGGGCGTGGAGGACTGTGCCTTTAATCACAACTCGACAATCTAAAGGTTGAGGTCCAACTGTACCCTTGTTGCTTCCTCCCTTGCCTCGCAAAATCCACTGGCTAATTTGTGGATTCGCATTCTAACTGGTAGTTCTATTGCGATTTCTAGCTCTGGAATGCGACGACATGCTTCCTGTACCATTTTCTCTAGCTTCTATTGTTGGGTGTGGAGCTTGATTATCTTCTGTATTCAAAGGTTTCAGCTGGATGTATACCCCAGGAAGACTATACACCCCTCCACGTGGGGGGGACTTGTCCCCCCTGCAGGGGTCTATGGGGGTAAATCCCCCTCGATTGGGGGGTCCGAGGGCCAGCAGTCCCCTGGCGCGGGTTTGAGGGCAGCGCCCACGAAGCTAAAAATAGATGTAAAATTTCTTTGTAAAAGTCTAGTAATTTCTAGTCAATCTAGGCCGTTCATTAGGCAGATGATATGATAGTATAATTTATGTTTAATTTAGGGTTTTTTGCCCTAGAAGGCAACCCGTCACTATATATGAGGGAATTGTATTGCATCTATATATATCTGATTTTGAGTGAGGAAGAGAGAGGAGATTGAGAGCGAAGACGTTGTTACAGTGGATATGCTGTAGGTTGTATCTCTTTAGTTTGCTGGATAATATAATAAAAGAAGGACTGGCTATTTCTCTGTGGACGTAGCCCAAACTGGGTGAACCATGTATATCTATGTCTCTCTTGTTTTATGCATTTTATGCTCCGTAATATATAATTTTCTAACAACTGGTATCAGAGTTGAAGGTCTATTTGGCTCATAAACTCGTAGGAGAGAAGGGTTCCTAGTTCGAGTAGGAGCAATGGCGGAGGATGGTAGGGTTAGGGTAAAAAAATTCAACGGCCAAAACTAGCAACTGTGTAAGATGTAGATGGAAGATTATCTATACCAGAGAGACATGTACCTACCATTGAGTGGAAAAACAAAGAAGCCGACAAGTATGACAGACACAGAATGGGATATTCTCGACATAAACGCACTTGGAACAATGTGGCTGTGCCTAGTGGCATTGGTAGCGTTAATATTTCAAAGGAAACGACAACACAGGGTTTAATGTCGGCATTGGCCAAAATATATGAAAAACCCTCGGCCTCAAATAAGTTATTTCTTATGAAGCATTTATTTAATATTAAGATGTTAGAAGGTGGATTTGTTGCAAACCATTCAAATGATTTTAATACAGTTACAAGTCAGTTAAGTTCTGTAGAGGTAAATTTTGATGATGAAGTTAGGGCTTTGTTATTTTTGTGCTCATTGCCAGAAAGTTGGAATGGCTTAGTTATGGCCATTAGTAACTCTGTCTCTGGATCTAGCACTTTAAAGTTTGATGATGTTGTTAGTGCAATCCTTAGCAAGGAAATGCGATGGAAAAGCTCCGGTGAGACATCAGGTAATGTTTTGATTGCAGAGACTAGGGGAAGAAAAATGGAAAGACGAAAGAGCTCTGGATATTGCAGTAAGTCAAGAAAAGGTAGATCCAAGTCCAGATTGGGGATAGTGTGCTGGAAATGTGGGAAGAAAGGACACCTGAAGAAAGACTGCAAGTCTCAAAAGGGAAAAGAAGGAGACGTGCAACAAGAAAACAATCATGAAGTGAATGTAATAGGTGATGTGTTGCAAGATGCTTTGATTCTTTCATTAGAAAATATTATTGATGCTTGGGTGGTAGAGTCAGGGGCCTCATTCCATGCCACACCTGATAAGAAACATTTTCATGATTATGTTCAAGGATATTTTGGAAAAGTTCGATTGGGTGATGATAAACCCTATAAAATCATTGGAATGGGTACAATTTTCATAAAATAGCAAAATGGAAATCAATGGCTATTGAAGAATGTAAGGCATGTTCTAGATGTAAAGAAAAATCTAATTTCAACAGGGCAGTTGGGAGGTGAAGGTTGCGTAAGTACTTTCACAGATAAAACCTGGAAGGTCACTAAAGGATCCTTGGTAATAGCGAAATGAGAAAAGGTTGGTACATTGTATTTATGAAATGGTATTTCTAATTCTGTTAATGCTTTAACCTCTATAGGAGAAGATACGACATTGTGGCATCATAGGCTCAGGAACATGAGTGAGAAGGGGATGCAAATTCTTCACTCAAGAAATTTGTTGCCAGGTTTGAAGCATGTTGATTTAAAATTCTGTGAGAATTGTGTTTATGGAAAACAGAAGAGAGTCAGATTTCTTAGAGTTGGGAAAGAAAAGAAGAACGAAAAATTCTTGTGCATACAGATATATGGGGACCTGCTCAGGTATCATCTCTTAGTGGCTCTCGTTATTATGTTACTTTTATTGATGATGCAACCAGAAAAACCTGGATTTATTGTATTCAAAATAAATCTGATGTATTTGATACTTTCAAGAAATGGAAAGTTTTGGTTGAAAATGAGATAAGGAAAAGGTTGAAGTGTCCCAGATTAGATAATGGAGGTGAATATTGCAGCAAAGAGTTTGATAGGTACTGTTCAAAGAATGGAATTCTCAAAGAGAAGACAGTTCCAGGAACACCATAAGAAAATGGTTTGTTAGAAAGGATGAATAGGACAATCATGGAGCGTGCAAGGTGAATGAGATTGGATGTAGGATTTCCTTTACAATTTTGGGTAGATGTTGTAGATATCGTTGTTTATCTAATAAAAAGACGACCTTCAAGTTCCTTGGATGGTGGTATTCCAAAGGAGGCATGGACAGGTAAAAAGGTAAACTACTCATTTTTAAAGACTTTTGGTTGTGAAGCCTTTGTCCACATTAATAAAGAAAATAGAACAAAGCTTGAGGCAAAATCAAAGAAATGTACCTTTATTGGATATGGTGTTAATGATTTTGGTTATTGCTTATATGATTATGAAAATCACAAAATCATTAGGAGTAGAGATGTAATATTCAATGAAAAGGTCTTGTATAAGAATCAGTTGTAGGAAAAGAAACAAGAAAAAGAAAACAGAGAATACATGGTGCTTGACAATATCACTGGAAAAGTGATGGTGCCTGAAAATAATAATAATCAACAACCAAAATAACAACCACAATAGCAAAAAGCACTTCAAACACCTGAAAGTGGTGTTAGAAGATCTACCAAGATAAGTAGACCCCATGAATGATACTCTCCTTCATTATATTATGTATTGTTGACTGATTCTGGTGAACCAGAATGTTATGAAGAAGCAGTGTAGGTAGAAACCAGGAAGAAGTGGGAGCAAGCCATGAAAGAAGAGATGGACTTCTTAGCACATAACCAGACTTGGGGCTTAGTCAAGTTTCCTGTAGGTAAAACAACATTGCAAAATAAATGGGTTTAGACGCTTAAGGAAGAAGATGGAGGAAAACAAAGGTACAAAGCTAGACTTGTAGTGAAGGGGTTTGCACAGAAGAAAGGTATTGATTTTGATGAAATATTTTCTCCTATTGTTAAAATGACTTCAATCAGAACTATTTTAAGTCTAGTAGCAGTTGAAGATTTGCATCTTGAACAGTTAGATGTAAAGACAACCTTTCTCCATGGGGATTTGGAGGAAGAGATATATATGCAGCAGCCACAAGGATATGAGGTAAAAGGGAAGGAGAAACTAGTGTGTAGGTTGAAGAAGAGCTTGTATGGCTTAAAACAGGCTCCAAGGTAGTGGTATCTAAAATTTCACAGGTTTATGTCTGAACAAGGTTATACTAGATGTCACTCTGATCATTGTGTTTATCTCAAAAGGAAAAATGAAGGCGGCTATATTATATTGTTATTGTATGTAGATGACATGCTTGTTGCAGGTTCTAACATGTAGGAAATAAATGTGCTCAAAAGGAAATTGGCAAACTCATTTGCAATGAAGGATTTGGGTGCTGCAAAACAAATCCTTGGTATGAGAATAACTAGAGACAGGAAAAATAGCAAATTAACGTTGTCTCAAAATGAGTACATAGAAATGGTGCTGAAAAGGTTTAATATGTAGAATGCAAAACCAGTTAGTATACCTTTTGCTAGCCATTTCAAATTATGTAAGGAGGCGTGTCCCAAGACTCAGGAAGAAATGGCTCATATGTCTAAAGTTCCATATGCATCAGCCGTTGGAAGCTTAATGTATGCAATGGTCTACACAAGGCATGATATTGCACATGTAGTGGGAGTTGTAAGCAGGTACATGAACAATCCAGGAAAAGAACATTGGATGGTGTGGAGTACCAAAAAGGTATGCTTTTGATGATCATTTCAATAGCTTTTCAGTAGAATTTGTAAACCTTTTTGCATCATGAATCTGGAAAACAATAAAGAATTATAACAAGACATGTGAATTAATATGCAAGACTTAATCGCTGATAATTGTTATTCTTCTGTGCAGGAAAGGGTGAAAATGAAGAGTTGTCGTTCCAAATGAAAAGATAAGGACGAGATAACTGCTGTCCCTTTGAAGGGAAACCAAATGCAAACAACGCTAAGCAGATCAAAGCAAATCGGCCCGGAAAAGGAGGAGAAAACACCAGCTTGGCGGAGAAGAAAAGAAAAGATTAAGGATTGATAGTTTGGCGAATCCCTCAGGATCTTTGATCTTGAGGGGTTGCTGCTTTATTTATCTTGTTACTTAGACATCTCCGCCGTCACCTTTATATAAAGGGATAACACTGTTAACCTGAAAATATATACTTTTATGTAATTTTCTGTAAAAGATCAACTTTGATCATCGAGTCTCGTTGAGAACTGGTTCATTCTACTTTTGTCTTATGCGTTAATATAAACTTGGTGATTACTGTATCTTTGCATCTGGATTAACTCAAAGCGGTGTACCCTTGAGGCTAAGGGCCCGACCCCGGAGGACACTTGCTTCTGTACCACTACAATTTGAATTCTGCGTGGTTTGCTTATTGTTGTTATCTGGTAATCTGATATGCTTTATGAATCGCCATTATATGCTCTGTTAAGATTAATCCATTAAGGTTTTTACAGATAGAATTGTGTATTGGCTTTGCATTATATTACTGATCCTTTCAGAGTTGATTGAATGATTATTAGTCTTGGCCGAATATTATTACTGTCTCGTTACAGAGCTCTTGTACTGAACATTTACGTCATAGATTCATTCGAAGTTGTATTCATAAATAATGTTGTTAAATTAAGATTGATCAGATCACTGTTTCAGAGTGTTACGTGTGTATGATCTATTGGCGCTGTTCCATAACTTATCAATAGTTAGTGCTGTTCCATTAGTGAGTTCTGCTTGATTTGCCTTAAGAGTGAGAGATCGATATTTGATTGTGAAGAGTGCATTTGGGTTAATAGATTAATTTTGGTTATGACTCGCAAGACTTAGTTGTTTGATTTCTGTTCCATTTTATTATTGCTATTCCATTCCAGATTTGCCATTCAATTCTTTATTTGCTGTTCCATTTTGCTATTTGTTGTTCCATTTACTTGCATTTGTTATTTTGGTGTTAGAGACTATCCAAGGCTATAGTGAGCCTCGGAATTCAATGCCTCGCTCCCAGACCCGTGATCCATGCTCTAATTTCCTTTCCATCAGTTTCCAAAGGGATGGGCTATTGCCACCGAACCCTTGACTGGTAAGTTGCTTGGTTTTCTGAATGTGTGATTTTCCTTGCTTTTATTTCCTTTCCGTCAGTTTCCAAAGGGATAGGTTATCGTCACCAAACCCTTGACTGATCAGTTGCCTAGTTTTAAGAGTGTGTGCTTTAGTCATTTGAAGTAATTTAGTTATAGGCAAGCATCTGTTTACTCTTGTATTTTTAAGAACACTGTACTACTAGCATTACTCTGACAAATAGCCTCGAATTGAGTCACTCTTTGTAATGAACAAACGCTCCCGGATTGACATACTAATGTGAGATAATTAGAGGTGAAAGAGACCCTTTTTATAGCTCCACATTTTGGCGTCGTTGCTGGGGAAAAGAGTGTAGCCATTTGTTTTTTTCAGAGTAGTGTACGAACCTGCTAGGGAAGAGTTGGATTTTAAAAACGGAAGGTAAGAACCTGCGTGCGGAGCATGTAAAAGCCCTGCTCCACTGTACGCTTTCCTAATAGATTTGTTTTTGCTTTGTTCGAATAGTAGTTCATTTGAGTGCATGACTAAGCAGAAAAAAATAGAAAAGAATATCAAACCTCCATCCAAACCCAATAAAGCTAAGGGGCCGGTGCCCCTTGGCCGAACAACCTTCATAGACGAAATCTATAAGAAAACAGAATCTCATCCATTAGTAGGCCCTAGGAAAATCATTTCTAAACAACCTACTAGTTCCCTTCAGGCCACAGGATCACTATCTGTAGCCTTTGCTGAGGTGCATAGTCAAACTGAAGAACAAGACTTTCAAGAAATTGAAAATTCTGCTCCAGGACTATTGCAAGAAGGGAATTTCAGCAACTTTTGTGAAGGAGAAGGAGAAACAGGGGAAACCAAGGAACCAAAATCTCCTTTTGAAACAAATCAGCCATTAAATAGCCCAGATAAGTGGAGTGCTGCAAAAATCATTGTTGAAGGAATCCAATCTCCTCAGACATCAGGTATTCTCATTATCCCAGATAAGGGAAGTTCTATTAAAACTACCCCAACCGTTCCCTCTCAACCTAGGAATACCCTCCTAGATATCCCAGAAGGTTATTGGCATATATTTGATCCTATGGCTCAGAACCAGCCAAATGCTCAAACCTCTACATTACAATATCCTAGAGTGGATTCTACAGCAAATACGCCCATGAAAGATATCCCTCTTCAGCATATCCCTACATTTCACGGTCTCACATCAGAAGATCCAGATGCATTTTTATTCGAATTCGATGTGTTATGCAGGGGATATGATTACACCACCGATCCCCAGAAATTGAAACTATTTCCCTCTACATTAAAAGGGGCTGCTTTAAGATGGTTCATGGGATTAGGTGGTGGGGTTATCAACAATTGGGATCAAATGAAATAATCCTTCCTAAAGAAATATTAGGATTATTGTAGGTCCAAAGAATTAAAAGATGAAATATTTTAAATGACAGCCAAACCGAATGAGACATTAGAGGAATATGTGGAACGCTTTCAGTACAATCTACAAAGATCCCCTTATGCATCACTACCTTTACCTGATAATGTATTAAAAACTGCATTGATAAGGGGCATGAAGGAACAATGGATAGAAACATTAAACATCATGGGAAAAGGGGATATTTATCAAGAGAATTTTGCTGACATCATTGACTTATGTATCAGGAGTTCGAGAGGCAACACAAGAATAAAACTGGCAGAATATGATCGGTTTGATAACAAAGTATCAACAGAAGGAGTAACACGTGTAGAAATTGGAAATTTATTAGAAAATTTTAAAACTGATATTCTGGGGACACTAACTACACAACTTGATATTGTGCAGGCTAAACAGAAGCAGATGGAGGCAGAACATAATTTGGCGATCTTCTGCCCCCGATGCAGAAAAAAACATAGCCACAGAGAATGTCCGTTGGATACAGTCCAAACATGTGCCATCTGTACAAAAGATCACCTTACAGAGAGCTGCCCCTCACTTCCTGGATTGAAAGCGGTATATAAGGAAGCGGAAGAAGAACCAGAATTAGTGTACTTGATCAACCAGCGTCGCCAGTGGCAGCCGAGACAATCTGGTATGTTTCCAGACCCAACCTCTTCTTTTCAGCCTCCACAGTATAATGCTCAACAATATGGTATGTGGCAAAATCAATCTCAACCCCCATTTTCAAACTGGTCACCACAATCGTTTCCTTCTTCAAACCCATGGCTGAATCAGACAAGCCAATCTGGTTGGCCGAATTTTCCTTACACTCCACCATATTGGAAAAATGGCCCATATTCTCCACAATGGACCCCCCCTACTTCACAAAGTTCACTCTGGCAGACAAACTGGCAAAGACCGATGCACCAGCCAATAGGAACTATTCCGCTCCCTCAACCTACTCTGCCAGCCTTACAACAAAATCCCCAGTCTAATTTGAGACCGCAACTCCCAGCTTAACCCAATCCCAATCCAAATAACAGACCGGTCCAATCTCTCCAAATCATCGAATCACCAGAAATAGGACCCGATCTGAAGGAGTGCAATGATCTTCAGTTAATATCTGGACGTATAATTGGAACTGAGGGAGATAAAACAGTTCATATTGAAGATCAGTTACCTAGAGAACAACAATCACAACAAGAGGATGTAAACAAGCAACAAACTTATAATCAAGCAACCACATCCTCTCCTCCATTCCCAGAACGATTAGTCATCCCTCGACCCATACAATATCCTGACTTTGACATTCTGGGAGAATTACAAAATCTGTACATAAAAATACCATTCCTCCAAGCCATTCAATGTTAAGCTCCATTAATTTAACACAAAAGCTACCTTGATTTATGGAGTTGCAGCTTTTCTTAACTTATGGAAACCAACTGCAGTAGTTTCCTTAAGTTAAGAAAATCAACTGCAATTACTAAATTTATAATTGGGAGCTACTAAAGTGGTCCATTACTTTGATCTCACCTCTACCTTGATTTGTGGTTTTTCTAACACATAGCTTTTAGAAGCTTGATGGAATCTTAGCTATATGTTTATCTGTTGGTCCCCAAGCTCATATCTCAACCCCCTTCAGTTCTACACCATCTAGCTGAGATATCAGAGCTCGGAAGTGCCTTCAGAATTTTGTGTTCTTTTGCTTGGACAGAAGCTGGAGTGCTGAAGAAGAAGCTTGTGGACTGTGGCCTGCATCAATACATCACCGATGGCTGGAGGTAACTCGTATCCCTGGGCAATAAGGTTTAATGATTCTTTGAGTTTATTCCGCATGCAGAATCATTGTTAAAATTGTAGAATTTCTAACAGTTGGTATCAGAGCCATGTTTTACCTCTTCCTTGGTGTGCTCTCGTAGCCCTTTGTCTTTCTGTGCATCTGAACGTCCCTCAACCAGTGGCGACCCTGCATTACAAGAAAACAAACATACGCTTGATTATAACATATGCTCTCGTTATATTAGAAGTGTTCTCTAGATTTTTCATGTGAAATAATTTGAAGGAATTACAGCAAGGCGAGTTCAGAGCACGGTGCAGCGTTGAGGTTCTTCTTTGGCAACGCATATTATTATTTTATTTTACGACATGTATCTGGGGCTGCTGTTGGCGTTTTATCTCTTATTATATTTTCAAATGTCAATTTTTGCATTTTGATATAATTTTTTAGCCTGCAAATCGTGAAAAATATCTAGATCGTAGACCAATTCCTGGTTCTCCAGATCCCATCAGTTTGTCTGCGATGCTGGTTTCGGTTGTGTTGTTTTTGGTCGAGCTGCGGTGTCTACACGGGAAATTAATTATGTAGCCTTTGGTTCATAGACGCCGTTTACCTGCAATCTGGGGTTGTTGCTATAACTCTTAACACTACCTTATTTTGCCATTAAGGAACACTAAATTTATTGACTCAAATAATCAAATACCATAATAATCTCAACCAGATTGGACATATTCACCGATGACATTGATTTGCACGCTGTATTATTGTGCAAGATGAAGGCTTCATTATTATAATCAATATCTCACCGAGATACAAACGTATTTTGATGCCTTTGAAATTGTTTAATGCCGACAGTAGTCAGTTTTTTTCGTCACAGCGAATTGCATGAATTCCTCTCAGATTTGGAATTAAGCATTCTTTGATTTGTGGTACAAGGGCATGTAGTAGCACTATAGTAGTAGCGGAAATTGGACTCCCAACCTCGATTGTAACTTCATCCAAGTTAAATTAGAAGTGCACTCATAATAATTGCTGGAATTGCGCAGCTTAATGCAGAAATTCCAGATTGTGACATACGATACCTATGGTAAATAAATCATATAAATTCTTTGATGGTATTCTGTTGGCATAGCGCGTTATGGTTTCTATATGTATACTAGTCACACTGTACACATTCCTCAAGAATAAATCTTTTTCGTCTGGAAATACATCTTCATACTAAACGTATAAGGGTGAGTACTCACTGCTGTTGTATGAACTTAAAAACATATTATGGTAGTCATTTTGACTCTGCCTTCCATGGTAGTTTCTTTCAGGTTATATGTGTCTGTGGTGTAAAGGAATTCTTGTGATCTGAGTTATGGGAAACCAAAGCTGTATAACTTGGACTTGGAAACAACTCAGGAAACCAAAGAGAAACATTCAAATTGTCACCCAACAGAACTCAGCAAATATTTTGACAAATAATTAGGAACAATTCCGTTCTATGGCTTTAAAGTTTAGCCAATTGCCAATTTTATCCCATATTGATGGCAAGCTTTTCAGTTTGTCTGGTTGACTGACTCCATGACATTGGTACAGTGGGTTTGTAACTGTTTTTCCCAATTTGACTTCACAAACCCTCCTACCCTGAGCATTGGTTGACTCTCCTATTTTAAACGAGGCAATTTAAATGCGTCTGATGCCTGACCCGCATACATGTCCGAATAATGTGATGCAGGAGAAATGCGGTTTGAAATATATCAAAATTTCAGCCATCTACGATGAGGCTATAAAGTCCAGTCCGCTCAACAAATTAACGTGTCATATAGTCGACGAAGGTGGACTTTTATTGTCGAAACAGATAAGTATGTTCTCGATGTTTGACTATTGATCACCATGACAACAAATATTTGATCAACATATATCTATATATATCTCTCTCTTTAACTGCTGCTTGCATCCATTACAGATACTTAGACTATTCAGTGATCATCTGAGTTCGTTGTCAAGAACAATATCATATCAGGAGGATGGTGTGTTGGGACCAAACCCAAGGGAAGCCAAAGCAAACAAGATTATTAAATAGATTTGCAATTTGGAGTCCAGTAAGTAAAAACAATGCTTGAGGGACTCGATTTGCAGGTCTTCCTCATCCACTGCCCTGTTAGTGATCATGATTCCAATTGCCTCCTGATGTCATTGTATGTGAAAACATGGCACAAGCGGGCGCTTGGGGGAGGATTGGGAGGGGGAAGTTCTGGAATTCTCCTGAGTGTAATAGGGCACTAATAGTTTTGATGTGCAAAGTAGTTCTGATCATGTTTTAAGAGCAAGCGTCCAACTCTTATTGGGATTATAGCCTAAGAGGTTTCCTTTTGATAAAAATAAACACGAGATCTTTAAAAGTGCTATATGAAGTTTTTTAATTATATCACTTTTTGAAGAACAAAGTTTTTTTTTATCATGTGGTAAGAGCCAGTGCTCCTTAACTTTTTAAGGTGATAGAGCATTTTTATTATTTGATAATTATTTTTATGGAAGAGTAAACTTGGCCATATTTTCAAATGGATGTCTTTATGTAGCAAGGCTTCGTGCAGTTAGCAGCCTTAAAGACTTGCACAATTTGTGTGTTAGTGTGTGCCATGCTATTCAATATATGTTTATATGATGGTTCTTGAATTTGTTAGCTGCGTCTCCTGACCCATCATTATCGAATAATGGCACTCTATAAATTTTATAATTGATTACATATTCATTGTAAAATTTACGCTGAACTTAAGGACGGAGCCTGAAGTCAAGCCAGCTAGCCTTCGAACTGCATTTTCTATGCAAGTGCAAAGTAGAACAACACTGCTTCAGTCAATCTCCGGGTTAAGGTTTGTTTATGCAACAAAATTAATGTCTAGTGATCCATGTAATTTTAATTAATTAGAGAGTAGCCACAACATCTTTAATTAAATAAAATTATATATTGATTGGCAAGATCACATAAAGATTATTTAGACATTAAATTGTAATTAATTACACTGAATATAATAAATTTTATCCCACATGAATTTTTATTATATTTATGTGATTAATTAGGATAAAATTTCATAACCTACCCACAGGAGTTATGAATTAATAAGTTTTATCATAAAGTTTCATTGAATCTGCTTGAATTGAAAATTTAGCCCACAGGCAATTTTCATGTCATTTGATTCAATTTTTTTAGCATGTTTTACATTGGTAAAACGTGAAATTTCATAAAGTTTTATTGAATCTGCTTGAATTGAAAATTTAGCCCACAGGCAATTTTCATTTCATTTGATTCAATTCTTTTTAGCATGTTTTACATTGGTAAAACATGAAGGTTCATAAAGTTTTATTGAATCTGTTTGAATTGAAAATTTAGCCCACAGGCAATTTTCATGTCATTTGATTCAATTCTTTTTACCATGTTTTACATTGGTAGAACATGAAAGTTTATTAAGCCTCAACATAAGCATGTCATTCTTTATTTTGATGCAGTAGTACAACCTGCAAATTTCTCTGAAATTCGTTCTGACATTCCCGAACTTGAGGAAGTAATCTCGTTTGTTTGTTATGAATCTGATATGGTTAATGTTAATATTAACACATGGTGGATTGATTCTGGATCAACAATTCACATTTCGAATTCCTTGCAAAGGTTTGCAAAACCTAAGGAAGCCAGTGGGAAGTGAGCAAAGCATCTTATCAGGAAACAAGATGGGCTCACATGTGGAAGCTATGAGAACATGTTATTTAACTTTAAGTAGTGGTTTTG
Organism: Pinus tabuliformis; assembly: GCA_031772625.1. Lineage (NCBI taxonomy): Eukaryota > Viridiplantae > Streptophyta > Pinopsida > Pinales > Pinaceae > Pinus > Pinus tabuliformis. The sequence continues at coordinate 2,000,035,146 of CM062816.1, forward strand.
TTTTGGAGTTAGAAAAGACCTTTTATGTTCCAAGTTTTTCTAGAAACTTGATCTCAGTTTCAAGGCTTGTACCCTTTGGATATTCCTTAAACTTTTCAGAAAAATCTTTCAGTCTATTCTATAAAACTGATTATGTTGGGAATGGTATTTTGTCTAATGGTCTTTACTGCATTAATTTACAAAACAAAGTCACATATGACTCAACGCATGTTCACACTGGCACTAAAAGATGTGTTATTAATGAAGATTCCTCTAAATTATGGCACCAGAGACTAGGTCATATCTCCATAGATAGAATTAAAAGATTGGTAAATGAAGGAACACTTAATACTCTAGATTTTACTGATCTTGAGACTTGTGTGGACTGCATAAAGGAAAAGCAGACCAACAAGTCAAAGAAAGGTGCCAATAGGAGTTCAGACATATTAGAAATCATACATACTTACAGATTTTTCCATCTCACAGCACTAGGATTGTGGAATCAAGAAATGCAAAGTTTCTTGAAAATGACTTGATCAGTGGGAGCGATCAAATCAGAAACGTAGTTTCTGAGAAAGATCATTCAGAATCTCAACTTTCCACTTCAAGTGAAAGATTGGTTATTGTTCATAGCACCCCTCAAGTACAAACTGGTGTTGAATAACCAATTGTTGAAGTTCCACAAGCTGTTGACGATATTCCAGTAGATCAAGGAGTTCAAGAGTTGCCAAGAACTTTTGAACAACAAGTTGAACCACATACTTCTCAGGAAGATGATGGTACAACATTAAGAAGATCTACTAGACCTGACATTGCATTTGTTGTGGGAATGTTGGGACGATATCAGAGTGATCCAGGTTTAGACCACTGGAGAGCTGCAAAGAAAGTAATGAGGTACCTTCAAGGGACCAAAGACTACATGCTTATGTATATCCTGTTTTGAGGCTGCTTTACATGGTGTATGGCTTAAGAATTTCATTTTTGGGCTTAGAATTATGGATTCTATATCTAAGCCATTGAGAATATATTGTGATAATTCAGCTGCTGGTTTTATGGCTAAAAAAGTGGGAGTCGAAATAAACACATCGACATTAAGTTTTTAGCTATAAGGGAACGTGTTAAAGAAAATAAAGTGGTCATTGAGCACGTCAGCAATGAGTTAATGATCAATGATCCTTTGATTGAGGGCATGCCACAGTTAATTTCAAGGATCATGTATTGAATATGGGACTTGGTTCCATTATGCAGTTTTTTCATTGTATGGACAATGTTAATGAAATTCTTAATTATTGTGATGTTTTTTCTCATATTATGTGCACCTTAAGTTGATTTGAGAAAATTCATTTAAGAAGGACCAAGAATAAACATAGGGTTTATTCATTAAGAAATTGTTGCCACATAAATTATAATAAGAATAAATGCATAGTAATACATGGAAGGTAATACTCGTCATTAGAGGACTTATCGCCATGATTCATGTATCTATTACTTAATACAGATTATCAATGGTTTTTAAGTTGAGACATTAAGTTTGGAAGTATGGACCAAGTGGGAGAATGTTAAGCTCCATTAATTTAACACAAAAGCTACCTTGATTTATGGAGTTGCAGATTTTCTTAACTTATGGAAACCAACTGCAGTAGTTTCCTTAAGTTAAGAAAATCATCTGCAATTACTAAATTTATAATTGGGAGCTACTAAAGTGGTCCATTACTTTGATCTCATCTCTACCTTGATTTGTGGTTTTTCTAACACATAGTTTTTAGAAGCTTGATGGAAGCTTAGCTATATGTTTATCTGTTGGTCCCCAAGCTCATATCTCAACCCCCTTCAGTTCTACACCATCTAGCTGAGATAGAAAAGCTCGGAAGTGCCTTCAGAATTTTGTGTTCTTTTGCTTGGACAGAAGCTGGAGTGCTGAAGAAGAAGCTTGTGGACTGTGGCCTGCATCAATACATCACCGATGGCTGGAGGTAACTCGTATCCCTGGGCAATAAGGTTTAATGATTCTTTGAGTTTATTCCGCATGCAGAATCATTGTTAAAATTTTAGAATTTCTAACATTCAAGACATTCCTATATATGCAAAAACTATCAAAGAATTGTGCATCAAGAAACCGAGGAGGAATACAACAACTAATCCAAGGGTCCAAGTAGTCGGTACTTTATCTGATTTACTGTCCGGGAAAGAAACACCCATTAAATATGAAGACCCAGGAAATCCAATTGTAATTGTTCAAATTTATGGTCAGACTTTGTCTAATGCCTTAGTTGATCTAGGAGCTGCAATTAATATTTTAACAACCGCTACTTGCCAAAAGCTTGGCATTACATTTGTAGAACCCACTTCTACTCTGTTAGAACTAGCTGACCGATCTGTGGTGAGACCAAAGGGTACTCTACATGATTTCATGGTCTCTGTAGACTCCTGGGAATATCCAACCGATTTCCTGATAATCAATCCAAAAACCCGACTTGATGGACACCCGCTAATTCTAGGTAGACCTTGGCTCGCCACTGCCGATGCTTACATTGGCTGCCGACAGGGAAATATGACTATAACCAGAGGACCGAATATAAAAAATTTAGTTTTATATCCTCCAGCGCAGCCAAGTGTCACAATAATCAAAACTAATAAACACCCTATATCATACCATATTGATAACATTAGATCTCCATTGACTATACAAGAGGCACTTGATTTCAATGATCAAACAGAAGATGATGCCATTAATAATTTCATCAGTCAAACTGAATCTAGATCCCACGCACAGTGTCACATGATAGAAGCAGCGTTTGATAATGAATTAGAAGAAGATCCTCTGAAAGATACACATGACCAAACGATACCCGTTACTTCTATTACAAATAGTAAAATTGTGGAAATTGAACCGGGAAAAACTTTAAACATCAATGCCAATCTCACACCTGAATAAGAAACGAAGCTCATCCATCTGTTAACAAATTATCAACAAGCATTTGCATGGGATTACCTTGATATGAAAGGAATTGATCCCCAATTATGTACACATCACATTTAGAAAAAGATGCCAGACCTGTTCGCCAGCCGCAAAGAATACTTAATCCTCATCTAAAGGATGTGGTAAACGCTGAACTTCAGAAACTTTTAGATGTCAATTTTATCTATCCTATTTCTGATAGTAAATGGGTCTCTCCGCTTGTGGTGGTACCAAAAAAGAATGGAAAATGGAGAATTTGTGTGGATTATAGGGAACTAAATAAAGCAACACAAAAAGATCATTTTCCTCTCCCATTCATAGACCAAGTATTAGATACTTTAGCAGGAAAGAAATTCTTTTCTTTCCTGGATGGCTTCAGTGGATACAATCAGATTCAGATTGCCCCAGAAGACCAAGACAAAACTACTTTTACTTGTCCTTGGGGAACATTTGCCTATCGAGTTCTACCCTTTGGCCTATGTAATGCTCCTGCCACATTCCAAAGGGCTATCCTTAGCATTTTTTTAGATTTAATAAATGATGGACTTGAGGCATATATGGATGATTTTACACCATATGGAGATGATTTTGATCCAGCACTAGACAACCTAGAAAAAGTCCTACAGCGCTGCATTGCTACCAGGCTTTTCTTAAGCCACGGAAAATGCTACATGATGATGACCGAAGGACTTATCCTAGGACACTATGTTTCAGCAGCCAGCATTCAGGTAGACCCGGGCAAAATTCAAATACTTTTGCTTATTCCCACTCCTACTACTCAAACAGAGGTACGCAACTTTCTTGGATTTTCTGGTTATTATAGACGATTTACAGAACATTATTTGCACATTGCTGCACCTTTATATGCACTAACTAGTAACGTTGATTTTCTTTGGACAGAAAAATGTGACCGTGCTTTCGAGGATCTAAAGAAGCTCGTATCTACAACCCCAGTCCTTCGAGGACCAAACTGGGATTTACCATTCCAGATATCATCTGATGCCTCAGATACAGCCATTGGTGCAGTCCTTGGGTAGGAAGAGGATAAAAAACCATATGCCATCTATTACATCAGCAAAAATTTATCCCCTGCTGAATTAAATTACACTGTTACTGAAAAATAATTCCTAGCTGTGATACATGCTATCAATAAGTTTAGACATTATATTACAGGCTATCCTGTTATTTTGTATACAGATCATTCTGCCATTAAATATCTAGCAAATAAGCCTGTCACAAATGCCAGAGTAACTAGATGGTTGATTTTATTGCAGGAATTTGACATCACAATCAAGGATCAGCCTGGCAAAGAAAACCCTGTAGCCGATTTCCTCTCAAGAATACCAAAAGCAATCGATGCAGCAGCAGTTGAAGATCAATTTCCAGATGAGCACCTGTTTGCTGTTACTGTTCAAACACCCTGGTATGCTGATGTTGCCAATTACCTTGCAGTAGGTAAGCTACCAAAACACTTAACCCCTAATGAGCGCAAGCGGATTGTTCAGAAGAGTACTCGATTTTTGTGGATTGGGGGCTATTTGTTTCACACAGGGGCAGACATGCATATCAGGAGATGTGTTCGAGAAGATGAAATCTTTGACATCCTAAAAGCCTGTCATGATGGACCGTGTGGTGGACACTTCGCTGAGCGCAGAACTGGACATAAAGTATTGTAGACAGGATACTACTGGCCCACGATTTTCAAAGATGCAAAGAAATTTGTCCAAGCCTGTGACAGCTGCCAGCGAGCAGGATGACTTGGTCAAGCCGACGAGATGCCTCTGAAGCCACAATTAGTCATTGAACCATTCGAGCGACAGGCTATTGATTTCGTTGGCCCCATTAACCCATCATCAAATCAGAAAACATATATCTTGGTGGCAACAGAATATGTCACCAAATAGGTTGAGGCAGAAGCATTGCCAAGAGCCACAAAGGACTTTGTAATACAGTTCCTGTTCCATCTATTTGTACGTTATGGCCTTCCAAGGGAAATAATTACAGATGGAGGACCACAATTTATTGGAAATAAATTAGCTGCAACACTCAACAATTATCATGTCCAGCATAAAATTACTACTCCATATCATCCACAAGCGAATGGGCAGGTAGAAAGCAACAATAAGATAATAGAATCAATCCTAACGAAAACCATTGTGTCACATAGGCGTGATTGGGCTACTAGACTACCTGAAGCACTGTGAGCTTACAAAACAACATGGAGAAGCACCACTGGTTACTCACCTTATCAATTAGCGTTTGGAAAACAATCTATTTTTCCCATAGAATTTGAAATCCAAACCTTACGAACCGCACAGAAAGTTGGCCTAGATCTAAGCGAGGCACAAATCAATCGACTACAGCAGATCAACGAATTGGACGAAATTAGGCTCTCTGCACTAAAAAATACAGCACTGATTCAACAGCAGCAGGCTAAATGGCATGATGCGCTCATCAAGAACAAAGTCTTCCATGAGGGAGACTGGGCTCTGTAATACGACTCTCGATTTCAGGACTTCCCTGGGAAACTCCAGACTCGTTGGTTGGGACCATATGAAATCCAGAAGGTGCATGACAATGGGACCATCACGTTAATCACCATTAACGGTTCTGGATACGCCTTCAAAGTGAATGGCCACCGAGCTCATCTCTATCGCAAACCACTTACTCGGGAGTCCTTTTGCCAGCAGCTACGTCGAGACACTGATATGGAGATTTTAGGAGAGGAAGAGAAATCTTCCTCACCTGTAATTCATTAAGGAATTCACTCCTTTCTTTTTTTTTACAGTCTGTACATAATTTATTTTTTTAAGATGTTCTTGTATATATGTTTGAACTCAATGTTTTTTTTACTTTCTCAAAATTTTGATTTTTGTCGTTCTGTTTCTAAAAGAATGACATTTGCGTGTTTTGTTGTTCCTTTTCAAAAGGAACAACACTTTGGATTTTTTTTTTGCTGTTCCTTTTTAAAAGGAACATCATTCTTGATTTTCTGATTTCTGCACTTTCGATTTTTGCTGTTCCTTTTTCAAAGGAACAACATCTTTGATTTTTTGCTGTTCCTTTTCCAAAGGAACAACATCTTTGATTTTCTGCTGTTCCTTTTCCAAAAGGAACGACTTTGCTTGTTCTGCTGTTCCTTTTCTAAAGGAACAACATTTTGGATTTTTGCTGTTCCTTTTTCAAAAGGAACGGCGCTGCGGTGTGTTTGCTGTCCCTTTTCCAAAGGCACAACATATTTTGGTTTCTGTTGTTCCTTTTCCAAAGGAACGACATTTTTGCCTCTTTTGCTGTTCCTCTTTCAAAGGAACAACATTTTTGGTTGTTGCTGTTCCTTTTTCAAAGGAACGACATTTTGAGTGTTTTTTTCATACCATTTTTTTTATTTTTGCTGTTCCTTTTTCAAAAGGAACGGCATTTGCATTTACATTCTTCGTCTTTTTCCAAGAGGAACACCACTAGCATACTTTTGCTCTCCTTGTGAAACAGCTTACTCCTTTTCTGATCTCAACAAGAGGATGCTTCTTGCCCATATTCTTTCAAGTCTTTAAAATACAGCTATGCACTTATGCAATGAATATAAAATCACAACATACCGAAATCCGCAAATCATAAATCACTATATTTATAAGGCTCTGCATTGGTAAGAGGACGAAAGGAAGGATATACTTATTTCTTATCTTTTGTTGTCATTGTTTTACTAATTTTGCTCTGATTGGTTATCTTTATCATGTTGATCCCTTTAACCCTATTTGATTATTTAGGAATAAGAGCAAAGGGCTTATATCTTCCTATTGAGATGATAAGACTTCTTCCACCATTCCTACTCTTAAGGAGTGTTGAACCACCCTTTATGTATAAATAAGGAAAAGACTCTATGAAAAAGAAAAAATGTGTGTGAACATGATTTATGAGATGTCAAATGCAGGATAGGGGGTCTCATCAAGAGCCAGCTTACCATGATCATGAGGATGAAAGTGAAGTGGCATTCCCACTATGGCCACCACACCAGGGATATGGTCCAAAAGGTATATCAAAAAAAAAATTGAACCTTGGAACAGGAGGTCTCATCACGAGCCGGCCTGCCCATCTTTCACTCCTTCCTCGTGAATGGCATTATGATTAACTGGTCATCAAGCCAGCATAATGGCCTACACTTTGACATAACAACATTCCTAAGTATACACAAAGGATCATGGTTCCAGGGGCAAAAGAAACAACTCTGCCAAGGTTATGGACACCTATCGGTAGCAGAGCACTGTTAATGGTATTGAAGTCACATTAGTTATTTCAATGGGTAAGATACTAATACTCTTTTGTTTCTTATATCCTAAGGAACTAATCATATATTATTTCCTGATTTATACATCGCATGAACATTTATTACCACCAATCATGGCAAAGGAAGTGACAATGACCACTTGAGATTTGGCAAGTACGACAGACGTCCTATCCCCTAGCCTCATATCATATCACAGCAGCCTCTTACGTAATATGCGATCAACTCTCCGCCTCGATTTAAGTAATTCGTTGTCTTTCTAAAACATGGCATAATTCCACACGCTGTTCCTTTATGACTTGGTTGCAGATCGGGTGCTGCTCCTTTATTTGACGGCTGGGATAGCCTATCACATTGCGGGGGGGAGGTTAACCTCATTATTCCCTGAACTACGTGTCAGCTCACTATTCGGGAAAGATAGCGTACGACGATATGGCATGGCTTAACGACATGACATTTCTATTTTTACGCAAGCTGCTGTTCATAATCCATTTTTGTTGCATACTCTGTGTTTCTTTTTTTTTTTCCAAAGCTTGCGATTAGCACCCTCTCTGTGTTTCAAACAACACAAGCAGTTTCTGTTCCATTGAGGATCCACAGTGAAACCATGGGAGGAAGGGCAATTAGAAGCAAACCTCAGAAGTTGACAGTCTCCGCTGCTACCCGGGAGATCCTGGAAAGAGCAGGGTGGCTGAATTATCTCAGCTGCCTACAGGAGTCTAATGAAATAGTAGCGATGGAATTTTTGCAAAACCTGCAGGAGAACCACTCCATAATAAGGGGGAAGCGGATAGCGGTCACCGACGATATAATTGCAGAAGTCTCAGGACTACCAGCCACCGGACCAGTATGGACACTAAAGAAGGAAAGATTACAGAAGATCATGGAAATTTTCTAGGACGAAGGCCAGAGCTTGACAATTAAAGGGAAGGGAGTTCTGCCAGCAACCCTTGGAGAACCCTGGATCGAATTAGCAAGAACAGTTCAGAGTTACATTATCTGCGAGGGGAGGAAAGACGTGGTAAGGCCACGACATCTTAAGCTCTTAGCTGTTTTAAAGCAAAAATGCTCTGTAAATCTACCTGCACTTCTGAATTCATTACAGCATGATGCTGCACGAAGCCTAAAAAAGGCACAACATGCAGAGTCAGTCGTCAGTCACCATGGATTAATTCGATTAGTAGTTGGTCATAGTCTTACCCAGCAGCAAAGCAGCTGGGATGAACTGATTGCAATGATTGAGGGGGGAGTGACAACACCATCCCCAAAACGAAAACATTCTACAAGCACACCAGAACGTCCGGAAAAACGCAGAGAATTGGAAAAACAAAAACATGTTGCTAGTGCATCTAAACAACCAGAAATACACCAGGAATCGACAAAGCATAAGCATGTCATCGATACACCCTAACAGCCAGAGAGGCCCAGAAAATCAGCCCGGTTAGCTCGAATAAGAGGAAGGCTGGAAAAGCTCCAGGGGAGCACCAGCCAGCCAGTGGTAATCAAGGACGAGCAACCCTCACGACTGGAAGTAGAGATAGAACAATCTGAAAAGGAGGCCGAGCAATCTGAAGAGAGGGCTGAGCAATCCAAAAAGGAAAATGAGGAAGCAGCTGAGAATTCCGAAACAGAAACAGAAGCTGAGCATTCCGAATCTAAGCAAGAGGAGGAAATAGGACAGCAGGAGGGTAGCCCACCACAAGATCCAGTGGGAGAAGACGAATTGGCCGCAGTTTTGGCCAATATGGGTGAGTATGGCCAACCTTCTAGTCCAGCAGACCTCCACGATGAACCCCAAGAAGAAAATGCGTCTGAAAAATCACATGCAGTAGAGGCAGAAGAAGGAAAACTGCTTGGTCATGATGAAGCGGAGATAAGAGATACTGAGTGGGAACACTCTGTCCCTAAGTCACCAGAGGAAATTCCGGAGGGAGTAGGAGAAGAACAAGCAGTTGTCCAGGAAGAGACGGAACCAGCTAAGGTTCCTACCCCAGAACAGCCAGAACAGAACAGCGAAGAAGCACCCCAGGAGAAAGATCTAGAGACTAGTCCAGACCGCAGTAGACAGCCTGTTGCCCCTTCTAACAAAACGCTAGAAATTAAGAAATTGCGAAAGGAACGACAGAAATTATTGAATACAATAGTCCAGCTCCAATAGCAAATTAGAATTTTGAAAGCAAACCAAAAGGTAAGGAAGACCGCAGGGAAGAAAAAGAGGGCCACTGCAGTAAAATCCCGCAAGGCAAAAAGGCGAAGGACCAACGATCGCCCTGCTGTTCCAAACCCTGCTGAAGAACATACTGCTGTTCCATTTGAAAAGGAATAGCAGCAAGCTGATATTCGTGTTAAAAAAGAAAAGGAGAACAAGGAAATCCAGACAGAGGCACCACCCTCAGGGGTAATAAGGGTTCTGAACTCCAAACAGCGTAATAAGAAAGTTCAGGTAAAACTCCCGGCCTCCACTGACCTATGGAAAAGAGATCTCAAGACAAGAACCCTGCATGAGATTCCTTCTCCAGCCTATTCTCTCACTGCCTTGCATGTCAACTACAATGTTTTTATGAGGGCATGAAACAGGGTAATCAGGGGGGTGTGTGGAGTACCAAAAAGGTATGCTTTTGATGATCATTTCAATAGCTTTTTAGTAGAATTTGTAAACCTTTTTGCATCATGAATCTGGAAAACAATAAAGAATTATAACAAGACATGTGAATTAATATGCAAGACTTAATCACTGATAATTGTTCTTCTTCTGTGCAGGAAAGGGTGAAAATGAAGAGTTGCCATTCCAAAGTAAAAGATAAAGACAAAGTAACTGTTGTCCCTTTGAAGGGAAACCAAATGCAAACAAGGCTAAGCAGATCAAAGCAAATCGGCCCGGAAAAGGAGGAGAAAACACCAGCTCGGTGGAGAAGAAAAGGAAAGATTAAGGATTGATAGTTTGGCGAATCCCCCAGGATCTTTGATCCTGAGGGATTGCTGCTTTATTTATCTTGTTACTTAGGCATCTCCGCCGTCACCTTTATATAAAGGGACAACACTGTTAACCTGAAAATATATACTTTTATGTAATTTTCTGTAAAAGATCAACTTTGATCATCGAGTCTCGTTGAGAACTGGTTCATTGTACTTTTGTCTTATGCGTTAATATAAACTTGGTGATTACCGTATCTCTGCATCTCGATTAACTCAAAGCGGTGTACCCTTGAGGCTAAGGGCCCGGCCCCGGAGGACACTTGCTTCTGTACCACTACAATTTTATTTCTGCGTGGTTTGCTTATTGTTGTTATCTAGTAATCTAATATTGTTGTTGGGAAAAGTATCCAATACAGAATGACCCTATCCCACTCTAAGGGTGATAGTACCTCAGCAACAATCAAAGCAAAGCTATTCGAGATTACTTCTTTATGAGATGTAAGAGAGGGGAGAAAGAGATCCACTAACCATTGTCTTCCGCTAATGATTGATCCAATCTTCCCTCTTTGCCGCTTGCTCCTAGCTCCTTGCTCTTTCACTGGCCCAGCTACACCAAGATCCTGCAAAATGGCAAGAGAGGGAAACTACAAGAAGCATACATTCATAATTGATTCAAGGATTATAATAAATCAAATACACAAGCATAACAATACACTATTGAAACACATGCATATAGAAGAACCTCAAATGCTTTATTAATGGAAGAAGTAAAGTTCAGGAAGTGATACAACCGTAAAAGGCCCAATCCAGCATCACCTCCCAGTAGAAAGAAATCTCCTCTTCACCTCCTTCAAGCAAATCACCCAATAGTTCTGTACTCAAACCAATAGCACTTCCTTACATTCACAAGATTCCAGCCTCCATAGACCTCATGAGAGAGCTCTATATATAGGAGATTTGGAGAAAGGATGAGTCAGCTTGTAGCTGGCATGAAGCTGACTAGTGTCCTCTCCCACTTCAGTTATTCTTTAGTTATTGAGTCCACTTGGAGGTTCTTGCTTCCACTTGGAGATCTAGACCCTCTTACTCATCACAAGTCGAATTCCCTGATCCAAGTGTCATTTTGGAAGCTTCCTGGGCATTGACACCTTGAGGAACGACTGTGCCACATGTCCCAACTCGCCCAGCGCAGGTAGCCTTCCTTGCAGTTGACATTTAGCGCAGGTAGACAGTGTAGCTCTTTACATTCAGCGCAGATGCTCAGTGGAGTAGTTGACATGATCCAGAATTAGCCTGTTTTTGAGTGTTTTCAGGTGGAGAACTGATATTTAGTGCTGTGGTTTGCTGACCTTGTTCCTCTAGGGGTAGGAACAACATGTTTAGGGACTTTGGATCCCTTAGATTATTGACATTTCATGCTTCATGCTGTAAGGCACAAAAATGTCTATAACAGTTGCCCCCTAAAGTATGAGGTCGTTTATCGGGTGAAATGCTTTATCAGGAGGATCCGAAGTTCATTCAATCGCTGAGAGGTGACCTGTAATAAAATACAATACAATACATTATTTTTCATTCTGCTTTCATGATCTAGCTGAGGCGGGCATTCCCATGCTTAGCTTTATAAATTCATTTTGGTACATATAACAGACGATCGTCTGATGGTAGACTGATAATTCTCTGCTGAAATTATCATCCTTTGAGTAGGATGATCATCTGCTACAATGATGTACATGTCAAATGTTTTTATATTTCCTGAATATATATCGCAGCCCGGATGGATGAAACTAGATCCGGGGTCTTCAAAATCGCTCGATCTTCACTTTAAGTACAAGTCGATCCATGTGAGAATTACGCTGAAGTCGAACATGGAAAGACATCGCTTGATTACCGGTCAATAATGTAAACCGTTAACAAGCGCGAGAGGAATCACCGATAATGATAATGACCCTCAAGGTACTGCAGTACAATTCACGTGGTGTGAATAAAGGACTTGGCGTCGAACACCACGCAAAATCTTCTGGTCAAAGGTCATTGATGTATACCTGTCGCCGGAAGTGAGAAACTTGCCATTGAGGCATGCAAGCTTCAAAGTACTGAGGGGGTTGTTCCTAGATCAACTTCTTGGATAATGAGCTGAAGTCGACAAGAAGCGATCCGTCAAAGGAGGGCCTTAATGAATCCCACATCAGTGACACGGAACAGAGCTAATGATTTTAGTGGAGGTGAAAACAATCTGTGAAATATGATTCAAGGTGGCGATCATGGGTGGATGAAGGATAATGTATGGTAGTGGATGGGACACGGTTGACTCTTTCTGAACAACATCTCTTGAACATATAACGAAACTGATGTGATGGATCGGTAGCATTACCCCAAATGTGGATGGTTTGGCGAAGACCATGGTGATGAGACCGGTGAATGAAAAAACCCAACCCGATGTGATACGGAGGAAAAGTGTCATGTTCAAGAGCGACTTGCTACCATTAAAGCTTTGAGGTTCTCCCAATTTTTCCCCAGTCATTTCTGACCAGTACCTCTTTATTTTTGTCAAGCTTGAGGAGGATAACATATGCTTGTTCTATAACCTACCCTTCGGGCAAGCCCATCGCTATGTTTTAACGAGCCTAGCGATAGGGAAACTCGTTCTCGTCTAAAGACAAGTTTGTCGCTATTTAATCATTTTAACGAGTCTAACGACAAGGAAAACTCGGTCCTTTTCATTTTTAGAGAGTCTGAAAAGGTACAGAAAGTTAACTCCAAAATTCCTTTTTCGTCATCTAATCCCTTAAGTCCGAAAAAGTATAAAACAATACAGAAAGGATGAGTTTTCGATAACTTTAACGAGCCGAATAAAACAAGCGCTCGACCTTTTTGTGTAATAATCCCTCAGGTCCAAAAAGATTAAAATCTAGAGGAGGGATAGCTCTTCCGGTCACTTTAGCGAGCTGGAAGGCCAAAACTCGGCAAACTTTTCATATTTTACGAGTCAGATGAAAAGAGCTCAAAGAAGACTCGTCTTTTGAGGAACGAGTGATAAACAGGGATAGCAGTGGATTCCAGGTACAGGTTGGAATTTTCCAATCACGGCAGTGTCACAAGGATGGCTAAGTGAAATCACTCTTCGCAGTTGTTCCTCAAAATGGGTAAACAATCATATGGAGGTGAACGATCGGCCAAATGGAATGGAGGTGGCAGGTGCAAACACGACCAAGGCTTTTTTATGGCTAACAAATTTACGATCACAGATGGTTATTTACCGTTACTGGGTTCATTTTTTAAAGAGTTTGAATGCGCCAAAACACTGCTCAATGCTTATGTTTATTTTTTAACGAGCATGAATTCCGCGTTAAAACTGCTCGGATCTCACTTTTTTATTTTTTAACGAGCATAAATTCCGCGGTAAAACTGCTCGATATACCAGTCATAAGATAAGAATGTCTCCTGTGAGATAGCTATTTTTTATGGAGCTTTATCTCACGAAGCTATGCTCCTAATTTGGAAAATTTTGACCTTTGCCCCACATCCTTTCTTTATGCAAGTTCGGAAATGATTAATCCAAAAAACAGATAAATAACCACTCTTTGCTTGCACTCCAAAAGGTTTGCATGCCCCCAGGTATAAAATACAATTTCAAGGCTGCCCCTCCTCTCCCCCACCTCTGCTTTTCTTTGGGTGTTCACAGCTACTTGTCGTCTTGCCAGTCTAATGTTAACGATACTTGTCTTCTCGTTATTTTTAACAGGTCTTATGCGGTACTTGTCTTCCCGTCAGCCCAACTTTTGACAGCTCTTTTGCAAGATCGCAAGAGAACAGCTACTTGCGACAAGAGAGCAGCTACTTGCGACAAGAGAAGAACACTACTCAAAGACAAAACATTGGTGTTATTGAGGGAGGCTTGCCTCTTTCTGGTTACCCAAAGATTGTTTTGTTAACACCATCAAACGAAAACATCTCCTCGGCACTGTCTACCGAAGTAGACAATGGTGAATGACCTTTGTCAAACAAGTAACCTTGACAAAAGAATCCTGTTCTAGAACAACCCCTCTTCCATCCACGGAAGGGGTACGGACTAGTCATATTCTCTCGCGGAAATTCTACCTTATACTCAGGGTTTTCTCTGCCCGAAGCAGACCAGGATGCATGCCCCCTAGGTTCCAGTCCCATCTTTCTGAATTCACTCGCACTCATCGGGAAGGAGGACTGGGGGTGGAGACATTTCTTGAGTGAATAGACCATTGAGGGTTGGTATGTGACTATTTGCGATGCGTGATCCCGGAAATGAAAGTTGGTCTACGAGCTTGACCATCCTTCCTTCGTGTGGAAAACACATTACTCTAAAGAGTGAGGAGACTATAGCTCCCATGCAATATATATAGTCTCGTCCAAGGAGTAGGTTATAATCCAAGGGTCCTTGAACGACCATCACATTCATTTGAACGGTCTTCCCTTTCAATGTAACAGGCACATTGGGGAGGATCCCTAATGGTCGACTGGTTCCTTTATCAAAACCCGAGAGATTTCTTATCTCAGGCAAAAGCTCCGGGGAACCCAGTGCTTTCCAAGCAATAGAGGAAAGGATACTCACAGATGCCCCTTCATCAATGATAGTTCCAGCCATTACCATTCTATAAATTTGGACTATGATTCTGAATGGCATACTTTCTGGCAACCGGGGTCTGCCTAGTTGATTCCAATCAAAGGATACAACCAGGTTGCTTGGTGGTGGGACCGAATATACGGCCGGATATGACTCTGACGATGTTCCTTCCTGCGATAAAGGAATGGGCGCATTGCCCTGATGCTCATCAGAGTCGGTGTTGATGAAAAGAATCTGGATGGTGTCATCCTTATTCTCTTCAGTGAGGGTGTCATTTGAAGATGAATCTTCAATGACGGTGTCATTTGAAGATGAAACCTCTGAAGGAAGAACCGGGTCAACTGCCGTTTTGACCTTTGGACTTTCGTCCGGTCTGGATTCAATAGGTTCATTCTCAATGACTGACGCTTCAGCTGACCACTTGAGTGGGCCAGCTGTATTCTCAACCAACGAAGGACTTGGCACGAGTTTTTTGTATCCAGGAGGAAGTCTCAACGGTGAAACCGGGCGATCTTCCAAAACTCTTTTCGCTTCGTCTAAGAAGGGACAACGGTGGATGGCATGATCACCTTCACACAGTCTGTAGGAGGATCTTGCCCCCCCTCTTTGTCTTGAACCTTCACTTTCGCTGGTTGACGGTAAGCATTCAACATGGCTATCAGAGGTTGATGCTCCCGAATTGTGCAGACGAGGGGACCAGTCCCTTAGTATCCGGGGAATACAGGGACAATCTCTATGGAAGTGGTCTCCTCTACATATGACACATGGCGATTTAGGCCCGGTCTGTGCTGTGTGTGGATTTTTGTCAGATGTCTTTTGCTTGCCCCCAGTCGCCTTAGGCTCCTTCTTCTTCTTTTCTCTCTTCTTCTTCTCCTTCTTCTCCATGGGAGCTTGGCTTTTTCCAGCTCTACCTTGCGAAGATGAAGGATCAGAGGAAGAGTTATAGGAAGTAGAAGGCTGGTGGGTAGCTCTAGACTGATCTAACTGTTGACTCGACTGTTCAGGAACCATGGTGTTCTGAACTACATTGGTTGAGAATAGCCAAATAGGCAGGCCAATTGTCAGTCCTGGAAGCGACAATGTGGCCATGTGGGGTGCACCAACTTCTCCCCAAGAGGAGAAAGGACTAGGATTTCCATCATGTGGAATTCCTTGGTTGGGGCGTTCCATGCTCTCAACCTACAGATCAACGCAGGAATAGGAGGTGATTATGTTCCGTTTAAAATAAATTTTATAACGACGCTTTAGACACAACTTGCTTTTTCACTTTTTAAGAGTCGAGAAAAAGCTAAAGATGACTCTAGTCTCCTTCGATGTTTTAACGAGCCCGAAGTGACAAATGCTCGGATGGAATTTTTCAGTTATAGAGTTTGAAAAAGGCCAAAAGAAACTGCTCTGGAAATCTAGGCAGAGGGTGTGCCAAACCTTTCGCAAAACCACAGAATACGTTTTACGGTACGAGTGGTCGATCTTCGTGAATGCTGTGTTCACTGCATTGCGATCAGTAGGGCGGCCGACACGGCTTCCTATGGATAAAGGCTTTGTTCCTATAGGGGTCTCCCAATATATACGCGACGGTACGTGGGAGCACAAGTCCGTATTGATACTTATCGCTTCACCGTGGAGGAATCACCCAACCACTCAACGCAAAGATATCACGTTTAACGACGCCGGAACACGTCTCTAGCTTAGACCTCTATGTGTTTGCGTTATGTTTCAATGCGTTGTTATGTAAATTCAATTTATATTAAGGTTGATCTTGTTTAGCAATTTGCCTTTATGGATCACCACGAGATGTATAGTAATACTCCTAAATGCAGTCTAAGATGATAAGCAAGCTTTTCAATCTTTCAACTTTGAAAATCTTATCTACTGAGGGAAAAGAAAGACAACATCTTTTCACACAGATCATAGAGCACACACTAATGCACTTTTCTCTAAATCAACATGCAAGCCGTCAAAATGCACATGCACAATGCAGGTATTTCTTTTCTCTTTCTTAATGTTGGTGTAATACAAAAAGAAAGTTGTTGTATAACTTTGAATTCAATTTTAAGTGAAAGCAAACAAGCTTGTCCAAAATCAAAAGACACCTTAAGATTTACTTGTTTCAACACTAGAAATATATAAATTCAAACCATATGACGAAAGCAAAAGCTCAATCAGCTATGAATAGCAAACAAACTAACTCTTAAGATCAAAACGACACTTATCACAGGTCTAGATCTAAGAGGCCACAGCAAGACTAGTTCACTTTTCGTTATGGGAAACTGCAAATGATATAAGAAATACACAAAGAACAAATACAGTTTCTTTATACAACCGAGGTGGAATAGTGGCAAGGAAAGTTGGTTTCAGATAGGTACATTGACTGGTAACAGGCTGCAAAAACAAGGGTGAAAACAGGGCAATAAACAGGAGGGAACCCCAGTAGCACTAGGCAAAACTGGTTCAGCGCAGGTAGTACACTGGCAGTTTGACCTTCAGCGCAGGTAGACCCTTCAGGAACTGCGCTGAAATGCAGATTGCCTTCACAGTGCCTGCACTGAAGATTCAAACTTTCGTTTTTCTCAGTTTCCGGGTCACAGATTGCTCAAAAATTCATAGTTTTTGGCCAAATCAGAAGCTATCAGTCAAGTACACACTAAGGGATGAAAAGGAGGATGAAAAGCTATCACTAAGAGCTGTTCAGAGTCCTTGTGGATCAGCTGTTCAAATCATAAACTTGCCCAGAAACTGAGCTAGAGTAGCTGCCCTCTACTTTGCATTTGAAAGATCCAAATGCAGTTTGATTCAGTACTCGCTGTGTTTATGAAATGAATAGCAAAAACACAAACAACCAACCAGATACGATCCCCAGCGGAGTCGCCAATTTGTTGTTGGGAAAAGTATCCAATACGGAATGACCCTATCCCACTCTAAGGGTGATAGTACCTCAGCAACAATCAAAGCAAAGCTATTCGAGATTACTTCTTTATGAGATGTAAGAGAGGGGAGAAAGAGATCCACTAACCGTTGTCTTCCGCTAATGATTGATCCAATCTTCCCTCTTTGCCACTTGCTCCTAGCTCCTTGCTCTTTCACTGGCCCAGCTACACCAAGATCCTGCAAAATGGCAAGAGAGGGAAACTACAAGAAGCATACATTCATAATTGATTCAAGGATTAGAATAAATCAAATACACAAGCATAACAATACATTATTGAAACACATGCATATAGAAGAACCTCAAATGCTTTATTAATGGAAGAAGTAAAGTTCAGGAAGTGATACAACCATAAAAGGCCCAATCCAGCATCACCTCCCAGCAGAAAGAAATCTCCTCTTCACCTCCTTCAAGCAAATCACCCAATAGTTCTATACTCAAACCAACAGCACTTCCTTACATTCACAAGATTCCAGCCTCCATAGACCTCATGAGAGAGCTCTATATATAGGAGACTTGGAGAAAGGATGAGTCAGCTTGTAGCTGGCATGAAGCTGACTAGTGTCCTCTCCCACTTCAGTTATTCTTCAGTTCTTGAGTCCACTTGGAGGTTCTTGCTTCCACTTGGATATCTAGACCCTCTTACTCATCACAAGTCGAATTCCCTGATCCAAGTGTCATTTTGGAAGCTTCCTGGGCATTGACACCTTGAGGAATGACTGTGCCACATGTCCCAACTCGCCCAGCGCAGGTAGCCTTCCTTGCAGTTGACATTCAGCGCAGGTAGACAGTGTAGCTCTTGACATTCAGCGCAGATGCTCAGTGGAGCAGTTGACATGATCCAGAATTAGCCTGTTTTTGAGTGTTTTCAGGTGGAGAACTGATATTTAGTGCTGTGGTTTGCTGACCTTGTTCCTCTAGGGGTAGGAACAACATGTTTAGGGACTTTGGATCCCTTAGATTATTGACATTTCATGCTTCATGCTGTAAGGCACAAAAATGTCTATAACAGATATGCTTTATGAATCGCCATTATATGCTCGGTTAAGATTAATCCATTAAGGTTTTTACAGATAGAATTGTGTATTGGCTCGCATTATATTACTGATCCTTTCAGAGTTGATTGAATGATTATTAGTCTTGGCTGAATATTAATACTGTCTCGTTACAGAGCTCTTGTACTGAACATTTACATCATAGATTCATTCGAAGTTGTATTAAGAAATAATGCTGTTAAATTAAGATTGATCAGATTACTGTTTCAGAGTGTTACGTGTGTATGATCTATTGGCGCTGTTCCATAACTTATCAATAGTTAGTGCTGTTCCATTAGTGAGTTCTGCTTGATTTTCCTTAAGAGTGAGAGATTGATATTTGATTGTGAAGAGTGCATTTGGGTTAATAGATTAAGTTTGGTTATGACTCGCGAGACTTAGTTGTTTGATTGCTGTTCCATTTTATTATTGTTGTTCCATTCCAGATTTGCCGTTCAATTCTTTATTTGCTGTTCCATTTTGCTATTTGCTGTTCCATTTACTTGCATTTTTTATTTTGGTGTGAGAGACGATCCAAGGCTGTAGTGAGCCTCGACATTCACTGCCTCGCTCCCAGACCCGTGATCCATGCTCTAATTTCCTTTCCATCAGTTTCCAAAGGGATGGGCTATTGCTGCCGAACCCTTGACTGGTAAGTTGCTTAGTTTTTTGAATGTGTGATTTTCCTTGCTTTTATTTCCTTTCTATCAGTTTCCAAAGGGATAGGTTATCGTCACCAAACCCTTGACTAATCAGTTGCCTAGTTTTAAGAGTGTGTGCTTTAGTCATTTGAAGTAATTTAGTTATAGGCCAGCATCCGTTTACTCTTGTATTTTTAAGAACTCTGTACTACTAGCATTACTCTGACAAATAGCCTCGGATTGAGTCACTCTTTGTAATGACCAAACGCTCCTGGATTGACATAATAATGTGAGATAATTAGAGGTGAAAGAGACCCTTTTTATAGCTCCACAGATGGCAGTGAAGTGGATTCTCAGGTATTTGAGAGGTACCACAAATCAAGCATTATGCTTTGGTGGTTCAAACATTGCTCTATAGGGAGATGTTGATGCATATGTGGCAGGAGACAAAGATAACAGGAGGTGCACTACAGGATATGTATTTACTATAGGTGGAACAACTGTCAGTTGGGTTTAAAAAATCCAAAGTGTTGTTGCACTTTCAACAACAGAAGCAGAGTATGTTGCTGCTACAGAGGCTAGTAAAGAAATGATTTGGTTACAAAGGTTTATGGATGAATTGGTTAAGAAGTAGGATTTGGGTAGGTTATACAGTGACAACCAGAGTTCGATGCATCTTGCAAAGAAATCTGCATTCCTTCCAAGACTAAACATATACATCTCAAGTACCATTTCATACGGTCAACATTGGAAGATGGATAGTTGAAGCTGGAAAAGATACACACTAGCTAGAATCTTGCAGATATGTTAACAAAAGTTGTAACCAGGGAGAAACTGAGAATTTTCTAAGTTTCAATTGGTCTTCAAGTATGATGAAGAAGATGAGAAATAGCTAGGTCCAAAGTGGAGTCATTGTCTAGAAAATGAAGCAGCGGTGGAGTTGCTATAATCAGTCTCCAAGTGGGAGATTGTTGGGTGTGGAGCCTGATTATCTTTTGTATTCAAAGGTTTCAACTGGATGTATACCCCAGGAAGACTGTACACCCCTCCATATGGCGGGGACTTGTCCCCCCCGCAGGGGTCTAGGGGGGTAAATCCCCCCTCGGCTGGGGTTCGAGGACAGTGCTCTCGAAGCTAAAAATAGATGTAAAATTGCCTTGTAAAAGTCTAGTAATTTCTAGTCAATCTAGGCCGTTCATTAGGAAAATTATTTGACGGTATAAGTTATGTTTAATTTAGGAATTTTGGCCCTAGAAGGGAACCCCTCACTATATATGAGGGAATTGTATTGTGTCTCTATATATTTGTTTCTGAGTGAGGAAGAGAGAGGAGATTGAGAGCGAAGAGGGTGTTACAATGAATCTGTTGTAGGTTGTATCTCTTCAGTTTGCTAGATAATATAATAAAAGAAGGACTGGCTATTTCTCCATGGACGTAGCCCAAACTGGGTGAACTACATATATCTATTTCTCTCTTGTTTTATGCATTTTCTGTGTTTATATTTCTGCAATATTATATGTGTTCCATTGCTCTGTAATATATAATTTTCTAACAGCTGCTTTTGTGCAAGCACTTCATCGCACTGGGGACTAAGCTGCTCAATGTTGATTCTCTATTCGCTGAGCATCTAGACTATGCGTCCTTCCTTAGCACGAAGTTCTCCTCTTGCTCTGTCCTGCAGCTGATATAATGTATCCCGCAGAAGCGTAGCAAAGTTTAGGCCAAGTCCCTTGATCCTGCCCACCGTGGCTCTGTCCTCCTCACTTTCCGCTATTAGTGCTCCTTCTGGCAGCACTATGGTGTTGGCCATTCTTGCGCGCAGTAGCTGCTCCGCTGCGGATGTACCTGTGGCACCATAAGCAACTATTGTTCCTTCCTGTAGGGCCTGCACCTAAATTTCCTGCAGCTACACCCTTAGGTCCCCCAACATAGTCTATTGCTCTGTCATAGCTTCCTGGAGTGCTTCCCGCATGACATTGCGAACAGTGTCGCTGATGTCATAGATGTCACTCTCTGTCAATGTAATGGGCTCAATGTCCAATTTGGAAGCTTTAGACTTCTTTCGTGGACCGCACCGCTTCATGATGTGCGGCCATTTTGGTTGAGTGGATGTTGTGCTTGGGTTTGCGCCTTTTGCTATATCTGGTCCCTATCCTGTAGACAAGTCTTGGCCTCCTTCCTCCTGTGACATGGTGGCACTTGTTTCTTGTTCTATTGCTGCTCTTTCGGTGGCCTTTTCCTGTTCTGTGGCTGCCTTTGCTACTTCACAGGTGGCCCTTACCTCTGCGGCTGCTTTTTTGTTGCGCCTCTGCTAGGCCAACTTCGTGACATGCAACTTGGTTGCATCCTTCTACTTATGTGCTACTGTTCTATCCTTTTCTACCAAATCCAGGGTGTGCCACTTGGGAGGCCATGAGTCAAGCACAAAGAAGATGACATCGTCAATTGTGATGAAAAGAAGCTTGGTCCAATTTTGCGTCGGATCCTTACGCACCTTGATATACACATTGTGCATATTCGCCTTGAAGTCCACAAAGCTCTGCAGACTGTTGTACACTGAGGGGGATAGGCATAGCCTTTTGTTAATCCACATCTAGATTCTCACCTCCATGAGCACCCAGAAGATATTAGTCTCATAGATCCGTGTTGTGTCCTTCGTAGCCCAGAGTGACGCATATTTTGTATCCTTTGGCAAGTCCTGTTCAAGATGAGGGAACTGACTGTCCTCAAGCAGGTCCCCTGTCACCATTAAGATGGACAAGAGAAACCACGTGTAGTGGAAGGTCTTGCCTTGCCCCTAAACTTCCTTGCAGTTGGTTAGGAATTCTTCATAGATGAATGCGACCCAGTTGAATTGGACTCCCTCTGTGCATTGTTCTGCCAACGTAACGATCAGCGTCGATACCTCATCTCAGCGACATTTCCTCATCACCTTCCCAGCTAGAAATTGGGTGGCTAAGTGCACCCCTATATCTTTAATGCTACTTATTAAGTAGCCTCTCTTCTTCTTTTCCAATTTATATTTCTTCTTCATGGCCTCTGCGAGCACCAAATCTCTGCTTTTGCTAGCTATCTCCGTGGGGTCATTTCCCTTACAAGGAAGCCGAGAAATCTTGTGAATAAGCTCCATCGTGATGGGAAGAGGCTCCTCCAGCCATAAGTACCCATTGTGCACTAGGCAAAGCAGCTGCTTGATGAAAAAGATCATGATTGGTGTGCGGTGAAAATACAGAATCCATAGGAGGTGGAATAGCTCAGCCTTCTCCACACTGCTCAGCCATTTCTGCAGCTCTAGTACTGCTACTAACCCCTCCTTGCTCCGTTTCTGTGAGGTTCTCCATTTGTAAATGGGGGAGCTTTTCATTGTCCTCGAGGTCCTAGTCTTCAAATTTCATCGTGGGCACATGGCCCAGAGCCAAGACCTCAAACAGAATTCCATCTAGGAGGAGTGGGGTTTGGAGTGTGCTGTTAGCAACATCCAAATCATTGGGTACCTTAGCTTTCCCTTTTCGCGGAGGAATGTACTTGGGTAGTTTTTCCGTAGCACACACTGGCTAGATGTCTTCTTCCATTTCTTCATCTGCCTCTATCTCCTCTATGAAAGCCTGGAGGTCCTCCTCCTCATCATTTGTCTCAAGGTTGATAGTCGTGCCCTATTCTTCCATGGAAATCTTACCAAACCATGGATTTCGTGGGGACATGTGGACTGGTCCTGCTGCCTGTGTATCCTTCTTGGGCCTTGGCGTCTGGTGTTATTTCGGAATTTTCGGTGCATCCCGAATCTACACCGTAGGGATCTATGTGGCTTCCTCAGCTGTACTCTCTACAAATCCCACACCTCTCCTGGTAGTTGTCATCTTGCCCGAACTTTCTGTGGTTGTTCGCGAACTTGGGGGCTCAAATACTATTTGGTGCTCAACACTCTGTGCTCTTCGTAATAGCTCAAATCTCAAATGACCAAGTGTTGTCTCGTGGTTAGCCTTAGGAGTTTTGTAGTGCATTTTGAATTTGAATTTGACTGTTCCCCCCACTTTTGACTCATTAATGCATTCTTGGTGGCAGATCATCCCAAATCTAGCTCTTAATTCGTGTCTTAATTTCCCGTCACCTGCTCCCTTTTGCCTTAAATTAGACATCTCCTCATGAACAGTGACGTCAATGGTTACTTCCTAGTTGACCCGCGTGGTAGTGCAAACCCCCATACACGGGTGAAAACCTTGTACCATGTTGATTCTGTGTGCACCTCCCTCACTGCGCAGTTCCAAAACAGACTATTCTAGAGTCCCGTGCTCTCTTTCAACTTTCTGGAGCACTGAGACTGTGCTCCCTACGGCTAGTCAGGTGGTTGAACCACTTGTGCAAGACTTTGATCCACCTTCCAATATAGTCTATGGACACTCCTCAATTTACCTCGTGACAACTAACACTACGTGCTTTATCTTATGTGTTGTGCTTCCCTTGTTACTGCATTTGGTAAGGTGCAGTCTCAACCATGGTAGCAGAGTCATAAATTCTTGATGACAATCTTCTAATGCAGTGGTATGACCATCCAGATCTTGCCTTGTCATTCTTGGTTTATTGACGAGACATACTTGCGTGACCCTATTTTCCAGTCTTTTGATCTCAACATCCATCAACATTCTTTTCTTCATTAATCGTACCCGATCTTCTTCGAGTTCGTGAAGTCTAAGGTTCCCTTGTTGAATGGCTTTCCGAATCCTTATATGGTCATCCTCACGTAGCTGTGTGATTCCTTCATCCTGGTCTTTACGTGCTGCCATCACTGCGAGAGATATTACATGTGGATTCCTTTTGGTATTCCGTTTAGAAATCTTGGTTTCTACTCCATTTTTCACCTTCGGAGCCATTTCTACACTCAGGTTTTTGCACATGGTCCTATAATCCCATCGAACCACTGGCTCGTGTAGGTCCCAATTAGTTCATTTCGTCTCGTAAACCTTGTTCAATAATCCACGCATCCTATCGAATGCCTCATCATGGAGAATT
This sequence comes from Pinus tabuliformis, assembly GCA_031772625.1. Lineage (NCBI taxonomy): Eukaryota > Viridiplantae > Streptophyta > Pinopsida > Pinales > Pinaceae > Pinus > Pinus tabuliformis. The sequence continues at coordinate 2,000,059,484 of CM062816.1, forward strand.
GGTAACGCGCATAGCCCTTCCTGCTGCAGTGGTTTGTTCTGATTCTCTAGGTTGCGTGCTTGTGTAGACTATACAACATATGCCTGTATCCATCGAGAAAGGTGGACACGCAAGTTTTTGTACCCCATCTAATTGGCTTTCATTCGAAGTTGGGGTTTTCCAAAACATAGGCGCATCATCCTTCTACATTCGCGCCAGTCTTCAAAGGTTCCTTGATGCGTACCCCACCATCATTCGGGTGTTGTGCACAGTGCCCACTTTAGCACATCGAACCGTTGTTGCTCTGGTACTGCACTTTCAAATTTTCTCAGAAATTCATCCACCACTGAAAATCCATCGTATGTCGGTAGCTCCCTTGCCTCCACTTTTACGCAACACAATGACTTGATCATCATGTTGCCATTTAGTGTTGTTACTTCATGCAGCCGATTTTGCCATCGCTTTATATCTTCGTCGGAATCTGAAGTGCAGGAGATTTCACGCTCCCATGAAGTCCTTCCATCCGCAGTCGGATTCACACAATCCTTGCCTTGTGTAGTTATCTTACTGATACAGTCGAGATCATCATCACTATCGTCATCACGCACTAGTTCAGTGTATCGTTTTCCCTTGGCTAGTTCCAATGGTACGACTAAGCGTAGGGACTTTTTCTCAAAGGTCATTTTTCACTTCTTCAGATTTATGACTCCATTCATATTGGTAGCCTATTCTATTCCTAGTAGTGCAGGATAGGGATTGTTGTCATCGACAATCTCTATCACTTCAAAATCCTCCCTACGCGCTCACACCTTCAATATCAACTATCACCCCTTGCAATATTCCCATGGGCAAAATCTTCTGTTGGTTCGCCATTCGTAATTGAATAGGGGACCATTGCAATGTGGGTCTACCCATGCATTCCCATGTTTGTTTTGGTAGTACATTTATTTCTGAACCCAGGTCTAGGATTACCTGATCCATTTCGTACTCACCTATTTGCGCAGTTAGCCTCATCTCCCTTCCTGTGCACAATGTATGCTTTCCCAGTTTTTGGACCACTCACGGTTCTCCTGACCCCGCCCACCTAGTGATCAGTTCCTGTAGCCCCTTGATTTCCTTGACATCGTGCAATAGTTTTACGCATTTCTCCAAAAAGGTAGTCAACATGGAAGGATCCATCCCTGGTTCTAGTTCATCCTTACTACCTAAAGTGGAGGCCTCCATGAAGCTCTTCTTAGCTTCCATGAATGTCTCCTTCATGCATTCTAAATCAAACTTGGGTTCCTTTATAGGAGCTTTGTGAACCCACATGCTTTCTTCTAACTGCTTCCCTTTATCGTCTCCCATTTTCATACCACTCTTTGCGTGGCTCAGATCTCATCATTTGTAAATTCTGGGTCGGAGGGGGCTAGAGTATCCCCTTTTCGCGCATCTTTGCTATCAATGAAGGGAAGCCTTCTGCCTCGTGATCAAACTGATTAGAATACCAACATGATATCCTGGTCAGGTTCATATAATCGTGGGCATAACACCCTGGCCCTCCGCAATTGTAACAAATAATCTGTCCGTGACCCCTTCCTGGTCCCATTCCACCTCAACCCCGACCACGCCCTTGAAACCCAGCGTGTGCCATCCCTGCATTTGGGTCAAGGGCTAGCATTTTGGCCTGTACCCTGTATGCAGGAGTCTGATCCATCATTACTTCATAGCTTCAGTAGGTGCATTCGTCATGGCCTACTGACCTGCAGAAATTACAAAACAACTGTTGGGATGTCTGCGTATACTTTTGCAAAAGATGACAATTATTCATGGTATGTTTTCCTCCTATCTAGAAGATCACACACCATAATGAAAATGATATGCTTGGCCCCACCTGTGCCTCCAGTCTTAATGGCATTGGCCCTCCTCCTGCCAAGTAGTTCGCGAACACTAGACAATGATCCTTGTCATGGCCTTGGCCATTGCATTTTATGCACCATACTTCCTCGTGCGCCTTTGGCCGAGGTGCCCTATCCTGTTTCAAAATCTACATTTCCAGAAACAAATTCTATAACTGCATGTGGATCTATTGGACTTGCAATCTAGGGTCTTGTATAGGGGTCTCATGCAACCTCATTGCCATCTTCAACGCTTCGGCCTGGGTGGGAATTTTTTGTTGTGACAACACTGTCCTTAAGTGTGGTGTAAGTGAGGCCACAAACCATGTGCGATGCTGTGCATCCATTAAATTCATATTGGCTTCACAGATCGTACTCTTTAGCCTTTGGTCTAGATACTAGGGGTCCTCACCTAGGAGCATCACAAACTCTTTAAACCCAATGATTGGTCGCGTCTCTGAATTTGGCCTGCTAAATTCCCTGTTCAATGCATTCTAGATCTCTACAATACCTGTGTTCAGGTGGTCATTAGAATGCTTGATATACCATGATAATGCGCGTTCCTTCAGTGTGCTCCCCAGCGTAACCTTTTTTATATTATCATCCATGACACCCTGTGCTTCCCATACTGCTCTTACTACAACCAAAATTGGTCCTTATCTTCATTCCATACTCCTTTGAATACTGGTAGTTTGATTGCGCTCGCCATACTGAACTGTGGAGGTGGTGGAGGTGGAGTGGGTGGAAATGGAGGTGAGGGGGGTGAAGTGGGTGGCGGTGTGGGTCGAGGTGGTAAACATGGAATTCGATGCCTTATCAAGCTGACCGCACTTCTCGGAGAAACCTTCGCGATCTCGTCCTCACTCTCCCACGAGGGTGAATTAAGGGGATGTTTTCTAACTCTTCACTACTTCCACTTCTGTAGATCTTTCTGCTTTGCGTAGTTCCAAATATTAATTTATTCGCATAGCCCACTTTTCACACAATAACATCTTAATCCAAGTGTTCAAAGATTTAGCATACTTACCTCACGGTCCCTTGAGAAAACGTCGCTCTACCTCACTATAGCCGATGGTCGTCTCTACCACGAACTTAGTGATAAATCCTCCTATTATTCGATCGAGCTGGTGGTCCACAACTCCCGCTATCTTCTCTTCCGAGGCTTTTAGTCTGTTCACTAGTTTTGGAGTTCACACTATTGGTTTATCGAGCCTACACTTTCCCTGGCTATTTGCTAACTTTGCGATCCACTCATATAGCTCAAATGGAAAAGATGTAAAGAAAATTTCATGGATTTCAATGTACAAGTAGCGATCCAACCATTGCTCCTTAGATACTCATGGATTTCTATTTTCTTGTGCCATGAACTCGCTAATCTTCTTGTGCAACCACTCTTCAATTTATTTCTTTGTAGCGTTCCAGTGGCATGACATTAGACATCCTTTATGCAGATCCCGGTCCCAACAACAGAACCATTTTTTGGCTTAGTGGGGCCTAACCCAGGTTCATAGGTGATTTAGCCAAGAAAATCCTGGTACTACTAGCCCTTTCGGCAACAGTCCAAGAACGGGTTGAGGTCTCACCCAAAGTAGTATGGGAGGGTGCTAGAACTAGGTTTATGCACCCTTGGGATGTCTGATGGGCTTCTGGAGGTCCGCGGTTTGACCTATCACTGCGTGCACTTGTGATACCTTATCGATCTCCGGTGTGGCTTTTGGATAGCGCTACTCCAGGTGCGACCCATGTAATACCCAAGTTACTTGCTATTAAAACAATTGCTTAACTTGTGTGTGTGAGATTTATGATTATTGCAATATAATCAACAATCATTTCAGTGCGCGCAATACATAAACAAATATAAACATAAAGAAGATAATGCACAATAATTACACATAATTTGGATAAACTTCTCTTTATTAGCTTTCTATCCCAATTACAGACTCGACTCCACCCTGTGCACTCAGCTACAGGGGTCCGCGCACTCAGCTATGGACTCTACTAGGCCTCTACGCACTCCGCTGCAGAGTCTCTTCCTACTACTACAACCCCAAACACTTAGAACTCTACTCTAAGCTCGAGCCATTCCTTCGCTACTCTCTTTTTCCATCGACTATTAACTATCTTTACAACTTAGAGCCTCACTTTATTTATACAATCCCATGGTTCGCAGACCAAGGGTAGGCTGAATTTACAATAATTTACAGTACAATGTTTAGGGTGGACAACCCTATGACTAAATTGTATACTTTACACTATGTGCCCACAATTCGTGGAGTTTTACAACATCTTTGACCAAAACTTGGGCTTTGAGCCCTAAAACCTGCTGTGGGGGGATTCCATGCCCAACACAAGGCCTTGATCTTCTTCCCCGACCCTTTCTCAACCAAATATTTCAACTTACAAAACTTTGAGAAGGTTTGGTCCTTCTTCTGCATGAAATAAATCTAGTATTTATGAGAATAATCATCAATGAAAATCACATAATACCTTTGCTTCGCTATGGATTCCATCGAGAATGTTCTACAAAAATTTGTATGAACTCGCTCTAAGATCGCTTCTGCTCGATCGTCTCGATCATGAAAGGAAGAATTGGCATACTTTCCCAAGGTACAACCTTTGCATGTGTCAACTTGCTCAAGTTTACCTTTGGGAAGTCCTGTAGATATCTGTTGCATTATCCTCAAGGCCACATGATGCAAATGGCCCTATCGTTTATGCCATAACTCGCCAATGTCTTGGCTTTGCACCTATTCTACTTTCGAACTCAATGTTGCACAATCATCTACCTCTAGTTTATAGAGATTCTTCACTCGAATCCTGATCCTCTTGGTCTGACCTATGGCTATGTGTCTTAGGAATGTCTTTCCTTTACTCAAGACAACATCGTAGCCTTTTTCCTCCAACATCACAACTGATACCAAGTTCTTCTTCAGTCTAGGCACATACTTCACATCTGTCAAGGTGAGAGGAGCTCCATGCTCCCTATGAAAAGCAACTGTGCTCACTCCTGCAACACTGTATTTTCCATCGTCACCCATCTCTATACACATCTTGATGTATTTCTCCTCCAAGGTACTGAATAAAATTTTATCGCCGGTCATGTGGAATGAGGCTCCACTCTGAAGATACCAAACACAACCCACCATCGATGAAACCATGAATGTGATGAGGGTAAAGTCCATTTTGAACTGAGAGACTAATGTTTCACCTTCTGATCCTTTTTTGAACCCCTTATTGGACTTCTTCGATGGGCAATTAGTTGCATAATGTCCCATCTCGTGACAATTAAAGCATCTCACTTTAGACTTGTCACCCTTCTTCCCTCCATGAGAAGAATTAGATTTGGAATGGGAAGCCCTCCCTTTCCCTTTCCTTACCTTACATGCTAAGGCCAGATTTTCTTCATCATCATTCTTTGATGAAGAACCATCTCATGTGCTCCTCCTGATCTCCTCCTGCATCAGATCTGACCACAGTCGTTCCCAATCCAACAATTTCTTCCTTCCATTCACAGAGTCCTGGTAGCTATTCCAACTCTTTGGAAGGCCAAGGAGAGCGAGTCTCACCATATCATCATCGGTTGTAGTTATTCCCACACTATCAAGCTCATCACTATAGGTGGTGAGCTTGTTTAGATATGTGGAAATAGTATCGCCCTTCTCTATCTTGATTTTCTGAAGCTTATCCTTGAGCGAAAATTTCCTTTGGTCGCTACTGTTCTGGTAGAGGTCATTCAATGCCTTCCGCATTGAAAACGGAGTATCCTTCCCATGGAGAATCGAGACAATATGGTCTCAAACTTCCTCTAGGATGATCCATCTCATCTTCGCCACACACTTCTTCCACTTAGCCAATTCCTGTGCAATAGCTGCAGCTGGCTTTAGGATTTCTTGATCAATGAAATCCTTCAAGCCATTGTCTTCTAATACAACTTCCATTCTGTCTTTCCATGCTATGTAATTCAACCTACCTTCCAAGGCATACTCGAGTCTCAAGCCATATAATGCCATTGACCAACATGAAGTATGAGATGAATTAGATTTGTACCTCCAACCCTGAACTTCAAACTTTGAATTCTCTTCTCCATATACTATTCACAGCTCTGATAACCTTTGCTCTGATACCATGCAAAAATTTTGTCTACAAATTCAATCTGTAGATCTGCAGCAGGTTAACTCGATAATGCAATATAACCAAAACAAAATACAATAACCTACTTCTACTATTCAACTAGTGGAAGCTTAAATGTTTGAGCAAGAACGAGCTGAACACATATAACCAGAAGAAGAACAAATTCACATGAAACACAAAAAATACTCAGGGGAAAGCCTTAGCTAAAAACCCCACTATCTATATTGTCATACAAGTGGAAATATATGAGGATTACACAAGGTCTTAGCTCTCATAGCTAGCTAGCTCTCAATATAATCCCTCCCAGTCACTCACAGACAAAATAGACTACTTATAAGCCTTCTCCTCTACCCTCCAAGCTCCTATTTCCTTGCACAATTTTCCCTGGGTGATCCAACTATTACCAAGTGTAACACTGATCTGACACACTGCTCCAACACACTGTTAGAACTGCGCGATCCTCAAGGAATGATCTTCCTTCTGCATGGATGAGTTTTGTTTATAAGAGAACACATGCAACTTATAGTACAGTGGCTCTTCTTTAATCTCATCTAGGTCTTTCTTAGAATAGATATGCATGAGTTCTTTATGAGAGAATCTTCAGTTATTTGGAGTACACTAGTTGGATGCATGCATGCATTAACTAACTGAACTCACAATTAGTTCCTCAAACAGTTTGGAACTAATTTAACTAGAATTACAACTCAAATACAACTCAATATTATCTCCTTAATTAAGGGATAATCTCCTTAATTTAAGGGATAATTGTTGCATGACTTCACAAAGACTTCTAACTTGAATTTCTCCCACTAATTAATCCAAGATGAATTAATTAATTATTTTCCAAGCAGCTGGTGAGACTAAATTCGAATTTTAATTCAAGGAAAAATTAAAATTGGAATATTCTTGTTGCCACATTTGAACAGTTGAAAAACTTATGTCTTGAGATGCATAGTCTAAAACAGGATAGGACAACTCGACCAGAAGTGCGCGAAGAGGTGTGGTGGGTAAAATGTAAGGGTCAGGGTCATGACAAGGACCACTACCTGGTGTTCATGAATTACCTCATGGGAGGATGACCGATTCCATTAAGATCATAGGCACAAGCAGGACCTAACGCAACACCTACTTTGTGGTGTGAGATTTGTCCAATAAGAGGGAAACACGCTACGGACAACTGCTATTTGTTATAGAAGTATACACAAAATTCGTAGCAATTGTTCTGTAACTTTTGTAGATCAGTGGGACATGATGAGTGCATTTGTAGAAGCTATGAGTTAATGGTGACAAGAACTCCCAAATTTAGAGTTCAGGCCAAATCGCAGCCCCTAGACCTCAATGCAGGAGTGACGCGAATAGGATTTCAGGGGTGCGGATGAGGCCGAGGTGGAGGGGGACTTGGAAGAGGTCGTGGACCATTGATATGCTACAATTACGAAGGGCCAAGACATTATGCCAATGATTGTATGAACCCAATTCATCCATCATGTCTGTATTGTACCTTGTTTGATCATGAGACAAAAGATTGTCCTACACTGATAGATAGGATACACGACAAGGGAGCGCTATTGCCTCCCATGACTTAGATCTTGCAGATGATGAGGTCTTATCCACGCGAGGAAGATCCAAATGTGAACATTGTGCTCTAAAGTGGAATCAAGACGAGAGATGATAAAGGTATAGCCCAAAGATAGTACTTGGGTTCGCATGGCTCCAACGAAAGAAGTAGAGGTTGATTTGGAGTGCAATAAGGAAACCTTCATGGAAGCTAAGAAGATCTTCATTGATGCCTCCACTTCAGGAAGCAAAGATAGATCGAAGCTAGAAATGGACCCATACATGCTTACAACATTCCTAGAAACGTGCATGAAGCTACTACGCTATAGTAAGGCTGTAAAGGGACTATAGGAGCTCATTAACATATACATTGGGACCGCGCTAGGAGAACTGCATGTAGTCCAGAAGATTGGAAAGCATATGACGAGGACGGGAAGAGAAGTGAGGTTAATTGTGCAGATTGGAGAATATGAGATGGACCAAGTAATTCTCGATTTAGAATTGGATGTGAACGTTTTGCCAAAGCAGACATGGGAGTGCATGGGAAGGCCTACACTGCAATGGTCTCTTATTTAGCTATGAATGGCAAACCAGCAGAAGAGAATACCGCTGGGTCGATTGCAGGGAATCATGACGAATATTGAGGGAGTGAGCGCGCTCACAGACTTTGAAGTAATAGAGATTGTTGATGACAGCAATCCCTACCCCGCTCTCTTAGGAATTGATTGGGCCACTGACATGAACGAGGTGATTAATATGAAGAAGTGCAAGATGATTTTTGAGAAGAATTCTTTGTGCGTAGTTATACCCTTGGACCCTACTGAAGGATCATGCTATACAGAACCGGTGCGTGACTATGAAAGTGAAGATTCTTTAGACTACATCTACAAAATAACCATGTGAGAGCAAGATTGGGTAAATCCCATCGGAGAAGGATGGATCTCATGGGAGTGCGAAAGATCCTGTACGTTAGATTCTGATGAGGAGATAGAGTGATGGAAGAACCAGTTACACAAGGTAACCATGCTAAACTATAATATGATGACAAGATCACTGTGCTGCATATCAATAGAAGTGAGAGATCTCCCTACTTATGATGGATTAGGTGAGGTAGATGCTCTCTTAGATAGATTCGAAAGGGAGGTGCCAGAAAAGAAACATTTCCAGGCCTTAAATTGGGTACTATGCGCTACTCCCGCAAGGTGGTGGAGTATGCACAAAGGAAGCTTTGAAGACTGGCACACATGTAGGAGGAGGATGCGCACTCAGTTTGGGAAACTTATAGGGAAATTGGCATATAAATACAATGAACAAGATGGTCCATGTGTGCATTTGTTCAGGTCGGTATAGGCATATGGTAAACAACCTACGCAGATACACATGAACGACGTGTTGGGAAGTACGATAAATAAGCATGTGTTGGGGGGGAAAATGCGTGAACGGTTCCTCAAGTTGGAATGATAGACTATGGAGAGAATGAGTGCGTTATCCATGCGGAAGAATTTAATGAAGTGTACGAAGCACTAAACAAGGTATGTAATTCGCAGCGAAGCGATTGGGACTTGCACGCACCAACATTCTTATGGGCTTATAAGACAACGTGCAAGAAACTGACAGAACAGATGCATTCTAGGCTGGCCTATGGAATATATCATGCCTAGTCTACACATAGTAGCACCCATGGATATGACAGTTCATTGTGCCTTGGAAGAATGGATCACACAGTTGGAAGAGCTCAAAGAAGAACACTTGTGAACTGATGAAGAGGCAGGGTAATCTTAGGATCCAAGAACTCATGAATGAAAGAGTTTGTTTGGAGGAAGAAAGCACCATGGCAAAAGAGGAAGTCAAGAAGCTTGAGAAAGGAATAAAGAAGGACTTTCCTGATAAGAAAACCGTGGTAATAAAATAGGATGCACATGATTACATTGAAAAATTTGGGGACTACCGCTGAGAGTTGATCAGTTTGATGCAGCCTTGGATTGGACTTTATGTTATTAAGGAAATCACAGATGGTGGTGTGGTACAGTTGGTGAAACTGAATGGCGAACCCTTCTTAGGAAAAGTAAACGGTAGGCAGTTGAAGCCATACACAGGTGGCCCCACCATTTGACTAGCCACCAGAGTAGCAGAAGGTAGCTTCTTAGTGTGCTACCGATATTGCAGCAGTTCAGGAAAAGTTGGGAGGTCTCCGCAGGAAAATCTCTGCATCGAAAGAGTGACTCAAGGGTGAGTCATGATGTTTGTGTTAGGGGCTTGTTGGGTGCGAGATCCCCCAAGGAAAGTTTTGTGGCTTAAAGCCTAGATTTTGACTAAATCTGATGTAAAGGCTCTGTGTTTTGTGGGTATGGAGCGCGAACTTGTAAATGAGTCATAGGGTTGTCCACCCTCATTTTTGTAAATGTAGTGTCAACTTTAGAGATCTACCCATGGTCCGCGAACCATGGGATTGTATAAATAGAGCAAGGCTCTAAGTTGTAAATCACCGAATCAATTGAGAATGAAGGATGAAGAATTGACTCTTAGTTAAGTGTAGAGTCAAGTCTTGGGTCATAGAGAAGGAGAAGGCTCTGCAGCTTAGTGCGCAGAGGCTTGGTAGTCTGCAGCTGAGTGTGTGGATCCCTGTAGCTAAGTGCGTATGGTAGGATGAGTTTGTAACCGATTGAAGCATTAATAAAGAAATTTTTTAGAGCATTCCTGTGTATCTTTTTCCTATTTTATGCATTGAGTATATTAGGTATAGTTAGGATTCCAAGAACTCTCTTAGGTTGTAGCTCGGAGATGCCTGGTAGCTGTTGAAAATAATACTGAGAGGGGGGGTGAATCAATATTATTAGATTCTTTTTCAATTTATACAAGGATATTAATGAAACTTGCATATGACTTCCTCACTTATAATTTTAATTTATTCTTCAAATGTTGATCATTAATCTGTGTATTAGAACCATATAACAATAAGCAGGAACAAAAAAGTAGAGCAGACAATCACATAAAAGAACACCAGATATAAGGTGGAAACCCAATGTGGGTGAAAACCACCTGCTGTAATATGTATTTATCTTCCTCCAATTAGAAACTTCTTTTTACAAAGATTCTGCAGTGGTGCAATGTTATACCAGTACGCAGGCTTCAACCTACATAAGGCTACAACCTTCTCTCATTCTCTAGACTCTTCTGGAAGGGAGCTACAACCCCCTTAGCTCTTGTACTAGCAGAGGTACTAGTACATAGGTGCTGACCTACATAAGACTTCTCTTTACTTTTAGGGACCACGTTTCATAAATTTTCAGACTGGATCCATGAACATCAATCAAACATCAAATAGATCTACAATCAACCAACTTCCTTGTACAAATACTAAATCAATAACTTCTTAGAACACAGTACTAGTAACCAGACAACAATGCAGAACACTGCAGTAATAGACAAAAGTAGCTAAAACATATTTCAAGAAAAGTCCGCAACTTCACCAATAGAAACCTGTGTACGTACGCGGTATTCACTTCCTTAACCCGTGGGTATCTGTTCCTCCGCTGTGTCGAACCTGCGGGTATCCACGCCTGCACTGTGTCAAACCTGCATATATCCGCGCTTGCGCTATGTCGAGCCTGTGGGTATCCGCGCCTGCGCTGTGTCGAGCCTGCGGGTATTCGCGCCTGCGCTGTGTCAAACCTGTGGGTATAGATAATTTATCAGACTTCAATTATACCCCAGATTTTCAGATTTATAGATCTGATCATGCGCCAAAGGGATCTCGACCCATCAGTAGATCCGTCTTGTAATGCTCAGGTTTCTCCTTGATTCAGGGCCAGCTATAACTCACCAACCGATCACTAGTATTTCAGATCTTGCTCTTCTCAAGATATTCAACACATTATTCACTTGAAGCCAAATGATCTCCTTTCCTTTTTATAGTCTAGGCCTTACTCAAACCATGGTCCAAAACCATAGAGATCCAATACTAGGGACCCAAAACCTGGGTTCAATACTTTAGATGCAAAACCACGGACCAAAACCATAGGATAAAAAAAAGTCGAACTAAATACCATGGACCAACCACAAGATTTCCCATGTGTGCACATTTTTCTCTACATGAAAGTGCGTGTACTTTACGTACAAACTTTTTGTTCGAAGCACCTGCGTATATGTCCGCACCTTTTGTTCGATGCACCTGTGTATGTCCGCGGCTTTGTGAATGGGAACCTGCGGGTATCTCATTTTCTACTATTTTGAGAGCCTGAACTTGTGATTTGCTATTTGAGTGAGTTGCCATCAAGGATAACACTTATTTCATCGAGCCAAACCTGTGCCAAACCTGTGTCATAATGCCAACAATCTCCCCCTTTGGACTTGATGGCAACCCAAAGTCACTCAAAGTCTTCCCTCCCCCTTTGACATCAAGGGAAAAGGGTTATGCTCTCCCTGAGTACATACTGAACTCCCTGCTCTACTGTGCTGTCCAAACTCCCCCTGACATATAGGCAAGATCTCCAAGAAGATGTTCTACAAAAGAAATCTAACTTTATACATCATAACTAACCTTCCTATCACCAAAGACTCATACATACGACTCTCAACCAAGAGGGGATACATGATATAATAAGCACATTACATTATCCATCCCAGGCATAGAGGGGCAACCAAGATAGGCCGTTACATGACCTTGACAAAAAGAAATATAGAGACAAAATATCAGCAGCATTTGTCAATCATAGATCAGTATCCATGTTCTCCTTCTGCACTTGCTCCTCCTGACATCAAAACAACTGAAGAATTGAACCAAGATCTTCTATGATAATGCCAACAATGCATTATTAGAAGAATATATGCTCCCCCTAAACTTGTGCTAGATGGTCTCTGACAAACCCATATCGGACTCTTCTCATCCTTGCTTTTCTTCAAGCCAATTGTACCCACATAAACCAGCGTATGTACGTGTATACCCCATATGAAACTCACGTACAACCAACAATCTCTGAAACAGACAAGATTCAACAGCAAGATGATGCATCAACTACCCCCAACTTTTGTCTGAGGTATTCAAAGGTCTCCCTGGGCAGTGGTTTGGTGAGAATATCAAGAACTTGTTCCTTAGAGGGAACATACTCCAATCTGACCTTTTGTTCAAGCACTTGTTCTCAGAGAAAATGATACTTGATCGGTATGTACTTAGTCTTTGAATGCATGATAGGATTCTTTGAAATATTGATTGCAATTGTATTATCACAGAAAATGGAGATAGGTGGAGTACAAGTGATTTGAAGATCTTGCAATGTTTGCATCATCCAAAGGAGTTGTGTGCAGCAAGATGCAGCAACTACATGTTCTACATCAGCTGTAGATAATTCAATAGAGCTTTGTTTCTTTCTAAACCAAGATAATAATCTAGGACCCAGGAAGAATGAACCACCACTAGTGCATTTCCTGTCATCCACGCTTCCTGCCCAATCCGCATCACTGTATGCATGAAGTGTGAGATTTGTACCTCTAGGATACCATAATACATAGTTTTGAGTTCCTTGAAGATACTTCAAAATTCTCCTAACTGCCTGAAGATGAGTTTCCTTTGGATTTGCCTGAAACCTTCCAACTATTCCCACTGCATGCATAATGTCTGGTCGGGTACCTGTTAGATAGAGAAAAATACCAATCATGGATCTATAGGTTGGTTGATGTACAACTACTGATTCATCATTTGCGCTGAGGCTGCATCCTATCACCATAAGGGTACATATTGGTTTCGAATCCTCCATCCCATATTTCTTCAAGATCTGCTTGAGATATTTGGTTTGTGATAGAAAAATGCCATCTTTGTTTTGTTGGACTTGTAAACCGAGAAAATATGTAAGCTCACCAAGCATGGACATTTCAAACTCTTTCTGCATTACCAAGGCAAAATTTTGACTCATGTCTTCTTCACTGCTACCAAAGATGATATCATCAACATACACAACAAGCATCAACAACTTATCATTGTCAATTTTTATATACAGATTGCTATCAGTTGATCCTTTTATAAAACCTTGTTGATGGAGGTACTTATCCAACCGATAATACCACACCCTTCGAGCCTGTTTAAGGCCATAGAGAGCCTTTTTGAGTCTGCATACAAGTTTCGGATCATTTCCAAGAATAAAACCATCTGGTTGTTCAATATATACTTCTTCATTTAATTCTCCATTCAGAAAGGCAGATTTGACGTCCATCTGAAATACTTTGAACTTCTGAAAGCTAGAGAGAGCAAGGAACATTCTTATAGCCTCAAATCTGGCAACTGGAGCAAAAGTTTCTTCAAAGTCTATGCCTTCTTGTTGCACATATCCTTTACAAACAAGTCTTGCCTTGTTTCTAACCACATCCCCATTTTCATTCAGCTTATTTTTGAAAATCCATTTTGTCCCTATGACATTCTTATCTTTTGGTCTAGGAACCAACTCCCAAGTGTTATTCTTTTCAATTTGCTCGAGTTATTCCTCCATGGCCTTGACCCAAAATTCATCTTTGTAAGCCTCTCTTACATTCCGCGGTTCAGTGGAGGAGAGCAATGCTAGATAACTTGAAGCTTTTGAAATGGTTCTTCTTGTTTGTACACCTGCCTCTTTCTGCCCCAAAATTTGAGATTCTGGATGATTCTTCTAAACGTATCTGGATGGAGTCTTTTCTTCTATCCTTATCTGTTCTTCTGGTGCCTCATGGGTTTCTTCTTCGTCATGAATCTGATTTGATGTTGACGGATAGTCTTTGCCATCTTCGAAATCTTCAGATTTTACCTGCCTAGGAGTGTTTCCTTCTTCGTCAACCACTACATCAATGCTTTCAACAATTTTACCAAGTCTTTTATTGTAACATTTGTAAGCTTTGCTATTGGGAGAGTAGCCAAGTAAAATACCTTCATTTGCTCTAGTTTCAAACTTGCCAAGATTTTCATCAGTCCTTTTAATGTAGCATTTGCTTCCAAAAATTTTGAAGTATTTTACCGTGGGAGTCTTATCGTACCAAAGTTCATCAGGAGTCTGAGTGCGTTTACCTGGACGTTTGTCTTGTTGAGAATAGTAACAGCGGAAAATGCGACTTTACCCCAGAAGGTTGCGGGAGTTCCAGACTCGTCAAGAATAGCACGAGCCATTTGTTGAACCATTCTATTCATCCTTTCCACAACTCCATTTTGTTGAGGAGTCCTTGTAGCAGAAAATTCCCTTCTTATTCCATGCTCTTCACAAAAATCGAAAAATTCATTTGAGGTAAATTACCCTTCTCGATTAGATTTGAGGCATTTGATTCTGCAATCTGATTCATTTTCAACCAAGGCTTTGAATGACTTGAACTTTTCGAAAGCTTCATCTTTATACTTCAAGAGTCCTATCCAACACATCTTTGGAAAGTCGTCAATGAACAATATGAAATACTCTTCTCCTCGAGGTGACCTCTTCCTAGTTGGACCACATATATCAGTGTGGACAAGTTCAAAAGGCCTGCTAGCTGATCCTTCTTTCTCAGGGAAATTAGTTTTGGTTTGCTTACCAAATTGACATCATTTGCATATTGTATTATCTGGAATTATGATGTTAGGAAGACCACGAACTGCCTGATATTTGCATGCTTTCCTTATCTGAGAGAAGCTAAGATGCCCCAGTCTTCTGTGCCATAGCCAGTGTTCATAATTATTGCTTAAATAGCATTGTTGTTGTTCTCCCTTGAGTACGTATAAGTTATTTGGAGTTCTTATGCCTCTGATTACTGTCTTTCTTATATCAAGCTCACGAACAATACATCCATTTGATCGAAATATTACCTTAGTTCCTTGATCACACATCTGACTGACACTCAATAGATTATGCTTTAAGCCATCAAAATACATAACATTTCCTGCCTTGACCTTTTCTTTCAAATGAACAGAGCCTTTACCTTTGATGAATGCAGGGGTGTCATTTCCAAATGAGACCTTCTTTTCCTTTTCTAAGGCACTATATCACTGAAGTTTTTCTTTATTACCTGTCATATGTTTCGAGCATCCACTATCAATGTACCATTGATTTTCCTATCCTTCAGCATATAAGGCTATCCCACATCTTTCCGATTGTGTTTCTTTCCTTTTCCATGTTTTGGAACTCAATGAAGCTTGATCCTTCTGAGTTGTTTTCCAAAACCTGCTTCTTCATTCAGAATCTTTATGACCGAAGTTGTTATAGATAGAACATTCTATTTTATTTTCAAGAGCAGAGAAGTTATTGTAGGTTCTTTTCATGATTCCTGTCATACTCCTTTGTTTTTGAGCTTCCCTAGTCATGATGGTCTTGTAGGCAACACATTGAGCAGCTTTATGACCAAAGTTATGACAAGAGAAACATTGGCCATTGAATAAATTCCTGCGATTATCAAATCTACCAACCATATGATTGTAGTTTCCATCCATTCTTGAGACAAATTGAGAATGATTTACCTGTGGTCCGTTGACGCTTCTGTTCATCCTTGTAGATTGCCCCCGATTTACTTGATAATATTTGATCATTCTTGAAGCAAATTGTCCCTGATTTACCTAGTGATCTGCATTATGCTTTTGCTGTTGATTGTCAACTTGTTCACTTCTCCTTGCTACATCAAGATAACTTTTGGAGGTGGATGGATTCTGCGCTTGCTTCTGAGCTTGAGACGCTTCTTTGGAATATCTGAGACCAGTCTTGATTAGAGGAGAATGCTACACTTTGATAATCTCATCTAGAGTTTCAGATCCTTTAGCAAATCTGAGATTAAGGGCTTTTGTTTTCTCAATTTCTTTTCTAAGTCCCACAATTTCACATTCTAACTATTCATTGTGTTTATCTTTTTCAGCGAGTTGGAATGTTAGAGTATCTATAATCATATTCTTTTTCTCTAAACAAACTTTAAGTTTAGACATTTCTTCATAAAGACCTTCTTCATTTACAGCATCCAAGAAATCATCATCTTCAAAAGCCATCAAAATTCTATCATCATTACCTTGTTCATCTTTATCACTATTTGACAATCCATCACTATCTTCATGCACGTAATAGCTCTTCTTATTTACATTCTGTTTTTTGTGCAATCTACCAGGTTCCTTACCTTTGTCTAGTTGATCTTTATGAGGACATTTTGCAGCATAATGACCGACTCTTCCACAAGCAAAGCATTTGAAAGGCCGCTTACCTCTGAATCTTCTAGTTCCCCATTGAAGGTTCTTGACAAAATTTGATTTCGTCTTCTTCTGACATATGTCCTAACTCATAGTAATCTTCTTTTCCTGAAGCCTTGAATGCAACTTCTCTTCTGTCTGATGGTTCTCCTTTTCTCATTTCATAAGTAGTTAGAATTCCGTGCAGTTGTGACATGGTAAGGCTCTGTAGATTTTGCTTTTTTTCTATGGAAAAAACTTTTGAATCAAACTTAGGAGACAAATATCTTAGAACCTTTTCAACCAAAACGACTTCTTTTATTTCTTCACCCAATTTTTTCATACAATTTACGATCTCATCTATACACGTAGGAAATAGCTAGCCACACTTTCATCATTATGCATTCTGAGACTTTCATATTGAATTCTAAGAGTTTGTAATTTTGCTCATTTTACCTGTTCATCTCCTTCATAGCTCAGAACGATCTTGTCCCATATTTCTTTTACGCTTTTGAGCTGCATAACCTTGACGAATTATGATTGAGATAGACTTCCTAATAGAGTATTGACAACTTTTGCATTTGTTTCATACTGCTTCTTACCAGCTACATCTGTAGGAGTTGCTGATGGAAATGTGTATCTTGTTTCCACAATATCCCAAACTTCTATACCAAGATATTGAAGATAGGCAGTGATTCTTACCTTCCCATAGACAAAGTTTCTCCCATAAAAAATCAGTGGCCTAATAGATGCTTCCTTTTTATAGTTGCTCATGATGATAGATCTTCCTTCAAGCAATCAAGATTTTCCTGAAGGACCTACTCTGATACCAATTGTTGAAAATAATACTGAGAGGGGGGGTGAATCAATATTATTAGATTCTTTTTCAATTTATACAACGATACTAATGAAACTTGTGTATGCCTTCCTGACTTATAATTTTAATTTATTCTTCAGATGTTGATCATTAATCTGTGTGTCTGAACCATATAACAGTAAGCAGGAACAGAAAAGTAGAGCAGACAGGTACACAAAAGAACACCAGATATAAGGTGGAAACCCAATGTTGGTGAAAACCACCTGCTGCAATATGTCTCTATCTTCTTCCAATTAGAAACTTCTTTTTACAAAGATTCTGTAGTGGTGCAGTCTTATACCAGCACGTAGGCTTCAACCTGCAGAGGGCTAAAACCTTCTCCCATTCTCCAGACTCTTCTGGAAGGGAGCTACAAACCCCTTAGCTCTTATACTAGTAAAGGTACTCGTATGTAGGTGCCAACCTACATAAGACTTCTCTTTTCTTTCAGGGACCACATTTCATAAATTTTCAGACTGGATCCATGAACATCAATCAAACATCAAATAGATCTGTAATCAACCAACTTCCTTGTACAAATACCGAGTCAATAAGTTCTTAGAACATAGTACCAGTAACCAGACACCAATTTAGAACACTGCAGTAATAGACAAAAGCAACTAAAACATATTTCAAGAAAAGTCCGCAACTTCACCAATAGAAACCTGCGTACATACGCAGTATTCACTTCCTTAAACTGCGGGTATCTGCGCCTCTGCTGTGTCGAGCCTGCTGGTATTTGTGCCTGCATTGTGTCAAACCTACGTATATCCGTGTCTGCGCTATGTCGAGCCTGTGGGTATCCGCGCCTGCGTTATGTCGAGCCTGCGGGTATCCGCGCCTGCGCTGTGTCGAGCCTGCGGGTATCTGTGCATGCGCTGTGTCAAACCTGTGGGTATATATAATTTATCAGACTTCAATTATACCCTAGATTATTAGATTTACAGATCTGATCATGCGCCAAAGAGATCTCGACCCATCAGTAGATCCATCTTGTAATGCTCAGGTTTCTCCTTGATTCAAGTCCAGCTATAACTCACCAACCGATCACCAGTATTTCAGATCTTGCTCTTCTCAAGATATTCAACACATTAGTCACTTGAAGCCAAATGATCTCCTTTCCTTTTATAGTCTGGGCCTTACTCAAACCATGGTCCAAAACCATAAAGATCCAATACTAGGGACCCAAAACCTGGGTTCAATACTTTAGATGCAAAACCACGGACCAAAACCATAGGATCAAAAAAGTCAGACTAAATACCATGGACCAACCACAAGATTTCCCACGTGCGCACATTTTTCTCTGCATGAAAGTGTGTGTACTTTACGTATGCACTTTTTTTTCAGAGCACCTGCGTATATGTCCGCACCTTTTGTTCGGCGCACCTGCGTATGTCCGCAGCTTTGTGAATGGGAACCTGTGGGTATCTCATTTTCTACTATTTTGAGAGCTTGAACTGGTGATCTGTTATTTGAGTGAGTTTCCATCAAGGACAACACTTATGTTATCGAGCCAAACCTGTGTCATAATGCCAACAGTAACATATAAATTCAACTATTGTTGCAGGTTTAGTGGAAGGAATGATGGTTTGGTTCAAGCCAGATAACCACTTCTACTTTGTTTCACTCTAGATATGCGTGAACACCCTCAGAATACAAGGCTTTAGACCTCCAATGCTCACAGTTTAGATATTAGGTGAATATGGAGAACACTAACCACACCAACAGATGCACAAGACCATGTGATGGCCAGCTGCAACTAGTAAAGAAACCTGTAAATATATTCTATTAATGCACAGACAGGATGAAAACTCTCTTGCATCAGATAGAAAAGAACCTAAGTAACCTATTCAATGATGCATTCAATAATATAACAAAGAGATAATATGACAGTTATCTAGTGCTAAACTTCAAAAGATCAGGAACATAGAGTATCAGGCACAAGCTTGGAATAGAGGAAAATGGAAAGTGAGCAGTTAACAACAAACGAAGCTTGTATTAGCTGAAAATGAATATGAGACACTGCAAGTGACAAAATATCTATAGTCTCCAGAAGTTGAACCTTACATCAAATGTCAACCCTGATTACATCTTTCTTCTGGGTATTTATAAGTTTACAATACTATGGCATTGGGCCATTTAGGTATGGAGGGGTCATAATTGACCACCAACTACATTTAATTGCCTGATGGAGTCCCTAAAAGTGTTTACTCGCTTTAGTGGGTGAATCTGATCTATTCAGGTGTTGTGTTGTCCTTTTAGGTGGTTGAAGTGCTCGTACCAGTGGAGTCCATGACTGATAAATTTAGTTACAGGGTCGTGCTTGTCCTTTTCTCCATTGGCCATGCTTTCTGTTGAATGTTGTTGTTGGAAGTATAATTGTGACTGATGCTGACAAACTGGTTATCTCCTTATTTAGGCAAACATAATGGTCAGAGGATGTGGAATGAATGGGCGAGTGGAGGATTTGGATGAGTGGGAGGGATGGCCGTCGGATCAAGGAAACAGATGGTGGAGATGGTTTGATGGAGGTTACTGATCGAGGTGAGAGCGGGGTGAGTTGGGGCCATCATATTTGTAGCGGATAGATCGGACGGTCATCGGGAAATGGAGTTGCATGGGCGTTTAATGGGTGGGGTGGATTGGTAGGGAGGTAAATGGTATTCATCGCACCGCTTTTGGGCCCTAAGCGGTAAATGTCTGGGGTTGCGCTATTCCATTCAGCGATCGACACGTAGTAGCGGATGGCAGAGAAAACCACTATCATCACGCGCTAACATTCTATTAGGTTGTTGCTGCGATGAGAGCGAAAGCCATAGGACATTTATGGAGATGATCTGACAGTGGGGAGTCATAGAGTAGGTCACCTTTATCGGGCACGACGGGAGCCATTGGAATGGCGGGGATTCAATGAGGGGTTTATGAGCGCGGGAGGTCATATGGGTGAAGTTTTATGGTGAGTTTGGGCTTTGCAATTAGAATTGGGGCTAAAAGGGACTTTGTTAGATTTCAAAGAGTTTATTTAGGGAATGGAAAGGGTTCAGAGATAAGCAGGGTGGAGGAAAAGGAAAAAATGACCGATGCGAGCTTCCCTTTGAACGTAGCCAATCATACCATGATCCTTTCTGACCTTAGAGAATCATAATTGCACATCAGAGCTAACATTGGCTTCTTCCGGGGATGAAATCCTCCCTGTGAGGTTTCAAGAACCGTAGACCACTGCCTTTCATACAAGAACAAGATCAACAATGTTTCCTAGTGTTCCATTGGGCATGGAGTCTAACTAAGCCTACACTAAAACTTGTAAAAAGAACATCTTTACAATACTGAGCCCTAGAGGCCTTAAACAACATAAACCTTTAAAAACCATCCATTTACTGGGCCATAAAAAACTATTTCTCCTTCCATACTTTGCAACATGAAAGTGTTGTTCCCCTGGATCTGAGAAATGACAAAAGGTCCAGTCCACAGAGCATCGAACTTCCCATGATTGCCTTTCTTTTCCTTCAGTGCATCCCATTTAAGAACTAAGTCTCAAATCTGAAAATTTTCCATCTTTTCCTTTTTGTCAAAAGCCTCCTTGATTCTCTTTTGATGTGCTGCAGACTTTTCAATCAATTGATCTCTGATCTAATGTACTTCAGCCAAGTCACTAATCCTCTTTGCCATATCATTTTCCTCGTTCTGTTCTTCCTGCAATAAATTTGCCACAAGGAGGGTCAACTGGATTGGGAATACAACCTTAGTGCCATACACTAGCTTGAACGAAGAATTCCCTATGGATTTCTTGGTGGTTACCATGTCAGCCCACAATGAAAATTTCAGTTTGGAATCCCAGTTCCTCTTGTTGTCTTCCAGTAGCTTTTTGATTATCCTTATTAGGCTCTTGTTGGATGATTCTGCTAGACCATTACCTTGAGGGTAATATGAGGTGGAATGAACTAGCTTAATGCCCATTGAGTCACACATGTCCACCAACTCTTTTGCCCTGAAGGCTGTTGCATTGTCTGTAACCAATTTGTGTGGGAAGCCAAACCTAGTGAAGATGTTTTCTGTCAAGAACTTCATGACCACATGGTGATCTACTTTCGTAGTAGGGATGGCCTCAATCCATTTAGTGAAGTAGTCAGTGGCTACTAAGATCCATCTGTGCTGGCCACTAGAATGTGGATTAATTTCTCCTATGAAATCCAAACCCCACTATTGAAAAGGGCCACTGGCATGTATTGGCTTCAAGGGTACGTATTTCAATTGCTATTTTCCTTCAAACCTCTGGAACCTGTCACAAGATTTTACAAATGAAAAGAAATCAGGAAATAAAGTGGGCCAATATTACCCAGCTTTGAGGATCTTATGGGCTGTGGTTTTCCAAAAGTGATGTCCTCCACATATGCTCGAATGGAACTGGTGCATGAACTCCATAGATTTTTCTTTGTCCAGACATCTTAAAAGGATTCCAGATGGATCCATCCAGTAAAGTAGGTTTTCATGGATACAATACTTGGCTGCTCTGAGCTTAAAAGTCCTAGCTTTTCTTGAAATAAGACCCAGAGGAACTTCTAGCTTCAGCAAAAATTGAGCTATTGTAGAGTACCATTCACAAGAAGCTATATTTTTAGCCAATGACTGGTCATGTCCTACTATTGCTTCTTCTGTCTATCCATCCTCTGAATTTGTGCCTATCCAATTCATGTCCAGCATCCTGAAATTTTCTTCTGCCATCAGCTTGGCAAGGCCTTGACCTCTGACAAGCTTGGTGGGTTTCAATCCTATGTTGAATTCAATAAGCTTTGCAATCCATTTAGCCCTTCTTCCATCAACATCTAGCTGCGTTAGGACATCCTTTACTAAAGCAGAGGGCACATATGCAATTACCCTGGAGTGCAGAATGTATATTATGAAAGCTTTCAAAGATTTGATAAGAGAATAGGCCTGTTTTTTGATGATATCATACCTTAGTTCAACATCCCTTAATGTTTTGCTGAAGAATGCCACTGGATGCTCTGAATGCTCATCATATTTCTGCAATAAGACTGCTACAAGGGTGTCATTGAGGCAAAGGAGAAGATATGGAATTCCTTGCTATAATCTGGACTGATCAAAGTGGGAGATTCTATAATAGCTCTTTTGATGTCTTCAAAAGACCTTCTTGCTGCATCTGTCCACTTGACCTCTGATCCCTTTTTCAGCATGGAGGTGATGTGTTTTACCAATTCTGCAAAATTAGGAATAAACATCCTCACAAAATTTATTTTTCCCAGAAAAGAATGGATGTCCTTTTTTGATCTTGGGACAGACAAGTTTTGTATGGCTTTCACTCTTTTTGTGTCAATTTTGACACCTACAGTAGAAACAATGTGTCCTAACAGCTTTCCCTCTTCTAAAGCAAACTGTGACTTCTTAGGATTCACTAATATCCAAAACCTTCTGCACTTTAGAAACACTTTCTTCAAATGCTGAAAATGGTCTTGATGGCTGTTGGAGTATACCGTTATATCATCCAGATAGACTAGGACAAATTTATCCTTCTCTCCTACAAATGCTATATTCATAGCTCTCTGAAAGGTAGCCCCAACATTCATCAGCCCAAAGGGAATTTTGGAGTACATAAAAGTGCCCCAAGGAGTGGTGAATGCAGTCTTTTCTTGTTCATCTGGATGTACAAAAACTTGGTTATACCCTGAAAATCCATCCAGGAAAGACATAAGTTTGGCTCTTGAGACTTTTTGCAGCAAATGCTGCATCTTGGGCAAAGGATAATTGTCTTTCTTAGAGCATTTGTTTAGGTTCCTGAAATCAACACACAGCCTGATTTCTCAACTTTTCTTCCTCACCACTACCAAGTTGTCTATCAATTTTGAATATCATAGAGGGACTATGATTTTGGTAGCCAATAGCTTCTTGATTTCTTTTTCAATCAATGGAAGGAGCAAAGGATTTATGGGCCTCAGTTTCTGCTTGAAAGGAATGGTGTCTTTCTCTAATGGGATCTTATGCTGGATGATGTTTTTGTCATAAGTTTTGAGGTCACTGTATTCCTAGGCAAAGACATCAGCAAATTGCTTCATTAAGGTAAAGTACTCAGAACTTTGGGCAGCAGAAAAATGAGTGGATAGATTTATATACTTTGGATGATCTGGACTCCCTATGTTATGCTTATGGACTGAAAACTGATCTTATTTTTGGGAAATCTTATGAGGCACATCATTATGGTCAAACAAATTCTCTAGGGGCAATAGCCTTTAGGTATATGATTGCTAGGCAACTGCACAATACTGTCTTCACCAATTCTGTTCCTTAGCTAGGGCTAGGGACTTTCCCCCAAGGTTTCATTTTCTTGATCAATTTGCATTTCGGAGAATTCACCAATGACTTGCAGAAATCTATTTACTTCATCATCATCCTCAAAGACCTTCCAGTGCTGGACATTATCAGGCAAGGTTGGTCTATATTTTATCAAGACTTCATAAACTAGTTTAGGGGGCATGGGAGGGATGAACATGCTAGCAGATACAACAAGGGAATCATCGAGATGATTTTTTACTCTAGGAATATATGAGATACAAAAACTATCAAAAGAATATTTGAGTCTCCATACCTCATCTCTGTATTTTTAGCCTTGGGTGCCTTGCTTGGAACGCTTTGTTCACTTGTTGAATGATGAGATCAGCATCTACAAACACCTTTATGTCTCTAATTCCCATGTCTTTGCAAGCGTTTAAGCCCATTATCAGAGCCTCATACTCTACTATATTGTTGGTGACCTGAAAAGTTAGCTTGAAGG
Organism: Pinus tabuliformis; assembly: GCA_031772625.1. Classification (NCBI taxonomy): domain Eukaryota; kingdom Viridiplantae; phylum Streptophyta; class Pinopsida; order Pinales; family Pinaceae; genus Pinus; species Pinus tabuliformis. The sequence goes on from CM062816.1 coordinate 2,000,083,798, forward strand.
ACAGATGTCTGCTTTCTTGTTTAGGAGACACTAGCACCACTCCTGCTCCTATAGTTTCCCTTGAATAGGCTCCATCAAAGAACATATCCCAAACTTGCATCCCTTCTTTTTCTTTGACCTAGCATACTAGTCTCTTGATCTACAGCGAGGCCCTCTGAGATTCTTCAATTTGGATAATACATGCTCCAAAATTAGTGTCCACAACGTTAATGGGGTGATTAGTGGGATTCTTCTCATCATTGATGATATAGGCCAGTTGGGCTTCCCTGTATAGTCTTCTACTTTCTCCTCCAAAAACTGGGACAATGGCATAAGATAAGTCATTTTGTAATGTCCCACCTAACCTTTTAATCCACCCTCTGGAAAGTAGCATACTAAACTTAGGGGGGACATCTGCTACCACAATATCCATCACCATGCTCTTCATGGGCAACTGAGTTAGGGTGATAGCCAAATCTTTGATTAACCCTAGACATTTCACCTTCCTCGAATCAAAGGAGAACAAGTCATGATAAGGTCAGGTAATATCAAGGTCTAACTCTTCCATGATAGCTTTGGGCATCAGATTATGGCTGGCCCTTGTGTTCAGAAAATAGTTATGGAGGTTTTTGTCATGAATGGTCAAGGAGACATAAAACGATGGGGAATTATTATCAGTAGGTTCAGTCATTGGGCTAAGCACAACTGTAGGTTTATCATCTTGTAAGTTCACATAATCATTGGATGCTTGTGTGGCTTTCAACTCAAGGGCATCAATGATGGGCTTCCTAAATGCCTCACTCTTTACAAGTTCTATAAGAGGTACAAATATTTTCAACTTTTGGATTTCTGATTCAAAACTAAAAGGGGAAGGGGGCTTTTCAGGGCCTCTTACCTCTTGAGCTAGTGCTTTGAGGATGTTGTGATCAGTTGTTGGTCTTTTCCGTTTGCTGATCTACTGCTCTGTGGGGAAATATTCTCTTTGACATTACTTGTTCTTGACCTCAAGCTATATCTTTGCTGGTCTTCAGTCTGCAGAACGGCTTCTCTGTCCCACTCTTGACTGGTCTGGTCCTTAAGTAATGACTCTGCGTAGGCAGCTAATATCAAAAAGGCAACACTGCCCTTGTCTTCCATGTAATGAATCTCATCGTCTTCATCAAACTGTTCCTCTTCCATGACTACTTTCTGGAGAGGAGTCTTAACCATTTGTTCTTCACTTGCCTCTTTACCCCTTTGAATGATCTGCAATTGCTCATTTGATCTTCTAAATGAGTTTGGGTTCCTAGGAGAAAATGTATTAGGAATTCTTGATTTCCCAAAACTCTGCTCAACCTTCAGTTTGGATATTTTAGTAGCCAATGACTCTATCATTTTAGTCATTTTGTCTATTTTAGGTTCTGAAGATCAATAAGAGGAGGAAGCCTCACCTCTCTACCTCCTTCTATCAGCATGCCCTTTGAGTTTCTTTGTAGCCATGATGATTCCACCTCTAAGGCTGCATCTTGCATTTTAGCTAGAGTAGCACATCTTCTTTCTCTTAATAGCAGGCAGAAATCAGAGTCAAAGGCATTGGCATAGGTGAGTTTGGCAGAGGTGGGCATAGGCTTTACTTCAGCTGGTATTTTGCTATACATATGGTTGAATCTTTTATTAAAATCAAACAATGGCCCCCATTTTCCCTTTTCAGGTTGCCAAACTCACTATGGTAATATAACAGTTCTTTCTTATCTCCCCAATGCTTTAAAAAGGCATCATCTAATGCTTCAATGTCTGCAATAGACCTAGTGGTCAACTCTCTAAACCACTTTCTTGCCTCTCCATCAAGGCTTTGGACAAACACTCTCATCCACACATCATCCTCACTGATATCTAGGTTATCAGCATAGCTATAAAAATACTCAAAGTGTTCTTCAGTTGTTACTCCCTCTGTACCAGTGAACTTAGGCATGTATTTCTGATATTCTCTTGTAGGCATGGAATTCAAAGGAATAGGCAGGACTAGGGGTCCATACCTAGCAGCTATGATTATTTCGATTTTGGTAGGTGCTTGTGGGCCTGCCATGACTGGGGTAGATGGAAGGGTACTGGCAGTTTGGAAGGTAGGGAGCTGAGAAATGACTGACAAGGATAAGGGAATAGGATGGACTATAGGGGAAGTTTTCTTTGGACTGAGATCAAAAGGGGAACTTATTAGACAAGGAGCTTTATGAATCTCTGAGAGTATTTCTTCACTAAGAGTGCTAGGCTCTATATTTTCAACAGGTACATGCTCAGTTACAAGCCTTTCTTACAGAGATACATAAGATTGTTTAGGCTTACCTGATCCTGATGCTCCTTTTTGTGATGCCTTTCTCTACTTGACAATCTTCTTAGGGTCAGGTACTGGGTCAGCTGGTGATTTCTAAGGATTTTTCCGAGTATGTCTCACAAATTGAGCCAGAACTGTAATGTGGAGTCACCAAGAGGTTGGTCCTCCAGTAGAGTCGCCAGATAGATGATTACAACCAAAAGTGTGTCCAGAATTTGTCTATCATCAAAGTTGGATCTATGTCGTTCTCCCAGGGAAGCTGAGCTTCAATCTCCTCTCCTCAGAAACGACGCCAATTATGTTAGGATTCTAAGAAACTCTCCTAGGTTGTAGCTTGGAGATGTCTGGTAACATATAAATTCAACTATTGTTGCAGGTTTAATGGAAGGAATGATGGTTTGGTTCAAGCCAGATAACCACTTCTACTTTGTTTCACTCTAGACATGCGTGAACACCCTCAGACTACAAGGCTTTAGACCACCAATGATCACAGTTTAGATATTAGGTGAATATGGAGAATACTAACCACACCAAAAGATGCACAAGACCATGTGATGGCCAGCTACAATTAGTAAAGAAACCTATAAATCTATTCTACTAATGCACAGACAGGATGAAACTCTCTTGCATCAGATAGAAAAGAACCTGAGTAACCTATTCAATGATGTGTTCAACAATCTAACATAGAGATGAGATGACAGTTATCTAGTGCTAAACTTCAAAAGATCAGGAACACAGTGTATCAAGCACAAGCTTGGAACAGAGGAAAATGGAAAGTGAGTAGTTAACAGCAAAAGAATCTCGTATTAGCTGAAAATGAAGATGAGATGCTGCAAGTGACAAAATATCTACAGTCTCCAGAAGTTGAACCTTACATGAAATGCCAACCCTGATTTCATATTTCTTCTTGGTATTTATAAGTTTACAATACTATGGCACTTGGCCATTTAGGTATGGAGGGGTCATAATTGACCACTAACTACATTTAACTACCTAATGGAGTCCCTGAACGTGTTTGCTTGCTTCAGTGGGTGAATCCGATCTGTTCAGGTGTTGTGCTATCCTTTTAAGTGGTTGGAGTGCTCGTATCAGTGGAGTCCATGACCGATAAATTCAGTTACAAGGTCGTTCTTGTCATTTTCTCCCTTGGCCATGCTTTCTGTTGAATGTGGTTGTTGGAAGTTTGACTGTGACTGATGCTGGAAAACTGGTTATCTCCTTATTTGGGCAAACAAAATGGTCAGAGGACGTGGAATGCATGGGCGAGTGGAAGATTTGGATGAGCAAGGAGGATAGTCGTCAGATCGAGGAAATGGACGGTGGAGATGGTTCGACAGAGGTTACCGATCGAGGTGAGAGTAGGGTGAGTTAGGGCTATCAGATTTGCAGTGGACAGATTAGACGATCATCAGGAAATGGAGTAACGCGGGCATTTAATGGGTGGGGTGGATTGGTTGGGCGGTAAATGGTATTCATCACACTGCTTTTGGGCCCTAAGCGGTAAATTTCCGTGGTCGCATGATTCCATTCATCGATCGACATGTAGTGACGAATGAGAGAGAAAACTGATCTCATCGCGCTCTAACTTTTGATTAAGTTTCTGGCGCGATGAAAGGAAAAGAGGTTAGATATTTATGGAGATGATCTAATGGTGGGGAGTCGTAGAGTAGGTTGCCTTTTTCGGGTGTGATGGGACCCGTTGGATCGGAGCAGGGTCGATCAATGGTGGGGATTCAATGAGGGGTTTATGAGCACGCGAGGTCATATGGGTGAGGTTTTATGGCGGGTTTGGGCTTTGCGCTTAGAACTGGGGCTAAAAGGGACTTTGTTAGATTTTAGAGGGTTTATTTAGGGAATGGAAAGGGTTCAGAGATGAGCAGGGTGGAGGAAAAGGGAAACATGACTGATGCGAGCTTCCCTTTGAATGTAGCCAATCATACCATGATCCTTTCTGATCTTAGAGAATCAGCATTGCACAGCAGAGCTAACAGGTATGAATTGCATATTTATTATTTATATGTGCGAACTTATATGATTATGTTGACTAAGAGAATATAAGACAAAGTATCTTTTACATGCGAAGTTAACTAACAATTATAAGAAGATAAGTAAGAACTGAGGTGTAACTTGGGGAAATAGCGCAGATCACTGCCTTAGGAGCGCGAAAGTATCTTAGCCCCTAGTTAGGGATGTGCGAAGGCAATTATAATAGATTGCAGAGGTCTCACAGGTCAGGGCAGTGTGCGAAGTGACCTGTGCGAAGGTATTCACATTTGGACTAAATCAACCCCTCAGACATCTCAAGGGTTCAAAAACTTAGTTCCAGCATCCTCCCATACTACTTTGGATGAGACCTCAGTCTGTGTTCCACGAGCTGTTGCCGAAAGGGCCAGTAGTGTAGGGATTTGTTTGGCTAATTAACTTCAAACTTGGGTTAGGCCCCCTCAAGCCAACAACAATGTCATGAATTTACAATTCCACTTGCTTTCACACATAGTCATTTTTCCAAAAAATATGTCTATCTGACAACCCTCCTTCAACTGTGTAGGTTTTAATCCCATACAGAAATTAACTGCATATGAAATCTTAAAACACATAAAATAAACAATGTGAGAGCATAACACATAAAACACATATACACAGAGATTTTCCTCTGGATCCAAGAACCGAGACTACTAACTTGATTTTTCATTATGTCCCTTTCAATGTTACAATACATATATATACATGCCAAAGCATCCAATACCATGGAAAAAAACCCATCGTGCCCTAAATCATGCACAAAACTGTAGGTACGTTCAACCCACCTAATATAGGGTCTAAGAAGAACTTCCCTGGGGCGCTGCTTCAGACCCCGTAGGGGGCTACCCATTCCCCTCAAACCCCCTAGAGAGGGGGGGCTATTGCCCCCCTGTGACCCCCCTGCTATGCAATCGACACAACGAAGGGGGGGCTATTGCCCCCCTGTGACGCCCCTGCTGCGCAATCGACATAACGAAGGGGGGGCTTTGCCCCCCCTCTAACCACCCGGTTAACTAGGGAGGCTAGTTGTTGAAAGAATATAACATAACCCAACATTCTCCCACTTGTTGTTTTATTTCCATAGGAGGCCACAGGATAGCTTAGTCATTTATCCATCTTTGCAACACCCATTGTTTCTCTACACCAAGAGAACTTCTCAGAGCTCACATATTTTGTCAATGCATCTAAAATATTCTTCAAAGTGTCCACCTTTACCAGCAATACCTTTTTGTCTTCTATCATATCCTTCACAAAGTGATACTAAACATCATTGTGCTTTGTCTTTGAATGGTAAGTAGGGTACTTTGCCAAGAAAATTACACCTTGGCTGTCACAGTCTATCCTTATAGCTCCCTGTACTAACCCCATACTTGAACACAATCTCTGCAACCAAACTACTTCCTTGATTGCATGAGTGGCTGCCATGTATCCTGCCTCTGTAGTTGATAGTGCAACTACAAATTATTTCTTAATCATCCAACTGATTGCACCTCCAAATAGGTTAAACACATACCCACTTGTATATCTTCTCTAATCTAGATCTCTAGCCCAATCTGCATCAACAAACCCACAAATATCCAAAAACATAATCACTAGTGCCATGTAAATACCTGAAAACTTGCTTCACTGCTGTCCAATTCTCCTTCCCTAGTTTTGACATAAAACTTCTCAATACTCCCACTGCATGTGCAATGTCTGGTCCAGTATAGACCATCACATACATCAGGCTACCGACTGCACTTGCATATGGAACACGAGACATGTCCTCTTCCTCTTCTTGTGTCTTGGGACACTGTTCAACAGATAACTTTTCACCTAGCGGAATAGGAACCTTCACTGATTTACTATCCTGCATATTAAACCTCTGTAGTATTTTCTCGACATACTTTCTCTGTTTTAACCAAAGCCTCCTCTTTACCTAATATCTTTTAATTTCCATGCCCAAAATATAGTTTGCAACACCAAGATATTTTACGTCGAATTTGGAGGACAACTGGGTCTTCAAATCCTAGATAATTTCTTTGTCATTTCCAACTAGAAACATATCATCCACATACAAGACCAGATAAATAACATGGTCACCAATTAATTTAAAATACACATAGTGATGTTCTTTGCTTCTGGTGAAGCCAAGTCCCCGTATAAATGTATCAAATTTTTGATACCACATCCTTGGTGACTGTTTTAACCCATACAGATACTTTTTTAACTTGCATACTAGTTCTTTCTTACCCTTCACTATAAAGCCTTTAGGTTGCTTCATGTAGATCTCTTCTTCCAAATCCCCATGAAGAAATGTTTTCTTCACATCCATCTGTTCTACCTCAAAATCAAAAGTAGCAGCAACAGATAAAAGTAATCTAATAGAAGCTACCTTGGCAACAAGAGAAAAAATATCACCAAAATCAATTCCCGACACCTAGTAATAACCTTTTTCTACCTACCCAGCTTTGTTTTTCTCCACCTTTCCTTCTAAAGCTGTCTTCTTCTTGAACACCCATTTGCTGCCAATGGGTTTCCTTCCAGCTGACAACTCCACCAAATACCAATCCTCATTTTTGTGCAAAGATGTCATTTCATCAACCATGGCCTCTTTCCAGATTTTTCCATCCTCTGAATCTACTGCTTCCTTCACAGTTCTGGGATCATCATCAGTAATAGATAAAGAAAAAACTGAATAGAAAGCAGATGGACTATACCTTTCTAGCTACCTTCTTTCTCGAATTGATCTTCTCACAATCAGATTTTGTGGCTCTTCATCTTCTGATTCCTCTTCTGCTGTAGAGTTTGATTCTTCCTCCTTTAGCTCAAACTCTATCTTCTCAAGTTCCTTTGATGGGACTTCATGTTTAATAACATTTTTCACCTTTCTCAACACCACATCTTGGCTATACACAACCTTCCTTGTTACCGGGTTCCAAAGCTTATAACCCTTTAAACCATCCTTATACCCAATAAAGATGCACCTTTCAGATTTGCTATCCAACTTTGTTCTTTTCTCCTTTGGAACATGTACATATGAATCACATCCAAATACCCCCAAATGTGAAAGAGAGGGTTTCTTATCAGTCCATATGTTGGGGCCTCACCTAGGTTCGGAGTTAATTAGCCAAACAAATCCCTATACTACTGGCCCTTTCAGCAACAATCCACAGAGCGTGGACTGAGGTCTCACCCAAAGTAGTATGGGGGGGTGCTAGAACCAGGTTTCTGCACCCTTGAGATGTCTGAGGGGTTGATTTGGTCCAACAGTTAGTCCCTGCATGCACATCGCTTCATGTACTTTCCTAGCCTTCGCACCTGGATAGATTCGCCTTCACGCAACCCTAACTAGGGGCTGTGGGGCTTTCGTGCTGCTGGAGCAGTGCTCTGCACTATTCCCATAAATCACACCTGAGATATTATTTACCTTCTTACACCGGTTAGTTATCTTCACGTAAACAGAAGCCTTGTGTTATATTTATTTATACAGCACATTCGTACAACTTCATGCAACACATAAATAGTAAACTTGCAAATTATACCTGCAAGGGTTCGCGCACTCAGCTGCGGACTACTAGGCCTCTGCGCACTTAGTTGCAGAGCCTTCTCCTACTCTACAACCCAAAGACACACTTTACACTTCGGATCAATCTCTTAGACTCATCATGCTTTTCTTCTATCTTCACTTAGCTCTCTTTTACACTTAGAGCCTCACTCTATTTATACAATCCCATGGTCCGCGGACCATGGCTGGATCTTTCAAGCCAACATTACATTTACAAAAACAAGGGTGGAAAAACCTATGACTCTATTATGACTTCGTGGTCCATGCCCACAAATCACAGAGTCTTTACAAAGGAATTGGTCAAAACTTGGGCTTTAAGCCCCAAAACATGCCTTGGGGGGATTCCATGCCCAACAGGCCCCTAACACAAACATCGTGACTCATCCTTGAGTCACTCTATCAGTGCAGAGATCTTCATGCAGAGTCCCTCCAACTCTGTTCGAACTGCCACAAGGTCGGCAGTGCACTGAGCAGTTCCTTGTTGAATCTCCTAGACCTGTTGTTGCAAGACCGCGGTGTTGGAACTGTGTTGAGCCTCAAACCTGCATTTCTTTACACATCCTCTTAGCCTCCTTTTCCTATTCATTTCCTTCTTTTGCCACTCATTCCCTCCATAAAATTGCTCAAATCATTGTATTTTAGGACTTTTTACATGGTTTGCTAATTATGCTAATAACTGTTGTTGGTTTAGAATTTTGGTTCGAAGTGCTGCGTTTCTGCAGCTCACACAGGGTTTCCGCAGCTGATCCCGGTTTCCGCAGCCAACTCCGGATTCCGCAGCTATTTTATTAAATGATATGTTCCAGGTGTCCTCCGGGAAGAAGAGCCACATGCGCAAGTTCGTGGAACCAAGGACATGGTGTGTGTCCTTCCAGCTCACCCAAACCGGTCATAAAAACCTGTGGTCAACGAGGAAGCAAATACGGTCAACAGAGGTCATTGGCGGTGGCACGGATCTGTGTGTTCTATTATGGAGCACGTGAGGAACAGGTGGCATCTCCCTCAGCCACGAAGACAGTGGGAAACATGAATCCAACAACAGATTGAATGCCCACAACGACCGTTGCCTAAATCCGAGGACACAACAAGATTACGTGTTTTTACACAGCTGCTTGAATAGCTTAGTTTTCGTTAAGTTAGTTTGCTTTCCTCTGTTATAAATAAAGTGTCTTTGAACGCTGGATAGTTAGTCGTTAATCCATTTGTAAAAACTGTTGAAACCTCTTTTGTAAAAGCGTTTTATAAGCTCCCCACTGTATTTTACATTTGTTGTTAATCTATGAGAAGATTGTTCTGTTTCTAAGTGTGTAACTGCTCTTTGGATTGGCTGAAGTAGGCAGAGGGCCCCTGTTTGCTGTAGCCACTGTACAGTAGTTTTACTTTTAATTTCTTGCACTTCTTTTTCTGATTTCATGTATATTAATGTACAATTATCTTTATGAATTGTTGCATTTTATTTTCAACATGTATATTAGTGTACATAAACTTTGAATTCCGCTGATTTACATTTTTGCACTTTTGTTCATGACTGATCAGTGTGTTATGCAGGTTTCTTAGGCGAACCCGGGACAATTTTCTTTCTTTTCTTTTTACAACTAGTGGCATGTGTGATCATCTTGTCTAGGCTGCTGACCTTTATTTTTCTGCAGTTTGATTTTCATTAGTATCATTTCTTTTACTTGCACTTTACTTTCTGCTTAGTAGTGATCAAGTTGTTCATTTATTGATGGTTCTTTTTCTATAATCAACTAACTTTATTGGAGCCAAAATATCACTTAGTGCAGCTTGGTTTATTTTGCTTTAAGACTCACATTACTGACCTGTTCATAATTGTTCTCACATGATTAGGAAAAGGTTAAAATAGTGTGATTTGTCTCACTTAAATTTCACATTGATTAGATTAAAATGAAGAGTTAAAATAGTGTAAAGTAGTGTAAAGTAGTTGTTCTTGTTTTTAATTGAGTTAATATAGATTTCATTTTTATTTTCATCAGCAGCAGAGATACTGGGCCGATGCCATTAGTCCTTTATTTGATTTTAAGCTTTGATTTTATTTCAGTTATTGCTCAAGTTTTCTTTTAGAATACTCTTTAAGTTTCAAGAAGTCACCGAGAAATCATCACAATCACCCACATTCACTCGCTTTATTACGTCTCCATCACATCACATTAGGAAAGATACAATAAAAAACAAACTAAAAAGATAAAAACGACAAAAGATTAAGAAAAGGTTATCTAAGTACATATAGTACACCTCACTTCATCAGCTTACGAGCCCCGGGTTGACATTTAAAAGTTTCAATTTAGACATCACTAAATTGACCAAACATTTTGGCACCGTTGCCGGGGAAGTGAAATTAGGTAGCCAAATTCTTAAAAAAAAAAAACAAGAAAATTTCAAGGAAGGAAATTGATAACATCTCAAAGTATGCTCTCCTCTTGCACTTAATGTGATCTGGAGGATCAGAAAAGAGAAAGTTATTGGTTTAATAATTTCTTGAGTATGCTCTCTTCTTGCACCTAGAGTGACCTAGAAGATCAGAAAGAAAATTATTAGCCTCACTTGAAGAAAAATAAAAAATGACATGCATAGAGCAAGAGATTCTAGGGGAAGGTTTTTAGCTAGAGCCAAAAGTTCAATTTTTACAACTCCATCTACTTCAAGGAATAGACAAGAGACACCTCCATCATCTCCAACTTACACTCCTAGCCCTAGGATTCCTGGAATTCGAGAGGCAGGAGTCGACTCTCCCATACCTTCCATCGAATCTGAATTAGAAAGAGATCCTTTCCTTCTTTCTCCAGAGAGACAAATTGTAATTGAAGAAGTAGAATCACCTGAAGAAGAGGGAGAAATTCTTCCTCGTACACCCTTAGTAGAAGAACCAGAAGACTTTGAAGTCTCCAGGGAAACTACTATGACAGAGGAAGGAGCAACTGGATTTGGTAGAGGTAGAGGTAGAGGAGGAGGATGAAACAATGGAGGAGGTAGAGGTAACATTGGAGGAAATAGGGATGGGGATAACTCATTCGGGTTTCCTATAGTTGATGAGGACTCCCGAGCCACAATGAAAAACATCTCACCATCTGTCCTCCCAAACTTCCATGGGTTTAGGAATGAGGACCCTGAAACATTTCTATTTGAGTTTGAGGTAGTGTGTCGAACTTATGATTATCTGGATGACTCTCAAAAACTCAAACTGTTTCCTTCAACATTGAAAGGAGCAGCCTTGAAATGGTTCATGGGATTACTCACTCAATCCATTAGGTCTTGGAATGATATGAAACAGGCATTTTTGGATAGGTACCTGGACTATTGTATGCCCACCAATCACAAGGATGAGGTATTCAAAATGATGCAAAAAGAAGATGAAAACTTGGAGGAATTACTTGAAAGATTTCAATATAATCTGAAAAGAGAAAAAATGAGTAACTTGGATGAGGAGACCTTGAAAGCCCTTTTACTAAAAGCCATTAGAGATGAATGGATAGATCTTTTGAATATGATGGGAAAAGGAGATGTATCTCAACTTCCACTCTCTGATATAGCAGAATTATGTGTCCATCTCTCAAGGGGGAAATCCAAAATTCAAAAAGGGCCTAGAGATCCTTCTCTCATCAGAGCAAATAAATTTGCAACTGGATCGGTAAGTAGGGCTGAGATTGGCAACATGCTTGATGAATTCAAAACTGACATCTTAGGGAGTCTTAGTGAGCAACTATACACCCTTAAGATTCACAATAAGCAGAAAGCAGAAGCTGAGGCTTTGGCCATCTTTTGCCCAAAGTGTAGGAAGAAACATGCTCTAAGGGAATGTCCCTTGGATGCAAAAGTTGTAGAAACATGTGTAATTTTTTCAGAGAACCATGAGACCAAGGATTGTCCTTCAATTCCTGGGCTCAAAGCTGTCTTTCAAGAAGATCCAAATACAATCGAATCTCTTTGTTTTGTTGCAAGGAGACCTTGGCAGGGGCAACAAAATGAAGGGTTTAACAACTCTATGAATTTTCAACCCCAACCAAATTGGAATCCTGGTCCCAACCTCAAAATCCTTTTCAATCTTAGGTACAAGGTATGCAAAATCCTTATGGGAGATTTGCTCAATTTTACCAATATCCTCCATCTTTTCAAAACCAACAAGCTCCACAACTTCCAAATCAAAATCCACAATTATCATTGCCATTTCCACAACAACAAAAACCTTCTCAACAGAATCCAAATTCTCAACTCTTGCTTCCATTCCAACAGAAATCAAATCAACTTCCTTCTCAGCCATTGCCAAACCCCAATAATAAAAACCTTCAAAATGCCTACATGATGGAAGGTCAACAATTTCCTACCTATATGATTGTTCCTCTCAATGAAGTACAACTCAGATCAGGTAGAGTCTTAGATAAACCTTCTATAAATACTCAAAAGCAAAGTATTTTTGAGGAAGAGTCTCTTGAAGCCAATAAGGGTTCTGAAGCATCTCTTCAAAACCCAAACACTCAAAAAGAAAAAGAAAAAGAATTAACCCCCACAACTCCCATAGTTGAGCAACCTGCATCCTTATCCACACCTCCTTTCCCTGAAAGATTACAAATTGATAAAGGAGTGGAAAAACAAATTTGGTTGCCTGACTATAATTTTCTAGATGAATTGAAGAATGTCTGTATCAAGATTCCCTTGTTACAAGCCATTAAAGAGATTCCTATTCTAGCAAAAACAATAAAGGAATTGAGTCTTAAAAGACCAGGAAGGAAACCAAGAGATACCAGAAGGATCCACCTGGTAGGGAAAATTGCAGATATCATGATGGGAAAAATTACTATGCAGAAATATGTAGATCCCGGTAGTCCAATTGTCAAAACACATATCAATGGGGTAGAAATATTAAATACTTTGATTGATTTAGGGGCTGCTATCAATATCATGAGCAGAAAGACTATGGATCAGCTAAAACTTCCTAATCTTCTTTTTACACCTACTTTATTGCAACTTGCAGATCGATCAATTATTAAACCAGATGGTGTATTAGAAGACATTCCAGTCTCCCTAGACTCTTGGGAATATCCAGTGGATGTCATGATTTTAACTCTCAAGAGTAATCTAGGAGGACATCCTCTTATTTTAGGAAGACCTTGGCTAGCCACAGCTGATGCTTTCATAAGTTGTAGGTCTGGGGATATGTATATTTTTGATGGTAATTCGACAAAGAAGTTCAATATGTATCCTCCAACAAAAGCAATTACAGAAATAGGGGATAATGAGTGGGTTGATGATGAAGATACTATACAACCTGTCTTTACCATTTCTGAGATTAGTGAAGATAGTCAAATTCTGAACACATTAGAAAATTTTGAACCATCTTCAGAATATGACCACACACAATTTCAGTTAGATTCTGACATTGAGTGTCTATCATCTAGACAGATGTCTCTTTTCTCTATGGAAGAGTTTGGTAGTTCTGCCATTGAGATTTTTCCAGGAAAAACATTGAATATCAACAAAAACTTGGAAAAATCACAACAGGAAGAGCTAACCAAAGTCTTGCAAAAGCATTCTACTGCATTTGCATGGGAATATACAGATATGAAAGGTATTGACCCGAAGACTTGCATTCATCACATCTACATTGAGGAAAATAGTAGACCAATCAGACAGCCTCAAAGAAGGATGAATCCAAACCTTAGGGAAATAGTGAAAGAAGAGCTCCAAAAGTTACTTAATGTAAACTTCATTTACCCCATTTTAGATAGCCGGTGGGTTTCTCCTTTGGTTATAGTACCTAAAAAGAATGGTAATTGGAGGGTTTGAATTGATTATAGGGAATTGAACAAAGCAACTTTGAAGGATCACTTTCCTTTACCCTTTATTGATCAAGTATTAGATACTTTAGCAGGTAAAAAGTATTTCTCATTTCTGGATGGTTTTAGTGGTTACAATCAGATTCAGGTAGCACCTGAAGATCAGGACAAAACCACATTTATCTGTCCATGGGGGACTTTTGCTTACCGAGTACTTCCTTTTAGATTATGTAATGCACCTGCAACATTTCAAAGGGCAGTATTAGGAATCTTTTCTGATCTAATTCATGATTGTGTAGAGGTCTATATGGATGATTTTACAGTTTATGGTAACTCATTTGAAGAGGCATTATAAAATTTGGAAAAAGTCCTTATAAGGTGTAAAGAAACAAATCTTTCATTAAGTCATGAAAAATGCTTTATGATGTTTACTGAAGGGATTGTTTTAGGACATCATATTTCAGGAGATGGAATTAAAGTTGATAGATCAAAAGTTGAAGTCATCTCCAAGTTACCTATTCCAAATTGTCAGAAAGATGTTAGAAGTTTTCTTGGATTTACTGGATATTATAGAAGATTTGTTGAAAACTTCACTAAAATAGCATCTCCGCTTTTCAAATTGCTTACAAAAGACTGTGAATTCAATTGGGATCCTGACTGTCAATATGCATTTGAAACTTTAAAAACAAGAATATCTCAAGCACCCATTTTGAGAGGACCAAATTGGAAACTTTCCATATTTCTACAGATGCTTCAGATACAGCTCTAGGAGCTGTGTTGGGTCAAAAGGATTTAATTCCTTATGCCATTTACTACACCAGTAAAAATTTGGCTCCCACTGAGTTAAATTATACTGTGACTGAAAAAGAGTTCTTAGCCGTTGTTCATGCAATCAATAAGTTTAGACATTATATAACCGGCTATGAAACTTTTGTCCATACTGATCATTTTGCAATTAGATATCTCATGAATAAACCTGTTACTAATGGCAGAGTTACAAGATGGATTTTACTTTTACAAGAATTCAATATTACTATGTTAGATAGACCAGGGAAACAAAATACAGTAGCTGATTTCTTGTCTAGAATCCAAAATACTAATGAAGATTCTCCTGTAGAGGATAAGTTTCCAGATGAATATTTGTTTGCAGTAACTACTAAAACCCCTTGGTATGCAGACATTGCTAACTATTTGGTTACAGGGAAGCTACCTCCACACTTATTTCCTAATGAGAAAAAGAAAATCATTCAGGAAAGTTCAAAGTATTCATGGATTTCTAATGAATTGTTCAAAACAGGGCTAGATTGTGTGATCAGAAGATGTGTTCAGGAAGATGAAATGCCTGACATCCTTAAGGCATGTCATGATGAACCGTGCGGTGGACACTTTGCTGACAAGAGGACTGCCTATAAAATCCTTTCTTTGGGATATTATTGGCCTTCTCTCTTCAAAGATGCAAAACAATATGTTAGAAGGTGTGACAGCTGCCAAAGAGTTGGGAGACCAACTCTTTCAAATGAAATGCCATTACAGCCACAGGTACTCATCGAACCCTTTGAAAAATGGGTTTTAGATTTCATTGGACCTATTAATCCACCATCTAAACAAAAGAATTATATACTGGTTTGCATTGATTATGTTACTAAATGGGTAGAAGCCAAGGCATTGCCTTCTGCCACTGAAAATTGAGTTGTTCAATTTCTTTTTGAGGAAATTTTTACTCGTTTTGGTGTCCCACGAGAAATTGTGATAGATCAGGGAAGTCAATTTACATCTAACTTGATGGAGAAGCTGATGGAAGTATACAAAATCAAGCACAAAAAATCTACTCCATACCATCCGCAAGCAAATGGTCAAGTGTAATCCACAAATAGAGTTCTTGAGAGCATCATCACCAAAACTGTTCATCTCCATAGAAGAGATTGGGCAGAAAGGCTTCCTGAAGCCTTATGGGCCTATAGAATTACATGGAGGAACAAAACATGACATTCTCCCTATGAACTTGTTTATGGGAAAGAAGTCTTGCTCCCCATTGAGTTTCAAGTCAAGACCTTCAAGATGGCAGTTCAGTTGGGGGTGAATCTATCAGAAGCCCAAAAGCACAGAATGGAGCAGCTAAATGAGCTAGATGAAATAAGACAAGATGCAATTTTAAGGACTGATCTAGTTCAGCACCAAAGAACTAAATGGCATGACAGATATATCAAGGAGAGAAAGTTTCAAAAAGGAGATTGGGCGTTACTGTTTGATTCCAAGTTTAAAGACTTCAAAGGAAAATTTCAAACTCATTGGCTTGGACCATATGAGATTGATGAAGTCTTTAGCAATGGAGTAGTTCGAGTCAAGACTATTGATGAGTTTCAAACTCCTCTCATTGTGAATGGCCACCGATTGAAAATTTATCATAAGCCACTCTCAAAAGAGGACTTTGTCAAAATATTCCAAGAAAATTCTGCAATGAGGCTGGTGGAGAAGAATTCTTCTCCTCCATCAGCCTAGTCTTTGTTTCTTTCAGTTCAAAAAAAAAAAAAAAAAAAAAAGAAAAAAAAAAGGAAAAAAAAGAAAAGAAAAGAAAAAGTATTTTGTATAAGCCTGAAAACCAATCTTGAATTGGCAGTCTTATACAGAAAATATAAGGTGAAAATCAGGGGCACCTGACACTTTATATTTTCCAAAAAAAAAATTCTCTCTCTTTCCATCTCATTCGCCATTTCAGTTCATCCATCTTCACCTCCATCTCATCTTCATCTCCATTCCACTTCACCTCCATCTCATCTTCATCTCCATTCCACTTCACTCCACTACATCTCCATCTCCATTCCACTTCATTTTCATTCCATTTCATTCATCTCATTCCATTCCATCAATAAAAGTCCCTCTCAGGACTATTTCATTCAGTTAGTTCTTTTTCTAACTATTTTGTGAAGTTAAAGGAGTGTTGTCTCAGTTTCCGCAGCTAGCACCAGTTTTCGCAGCTCGAAACGATTTCCGCAGCCAGCACACTCTGTCTCTACAACCAGGATTACTTTGTTTTCAAAAAATCATAGTCAGAGGTACCATCATCACCAAGGGCAGCAAGGATATGAGGCATCTGCAAGATCAGAAAGCAATAATGGGTCAGCAACCTTAATCAACAAATGGCAAACTCATGAAGGTATGATCAAAACCTTTTCCAAACAACAATTTAATGTCATTTTATGCATAGTTATTAAATCGTGGAAGAGCCACTAAATGCAATGATTCGGCAAGATCATCCCACTCCTCCTCCACGATAATGCTTCATCCACCTCATACCTTTCTAATGGTCCCCTAACCATCATTAATTCAAAACTTGAAACGGGGCTGCTCCTCCATTACTGGCCGTACCTCTGTGACGTAACCCAATGTACCACGGCTCTCCTTACCATCATTTCCGCAGCCAACGCTGAGACGTGTGCGTAAGCCACCCGACTCTAAAGGATTCGGCCATTATTCCATCCACTTATCACTCTATTTCCGCATGCATTGAACTCATTTCTCGTGTTTGTCTTCTACTCCCTCGTACTCACACCATTTCCACTCTCATTCCCGCTGCAAACTCCACAGCTCTGTTTCAAACCCCGATTATAGTTTTGCAATACGCCTTGCATTACGTTACGGCTACTCCACTTACAGCCTTAATCCACCTGTTTTTTCCCGTGAGCATCGTCCTTGAGCATCCACACACAGTCAAAGCTTCAACCGAAGTTGAGAGCCGAAGATGGGGAAGCTGCTTAGAGCTGAACCTGAGGGTCTGAAGTATTTGGAAGGGTATCCATAGATGAAGGAAGCATTAAAGAAAGCAAAGTGGTTGAAGTTTATTCAAAAATTCAGAGGGTATGATACGGAGGTAACGAAAGCATTTGCTCGATCCTTCAATGGACACACCGTGGAAGTAGGGGACCTGAAATTCACAATAACAGAGGCCACAATAGCAGCAACAACCAGTTTACCACAGCAGGGAGACAGATGGTTTAAGAACAGAGGGCTGGAAGATCAGGGATGGAAAGACATGCTTAAGAACCCAGGTATGGATACTTCCATATTTACCAAAGGAATTCCTGTGAACCTAATTAAAGAAGAATGGTCTGCGCTGTTATTACTTGTTCAAAAGTTTATTACATGTGAGGGTAGGTTTGGCACTATGTACATGTATCATGCAAGGATTATGATGAATTTTATGGAAGGCCATGCCCTCAATTTACCCTACTTTCTGTTAGCAAGTCTAAAGAAAATGAGTTCCACTGTCCAAAAGCATGTAGGCCATATTGAATCCCACTTGTATCATCACGGGTTCATTAGAATTCTCATAAAAGAGCAATTGAAGAATAACAAGGATACATGGGAAAAGTTTCTAATCAGAAACCATTTCCAAGAGGTGACTGAAGCCTCTAGCAGTTCCCCTAGAATCTCAAAAAGAAGTAGGAGAAGAGAAAGAGATGTTGCAGCCCAAGATCCTCCTATAGTAGAAACTCAAGAAATTGCTCAAGAAGAAGAGGAGGGAGCCAGAACTAGGAAGCAGAAAAAGGATAAAGGGAAAACAATTGTTCAAGAATCACATCCATCACCTGAACCTTCAGTAGAAGAAGACTCTCAAACCTTGGCTGATAGACTAGCACAACTTCAAGCTGCTGCCCTCTCAAAGAAGAAATAGAAAGAAAAACAAAGTGCCCAGCAAAAGAGCACTAGTACACAAGTGAGAAGAAGCAGTAGACTTAAAGGAAAAATGAGTGTGACTAAAGAAAAACAATCACATTTCATTGACTTAGGAACACCTGAAAAAGGTCTAGCTCAGTAAGACATAGAGGCAAGTCCTCCACGTAAGGAAAGTCCTTTTCAATAGGAAAGAGAAAACAGTCCTCCTTTATCAGAATTTGAGTTCAGGCCGAGAAAAACACCTGAGGTAGATTCCACCCAGCAAGAAGCCTATAACTACTTAGAGACCTTGGAGCAATCAGTTGCAGGTCTAAGCACTATATTGCCCCTTGATGAACAGGTCAAATCTTTAAAAGAGGAGGTGTTTGAGCTAGAAGTCCTGAACCGACATATTAAACAAGAAAACGAAGCATTGAAAGAAAAAAGCAAGGTGGACAAAATTGTCCATGACAATACCATGCTTCACTTAGGACTCTGGCAGAAGAAGAACAGAAAATTGAAGAGAAAATGTAAGAAGCTGAGGAGGGCATTGATCAATATGAAATTCAGGTGTTTAGTCAGAAAACCAAGGACAATTTTGGCAGCAAGGAGAAAGAGAAGAAGGCTAGATGTTTTAGCAGAAGCATCTGAGCACATGGATTGAAAAACAATGACAAAGTTTTGGTTGCATGAGGACATGCAACACCTTCACAGTGGGGGTATGTTGAGCCTCAAACCTGCATTTCTTTACACATCCTCTCAGCCTCCTTTTCCTATTCATTTCCTTCTTTTGCCACTCATTCCCTCCATCAAATTGCTCAAATCATTGTATTTTAGGACTTTTTACATGGTTTGCTAATTATGCTAACGACTGTTGTTGCTTTAGAATTTTGGTTCAAAGTGCTGCGTTTTCGCAGCTCACACAGGGTTTCCGCAGCTGATCCCGGTTTCCACAGCCAACCCCGGATTCCACAACTGTTTTATTAAATGATTTGTTCCAGGTGTCCTCCGGGAAGAAGAGCCACATGGGCAAGTTCGTGGAACCAAGGACATGGTGTGTGTCCTTCCAGCTCACCCAAACGGGTCATAAAAACCCGTGGTCAACGAGGAAGCAAATACGGTCAACAGAGGTCATTGGCGGTGGCACGGCTCTGCGTGTTCTGTTATGGAGCACGTGAAGAACAGGTGGCATCTCCCTCAGCCACGAAGACAGTGGGAAACATGAATCCAACAGTAGATTGAATGCCCACAACGACCGTTGCCTAAATCCGAGGACACAGCAAGATTACGTGTTTTTACACAGCTGCTTGAATAGCTTAGTTTTCGTTAAGTTAGTTTGCTTTCCTCTGTTATAAATAAAGCGTCCTTGAACGCTGGATAGTTAGTCGTTAATCTGTTTTGCAAACACTATTGAAACCTCTTTTGTAAAAGCGTTTTATAAGCTCCCCACTGTATTTTACATTTGTTGTTAATCTATGAGAAGACTGTTCTGTTTCTAAGCGTGTAACTGCTCTTTGGATTCGCTGAAGTAGGTAGAGGGCCCCTGTTTGCTGTAGCCACTGTACAGTAGTTTTACTTTTAATTTCTTGCACTTCTTTTTCTGATTTCATGTATATTAATGTACAGTTATCTTTATGAATTGCTGCATTTTATTTTCAACATGTATATTAGTGTACATAAACTTTGAATTCTACTGATTTACATTTCTGCACTTTTGTTCATGACTGATCAGTGTGTTATGCAGGTTTCTTAGGCGAGCCCGGGACAATTTTCTTTCTTTTCTTTTTACAACTAGTGGCATGTGTGATCATCTTGTCTAGGCTGCTGACCTTTATTTTTATGCAGTTTGATTTTCATTAGTATCATTTCTTTTACTTGCACTTTAATTTCTGCTCAGTAGTGATCAAGTTGTTCATTTATTGATGGTTCTTTTTCTATAATCAACTAACTTTATTGGAGCCAAAATATCACTTAGTGCAGCTTGGTTTATTTTGCTTTAAGACTCACATTACTGACCTGTTCATAATTGTTCTCACATGATTAGGAAAAGGTTAAAATAGTGTGATTTGTCTCACTTAAATTTCACATTGATTAGATTAAAATGAAGAGTTAAAATAGTGTAAAGTAGTGTAAAGTAGTTGTTCTTGTTTTTAATTGAGTTAATATAGATTTGATTTTCATTTTCATCAGCAGCAGAGATACTGGGCCGATGCCATTAGTCCTTTATTTGATTTTAAGCTTTGATTTTATTTCAGTTATTGCTCAAGTTTTCTTTTAGAATACTCTTTAAGTTTCAAGAAGTCACCTAGAAATCATCACAATCACCCACATTCACTTGCTTTATTACATCTCCATCACATCACATTAGGAAAGATACAATCAAAAACAAACTAAAAAGATAAAAATGACAAAAGATTAAGAAAAGGTTATCTAAGTACATATAGTACACCTCACTTCATCAGCTTACGAGCCCCGGGTTGACATTTAAAAGTTGCAATTTAGAAATCACTAAATTGACCAAACAAACTGCTTCCCTCGAACTATTCCTGCATCCCCTGCATTTATGCGAGCTTGCCTTCAATTGTTGTTGTGATGGTGAAGGCCTCATTGATCCAAGGCTGAACGCACATCTTCAGGACTGCTTCTTTGTGTTGTGTTACGTCCACCTATTCTTTCAACACTTTGGCTTGTTGCATTTGTGTGAGCCTCTGAGTGAGGGCCATCATCTACACAGTCCCTCTAACATTGTCATACTACTACTGGAGCTAATGCAACTTTTTCTCTAAGCACTGGATGTTGGGGTCCTCATGCAGATACGTGAGGACCTCAAATGACTCCTCCAACATTCTGGTGTAGTCCCTTACTGCACTGCTGATCTCTTCCAGTCTTGATGAAATAGCGCTAAAGTGCTGTTATCTTACCTCTGGAGGGGTGGATAGTTGCACCTTCAACCATAGCTCTGCTATCTGAAGGTTCAGCTCCAGCTGAATCTTAGTCATTTCTTCTCGCGCCTCACGCACCTCTGCCGCTAGGCTATGGATGCGCGCCTTTGTTGGTGTGTCTGCTATGATGGCCAACTCAGTGACCATTTGACAGGCTTCTTCCAGTAGCTGTACCATCTGCCTATTCTGTGACACCACTTCGTCATGTTGCAAGTTCAACTACTCCATGTTCATCCTTTGCTCACTCAGTACTTGCAGTGCGCAGCTCTCCATAGCCCGTAGTTCTACAGTAATCCCATCTTGGAGAACATAGAGCATCTCTCGTGGGAGTGAAACCATGTTGATCCTGATACCTTTTAGTGCGCTAATCGTAGGCCTGTCGGCTTCATTTATCATCACCAGTGCCCCTTCTAGCAGCACTACCATGCTTTTTGTCTACGAGTGTAGCATCTGCTCGGCCGCAGCTGTCCCTATTGAAAGAGTACCCGCCTGAGGAGTGTGCACCTGCAACTCTTGAAGCTGCGCTGTAAGGGCCACCAACAGAATCTGATACTCTTGCTTGAAGCTTTGGAGGGCCTCGGAGGTGATGTCGCACACCGTCTCACTGATGTCGTGCAGATCACCCTTAGTAAGGGTGATCAGGTCAATTGACAACTTTGATGCCTTGAACTTCTTCTGCGGCCTCATTTTCTTGTTTGGTTTTTAGCACTTTATTTGTGTTGACGCAGTTTTTTGGTCTGCGCCGCCCTCCTCTTCCTTTGCTTCTTGCCCATGCGAAGGCAACTCCTAGCCCTCGCGCGCCTTCTCAACTGCCTCCTGTGCTGCTACTACTGCTACCGCTTATTTCTATTATGCTACTGCCTATGTAGCATCCCGTGCCTCCTGCACTTTGGCTACCGCTTCTTCTTGCCTTCTTTTCTTTGCCAAATTCGCCATGCGCAGTTTGGCCTCCTCTTTCTTCTTCTATGCCACAGACTTCTCCACTGCTGTGATGTCTGGGGTGCACCACTCCAGCGGCCATGTCTCCAGTACATTGAAAATCACATCGTCTGTGGCTATGAAGGGTAGCACATTCCATTTCTTGGCCGAGTCCTTGGGCGCTCTGATATATATGCTGTGGAGGTCTACTTTAAATTCTGCAAAACTTTGCAAGCTATTGTAGATAGTGGGTGATAACTATGGCTTGATGTTAATCTCCATTCTGTTGTTCATTTCCATGAACACCTAGAATATCTTGTTGTCACAGATTTGGTTCACGTCTTTCGTGGCCCACAATGATGCGCACTTCTCAGCCTCCGACGGATCCCTGTCAATTGTGGGTAACTGACTATCCTCCGGCAATTCCCCTACCATGAGCACTATTGGATAGAAGAAACCATGCATATTGGAATGTTTTGCCTTGTTCCTGGGCCTTGTGGAAATTTTTTAGGAACTCTTTACATAGGAACACAGACCAGTTAAATTGGATCCCCTCTACACACTGCTCAGCAAGTGCCACCACCAGTGCGGGTACCTCATCTGTGCGGAACTTCCGCATGAGCTTACCTACCAGTATCTGGGTCACAACTTTGATGGCTCTGTTATTGATGTTGGATATTGTGTAGCCCATTTTCTTCTTCACCAACTTGTATTTCTTCTTCATGGCCTCTGGGAGGGCCAAGTCACTGATCTTCCCCTCCGAGATGTCTGCAGGGTCCTCTCCTTTGCATGGAATCTGGGTAATGCGGTGAATCAACTTTTCTGTGATGGGGATGGGCTCCTCTAGCCACAATCACCCACCATGCACCAGGCAGAGAAGCTGCCTCATGAAAAAATTTTCTATTGGGGCGCGGTGGAAGTGTGACATCTAGAGCAGGTTTAGTAATCCTACCTTTTCAACTCAGTGTAACCACTTTTGTAGCTCCAATTCGGTAACCCCCGTTGTGGTGTTCTACTTGGGCTTCATGAGCTGCATGCTCTCTAGGTGAAGGAACTTCTCTTGTTTAGCGAGATCCAAATCTTCAAATTTCAAACTAGGCACTTGTCCCAAGTGAGTGCCCTAAAAAATGATGTCATCTAGGAGAAGCGAGCTCTTGCTCTCATCAAGGTCCTTGGGCACTTTCACCTTCCCCTTCCATGGGAGAATATACTCAGGCAGCTTGGTTGGAAAGTGTGCAGGCTTGGTTTCTTCCTCCATGCCCTTGTCCTCATCTTCTTCAATGATAAGGTCATCTAGGTCTTCCTCCTCCTCGTCGATTTCCAAGTTAACGACTTTCCCTTTTCCTCCATCTTTAACTTGGAGCGCAACAGGTTTTGTGGGGACATACGCACAAGAATCATTGAGTGTTTTTCTTTCTTCGGCCTTGGCATGCATGGTGATTTATGGATTTCCACCACAATCTCGGCACCTTCAGGGGCATCCCCCATAGTCAGGACCTATGCAGCCTCTTCGGAAGTCATCTCTGCAATTTCCGTAACTTCCTTAGATGCTGCCATCATGTCTGTCCAAAAATCTATCACTCATGGAATCAGGGGCTTAATCAATGCTCTGCACAGGTGAAATAGGGCTATGCTCAGAATGGGCGGGGTATACAACAGCTCAATTCACAAATGACCAAGTGTTGTTTGCTGGGCATCCCTTTGTAATTTATAGTGCTTTTGGAATTTCAATTCGATCGTTCCCTCCAAATCCGGTTCATTAATGCTCCCTTGGTGACAGATTTTCCCAAATCTTGTCCATAAATTGCGTCTTAAATTCCTACCACCCACTCCATTTGGTCTCAAGTTGAGCATCACATTGTGAATAGTGACTCCAATGGTCACTTTCCAGCCAACCCGTGCGGCAGTGCAGCCCCCCTTGCGTGGTCGCAGACCTTGTGACACTTTACTCCCATACGCAGCTCCAACATCGTGAAACTCTTGAGCAGAGTAGTTTATAGTCTCACGCATCCTTTCAACTTCCTGGAGTGCTAGTACTGTACTACCCACAGTTAGTCAGGTGGCCATGCCACCTGTATAGGGTTTCATTTAGTCATCCATCAGTTTTGCTGGAACATACCCATCTTTCATTATAACTAGCTGCATTACAGACTTGATCATTGTCATTGTGCCACCATGGTTGATTCGTTTAGTAATATGTGGTCCAATCCAAGGCATCAGGTTGATCAATTCTCAACAATAGTCCCCAAATTCGTCCATGTGATTATGCACACCTTGCTTTGTCATCCTAGGTTCTTTATCAAGAAAATCCTTCTTGATCCCGTCCTCTAGCTTCTTGGCTTCTGCCTCTAGAAGAGCACTTTTATCCCTTAATCTCACCTTATCATTCATCAGTTCTTGGAGCCTAAGGTCACCCTGTCAGATTTCCTCGTCAGGTCCCAAGTACTCTGCTTCATTTAGTTGTGCTATCCCTTCTTCCAAGGTTCCGCGAACTGTTGTATCTGTCGGCGTTGCCATGCATGGAGTAGGAATTTTATGTTCTATGGGGATTACAATGTTCATGCCATGCTCCAGCCTTAGAGGCACCTGCACCATCAGTTTCTTTCATGTAGTCCTATAATCCCATAAAACCGCTGGTATGCGTAGGTCCGAATCAGTACATTGCGTATTGTGGACCTTGTTAAGTGCTTCACATACTTCGTTAAAGGCTTCTATGTGGATAATTGTTTGTGCACTAAGTCTTTCCATACTCTGTGGTTCCAACTGGAGGGGTCGTTCGTGCCATTACCTCACTCATGCAAGCTTACTGACCAGGTCTCCTAACGTGAATACTTTGTGCATCCATGTAGGTTTCAAACCATATACCTATATACGTCTAGATAGGTGGGCATGCGGATTGTTTCATCTGACAATCTTGTCTATTAATCACATTTGAGGCTTCCCAAATTGTATGCGCATCATTCTCCTACATTCGTGCCAATCCCCAAAGCTTCTTTGGTGCGTACCCCACCACCTCAGTGGTGTAGCGTGCAACATCCATTTCAAAGCTTTGAAACGTTGTTGTTCTGGCACCTCTCTTTCAAATCTATTTAGGAAGTCGTCCACCTCACTTAACCCATCATATGTAGGTAGATCCCTTACCTTCATTGATAAGCAGCACAAAAATCTTGTCATCGTGTTGTAGTTCAGTGTGGTTACCTCATGTAACCGGTTCTGCCATCGTTCTATCTCCTTGTCAAATTCCGATGTGTAGGAGCTTTCGTGCTCCCATGAGATTCGTCCATCTGTATTTGGATTTACCCAGTCTTGTTCCCACGCGTTATCTTCTAGATGTATTCCAAATCTTCGTCATTGTCGTAGTCATGCACTAGCTCGATGTAGTGTGATCCTTCTGCAGGGTCTAAGGGTACAACTATGCACAGAGACTTTTTCTCAAAAATCATCTTGCACTTCTTTAGATTTATCACCCCATTCATGTCAGTGGCCCAATCTATTCCCAATAGTGCAGGGTAGGGATTGTTGTCATCAACAGTCTCTATCACTTCGAAGTCTTCTAACGTGCTTGCTCCTTTGATATCCACAATGATTCTTTGCAATCTTCCCATAGGTAGGATCTTTTACTGGTTCGCCATTTGCAATTGGATAGGAGACCATTCCGGCATAGGCCTTCCCATGCGCTCCCATGTCTACTTCGGTAGAATGTTCACATCGGACCCTAGGTCCAAAATCACTTGGTCTATCTCATATTCTCCAATCTGTGCGGTCAATCTCATTTCCCTTCCCATTATCGTTGTGTGCTTCCCGAGCTTTTGAACTATGTGTGGTTCTCCTAGTGCAGCCCCAATGCATCTATTTATGAGTTCCTACAATCCCTTTATAGCCTTGCTGTCACGCAGTAGCTTCATGCATGTTTCCAGGAACGTTGTGAGCATGGATGGGTCCATTTATAGCTCTAGTCTATCTTTGCTTCTTGAAGTGGAGGCATCAGTGAAGCTCTTCTTAGCTTCCAGGAAGGTTTCCTTAGCGTGCTCCAAATCAAACTTTGGTTCCTTTGTTGGAGCTTTTCGAACCCAAGACTTTCTTTGGGCTACTTTCCCTTGTCATCCCCTATTGTAATTCTACATCGGAGCAAAATATTCTCATTAGGGGCTTCCTCGTGTGACTCGGAACTCATCATTTTTAGGTTCTGAGTCGGGGGAGTTTGGAGCGCTTCCTTGTCACACACGCACCCTCACTATCAGTGTGGGACAGTCCTCCATCTCATGATCAAATAATGTACAATATAGACAAGATAGACGCGTAGGATTTGTACAATCATGAGCATAATTTCCCGGCCCTCCGAAATTGTAACATATCAGCTGTCCACGACCTCTTCCAGGTCCTCCTCCACCTCAGCCTTGTCCACACCCCTAAAATCTAGTTCATGCCATCCTTGTGTTCTGGTAAATGGGCCACGTTCTGGCTTGAACTCTGTAGGTAGGAGTTTGATCCATCATTAGCTCATAACTTCTACATGTTTGCTCATCATGTGAAATTACAAAACAACTACTGCGAATTCTGTGTGTACTTCTGCAATAAATGGCAGTTTTCCGTGGCATGTTTTTCTCCCATCTTACAAATCACTCACCATAATGAAAGCACCACGCTTGGTCCTGCTTGTGCCTCTAGTCTCAACAGCCTTGGTCCTCCTCTCATGAGGTAATTCACGAACACTGGGTAGTGGTCCTTGTCATGTCCATGACCCTTGCACTTTACGCACCACACCTCGTCGCGCACTTCTGGGCAAGCTGTCCTGTCTTGTTTCAGACTCTGCATCTCAAGGCACAAGTTTTTCAATTGCACATGAATCTGCTGAGCTCCCAGGTTGGGATCCAGTATCGGGGTCTTGTGCAGTCTCATCATGATCTCCAAGGCCTTGTCCTAAGTTGTTAGCCTCTTTTATGACAACGTGTTCCTTAGATGTGGTGTTAGCGATGCTACAAACCATGCACAGTGTTGTCCATCCGTTAATGTCATATTAGCTTCGCAAATTAGAGACTTCATTCTCTTATCCAACTCCCAAGGGGCCTCACCTAGAAGCATTACAATCTCCTTGAACCCAATGATCGATTGTGTCTTTGATTTCAGACTGCTAAATTCTTTGTTCAGTGCAGCTTGGATATTCGTGATCCCTGCATTAGAAATGTCATTGGAATTCTTAATGTACCAGGTCAGTGTGCAATCCTGTAGAGCTTTGATCAATGTTGCCTTCTTTATATTGTTATCCATGACTTCCTACGCTTCCCATACAACCTTTATCATGAAACAAAACTGGTCTGGATCTTCATTTCATACTCCCTTGAATATTGGTAACTTTATTGCGCTTTCCGTATTGACTCACAGTGGTGGCAGAGATGGTACCGGCGAAGATGGTGGTGAAGATAGTGAAACTAGTGGTGGTGTGGGTGGGGGTGGTATGCATGGAATCGTCTGCCTTATCAAATTGATCAAACTCCTTGGTGAGGCCTTCGCGATCTCTTCTTCACCCCCTCGCGGAGGTGAAATCAAGGGGCTAGTTTCTAGTTCTGCACTACCTTCATTTCTGTAGATTCTCCCACTTTGCATAGCCCCAAACATCAATTTATTCACATAACCCGCTTTTCACACAGTATCATTTTAATCCAAGTGTTCAAAGACTT
Source organism: Pinus tabuliformis (assembly GCA_031772625.1). NCBI lineage: Eukaryota > Viridiplantae > Streptophyta > Pinopsida > Pinales > Pinaceae > Pinus > Pinus tabuliformis. The sequence continues at coordinate 2,000,111,637 of CM062816.1, forward strand.
AATGTACTTACCTTGCAGTCCTTTAAGGAAGCGTCGTTTTGCCTTGCTATAGCTAACTGAAGTATCTACCACGAACTAAGTGATGAATCCTCCTATAATTTATCGAGCTAGTGATCAACAACGCGCACAATCTTGTCCTCAGATGTTTTCAATATGTGCACCAATTCTTGAGTCCACACAATATGTCTATCGACCTTACACCTTCCTTGGCTATTTGCTAGCTTTGCGATCCACTCATATATCTCAGTAGGGAAAGATGCGAAGAAACTTTCATGGATCTCTAAGTATAAGTAGCAGTCTAACCACTCTTCCTTTGATAGTCGTGGATTCTTGTTATCCTGCACCGTGAACTCATGAATCTTCCTATCCAACCAATCTTCAATCTCTTTCTTTGTTGGATTCCAGTGATATGACATTAGACATATCTATGCAAATCACTGTCTCGACAACGAAACCATTTTTTGGCTTGTTGGGGCCTGACTCAGGTTCGGAGTTAATTAGCCAAACAAATCCCTGTACTACCGGCCCTTTCGATAATAATCCATGGAGCGCGAACTGAGGTCTCATCCGAAGTAGTATGGGGGGGTGCTGGAACTAGTTTTTTGCACCCTTGAGATGTCTGAGGGGTTGATTGGGTCCAACTGCTAGTCCTTGCATGCAGGTTGCTTCGTGTACTTTCCTAGCCTTCACACCCAGATAGATTCACCTTCGCGCAGCCCTAACCAGGGGCGTGGGGCTTCCACTCTACACTATTCCCCTAAACCACAGCCAAGATCTTATTTACCTTCTTACACTGGTTATTTATCTTCGTGTAAATAGAAGCCTTGGGTTATATTTATTTATATAGCATATTCATACAAGTTTGCGCAAAACATAAACTTTAAACTTGAAAATTATACCCAACGTAAAGTAGGAAAAGATACAAAAAAATATGGTAAAACTTCTCTTTACGAATTCTTACCACGATTACAGACTTGACCTACCTTGCACACTCAGCTGTAGGGGTCTGCACACTCAGTTGTGGACTACTAGGCCTCTGCACACTCAGCTGTACAGCCTTCTCCTACTCTATGACCCAAAGATACACCTTGCACTTCGACTCAATCTCTTAGAATCATTATGCTTTTCTTGTATCTTCGCTTAGATCTCTTTTACACTTAGAGCCTCACTCTATTTATATAATCTCATGGTCCGTGGACCATGGGTGGATCTTTCAAGCCAACATTACATTTACAAAAACAAGGGCGAACAAACCTATGACTCTATTATGACTTCATGCTTCGCGCCTACATATCACGGAGTCTTTACAAAGGACTTCGTCAAAAATTGGGCTTTAATGCCCAAAAGATGCCTTAGGGGGATTCCATGCCCAACACCATACCTCTTGTGGAGTCTTATCCTCCAGCAGTGATGAAGGTGATCTATTGACTAGGTAACATGCTGTCTCCACCACCTTTTCCTAGAATTCATGTCCTAACCCAACACCACTGAGCATGCTTCTTGCCCTTTCCATCAACATCTTGTTCATTCTTTCTATAGCTCCATTTTTCTTAGGTGTATATGGAGTAGTCTTCTACTTGCTATACTACACTTCTTATACAATTATTCAAATTCCTTACTACAAAACTCTCCACCATTATCTGTCCTCAGCACCTTTATCTTCTTCTCTCTCTAGTTTTCCACTAGAGCCTTAAATTATTTAGACCTGTCAAAGACTTTAGATTTCTTCTTGAGGAAATATATCCATGTATTCCTTGAGAAGTTATATATAAATGATACATAGTACATAGACTTACCTAGTGATGGAACCTTCATAGGTCCAAATACATCACTATGCACAAGCTCTAATATCTGCTTCACCCTCTTCCCGAACCATCTTGCAGGTATCTTTTTCAAACACTGTTTTTACACCTACATCATCTAGCTTGCTTATAGAAATCAGATTTCTAGCCAATGCTGGAATATACAGAACAACTGGAAGTGTTCTAATCCTTCCACCTTGAAACTTCAACTTCAATTTTCCACAACCAACGATTCTAGCCTTCCTATCATCCCCCAAGAAGACATCACTACCATCATATTTATCATACTTGCAAAACCACTCTCTATGGGGAGTGAAGTGAAAGGATGCACCTGAGTCAATCAACTGTGCCTCATGATCTACATGTGTACTTGAAGAAGCCAAGTATACATCCCCACCTTCATCTGAGGTGGTTTTTGCCTCTGCAGAAGGATCATCATCAGATCCCTTTCCTTTGTTAGAAGCTTTAAATTTACTGTCCCTTTTGTAGTGCCCTTCCTTTTTGCATTTCCATCACACCACCTTTATAGGTTTTCCTGGAGATTTAGATCTCCCTCTATATTTATATCTCCCACTCATTGACTTATTTTTGTTTTTTTCTAGGACCGTCCTCGTGCAGACAAGGCATCACCATTCTAGCTCTCCATATTTTTCCATCTCATCTCCTCTGTCAGCAAGGATGATACTATTTCATCAAACTGCAAGGTAGTTGCATTGCTACCTATTGCAATAACCAAACTATCCCATTAATCTGGTAGAGAACACAACAAATTGATGCACTTATCTTCATCTGAAATTTTAATATTTACAGATAATAATTGACTTACCACAGTATTAAATGCTTTTAGATTCTTTGTCACCAATTCTCCATCTTTCATCCTCAATTTATATAGCTTTTTCTGTAGGAACAATTTATTGACCAGAGACTTAGATTAGTACAAAGTCCCTAACTTGTCCCACAAAGCCTTTGTCGTAGCTTCCCCTGATACATTCACCAATACTGAGTCTGAGACACATAATCGTATTGTGCTCTTTGCCTTCTGATCCAAATTCTTCCATTCTTCATCATAGACTGCCGTTGGTTTAGTACCTAAATCTACTGTGATCCACTGATATTTATCCACCAACAGATCCTCCATCTTGAGTTTCCACAACTCAAAACTCTGACCATTAAATTTATCGATCTTTATCTTTCCATTGCTTGCCCTCTTCTTTCACCACCAGAATCAATCCTGCGGATCTCTCACTAAATAGGGTCTACCAAAGGCCCGAGCAAAACCCCTTAGCAACCAAGGTGTCCCCTTGAAGCCAAAACAACTCTGATACCAAATGTAGGTTTTAACCCCATTCAAAAATTACCTGCATACGAATTCTTAAAACACAGAAAATAAAAAACGTGAGAGCATAACACATAAAACAAATATACACAAAGATTTTCCCCTAGATCCCAAAACCGGGACTACCAGCTTGATTTTCCATTATGTTCCTTTTAGTGTTACAATACATATATGTACGTGCTAAAGCATCCAATACCATGGACTGAAAAACATCGTACCCAAAACCATGTGTAAAAATCATGCACAAAACCATAGGTAGGTTCTCCCCACCTAATATAGGGTCGAAAAATATTTCCCCAGGGTGCTGCTCCAGACCCTGTAGAGGGGGGCTACCCACCCCCCTCAACCTCCCTGGATAGTGGGGGCTACTGCCCCCCTGTTTCACAATCCATGCAATGAGGGGGAGCTTCGGCCCCCCTTTAGCCCCCTAGTTAGCTAGGGAGGCTAGTCATGGAAAGAATATAACACAACCCAAAAAACCAGACCCCAATCTCAGTGACCTTGCTCTACTACGCAGATTTTGAGGCTATCCTCTGGGGTAGCCTACACTGCACAATCCTAGAAACGATCCAGGTGACTGTCTCCCAGAAATGTGCAGAATTTTTCCCAGGACCCAAACCAATCTACGCCTCCCATAAGTTCACCCATCAAGCCTCCCTCTGATCAACCCGAAAAATCAACTTGAGCTATGACCTAGGGCTACACTGATCCACAAAACTGCGTAGAAATTTTCTAGCTTGCCTACCTTTCACTGCCTACAGAAACTACTCAAACATGTCGGACATGCCTCTGCTTCTTATCACTGCACTGTCCCAAAAAATTACACATATCTAATAGGCAACCCTCTACTAGCCTTCACTTCTCTCCCTCAGAAAATTGCGCATTTTTTACTCTCACCTACCCTATTTCCCTGCTCTGCACTTAGCCCACAAGATCAACCACAATCAATTCAAAATTATGAATCCTATTAATATAGGACCCTAACAATGACTCCACATGGGGATGGCATTTCCTGGTGAAATGTCAAGAACTCTAAAGATCAGTAGCCTTTGAATTGTGATTGAAGTTACCCTGTAAACTATCCTTCTGTGTTTCTAGATTATTGATACTTATGATGGTGAACCCTTCAAAGCCCAGGGCCTTCTCTCCGAGCTTCAACTTCAAAAGATTCCCATCCAATCCAATATACACTCTACAATGTTATGTACAATGAAGCAAAGTGAACTATGGTTAATCTGTGGAAAAATAGTGCTTCTTCATTCTACCATTGACAGGTCCTCCTAGTAGATCTGATCCATCTCTCTCTCTCAAGAAGAATGCATTGTTACCCCTGTAACCATAAATGACATAAGGCCCTTTCCATAAGAATTCAAATTTGCCATGTTTTCCTTTGTCTTATCTTCTTGAATCCCACATAAGAACTTTGTCACCTATGTAAAAATCATCATATTTGGTCTTTTTATCAAATTTCTTTTCGATTTTATCCTGGATTACCTGTGACTTTACATATACTTCTTCTTTGGTCTATTGCAAGTGTATGGTCTGATTTATCCTTCTCTGGATATCATTTGGTTCTACCTGCAACTCCTGGATGATCTTCATCACTGGAACTCCCAAAGAGGATGGAAAAACAACATCCATCCCATATACTAATTGATAGGGAGATGTGCCAATGGAATTCTCGGTAGTTAGTCTATCTGCCTATAAGGCATTGACCAACTTTTTGTTGTCTTCCAGTAATTTCTTAATGGTATTACCGGGCTCTTCCTGGAGAATTCTGCAAGTGCATTACCTTGAGGGTAATATGCAATGGAGTGACCAAGCGCGATATGATATTTGTTACAGAAGTTTATCATTCTCTTGGATTTAAAGGCAGCTGCATTATCAATAATGAGTTTTTGGGGGCATCCAAATCTTGACAGGATATTATTTTCTAGGAATGAAATAATGACAGTGTCTGTGGCTTGTCTAGAAGGGATGGCTTCTATCCATTTGGTAAAATAATCAGTGGCTGTCAAAATCCACCTATGCTGGGCTAAGGAGGTTTGGTGTATTTCTCCAATGAGGTCTAACCCACATTGTTCAAATGGTGTTTCTGTGGAGATTGGTTTAAGAGGCAAGGGTAAAAGTTTTCTCTTCCCCTCAAATATCTGACACTTATGATAGGAGGTCACATGTTTTTTAACATCTATAAAAAGAGTGGGTCGGTAGAAACCAGCCCTCGGGATTTTGTCAACAGTAGTTTTCCAATCGAGTGTCCTCCACAATCCCCTACATGAAATTATTGCATAATTTTATCATCTTCACCTTTCAGTAAACAGTTCAAAAGAATACCACTATTGTCTCTCCAAAACAAAGCATTATCTATGATACAATATTCTAATGACTTCATTTTCAAAAATATAGCTTTAGTTCTTGTAAAACTAGGAGGAGCTTGTAAGTTTAGTGATACAAATATGATATTTGCATACCAAGGTGAATCTGTAAAAGGTTCACTTATTTGTGGAGTCGCCATCTCTTCCTGGTCATCAAGGGCACCAATGAAATTTACATCTAGGCCATGATAGTTCAATTCAGCCATGAGTTTGGCTAAACCTTATCCTTTGATAAGTTTATTAGGCTTTATTCCTATGTCATATTCCAATATAGTGGCAATCAATTTTCCTCTCTTTCCTTCAGGCCTATTTTGTGTCAAAATGTCCTTAAATACTGAGTTTGCAACATAAGCAATGATGTGAGAATACAGAATGTATACTTTGAAATATTTGATGGCCTTTACTAAAGCTAATGCTCGTGTTTCCATAATATTGTATTTGAGTGTGGCATCTCTTAATGATTTATTGAAAAATGAAATTGGTTGTTCATATCCTTGGTCATTCTTTTGCAACAAGACTTCTGCAATGGTGTGTTCTGAAGCAAAAGAAAAAATTATAAAGTCTTTCTAAAAATCAGGATTTATAAGGACTGCAGTTTTGGTTAAGGATTCTTTGATGGCTTCAAAGGACTGTTTGGCCTCCACTGTCCATTTAAGTGTTGAGTCCTTTTTTAACATGTTATTTAGTTCTCTAATCAATTTTGCTAAATTTGAAATGAATCTCTTAAGAAAATTTATCTTGCCTAAAAATGACTGTAACTCTTTAATGTTTCTAGGATGGGAAATGGTAAAAATGGCATCTATTCTAGAAAGATCTATTCTAATTCCATCTTTCAATATTATATGTCCCAACAGTTTACCCTCTTCTAAACCAAAGAGTGTCTTTTTGGGATTTAAAGAAATCCCAAATTTCCTACATTTGATGAAATCTCTTCTCAAACAGTCTAGATGTTCATTATGAGAATTAGAAAAAACAATGATGTCATCTTGGTATACTACTAGGAAGTCATGGATCTCCTTGGAAAAAGCTATATCCATAGCTCTTTGAAATGTCGATCCTGCATTCATTAATCCAAAAGGCATCTTCAAATACATGAACGTACCCCAAGGAGTAGTAAATGCAGTGTTGGATTGGTCGTCCATTTGAACTAAGATCTGATTATATCTAGAAAATCCATTGAGCAATGAAATCCTGGATGAGCCTACTACCCTCTAAAGGATATGGTCCATTTTTGGTAGAGGGTAGTTGTCCGTTAATGAGACCTTGTTTAAATTTCTGAAATCAACACAAAGTTTGATTTCTCCAGTCTTTTTCCAAGTAGTGACTAAGTTTGAATTCCAATCTGAATACCTAATGGGAGCTATGATTTGAGCATCATACATTCTTTTAACTTCTTTCTCAATAGATGGCATAAGAACTGGGTTAATTCTCCTAAGTTTATGTTTTAAAGGTTTATGATCTTCTTTTAGAGGTATTTTGTGATGAATTATGCTGGTGTCATAAGACTTAAAGTCTTCATAACTCCAGGAAAAAACATCTTGGAACTGTTTAAACAGATTTATATATTTAACCTTTTCTTCTAGAGGTAAGGCTTTTGATATTTTAAAGAGTTTTGGTTTTTCCTTAGTTCCTATGTTACATTCTTCTATGTCTACTCTTAAAGGTTCCATTTTGGGTTTTCTAGCTACATTGTTCGAGTCAAACAAATCTTCTAATGGGACTAATCCCTTAGGCAAGAAATTATTTTTAAGGTTTAGAATTTTAGGATCATCATTCATTATCTCTTCTATCTCTACATTTTCTAAGCTATTTATTTATACTTTAGTGAATTTAGTGGGTTTACCTATATCTAAAATATTTACATCTATGCGACTATCTATATCACTATCCACGTTATTTTCTACTGTACAATCTGTATCTATTTTACATTTCTGAAACTCACCTTCAGCATTCTTGAAGTTATAAATCTGAAAATCCTAGGAGAAAATATGCCATTAGTTCAAGTTGCCTGGTATAACGGGCCTATGTCTCACTTCTACAGTCTAATGATGGTTGGGTTGAAAGGGAAATTTGCATGTACTAGCAAAAGTGGCAAGACTGTGCACTTGCATATTTTGTTTTTTAGGAATGACAACAAATTCTATTTCCAGGAGGTCTTTAATCAAATATAGGACAGACTCCCTGTATTGACTAAGTCTAGGATTGTTTACAGAGTATTCACTATTAATTTGTTTGATAATCAATTCTGAGTCTCCAAGTATCAAAATTCTTTTGGCTCCAAGTTTTCTAACCAGTTGTAACCCTAAGATTAGGGCTTCATATTCAACCATGTTATTGGTACACTTGAAGTTTAATCTGAATGCATGTCCCTCAGAATGATTATTATCCATATTATGGATACACACTTCTGCACCAGCCCCTAACCTATTCATAGATCCATCAAAATCTAGATGCCATAGGGACTCATGAAAAATGTTCTCACTATCAGTTGTTTTGTATTTTAGTTCTTTAGCTGTGATTTGATTATTGTCATGTTCTAAATTGTACAAGATGAAAGAGTCCATATCAGAATGCATGGAGTATATGGGAAATTTTTGTGGTTTCTCAGCACTACTCACCATTTATTTCATCAAGGTCTCTCTATATAATTTCCTCTACTGGCCAAAAATAGATATGGTGGCATAAGACATATCTAACTGTAAGGATCCTTGCAATGCTTCTCCCCATGAGCGAGATAACAACATTCCATATTTGGGTTGGATGTTTGCAACTACTATGTCCATTACAATACTTTTAGTTGGGCATTGGACTAGAGTTAGATATAAATCCTTGATCAAACCAAGGCATTTAACTTGGCTAGAGTCGAAGGAAAACAAGTCCTTATATGTTCTAGTGATGTCTAAGTTTAGTCTCTCCATGATTGCTTTTGGCATCAAATTATGGGATGCCCCTGAGTTTAACATAGCATTATGTAATATTTTGTCATGAATGTTTAGGCTAATGTAGAAAGGAGGGATTCCCCCTTGCTGATGAGTACCATTCACCTCAGAGCCAAACAATAATTCAGGTTGATCATCATTCAAATTGACAGCATCTTCTCCCTCTCCTATATTTAAAGTTTCAATTATCTGTGATCTATAGGATTCATTCTTTACTAATTCGGTCAAAGGAACTGATATCTTTAAGTTATCTATTTAAGTTTTGATGTTGAAAGGGATCTGAGGTTTGCTTGTTTGGATGAGATCTTCTTTAAAAAATCTAGTCTGTGTGTTTTCATCTTGTTTTTCAATACTAGGCATTTCAGTCCGCGTTTTAGCTGTTTTGTGTTGAATTCTCTTGTTTGGATTGATTTCAGTAATTGTTTCAGTTTGAGTTTCAGTGGAGGTTGTATCTACAATTTTTGGGCAGAAGTCTCCGGTGTTCCCCTAGGGAGGATTTGTAAGACTTTAGTGATAGGAGCTTCTATTACTTTCTTAGTTTGGGTTTGGATTGATCTCTTAATTAGAGCTTCATTGTTCTTTTTACTTCTTAAGCTATATTGTTTGTGTACCTCATACATAGCTGACTCATATCCCTGTTTAAAGTCAAAGGATTCACCAAATTCTAACTGCAACTGTTGCAGCATGTAGAACTCCTGTTCTTCTTGAGTAAGAAAAAAAATATCTTCATCTTTGATTTCTAGTAAGTTTATCTAGGTATCATCCTCTCCTTCATGGATCTGTGGACCCTTAGCATAGTTCTCTTGGAAGGGGGGCCTAATTTGTTGATCTGGTACAACATTCTTTCCAGTGTTAGGGTTCTTTCTAAAGTTGGGGTTTCTTATTGGGGGTGGTTGTTGATTCTCCCATTGAGTTTTCCTTTCCATGTTCTCTAATATATCCATTATTCTCTATACACTCTTGGCTAGACTATCTATTTTTCCATCAGAAGTGGAAGTTTCCTGTTTAATTATAATTCTCTTTTCATTTCTCATTCTGGCTTTCTTAGATAATAGGTTGGCCTCTACACTAACAACATTGCTTTGCATTTGTTCCAATGTTTTAGGGTTTATTTCCCTTAATTGGTATGACATGTCAGTGTCAAAACCATCAGGGAATTTAATTAATGCTAGGTCAGGTGGAGGCTTAATATTAGTTGGGATTGCATTGTAAATATTATTGAACCTAGTACAATAATCTTGGACTGACTCATTAGGAGCTCTTCTAATGTTGTCATATTCAGAAAGTATTTGCAGAGGGTTTTTCTTTCTCTCCCATCTATCAATGAATAATCTATGAAAATTAGCTAAGTCTGCAATATGATGGGCATCTAAAGCTTTGGACCATTTCTTGAAATCCCTAGTTAATATTTAGGCTAAAAACCTCATTTGTACATTTTATTCATCTATCGCATGCAACTCAAAATAGTGAGTCATATTGTTCACATGTTGTTGGGAAGTGTACTGACCAGTAGCATCAAACAAAAATATTTTGCTCTGATAATCTTGGGGCATTGCATGGATTTTGGCAGGTGAAACTAGAGGTGCATATCGGTCTACCATGGCTGAGATTCTAGTTTGACTAAGGGGTAAAGAAGTGGTGCTTGAGGAAGGGCTTGAACTTGATGGAGATGAGCTAGATGATGATGAGGATTAGAATGGTTAATGAATTACTGGTTTAGGGGAATGGATTGTGGTGGATACTATAGGTGAGTTGTGGTAAAACAAGGTGTATTTAAAATGAGTGAAGATTGTGTAGAAACTTCATAGGTAGCAACTGTGCGGATAGCAAGTTCAACAGATTGTTGAAGGTAAGCATCATATATATTGCTTATCAATGTAGATGTTAAAGCTTATAACTTATCAAAAGTGTCCAAGACAAATTTATCTAAATTTGGATGGATAATCACCCTTTTTGATTCAATGAGTTGAGTAAACTCAGGGTCTAACACTGTTTCATGGATGGCATTCTCAGATTTAGTTCTAAATAATGAGAGGTCAAATGACAAATCAAAAGGGAGTTCCTCTAAAGTTGACAACTCCTCAGGGAGTGAATTTTCTTTAACTAACTGGCTACTCCTTGCCTGGGTTTTCTTAAAATTCTGTGTGGGTGATCAACTATGTTAGCAGGGTTTGGATCTGGATTTTCCCTGGTATAGTGAGTCTTCTTAGGAGCCAGAATTTTAACTTTTTTCACTATTTTTATGAATCTTTTGAAGAACAAATTTTGAAAATGACCTTAAGGGGCTTAAGATTAAATCTAAGGTTTCCTTAAAATTTTATAAGATGGAGGGTTGAAGTTCCCAATATGGTTGCCAATGATGTTATCACTCCAAAATTTCTTATAAGTTGTTTGGAAAAAGAAATGATAGAGGTAACCACTAACCAACTTTGGAGATCAGGATCTAGCCTTCCTGATCTCAGAGAGGGCTCTCTCTTTTTTATTTAACTTTGTTTTAGTTAATTGGTTTTAGGTTAGTTATGATTGTGCTAGGGTTTTTGATTTGAATTTTGGTGGTGGGATCACTTATATGAAAAAGGATTATCTTTTACCATTGGGCTATGGGGTCAAATTTTAGACAAACTGGACTAGATCAAGCTTTAAAAAAAGTGTCGATAGGGCAAGATAGGTGAGTTATTACAAATATCAAAGGCTGGATGGTGAAGTAGTTTCTAATTGGATCTAGGGAGCAATTAAGGGTTCCTTAGGCCAGATTATGAAGAGAATGAAAGAGGTCAACCGAGATGGGAGAGAAATTAAGGGTTCTCAAATCTAGATATCATAGGAAAACATACAAATGACTAACTGTGAAAAACAAAGTGTATTTAAACAAGTTCTGAGTTATATTTCCAGTTAATTCATTCAAATTTGAATAACATTTAAGTTTATGAAACACATAAGAAAATAACAAAATCAGACAAATAAAATACTTCACTGCAAATAGCTCATCTCATGAATGTTCTAGTGCAATCCTTTTATTACTTGCTCTAGTCTGTTGACTTGAAAATTGATACAATTACCCTTTGGTTTAAGATAAAAATAACTTTACAAATGTATAGCAATCCACCTCAATAATTCGAATTGTGAAGTATTTATACAAAAATAATTTACAAAATATATCAAATTGCATTGAGAACTAATCTAGGAAGAGAAAATATCTTCATACTAGAAGATAGAGACATCTATTGGACTGTCGTTTGTTGTCGCTGTTATTTAGGTTCTAATATCTTTTATTATTTTATCTTTTGCCCTTTAAGTTGCTTGGCTATTTGGTCTTCACGTTGGATGTCATATTTACTTATGACCTTTCATCTGATACACTTTCATCTGATACTCTTTGACCTTGTCTCTTGTCAATACCCTTTTACTGTGATCTTTTACTTTTTACTATACATTTATATTTTTACTTTGTTTTTGCTATAGTAAATCATTGAGTTTTTCCCACGTCTCAGCATCTGGTAATTGGATATTGAGATTTTTTTGGTATATCTCATTTGCCTCTGTGTATTTGGAAAAAGTAGGCCGATTGACCAAAAGGTGTTTTACCTCATGCTGGAGGTAAAACAAGTTTTCAAAAGTTTGGTATAATACTTTTCCTGTTGGAATGCCCCTCATGGATGAAGTGTTTAACTGATCTTCTTATTGTAATCTTCATGTGTCATTAGCTTATCATTTATAACTAAGGGATTTCGTAATCCCTTTTTCCTCAAAAGTTTGAACTTAACCATGAACCTGTCAATGGACAGTTGCATGGTTTGACACTTATCCTCCAAGTTCAACATCAAATTTCTCTTTGTGAGGACTCTTTTGACTTCCAAAATTGTAAATGTCCTGTTAGGTATCTCTAGTTCTTGTAGCTCATACTTGTTCTTGGAGTTGAGGAAATGTATGATTCTTGCAGCTTCCTCTGGCATATCTCCAAGTTCTTCTTTGACTCTCTGAATGGCTTCTGTAGTCTGCTTTATCAATTCAATCTACTAAAAAATAACCTGAATGGATGGCCAAATATCATTGACAGAGTCAATAATATGACCAAAGTTGTTCCTTAGCCTAACCTAGAGGTTCATTCAGTGTCAGCTCTTTCTCCAGGCTTTTGATTCTTTCATTCATTCTTATGGCCTTCTGTTGTTCTTCTCTGTGCATGATTTGGGACAGTTTGTAATCTATTTCTAGGCTGGTGACTTTTTCCTTAAGTCTATTCATCTTCATGGTCTGAATGGACATTTCTTCCATTGCTTTGACCAGCCTGTTTGCTTCATCACCTATAGAGCATGCTGCTATCGATCCTGTTGCTGATGTACTCGATGTAGATGCTGGTAGTGCAATGGCCATTGGAGCAGTGGGAGCTAAAATGCTGCCAATGTAGAAGGTAGAGAAGTGGAAACTATTGGAATGACAATTGCTAGAACATCATCAAGACTATCTTGTTTGAGATGCATCAAGCTATCCAATCCTTTCTCCATCTCCTTCAACTGATCATTCAGTTGCAGCACTAGGTCCATCATCTCTTCATGGTTGCTCTGACTTTCTAGGACCTCCTTTGCCTGTGGGTGCTGTGAATGAGGTAGATTAAGCTGTTTCTTGAGGGTTGCTATGTCCTCATTCTTCTTCTTGATAATCCATTCAGTAGCCTTAATATCACTTGGATCATGGCCGAGTTCAATGACCAAGTCCTCCAAGGAATTTATTCTATTATTTTTGGCCTATGATGAGGCCTTTTCTAGTTTTTATTGGGTTGTCACATTATCCAAGGAATCCTACAGCTTGTGGGTAGCCATGGCCTTTCCTATAAGGCTGGAGTAAATAATTTCTCCAACCTATTTGTGTAACTCTATCTGATCAATAGGATGAACATCCCCAGCCAATACCTCAACATTTGTTTTCTTGTAGTCTACTGAGGTCTTTGGTTGCTGAATAGTGGGTTGCAGAAATGACACCTGCATCTTTCCTGCTTTGATGTCAAAGGCTGACATCAGTCTGGTCTGGTTCAGTGGTGTAAGCTTGAGGTATTGGGCATATGTTTCTGCTTTCAACTTTTCATTCCTCATCCTTATTTCCTTGAATCTGTCTTTGATATCCTTTTCCCTGTGAGCTTGCCTGACAAAGGAAGAAACCTCCATACTCTATTGTCTCTCTATCATTTGTGTGTTGGAGGTTGATGGCGTTGTGCTTCCCCTGATGCAACTGTTCCTTTACTTCTCTGTCCCATTGTCTCAAAATTAGTTATTTCCTCCAAAACAATGTTTTCCTCATGTTCAAACACAGGATTCAATTTAGGCCTCTTTCTTAGCTCAAAGAGCTCATTAGTAATTTCCATGGCAGAGCTAGATCCTTCTTCCCTGTTCCTTATGAATTTTTCTCCTCATTGACTGGGGTCTGAAGCAGAGGATGAACATTCATTGGTTCTCATAATTTTGGAACCTGTAGGAAATAGCTCTGGTCAATTTTTTTTTCTAGGTTAATCATTGTGTTCTCAACATCCACAACTGTGCTGTCCATATCAATCAATGTGTTATCCACCCACTCAAAATGGTTAGAAGAATGTTCAATGTCTGGTCTTGGTTGGTGGATGTAAGGTCCCAGCTTGACCTTAAGTCTCATCTTGTTAATGACCCCATGAGGGTCACACTACCATATGAAGTTGTTTCTAAACTTCATCTGTTGTAGTAACCTATCGACCTCTGGTCCAACCTCTCTATTGTTGTAAATGAATGGACCCAATTGGTTTTTTACCTTAAATTCGGATTTGTTCCTAGAATATAGGAAGTGGACCTCATCAGAATTTATGATTTCTCTGAAATATTCAAGGGAAAATATCCTCATAGGGAGGTATTTTGGTAATTTGTAAGGGGCTAACTGACAACCATAAACTCTGATCTCAGTGTGGTTATAATAGAGGTACCAGTCTCCCACCTTTTTGTTCTTTTCCAATTGAAGCACTCTTTTGATTCCTTAGCTAATTCTAGGTTGAGTATTAGAAGTCAACAAGTTCATGACTAGGTACACAAAGGATTCTATGAAATCTTTGTAGGTGAATGCTATGGAAAACTTCAGAACCAAGGGTGTCTAGTAGACCACTAATCTCTCCTTTCCCTTGGTGTCCAATTTCTGGATGATCACAGGGAACTTGTCTGTCTGGTAATAAATAAACATATAAAACAACATTGCAGAGTATTTGAAAACTATTTCAGTGGGCAGTCTAGTGAATTGTTCATGCATTCTGTCTGCAATGAACTGAGCATAATCATACATGATAGCAGGAGGCTTGCCTGGAGTGAAAATGGACAGGAAGGCCAGGATGACCTCATCCACATGCTCATTTAATGTGTATCCTGGGATGCATGAGAGCATGGTGATTATGCGTCTGCCATTTTCTGAGAAAATGGTGGCAACATAGGGTGGGGTATCTTTAGGAGTGTGGCGGTCTTCAATGATAAAAATTTTGGAAAATTTTCATGATTTTTACTTGGTCTAATGCGATGTACAAGTCCAATAAGTTTCCAATGGATAGAGGGGTCAAATTAGGGCTAGTGTAGATTTGTAGCATTTGGTTGATTGACTTAGGTGTAATAGTGAACAACAACTGCTGATTTGGGGCAACAATAGCCCTTTGGCTAGGGACATAATAGGCATGAAAATAATGTACAATATTTGGGAAAGGGTGAACTTCTGGGAATGTGTATTTGGGTAAATTTTTATTCCCAAAGGTTGATGTCATTTGCATGGTTCAAGAAAATGTCCTTACTCCAACAGTGGAGCTTTAGAAGGTGGGCATGAGTTACAATATCTTTCATTTGGAAATCCCTGTCTACTAGGGCCAAATAGTCAATGTGCAGGTGAGGGTTTAATACATGCCTAACATCTAGAGAGGTTTGGGCAACCATCTTATGGGGAAAGGTGTGAATTGGGCTTGCACAGACTATAGAAGTGAAGCCTAAACAAGTCTGGTGGAGTGAAAGGGCAGTTTGCAGGTCTGAAAAAAGGGTTTAGGTATTCAAGGGGGGAAATACTCTCAATTTAGGGAAAATTAATTAAATTAAATCAATTTAACTTTTGAATTCATTGTACATTTTTAAATTTGAGAGGGTTTTTCTGGTTTCTTGTCAAATACCTGGAAATGGTGATATAGGTTGCAACTAGTTTCAATGGAAGCTACAGAGGGTACTATGGCTTTAGCTGTGCACTGGATGGATGAAATGTGTGTCCGGAGCGTGTTCGGGAGGTAGTTGGTGATCAAATTTGGTTGTAGAGGCTGAAGGTAGTGCAAGAAGGATTAGGAAGCTTTCATAGTGCAAATGACTAAAAAGAGTGAAAATGAGAGTCTTTGGCCTTTTAACCGGCAACAGTTAGAATTTGGTGTAGAATTTCATAATGAACAGTAGGTGGTTTCTGCTTTTTGGTTGGGAGGTGGTTTCGGGGGCCATTACATCGCTTTTGGTAGTCGGGCAGTATATCCCTGAGAACACATGAGTTTGCCAAGTGTTGCCACGTAAGTGAAGAGGGCCCGAGAAAAACTACAAATCTCGTGTGCTCTCGGGAGGGTAAAGTTAGGCAAGGGAATTAGTGCGATATGGATGCACGCTGTCAGATCTGGGGATGGTAGATTGGACCGCTGTCACATAGTGGAGCTACATAGGGGGAACTCGGGCAGAGATTTGCAGGACTCGAGGGATTAATTACAATTGATTTATAATTAATTAATGAATAAATGGGGATTAAAATCTAATGAACGGGTTATGGAGTGGGACCTAGGTTAAATGCAGTGGGATTTGTTAACCGCACCAGGTTGGTAGCATAAATGGGTTTTATATCGAGAAAATGTGAATTGTGGAGAGTTAATTAAATAATGCAGAGGGGGGGAATAAAACTTAGGGAAAGGGGGGTTTTTATGGGTTTTTAGGAAAAATAGGGAAATTAATAAGGGGAAAATGATTTTTTCAAAGGGGAATGGGTTTCACACTAGGGAAAAGGGGTTTTGGGTTGGGAAATGAATTTTGGAGGGTAATTTGCTATGGAAATGTGTGAAACCAAGGGGAAAGGGTGAAAATGAAGGGAAAAGGGCATTTTAACAATAAATGATGGGATAATGGAAAAATTAGTAAGCATGTAGTGGGGATGAAATGAAAGGAGGGGAAGTTAATAAAATCAGCTTGTGAACATCCTTTCACTTTCATAACTGCTCATGCACACTGAAAAACATGATTAAGCATTATAAATTTTCTTATGCTTCAGTCAACTTTGTACTTCTGCAGCCTTTCTTCTACTTACCCTTTAGTTACCCTAACATTTTTTCTTCACTTTATTGGGTGCATTTAAGCTAGAAGACACTTTCTTTCCTTTCCCTTTTGAAAATTAAACTATCTAATTCTAACCTTATATCTTCCAATGGCTCAAATTAAGCTTATGAGAACATTTTATTCCTCTACCTAACTATTGATCTGCCAAGATTAAACAGTTTGGTTAGATCTTTGTTCTCTAACTATAAACAGGAAATTTAAAGCATGAACTAGTCAAGATTAAATAGTTTGACTATCATGGGTTGTGGCATTTATGACAAGCTACACACAACAGTTATTTTGCACTGTAAATTAAAAAGGAGTGGCACTTAGACTTGCACACTTCCATGATCTGTTTTTGTTTGGGGTTAATATATTTTCACTTTTTTCATCTTTTCTTATTCTTTTTTTCCTTTGATATTTCTTTTAGGACATACCCTCTTTACATTTTTTAATTTTTAATATGGAAAACATTTTGCAAAAAGCAAAAGTATGTACAATATTACAAGATCTACCACAGTTAATTCAAAATTATGAATCTATTAATATAGGACCCTAACAAAGGCTCTACATGGGGATGGACTTTCCTAGTGAAATGTCAAGAACTCTAAAGATCAGTAGCCTTTGAATTGTGATTGAAGTTACCTTGTAAACTGTCCTTCTGTGTTTCTACATTATTGATACTTATGATGGTGAACCCTTCAAAGCTCAAGGCCTTCTCTCCGGGCTTCAAATTCAAAATATTACCATCCAATCCAATCTACACTCTACAATGTTATGTACAATGAAGCAAAGTAAAGTGAATTGTGGTTAATCTATGGAAAAAATAATGCTTCAACATTCTACCATAGACAGGTCCTCCTGGTAGATCTGATCCATTTATCTCTCTCAAGAAGAATGCATTGTTATCCCTGTAACCATAAATGACATAAGGCCCTTGCCATAAGAAGTCAAATTTTCCATGTTTGCCTTTGTCTTCTCTTCTTGAATCCCACTTAATAGCTTTATCACCTATGTAAAAACCATCATATTTGGTCTTTCTATCAAATATCTTTTTGATTTTGTCCTGGATTACCTGTGATTTTATATATACTTCTTCTCTAGGCTGCTGTAAGTGAATGGTCTAATTTATCCTTCTCTGGACATCATTTGGTTCTACCTGCAACTCCTGGATGATCTTCATCACTGGCACTCCCAAAGAGGATGGAAAAACAACATCCATCCCATATACTAACTGATAGGGAGATGTTACAATGGACTTCTTGGTAGTTAGTCTATCTACCCATAAGGCATTGACCAATGTTTTGTTCCATGCCTTTTTGTTTTCTTCCAGTAACTTCTTAATGATATTGACCAGGCTCTTATTAGAGGATTCTACAAGTCCATTACCTTGAGAGTAATATGCAATGGAGTGGCCAAAGGTGATATGTTATTTGCTATAGAAGTTTATCATTCTCTTGGATTTAAAGGCAGTTGCATTATCAGT
The DNA here is from genome assembly GCA_031772625.1 of Pinus tabuliformis. Lineage (NCBI taxonomy): Eukaryota > Viridiplantae > Streptophyta > Pinopsida > Pinales > Pinaceae > Pinus > Pinus tabuliformis. The sequence goes on from CM062816.1 coordinate 2,000,129,890, forward strand.
AATGAGCTTTTGGGGGCATCGAAATCTTGATAGGATATTATTTTCTAGGAGTGAAATAATGACAATGTTTGTGGCTTGTCTAGAAGGGATGGATCCTATCCATTTGGTAAAACAATCAGTGGCTGTCAAAGTCCACCTATGCTGGGCCGAGGAGCCTGGGTATATTTCTCCAATGAAGTCTAACCCTCATTGTTGAAATGGCGTTTCTGTGGAGATTGGTTTAAGAGGCAAGGGTAAAAGTTTTCTCTTCCCCTCAAATATCTGGCACTTATGACAGGAGGTCACATGTTTTTTAACATCTAAAAAAAGAGTGGGCCAGTTGAAACTAGCCCTCAGGATTTTGTCAACAGTAGTTTTCCAATACAAGTATCCTCCACAATCCCCTGGATGAAATTCTTGCATAATTTTATTAGCTTCATCTTTCAGTAAACAGTTCAAAAGAATACCACTATTGTCTCTCCAAAGCAAACAATTATCTATGATACAATATTTTAATGACTTCATTTTCAAAAATCTAGCTTTAGTTCTAGTCAAACCAGGAGGAGGTTGTAAGTTTAGTAATACAAATATGATATCTACATACCAAGGTGAATCTATAAAAGGTTCATTGATCTGTGGAGTTGCCATCTCTTCCTGGTCATTAAGGACACCAATGAAATTTATATCTAGGGCCTGACAGTTTGATTTAGCCAAGAGTTTGGCTAAAACTTGGCCTTTGATAAGTTTATTAGGCTTTATTTCTATGTCATATTCCAATATAGTGGCAATCCATTTGCCTCTCTTTCCTTCAGGCCCATTTTGTGTCAAAATGTCCTTAACTACTGAGTTTGGAACATAAGCAATGATGTGAGAATACAGAATGCAGACCCTGAAATATTTGATGGCCTTTACTAAGGCTAATGCTTGTTTTTCCATAATAGTGTATTTGAGTGTGGCATATCTTAAGGATTTACTAAAAAATTCAATTGGTTGTTCATATCCTTGGTCATTCTTTTGCAACAAGACTGCTCCAATGGTGTGTTTTGAAGCAAAAGAAAGAATTATAAAGTATTCCTAAGAATCAGGACTTATAAGGATTGGAGTTTTGGTTAAGGCTTCTTTGATGGCTTCAAAGGACTGTTTGGCCTCCACTGTCCATTTAAGTGTTGAGCCCTTTCTTAACATGTTATTTAGTTATCTAATCAATTCTGCTAAATTTGAAATGAATCTCCTAAGAAAATTTATCTTGCCTAAAAATGACTGTAACTCTTTAATGTTTCTAGGATGGGCAATGGTCAAAATGGCCTCTATTCTAGTAGGATCTATTCTAATTCCATCTTTGGATATTATATGTCCCAACAGTTTACCCTCTTCTAAACCAAAGAGTGTCTTTCTGGGATTTAAAGAAATCCCAAATTTCCTACATTTGATGAAAACTCTTCTCAAGTGGTCAAGGTGTTCATTATCAGATTTAGAAAAAATAGTGATGTCATCTTGGTATACTAATAGGAAGACATGGATCTCATTGAGAAAATCTATATCCATGGCTCTTTGATATGTCATTCCCTGCATTCATTAATCCAAAAGGCATATTCAAATACATGAAGGTACCCCAAGGAGTAGTAAATGTAGTGTTGGCTTGGTCCTATGGTTGAACTAAGGTTTGATTATATCCAAAAAATCCATCGAGAAAAGAAATCCTGGATGAGCCTACAACCCTCTGAAGGATATGGTGCATTTTTGGTAGAGGGTAGTTTTCCTTTAATGTTATGCTCTTAACCTGCAAAACGATACCCAAGCGAAGAAAAGATACCGAGAACACAGAATATGCGAAGAAAATATACCCAGAACACAGAATAGCAATGATTTTATTATTCAGAGAGAAATGTTCACAAGCCTCTTCGAGGGGGCAACCTCCAATAAAGCAGAGCTCGATTACAAAACAACACACGAAGCTCCTCGCAAGGAGTCTCTATCCTTTATATATGACTCATACATGCAATACCACGAGCCAATATCGTGGGTTTTATTAATACCATCTATCTAATACTACTGCCCATTTACCATCTATCTAATACTACCGCCCATTTGCAACTAACTGTGGTCCCATCATTAATTGCGGGTTAACCACTTACAAATATTAATATGGGCTTTATTGACTCTTGACTATGACGTGATCCCATGACATAAATAAGGGGGTTAGGGTGGGACCCTAACATGCCCTCCCCCTTAAGACTAGCCTTGTCCTCAAGGCTGAAGCTGCGGAAACTGCTGAAGAATAGTGGCTGGTTCCCAAGTTGCATCTTCCGGAGAGGTGTCTTTCCATTTGACGAGGACCTCCTTAAGCATGCGGCCACGCAGGTGCTTCTCTCGTGTGTCTAGAACCTGTTCAGGTTGAAGCCAAATTGACCCTTCTTCGTCCAATTCAGGTAGACTGGTTTGAACTCGGCAATTGTTCCCAATCACTTTCTTGAGGCACGATACATGGAAAACTGGGTGGATTTTTGCTGTAGGTGGCAAAGCCAACTTGTAAGCCACTTCTCCAATGCGCTGAAGTACTTGGTATGGTCCGTAGAATTTTGGAGAGAGCTTTTGACAACCCTTGTCTTTGAGTGATGTTTGCTTATATGGTTGCAGCCTCAAAAAGACCTGATCCCCTTCTTGAAATTGGCGCTCTGAGCGATGTTGGTCAGCCTGTTGCTTCATACGGTTCTGAGCTTGATGAAGATTCTCGCGCAGATGGGCAAGCATGGTTGCGCGGTGTTGTAGGAGTTGATCCACGACTTGTACTTTGGAGCACCCCGTGAGATAAGAAGTAGGGGAAGGCAGAAGTTGTCCATAGACTGCTTCATAGGGAGTCATTTTGGTAATGGCATGATAGTTGGTGTTATACCACCATTCCGCCAGAGGTAACCACTATACCCAAAGGTGTTGTTTTTCTGAAGTGAAACACCTAAGGTAGGTTTCTAGACATTTGTTGACTGCTTCGGTTTGACCATCTGTTTGCGGATGATATGAAGTACTGAGTTTGAGTTGAGTGCCTTGTATTCTGAAGAGCTCCTGCCAAAAATTACTGGTGAAGATTGGGTTGCAGTCGGACACAATAGAAGTGGGCATGCCATGCAATTTGAAGATCTGATCCATGAAAGTTTGAGCAACCAAAGTGGGTGTGAATGGTTGGGGTAGGGTGCAGAAATGAGCATACTTCGACAGTCGGTCCACAACCACCATGATGACTGACTTGTTCCCAGACTTTGGAAGACCTGTAATGAAATCCATGGAGACCTCCGTCCAAATTGACGCCGGAATGGGCAATGGTTGTAATGTTCCTGGTGTGTGGACGGTTTCCCCTTTGTGGCGTTGACAGACGTCACATTCTGCTACGAAAGTAAGGATGTCCTGTTTCATGCCAGCCCAAAAAAATGATCTTCTGGTGCGAGCATATGTCTTCTGAAAGCCCGAATGTCCTGCAATGGGAGATGAGTGCAATTCTGCTAAAATGCGACTTTTGAGGGTGGATGTTGGTGATATTACGACTCTGTCCTTGTAGCGAAGAATATCATTCTGCCACGAGTAACCCTTGCTGGAATTAGGATCTACCTGCAATTGAGAAATGAGTTGAGAGAGCCCGGGATGTGAAAACCATTCCCTGCGAGCCTCTTCAATCCAATCTAGAATGGGGAGTGAAATTGCGAGCAGAGTACTTTCCTCCTCAAATTGGCGCGACAATGCGTCTGCTACCCTGTTGTCTTTCCCTTTCTTGTAAATGATCTCATAATCATATCCCAGCATTTTGGCTAACCATTTATTTTGTTGTGGGGAAGATAGGAGTTGCTCCAAAAAATATTTAAGACTGTGATTATCTGTGCGGATTTGGAAACGTCGCCCCAACAAGTAAGGTCGCCAGGTCTCAACTGCATGTAAGATGGCCATCATTTCCTTCTCGTAGGTAGATTGGCCCAGATTCCTCCCACTTAGTTGTTGGCTGGTGAAGGCCAATGGTCGTCCTTCCTGCATTAAGACTGCTCCAATACCTGTTCCCGAAGCATCAGATTCAATGACAAATGATTTGGTGAAGTCTGGTAGTGCTAAGACAGGAGTGGAACACATGGCGGTTTTGAGAGTGGTAAATGCCTGTTGTGCTTCTTCGTTCCAGAACAAGGAATGTTTCTTTAGGAGTTGCGTTAGGGGCTTCGCTATGCGGCCATAGTTGCAGACAAATTTATGATAATAGCCTGTGAGACCCAAAAATCCTCTCAATCTTTTCAAGGTCTTAGGTTGAGGCCATTCTTGCATTGCCTGGATCTTTTTTGGGTCCACCTTGACACCTTCACGCCCCACAATGTGGCCCAAATACTCAACTTCTTCCATGCCAAACGAACACTTAGACATCTTGACAAATAATTTATGCGTGCGGAGCAGTTGCAAGAGTAGATCTACATGCTGAAGATGTGCCGCCCAAGTGCCACTATAGATGAGGATGTCATCGAAGAAGACAAGGACAAATTTTCTGAGATATGGTTTGAGGAGGTGATTCATAAGGTTCTGAAAAGTAGAGGGGGCATTACAGAGACCAAATGGCATGACTAGGAACTCATAATGGCCTTCATGAGTTCTGAAAGCTGTCTTGGGAATGTCGACTTCCTTCATGCGAATTTGGTGGTAGCCTGAGCGAAGATCCAACTTAGTGAAGAATTGAGCCCCATTGAGTTCGTCCAGCAAATCGTCAACCACTGGGATGGGAAATTTATCTTTGACTGTTAACTTATTGAGGGCCCTGAAGTCTGGACACATCCACCACTCCCCATCTTTCTTGAGGACCATGACCACTGGAGATGAATAAGGACTAATGCTGGGACGAATGACACCTGCTTCCAACAATTCCTTGATGATTTTTTCTATTTCATTCTTTTGGGTGAATGGATATCTGTATGGCCTCACATTTGGGGGTTGGGCCCCTGGAACCAATGTGATGCTATGATCATGTTCCCCTCGCGAGGGTGGAAGCTCATGAGGCTTGTCAAAGACAGTCTGATGTTTATTTAAAATCTGTTGCATCTCAGGATGAATTGGTGGGGGCATGGTATCGACTACCTGGATGGCATTAAATTGAGCTACCACTCCATGATGGCCCTTTTTTAACAATTTTTCCATCCTATGTGAGCTGATGATAGAGGGGGCTCCCGCCTGTAGTCCACGGAGGGTATGTCTGGAGTTGTTCTGCTTAAAACTCATATATAACTCCTGGAAATCCATTGTGATTGGCCCAAGAGTGCAGAGCCATTCCGCGCCGAGGACAATGTCGCAACCCCCCATGTGTATTGCAAACATGTGGGTTTTCAATTGATAATCCCCCATTTGAATTTTGACATTTTCACAGCGACCTTGACATTTCATTGTGCCCCCATCTGCAATCTGGACTTGGAAGTTAGAAATTGCCTGGACGAAACAATGTGCTGCTTTAGCGATCTTTTGGTGGATGAAATTATGGGTACTTCCACTATCAATCAAGACTACTACTGGGCGATGCTTAAGAATACCCCTGATTTTGAGAGTTTGAGGGGAAGAAATTCCTGCCAATGCATTCAGCGAAATAATTGGTTCATCAGATACAATCTCCTGTTGGTTATATTCTTCGATTGCCTCCGGTTCCTCAAGTGGTGGATCTTCCTCTGTGGAGCTGTAGTCAGTGGCATCTATTTGAAAAAACTTGTGCTCTTTGCATTTATGACCCGGGGAATATTTTTCATCACAGTAGTAACATAGTCCTTGCTTCCTTCTTTCGGCCATTTCCGCAGGTGACACCTTTTGAATCTTAAGTGTCTGAGTCATATTGGGAGCCTGTGAGGGACGAACTTTAGCGGGGAAGTTGGGACGGCTGGATTGGGATGTTAATGCACGTTCCACCTTACGAGCTACTTGGCAAGCCTCTGTCCATGTGGGAGGGTGGTGGAGTAGAACCTGAGCTTTGATGGCTTCTTTAAGACCGCTGATAAAGCGTTCCATGTAGAACTCATCTGTGAGACCCTTAGTGCGAAGGGCTAAGGCTTCAAAAGCAGTAATATATTCCTCCACTGTACCCGTCTGTCGGATCTTAGTGAGACGCCCCAAAAAAGAGTCTTCCTGTTCAAAGCGACTGCGAAGAGTTTTGGCAAATTGGGCCCAATTCTGAAAATGTCCATTGCAACGCTGATGCCATTCCTTCCATTGCCATCATTCATTTTCCAAGTACATGGTGCCAACCATAAGCTTAGTCCCCTCATCTGTGATATGATTCAATTGGAAATACTGCTCCATTTGTGCTAGCCATGCAGACGTGTGAGAACCGTCAAATTTCTGCATATCCAACTTGGGAGGTCGCTGACTGTGTGGTGGATGGGAGTGCCAAACGTGAGGAGAGTGGCTAGACTCACCCTCATGGTATTCATGGCCATTATACGCCTCCTCGTGGGCTGGCTTCTTGCCCTTTGAGAATCCCTCCTGTAACTGGTTACTCATTCCTTTAAGCTCAAGTTCTATGTGGTTACTCATTCCTTGAAGGTCAAGTTCGATCTTGTTCACCGTAGTTTGGAGGGAGTTGACATAGCTTTCAATTTTGTCGATCCTTTCATTGGCCATCGCTTGAGCGCGAGTTTCTACCATACACCAACCTGATGAAAAATTGGGACCGCCTAAAAATTTTTACTAAGAAATTGAATGGTACCACCTTGCTCAGCTCGTTGTCTTGATACTGATGGGCTAGGTCACCAATAAGTGCCCCGGAAGATCTCAGACTCTTTTTTTTTTTTTGGAAAACTCCTAACGGAGTTTTACTCCTTCCTGATCAATACTGCAGTCGCCAAATCCTCAAAATGTCAATGCCGCCAAAAGTCCTGCGAAAATTATATCCAGGTGCAGGAACCCTTCACAACTACTCCGATCTGGTGGATCTGAGAGATCTGAATGGTGGAACAACTGCTGCTGCTGATCTGGAATATCCGATCTGGTGGATCTGAGAGATCTGAATGGTGGAACAACTGCTGCTGCTGATCTGGAATAGATGATGTGTGATCCCCCGATAGAAAGGGAACTATGGTCTTGGGGAGTGTCAGGTGCTACAGATCGCAATATACATAAGGGTCTGACAGTAGTACTCGGCCCAATGTTTCAGGGCTCTAACTAAGGAGGATCGACCGTACCCTTAGCCGTATAACCCGACTACCCTATCGTACGGGCAAGTAATCTCTCCGAGTGCTGTTCTCGGTGTACTATAGCCACAAGATGGCCAAAGGTTTATCTATGGCGAGGTTTCAAGGGAGCTAGGGGGCTTCCTATATACCCAAAGGGTATGTGGAAGATAATCCGTGCGCGGTTCTGTCTAATGTGCTACTACTCGAAGGGGTACCCACAGGGGTTACAAGGGAGTCCAACAAACGGGACCACCTCTTGTATTTCCTGCGTGCATGCCTCCCCAAATCCGCAGATTTATGTGCTTAACGACAGATCCCATGGTTTAAAGACGCCGGAACACGTCTCTAGCCAAAAAATTTTTTTGCTAAAATTTGGAGATTCCACCGAGCCCTGGAAAGTGCTCTGATACCACTTGTTATGCTCTTAACCTGCAAAACAATACCCAAGCGAAGAAAAGATACCGAGAACACAGAATATGCGAAGAAAATATACCTAGAACACAGAATAGCAATGATTTTATTATTCAGAGAGAAATGTTCACAGGCCTCTTCGAGGGGGCAACCTCCAATAGAGCAGAGCTCGATTACAAAACAAGACACTATGCTCCTCGCAGGGAGTCTCTATCCTTTATATATGACTCATACATGCAATACCACGAGCCAATATCGTGGGTTTTATTAATACCATCTATCTAATACTACCGCCCATTTGCAACTAACTGTGGTCCCGTCATTAATTGCGGGTTAACCACTTACAAATATTAATATGGGCTTTATTGACTCTTGACTATGACGTGATCCCATGACATAAATAAGGGTTTAGGGTGGGACCCTAACATTTAATGGGACCTTGTTTAAATTTCTGAAATCAACACAAAGTCTGATTTCTCCAGTCTTTTTCCTAGTAGTGACTAAGTTTGAAATACAATTTGAATACCTAATGGGAGCTATGATTTGGACATCATACATTCTTTTAACTTCTTTCTCAATAGATGGCATAAGGACTGGGTTAATTCTCCTAAGTTTATGTTTTAAAGGTTTATTATCTTCTTTGAGAGGTATTTTGTGTTGAATTATGCTAGTGTCATACGACTCCAAGTCTTCATAAATCCAGGAAAAAACATCTTGGAACTCTTTAAACAGATTTATATATTCAACCTTTTCCTCTGGAGCTAAAGCTTTTGATATTTTAATGAGTTTTGGTTTTTCCTCAGTTCTTATGTTACATTCTTCTATGTCTACTCTTAAAGGTTCCATTTTTGGTTTTCTAGCTACATCGTTCGAGTCAAACAAATCTTCTAATGGGACTAATCCCTTAGGCAAGAAATTATTTTTAAGGTTCATAATTTCATGATCATCGTTGATTATCTCTTCTATCTCTACATTTTCAAAGCTATCTATTTCTACTTTAGTGAATTTAGTGTGTTTACCTATATCTAAAATATTTACATCTATGTAACTATCTATGTCACTATCCACATTATTTTCTACTGTACAGTCTGTATCTATTTTACAAATATGAAACTCACCTTCAGCATTCATGAAGTTATAAATCTGATAATCCTAGGAGAAAATTTGCCAATACTTCAAGTTGTTTGGTATAACAAGCCTATGTCTCACTTCTACAGTGTACTGATGGTTGGGTTGAAAGGGAAATTTGCATGTACTAGCAAAAGTGGCAAGACTATGGGCTTGCATATTTTGTTTTCTAGGAATGGAAACAAAGTTTGTTTCCAAGAGGTCTTTAATCAAATCTATGACAGTCTCCCTGTATTGACTAAGTCTCGAATTGTTTACAGAGTATTCACCATTAATTTTTTTGATAATCAGTTATGAGTCTCCAAGTATAGAAATTCTTTTGGCTCCAAGTTTTTTAACCAGTTGTAACCCTAAGATTAGGGCTTCATATTTAGCCATATTATTGGTACACTTGAAGTTTAATTTGAATGCATGTCCCTCAGAATGATTATTCTCCATATTATGGATCCACACTCCTGCACCAGCCCCTAACCTATTTATAGATCCATCAAAATCTAGATGCCATAGGGACTTATGAAAAATGTTCTCAGTATTAGTTGTTTTGTATTTTAGTTCTTTAGTTGTGATTTGATTATCGTCATGTTCTAAATTGTACAGAATGAAAGAGTCCATATCAGAATGCATGGAGTATATGGGAAAGTTTTGTGGTTTTTCAGCACTACTCACCATGTATTTCATCAAGGTCTCTCTATATAATTTCCTCTGCTGGCCAAAAATAGATATGGTGGCATAAGACATATCTAACTGCAAGGATCCTTGCAATTTTTCTCCCCATAAGCGAGATAACAACATTCCATATTTGGGTGGGATGTCTACAACTACTATTTCCATTACAATAATTTTAGCTGGGCATTGGACTAGAGTTACACATAAATCCTTGATCAAACCAAGGCATTTAACTTGGCTAGAGTCAAAGGAAAACAAGTCCTTATATGGTCTGGTGATGTTTAAGTTCAGTCTCTCCATGATTACTTTTGGCATCAAATTATGGGATGCCCCTAAGTCTAACATATCATTATGTAATATTTTGTCATGAATGTTTAGGCTAATGTAGAAAGGAGGAATTCCCGCTTGTTGATGAGTACCATTCACCTCATGGCCAGACAGTAATTTAGGTTGATCATCATTCAAATTGACAACATCTTCTCCCTCTCCTATATGTAAAGTTTTAGTTCTCTGTGATCTATAGGATTCATTCTTTACTAATTCGGTCAAAGGAACTGATACATTTAAGTTTTATATTTCAGTTTTGATGTTGAAAGGGAGCTGAGGTTTGTTTGGATGAGATCTTCTTTAACAAATGCAGTCTGCGTGTTTTCATCTTGTTTTTCAATACTAGGCATTTCAGTCTATGTTTCAATTGTTTTTCCTTGACTTCTCTTGTTTGGATTGATTTCAGTAATTTTTTCAGTTTGAGTTTTAGTGGAGATTATATCTACAATTTTTGGGGCAGAAGTCTCTGGTGTTCCCCTAGGGACGATTTGTAAGAATTTAGTGACAAGAGCTTCTGTTATTTTCTTAGTCTGGGTCTGGATTGATCTCTTAGTGGGAGCTTCATTGTTCTTTTTACTTCTTAAGGTATATTTTTTGTGTACCTCATATATAGCTGACTCATATCCCTGTTTAAAGTCAAAGGATTCACCAGATTCTAACTGCAACTGTTGTAGCATGTACAAATCCTATTCTTCTTGAGTAAGAAAAACAACATCTTCGTCTTTGATTTCTAGTAAGTTTATCTGGGTATCATTGTTAAGGTATAAAAGGTGTCTTTTGAACTCCTATTTATCCTACATTAATTATCAATCCAGGTACGATTTTTTATTTCAAGAGTGTACTCAGTCTGAGGCGAGAAATTTATTTCAAGAGCAATGTTTTCTAATTTGAGGTATAGTGCTAAATACAAGAGTAAACGGATTCCTGAAATAAAATCTAATTGCAATCAAAAGAGACTTAATGTTCTGAAACTTAAATCATTCACTCAGAAAACTACAACAATTTATCAGTCAAGGATGCAGTAGTGATAACTCTTTCCTCTGTCAACTGATATAAATGAAATCAAATATAAACAAGATCCACAATCTAAGAACTTAGGCAGCGATAGTCAATGTCCTTTACATTTGTTGATCTTACACTCCACACTAAGCAATTAACTAGAAATGATAGATCACTAATGCTGCTAAAAGAAATGTAGTAAAAACGCTCACAGAAAAATACTTAAAAGCAAAACCAAATACTTGCGGGAAAGAAATAACTCCTTCTAGTATGAATGAAATGCTAACTTAATAGAAATGTACAACAATGCTAAATGGAAATGAACAAAAATGCTATCTTAATGGAAATGAACATCAATGCTAACTTAATATAAATGAACAACAATGCTAAAGGGAAATGAAAAGCAAAGCCAAATGAATAGAAATCTATAACGAACGATAGAGTCCGAAGTGAAAAACGAAGATTTATAACCAGAATGAAAAGCATAACAATTTAAGTTGTAATGAATAGTAATCTTGTTATGGTGGAAGAAAATGGCAATGCAATCCAATTACGATTTCATGCATGAAACAAATTTAGGAAAATGTAAAGTAACAGGAATTTAGAAAGCAATGTGATTCAAAGCAGTGAAAAGTAAATCAAACCATCGCATGAATGGAACTATAAAATAATGGTATAGGTAGCAAGTGGATCCACCAGGGCCAGGCCCTTATCCGCTAGTGAAGCACCACTGGGCTAATTCAGTAGGAAGGAATGGAACAACAACTGACTTATATATTGATCATGTGAAAATGTTACAAACAATCGTACTATGTTTTGATTAACGAGAGTCGATGATCAAGTAGCAATACAATAGTAAATTCTGCAAAATGATAATACATGCCCCCTGGGCTACAAGCGCTGTCCCTTTTTATAATGGCCAGGTGGATATATCAAGAGTACAGATAAGTTTTGAAGCAGTGATCCCTCAGGATCAAAGGATCCTGAGGGATTTGCTCTATCTTTGATTTCCAGTTTATCGTTTTGTCTTCTTGTGCTAATGTCATGCTTTCCCTTTCTTCTCCTGGACTATGCACTCCGATCTTGATCTCCTTGTTTGGATATGGCTTCCTGGGGAAGGGACAACAGTTGCTTTTGCTTTGTCTTTTCCTCCCGAATAGTGGTTTTCCAGTTCCTTCATTTTCTGTATAGAAAAAGACAATAATCAGTTATTTTGTATCAATCACAAATCTCGTTAATTCTACCATAATTCTTTAAAAGATTACCATTTTAGAATGTAAAAGAGTTATGATTCAAAGGAAAAGATAAAGAGATAAATGGTGAATACATACCTTTTCCATCGTTGAACACACCCCCCTACTTACCCTTTTTCATGCCCTCATGAAAACCATGTAATTTACATGCAAGGCAGTTAGGGAATAGGCTGGAGAGGGATTTTCATGAAGTGGTATAAACCCATGATGTGTAGCTAAAACTTCAAAAATGCACCTTTTCTGCCTCTTAGGTAATTTATAAATGGCCTTATATTCTACTGCAGGATACCATATAATAGGGCTTCAAAATTTACAACCTAGCCAATATGGTCCTTCCCTCAAGATGAGGTTACCATATGTGATCAGGTGGTTGGAAGCTAACTTAAAAATTTTTGTAATTGAATGGATTTCTATCCTGAACATTCTAATTGGAAGTCTTCCATCGAAGTTTAGCTACTGCTATGGCATGGTCTTTGATAGACAGGAAATATTCTACCCCTTGCTGGACAATGTCTTTGTGGATGGGTCCCAATGTCTGGATTACACCCTCCTTTTTCATTAGGATTTTATTCTTAGTCCACAGTTGTAATGGGTTTTTTGGTTCACCCCTAACCCAAAGGTATAACCATTTTCTTGTCTCTGGAAGGGGTTATGGGCCTTGATCCACTTTAACTGGTTGGAAAAAAACTGAAATGAATGCTTGAAACTAGATATCTCCCACAAAAGGACTGGGATTCTTCTCCATTTCCTCTTCCAAGATAAAATTATGCAAATAAAATTCACAGAGTAAATGTTGAACTTTGACTCCATAGTGTTTACAACAATTTATAAAATCATCAACAATTTTCAATTCTATAGGTTTCCCTGCCTTAACAGCTTTAATTTTTAATTGCAAATATCTTTCCAATAAAAACAAAGCATAATTTTTGGCAGGGGCCCTACATGCTAGGACATATGTATATAGAGAACAGAGAATATCCATTTGACTCTTGACTGTGTTTAGTCTATTTGTTACCTTTTCGACTTTTTCCTTTGCCCTCCGACATTTATCGAAGGCTTCTTCCTCTACTGCATTGATGTCCCTTAATTGCTGTTGTAACTCTTGGTATTTCTTCTTAGGAACAGTCTCTTCTTTGAGCTTTTCTATAGTCCGCCGAGCCTATGATAGATCCTCTTGGAGTTTTACTATCCTAGGGTCATTATCGATCGAAACACTTTTGGGTTGAAGATCTACCTGGATCTTCTTATTGCAACATCTGGTTACTACAGTCTGTGTCCCTTTATCATAAACTATCTGGTCAGTCGTGATGCTAGAGGACAATGCCTTTGTCTGGACATCCTTATTACAGACTGGTGGATCTTCTGTTTGGGTCATTGCATCTGTAATATCCACATGCTATTCCTTGCTGTCATGAATGGATATGGGCTCATTTTGAGTCCTCGTACCCTTTATTTTATGGGGTTTCATTCAGGTGGCTACATCTCTTGTTCTTGGGGTTCTTTTTGAGATTTTCCCTATTTTTAGGGCCCTTGTCTGTTGTCTGAGTTGTTTTACTACATTTAGTAGCCTTTGCTATTCCTTTCACAGCTTCTTGATTTCATTCATCTTCTTCTTCTTCTTTTTCTTGGGAGGAACAACTGTTTCCTTGAGTGGACTTCGCTTGCTCAGCTGGGTTTTGTTCTTTAGGGACTGTGCCCTCACCTTGGCTTGTTTCCATATTTTCTGTTTGGAACAATTCTTCAATGTTCTAGTGATCCTGATTAGGTTCCTCAGGGGAGGTAACCCTGGTTTGATCTGCCACTTCCTGAGTGACTTCTTCTTCTTATTCTTCATCGTCATTCATCTCCTCAGATGCACTCTTACTGTGAGCAGAGTGTTCCTGTGATTGTGCTTCTTCTTCTTCCTCATCATTCATCTCCTCGGATGCACTCTTACTGTGAGCAGAGTGTTCCTATGATTGTCCTGTCCTAATATTGAGGTTGAGTGGGCTCTGGGGTTGAATATACTCACCCATATTGGCCAGAATTTGGGCCAATTCACCTTCTTGCAATGGACTTTGTAGTGGACTTGCACCAAAGCACTTAATTTCTTCCTCTAATTCCTCTTTCAATTCTTCTTTCAATTCTTCTTCTAATTATTCTTCCACGTTTTACCCTCCTTCGAGTTGTGGGGGTTGCTCATCCTCGAAGCCCTATATTTCTAAGGGTTGGCTACTGTTATCTTGGAGATTTCCCAACATTCCCTTGCTTCCCCTCAATCTGGAGGGTTGTTTATGTTTCTGTGGTCTAGTTGATGTGTTGGTGGTTCTTTTTCTTTTTAGGGTTGGAAAGGCCAATCCCTCGTCTATTGAAAATACCAATTCTTCCCAACTAGTCTACTGCTGAGCAAGACTATAACTAACTATTAATCGAATTAAACCATGATGACTTACTGCATTTCTGTATGACATGATTTCCTTATGCTTCGAGCAGTGTCATGCAATAAAAATTTTAAATATGCAGGGAAATTTACAGCACATTTCAATCTTAATACTGCTAATAATTTGAGATGGCGTGGTCTTACCACATCCTTTCTCCCATTGCATGTGATGTAGCTTTGTACTATTCTGGCTAATTCTACCCATGGTTCTCCCAGGGTTGTAGGTAGGACTCCTTTTCCTTTGACGGTAAGGTTCTGTCCTTCGTCTCGAAAGATAGCTATGGCCTCTTGAAGTGTCACTTTTTTCTGGGTCCGTATTGGTCCAATAGCTGGTAGTCTAGATACTTCAACAATTACCACATCTGTTACTATTATTTGCCTTCCCCTCACCATGGAACAATATTCCTGCAAATTTGCAGAAATTTTATGGCCACTGTTTCATGGGACTGCTGTAGTCGAGTAAGGTAGGCAATCCATCCTACTCTCTGTAGAATTTCTCGTGCAGTGTCGAAAATTATTAGCACCTGTGCTTCGCTGCATATTGATCTGCCTCCCATTTCATCTAAGCTTAGCACACTGTTATTTTTATAGAGCAAAACATAGAAATGACGGTGGAACAACAAAGCTATGCATATTGGAAAATATCAATACCGTTAATCTTGCTATTTCTGAGATCTAATGGAGTCATAGTACTTCCAAATAGGGAATTGACACGTATACTAATGTATTTTGGAGGTCAACCGTGCCCCCTTGAAATATGATAGGTCGTCCTCGACCGACAAATGGAGGAGCACTGTACTAGACGACAATCATAGAGTAAAAAAAAGGAACGACATATATATCCATGACACGATTGCAAAAAGTAGTGAATTACTGAAATCGAGGCATAGGATGAAAATCAAAAATAGATATGGAAATGCTATGAAATGATGTGAAAAATAGGGAAGAGGACAACTGTCATATGTAAAAATGTTTATGTGGTCATTATCCACTTTAACCATTATGATTGATTTTCAAACAATATTTCATGTGTAAGAGGTTCGAAAGGGTTTTAAAACATAATATCATTTGAAATCAAGATAAAGATATCAGAAAAGGGTTTATAATGACTATTGATGTGTGAGAAATATGACTTCAATACCATCAGCAAAGCTCTGTTGCTCACAGGTGTTCATAACCTTGACAAAGTTTCTTTTTCACCCTTGGAACCATAGTCCTTTATGTATGCCTAGGAAAGTGCTTTGTGATGTCAGAATGGAGGTCATTGTGTTGGATTGGTAACCAGATGAATCACAATGCCATTCACCAGGAAGGAGTGAAAGGTGGGCAGACTAGCTCATGATGAGACCTTCTGTTCCAAGGACTTTTTTTTATTTTTCTGATGTGCCTCTTGGATCATATCTCTGGTGTGGTGGCCATAGTGGGAATACCACTTCACTGCTTCCTTATGATCATGGTAGCCTAGCTCTTGATGAGACCCCCTATCCTTCATCTGACAAATCATAGAATTTCTAGTAATCATATAAATATATATTTTTTTCTTCTTTTTTTCATTTTATATAGCACTTTCCTATTTATATACAGAGGATGGCTCAACACTCCTTAAGAGTAGGGATGGTGGAAGAAGTATGAACATATAAATAGAGGAAAATATGCCCTTATTCTTATTCAATAATAATGATCAAAGAGAATTATGAAGATTAGGGAAGAACCAACATGATAAAAGTAATCAATCAAATTAGTTTTAGTGAAAATAAAGACAACAAAGTGATATAAATAGTTGTGTCCTTTCCTTTTTTTTCTTATCGATACAAAGCAATTTCTCTAAAGATAACAATTTTTCTTTGGTTTGTTGATTTCAGTATCCTCTAGTTTTTGTATCCTTGCATAAATTTATATCTGTGCCTTGAAGGGATCATGAACAGTGAACCATCATTCACAAAAATTCTCTAAATGATGTTCTTTAAGAAGCACACATACAAAAAAATGCACTCAAAAAGTGTTGTTCCTTAGATGGAACAGTTGTTGTTCCTTAAGAGGAATAGCAAAAAGAACATCTGCATGCAAAACTACGGTTCCTTTAAGAGGAACAACAAACAAAAGAAAAATATACACTCAAAATTGTTGTTCCTTAAGAGGAACAACAGCTGTTCCTTAAGCGGAACAACAAATAAAGCAAGTGCGAAATAAAATACCGATCCTTCAGTGGAACAGCCTAAGAACATTCCAAATCGAAACTGTTGTTCCTTTAGAAGGAATGAAAGAAAATAAAAAAAATGCGAAGGGGGTTGTTCCTTTAAAAGGAACAACAAAAACAATCTGGCGGAAGTGTTGTTCCTTTAAGAGGAACAACAAAAACAATCTGGTGGAAGTGTTGTTCCTTTAAGAGGAACAACAAAAATAATCTAGCGGAAGTGTTGTTCCTTTAAGAGGAACAACAAAAACAATTTGGGGGAAGTGTTGTTCCTTTAAAACGAACAATGAAAAGAAATGACACAAAAAAGTGTTGTTCTTTAAGAGGAATGACTGTTGTTCTTTAAAAGGAACAACAGTTGTTCCTTTAAGAGGAACAACAAAAATAAGCACGCAGAAGTGTTGTTCCTTTAAAAGGAACATCAAAAATAAATGCACAAATGTGTTGTTCCTAAAGAGGAACGACTGTTGTTCCTTTGAGAGGAACAACAACTGTTCCTTTAAAAGGAACAACAAAAATAAACACGCAAATGTGTTGTTCCTAAAGAGGAACGACTGTTGTTCCTTTAAGAGGAACAACAATTGTTCCTTTAAGAGGAACAACAACTGTTCCTTTTAAAAGGAACAGTGAAAATAAACACGGGTATGGAAATGCTATTCCTTCAGAGGAACAATAGTTGTTCCCTTGAAAGGAACAACAAAAATTGTGAAATACGGAGAAATGCTATTCCTAAAGAGGAACGGCTACTGTTCCTTTAGAGGAATAGCAACTGTTCCTTTAAAAGAAACAAAAAACAAATGTAAGCACTAAAAATTTTTGTTCCTTAAGAGGAACAATTATTGTTCCTTTGAAGGAACAACAGTTGTTCCTTAAGAGGAACAACACGAAAAATACATGCACGCAAAATTGTTGTTCCTTAAGAGGAATAAAAATAGCAATCTGTTAAAAAACAATTTATACAAGAAAAAATAAAGATAAAAATTATATACAAAATTTAGAAACAAAAGAATTATTCAGTGAACTATTGCTGAGGAGGGTTTATCTTCCTCAGCAAGAATCTTCATAGTGGAATCTTCCCGTAATTGCTGGTAAAAGGATTCCCAAGTGAGTGGCTTGTGGTAAAGTTGCACTCGATGACCGTTTGCTTTGAACGAATGTCCAAATCCATTAATGGTAGTCAATGTAATGGTGCCATTGTCACGCACTTTCTGTATCTCATAAGGTCCAAGCCATCATGTCTGGAATTTTCCTAGGAAATCTTGAAACCTCGAATCGTATAGGAGTGCCCAATCTCCTTCATGGAAGATTTTCTTTCTGATAAGGGCATCATGCCATTTTGCTCTCTGTTGTTCAATTAATGCAATGTGTTGAAGAGCTGAGAGGCTAATTTCATCTAGCTCGTTGATTCGCCATAATTTGCTAGTCTAGGCTTCATTTAAATTCAAACCCACCTCCTATGCTCTTCTTAATGTTTGTATTTCGAATTCTATTGGAAATATGTGTTCTTTTCCAAATACTAGTTGATATGGTGATTGGTTGGTGGTATTTCTCCACGTTGTTCAGTATGCCCACAAGGCCTCCAATAATCTTGAAGCCAAATCATTCCTGTGTGATGCAACTTTTTTTGTCAATATTGCTTCTATCACTTTATTCGTGCTGTCTACTTGGCTATTTGCCTGTGGGTGATACCGGGTGGTAATTTTGTGTCAAATGTGGTAATTTTTTTAATGTTTCAATGATTTTATTACCTACAAATTTTGGTCCTCCATCCGTGATTATGTCCCTCGAGAGGTCATATTGCACAAATATTTGGAAAAGGAAATGTATTACAGAATCCTCTATAGCTCTTGGAAGTGCCTCTACTTCCACCCATTTGGTAACATACTCTGTTGCTACTAGAATTTATGTTTTCTGATTTGATGATGGGTTAATTGGACCAATAAAATTGAGCGGCCAACGCTCAAATGGATCGATTACTAACTATGGATTTAAAGGCATTTGGTCGGGCTATCCAGGGCATCCCGCTCTTTGGCAACTATCACAGGCTTGAACAAATTTCTTAGCATCTTTAAAGATTGTAGGCCAGTAATAGCCTGTTTATAAAACCTTGTGACCAGTCCTGCGGTCTACGAAATGTCCACCACACGGTCCATCATGGCAAGCTTTCAGAATGTCAAATATTTCATCTTCGCAGATGCATCTTCTGATGTGCATATCCGCCCCTGTATGAAATAGGTAGCCCCCAATCCAAGAGAATCAGGTACTGCACTGTACTATCTGTTTCCATTCATTGGGCATTAAATGCTTGGGTAATTTACCTACTGCTAAATAATTTGCAACATCAACATACCATGGTGTCCTGACAGTAATAACAAACAAATGTTCATCTGGGAATTGATCTTCGACTACTGCTGCGTCCGCTGGATTTGGCATTTGTGAGAGAAAATTAGCTACAGGATTCTCTTTTCCAGGTCGATCCTTTATTGTGATGTCAAATTCCTACAATAAAATCAACCATCTTGTTACTCTACCATTTGTAACAGGTTTATTTGCTAAGTATTTTATGGCAGAGTGATCTGTATATAAAACTACAGGATACCCAGTTATATAATGTCTAAACTTATTTATAGCATGTATTACAGCTAAAAACTAATTTTCAGTTATAATATAGTTTAGCTCAGTAGGAGATAGATTCTTGCTAATATAATAAATTGCATATGGCTTTTTATCTTCTTCTTGCCCAAGGACTGCTCCAATAGCTGTGTCTAAAGCATCAGATGAAATTTGGAATGGCAAATCCCAATTTGGGCCCCTTAGCATTGGGGCTGTCAATACAAGATTTTTCAGATCCTCGAAAGCATGGTCACACTTATCTGTCCAAATAAAATCAACATTCGTAGTTAGTGCATATAGAGGTGCAGCTATTTGAGAAAAATGCTCTATGAATCTCCTATAATAACTAGAAAAACCCATAAAACTGTATACCTCTGTTTGTGTGGTAGGAGAAGGTATTAACAAAATTATCTAAATTTTAGCCGGATCTACCTGTATTCCAGCTGCTGAGATATAATGACCTAGGATGAGTCCCTCAGTCATCATCATATGACACTTTTCATGGCTCAAGGAAATCCTGGTGGCAATACATCTTTGCAGCACATTTTCCAATGTGTCTAGTGCTGGCTCAAAATCATCTCCATACGATGTGAAATCATCCATATATACTTCAAGCCCTTCATTTATTAAATCTGAAAAAATGTTGAGGATGGCCCTCTGAAATGTGGAAGGGGCATTTCATAGGCCAAAGGGTAGGGCTCTGTAAGCAAATGTTCCACAAGGAAAGGTAAAAGTAGTTTTATCCTGGTCTTCAAGGGCAATCTGAATTTGATTGTATCTACTGAAGCCATCTAGGAAAGAAAAGAATTCCTTTCATGCTAATGTGTCTAATACCTGATCAAAGAATGGAAGGGGACAATGGTCTTTCTAGGTTGCTTTGTTTAATTCTTTGTAGTCTACACATATCCTCCACTTTCCATTCTTCTTTGGCACCACTACTAGTGGAGAGACCCACTTGCTGTCAGATATTGGGTAAATAAAGTTTACATCTAAAAGTTTTTGTAATTCAGCTTTCACAATATTCTTAAGATGAGGGTTTAGTCTCTGATGGGGTTGGTGAACGGGTCTAGCATCCTTTTCTGTATAAATGTGGTGCGTACACAGCTGGGGATCAATTCCTTTCATGTTTGAGTAATCCCATGCAAAAGCTTCCTTGTATTTTCTCAATAGTTGGACCAACTTTTCTTCTTGTTCAGGAGTCAACCTTTTGTTAATGTTCAAGGTTTTTCCTGGCCCAATCTCTATAGTTTTGCTATTTGAAACAGAGGTAGTAGGTATTGATTGATCCTGAGTGTCTTTGAGGGGATCTTCTTCTAGTTCGTTATCAAATGCTACCTCTATCATGTGACATTATACATGGAATCTGGTTTCTGGTTGGTTAATGAAATTGTTAATGATGTGGTCCTTTGTTTGGTCTTTAAATTCAAGGGCATCTTTTATGGTTAAAGGTGATCTAATTTTTTCTGTGAGATATGATACAGGTTGTTTGTTAGTTTTCATTATTGTTAGGCTTGGCTGGGCTGGAGGGTATAAAGCTAAATTCTTGACATTACTCCCTCTAGTTATAGTCAAATTGCCTTGTCGGCAACCAATGTAAGCATCAACAATTGCTAGCCAAGTTCTACCTAAGACTAAAGGGTGTCCATCTAGCCAGTTTTTGGTATTAATTATCAGAAAGTTTGTAGAGTATTCCCAGGAGTCTATAGAGACCATTACATCATGTCGTTTGCCTTCTGTTCTAACTACCGATCGGTTGGCCAACTCTAATAAGGTTGTGGTTGGATCTAATGGTGTAATACCAAGATTTTGACAAGTGGTGGTTGTTAGGATATTGATTGTAGCTCCTAAATCAACTAACGCATTTGGAAAGGAGTGTTCATTGAATTGCACCGTAACTATAGGATTCCCTGGGTCCTCATAGTTTACAGGTGCCTCTCTTCCTGATAGTAAGTCAGATAGGGTGCCGGCTACTTGGACGGTTGGGTTAGTTGTTATTCTCCTCTTTGGCTTTTTTATACATAACTCTTTGATGGTTTTTGCATAGATTGGGATACCTTGGATAGCCTGGAGGAGTGGAATATTTATACATAAATTTCCTAGTTCTCCCAGAAGATCAAAATCAAGATGTTATATTGGGCATGGTATGATTAGTTGTTCTGGGAATGGGGGAGAAGAAGTGGTTGCTTGGTCGTGAGTTTGTTGTCTAACCACATCCTCTTCTTGTAGTGGTTTTTATAAAGGTAATGAATTTTCAACTTGAGCATTTTTATCTCCCTTAGTTTCTATTATGTGCCCATACCTTAATTGAAGGTCTTTGCACTCCCTTAACTCGGTTTCTAGTTCTAGTGCTTCGATTATTTGAACATATTGAGCCAGTCTATTATTAGGGTTCGGGTTGGGTTGGGCTAGGTGTTATAGACATATTTGGGCACTGCAACCCCAAACACATATGTCCATAAAACCAAGGGCTTCCAATTCCATAAAAGTGTTTTTTCATACCCTAAAGGCGCAAGGTCAGCTGATTACATCATCTCCCAGAAGTTCTCCATTAAAAACTACTCAGAATTGGTCAAAACTAGACCACACACACTGCTCAGTGCTAAGGGTGCGATGCATCTCACCTGCCACATCTAAAAAATGTGATGCATACTGGAATCCCTTCTGTAGGGTGTGATGAGCGAGAGTAGACAAATGGCAGAAGCAGTTTGCTAGGTGGAGACCCTGAGAATCTTATAGAAGATGCTCATTTGACACTTGCCTCTCTGAATTCGCCCAAGGATGAGTAAGAGATCATGAAATCTCATAGTGGAACCAAGAACTATCAGAGAGATGACACTAATCAAAATCCCAGAAGCTGACTCACCCCCTTGCAAACATCTATATATGGATCCCTCATCCTAGAGATCCAAGAGACTGGAATTTTGTAATTTGCAAGGAAGTGATGTTGGTTTCTCTTTGAAGACATTTTTGGGTGATCTTGCTTTGTATGAGGTGAAGAGGGATTTCATGCTGGGAGGATGGCGTTGGGTCAGACCAATGGGTTGTAATCCTCTCTTCTACTACTTCTATCAATAAAGTTATTTGAGTTTTCCTCCATATTCTTGTATATCTCTAAATCTTGTATTGATATATGCATTTGTATGGTTAATATACATCTGATCCTATATTGTTTATGGTTATATATCTCTATGATTTGATGGTATTATGCTGCTTTGACTCTACAGGTGCTCTTTGAAGCGGGACAAGTAAGGAAGGAGTGGCGAAATTCTGTCAAAGTGGAAAGGGAACAAGTAAGGAGTCAAGCGAAAGACTGAGGTTGGTACTCTCTGCTTCTTTCTCATCTATCTCTCATAAAGGAAAACAAAAGTGACTTTAGTTTGTTTGTTTCTAAGATAGCTACCCGTCTTAGTGGGACTAGGAGCTCTAAATAGACACTAGTTTTCCTGATAACAAAATGGATGGATTTTCCAGGTATAATCAAATAAATATCCACGCAAAGAACCAGTCAAAGACTGGTTTTATTTGTCCGTGGGGCAAATTTTCATACCGCAAGCTAGCTTTTGGTTTAAAGAACGTAGGGGCAACCTTTCAAAGGGAAATGAATTATGCCTTCCATGACATCAAGAACATCATTCAACCATACCTCGATGATCTTCCGGCTCATTCGCGAAAGAGGACCGATCACCCACAACATTTGAGAGAAATATTTCTACATTCCCGACACTACAAAATAAGACTCAATCCACACAAGTGTGTGTTTTGTGTCGGTTCTGGTCATTTACTTGGCTTTGTGGTTTCAAAGGATGGGATTTGCCTCGACCTGAGCAAGCTTTAGGCAATCATCAATTTTCCTCCACCTTCAAATTTGCTTCAGATTCATAAACTCCAAGGGAAAGCAAACTTTCTGAGGAGGTTCATTCCAAATTACGCTGAACTTACTAAAGGTTATATGTGTCTATTGAAAAAAGAAGTACCCTTCAACTGGGATCAGGTTGCGCAAGATTCCTTTGATGCTCTAAAGGAATCCCTAATAAAATCATCATTAATTTACCCTCCTGATTATCAAAGAGACTTTAACCTGTATCTGGCTGCAGCAAATACGACCATCACAATGGTTTTAGTTCAAGAAGACAATGGAATCGAACATCCTGTATATTATTTAAGTCGAAACTTAAATGATACAGAAAGCAAGTACTCATATGTTGAAAATCTGGCTCTCGCAGTTGTTCAAGCAATACAAAGATTTCGACACTATGTTCTCTTTCGAAAAACTACCATTTTATTAGATTGCAACCCCATGACTTACATCTTGTCATGATAGTTGCTTGGGGGAAAATATTCAAAGTGGATAGTAATTTTGCAAGAGTTTGATCTAGAATTCATAAAATCAAAATCAAAGAAAGCTCTGGTTTTCACAGAGTTACTATGTGATTTCCCATCTTCGTCCAACAATTCAACATCCAAAGCAACAATTGTGGATGAATCTTTGTTTCCGGTATCTTCAAGAAATCTGTGGTATGGAGATATAATCATCTATCTCCAAACCCAAACATATAGGTCTAATACCTCTCACTTAGAACAACAACGTACTTGATACCAAGCAAAAGACTACATGATCTTCGGTGATACACTTTACCATTGTAGTATTGATACAGTTCTGTGAAGGTGCCTCACCCATGAGGAGGCCGAAAAAGTCCTGAATGATTGTCATTCAGGTGCATGTGCGGGGTATCAATCGGGTTATGCTACGGCACAAAATATTTTACGAGCAGGATATTTCTGGCCAACAATGTTCAAGGATTGCATAACTGCAGCCAAAAGTTTCCATGCTTGTCAAATATTCAACTGCAAAACTAGAATACCACCCGCACCTCTGCAGCCAATAGTTTCTATTGGGCCATTCACAAAATGGGGCATAGATTTCATGACATGTAACCCCACCTCGGTTGGGGGGCATCGGTATATCATAGTCGCAGTTGACTATTTTACGAAATGGGCCGAGGCGATGCCTACATTAAACAACAATGGTGAAATGACTGCTCTTTTCTTTTTCATTCATGCAGTCTCTAGATTTGGCATTCCACAAGCTATAGTCACAGATCATGGATTGCATTTCCGCAATCACATTATGGTTGAATTGGCTACCAAATTAGGACTATCCCATGACAGCTCTACTCCGTATTATCCGCAAGCTAACGGGCAAGTTAAGGCGATCAACAAAATCTTGAAGCACATGCTGCAAAGGATGATTGGAGTCCATAAACAGAGTTGGAACCTAATCTTGTACTCAGCCTTGTGGGCATACTGGACATCGGTGAGAAATGTTACTGGGTTTACACCCTTTTAGCTGGTGTATGTCCTGGAATTGATCTTACCAATTCAGTGCGAAATTTCGTCTCTCAAGCTCGCAGTTGACCTCCTCCCCGGAACTTCAGAGGAAGAGGCTCGTTTCTTAGAATTAATCCAACTGGATGAAACTCGTCATGATGCCGCCTTGGCTAATGAAGCACATAAGAAACGAGTCAAAGCACAATTTGATAAGAATGTCAAACCCCGCATTTTCTCAGAAGGTGACCTGGTCTTGCTTTACGATCAAGAATTTGATAAATTGGGAGTAGGTAAGTTCCAGTCTTTGTGGATGGGTCCCTATATTGTTAAGCGTGTATTAGCAAAAGGAGCCTACGAGCTAGTATATTACGACGAGATTCCACTTTCGCAACCACGAAACGAGTTGTATCTTAAGCGTTACTATGCTTGACTCAGTATAGTAACCTCTTCATATGCTTTTGTTACATTTTTGTTTTCCTTAAGAGTGATCGTTTTGGTTAGGTAATCCACTTTTTCATTTTTTTGTAGATGTCGAACCTATTGGAATCATTTTTTGGATACGCTGACAGAGCAAGTCATAGTACGCGGAACCTATCTTCTGCAGCTTGGGCCATCTTTGATCCAGGCGGTGAGTTAGTGAGTTTCAGAGGGGTATGTATTGGTTGATCGATGAACAACATCGTTGAATACAGCGCATTGATATAACTCCTCTCTAATGCCATCGTACATGGCATACGTCGACATGTCATCAGGCTAGACTCACAACTCGTCACTCTATAGCTTACCAGCATCTATTCCATTCGGAATCCAGCTATCTATCGTATGTTCCTAAGGGTCAAGATTTTGGAAAGGCAGTTTGATTCTATTCAATATCAACCTATTTCCAGAAACTTACACACATTAACTGATTCATTAGAAAATTATGTGTTAGATAGACATTTGCAACATTTGTAAAAGAAAAGCATTTCATCAATATTCGCATCAGGATCATATAACTTAACCAAAACAAAGCTCTGAAAATAAAAAATATATATAACTATTTATAGTTTGTACATAGCTTTCTGTGTATAGGACAAAATCGGTCATCTGACCCAAAAACTCAAAATGCAAGGGGTCACCCTAATCTAATGGTGCTAGTGATAACAAGTCACTGCCTGTGTCATCATGCGTAAGAGCCTAGTCCATCGACTTGGCATGCCAGTGGTATGGCGCTGTAATCTCAGAGGTAGCTCTTCGGTCCTCACATCCGGAATACCAAGGGTGATACCCTCGATCTGATCCTACAACACTGCAAGAGTCTCGGCTACATCTAGATCGCGGAGGACAGCCCTCGCTACAACCTCTTCTACTGGGACGACAACTGCTGCTCTCAGGCACACTGCTGGTCGCACTTGCCTGATATCTGCATGAGCACATGAGTATTGATTAGTCTTGATAAACATTTAAAAATCATAAGAACATTATAAAAACAATAAATAGGGATATGGTCAGAACATTTACCTATAACACCCCACTGCTCGTAGGCCGGCAACACCAAATCTGGGTCACCCCGGAAATCCATCCTAGCATATGGATACTCAGCAAAGACAATCTCCTGATGGTTGAACCACTCAAAGAAGGCATTAGAAAATGAAATCTATGACTGACTAGCATGTCTAGCCATAAGATCGACCCATCTCTACATCCGTGGTTCCCTTGGTACTGATGGTCCAAGTGAAATGATTGTGGCTACATCAGCAGGATCTTCTCCAAGGCGAAAGCAGTCAAAATGGAACCATAGCCAAAGTTCTTGGATCTTCCATTCTTCACCTTCGTAAGATGTTCTTTCACCATCGGAAGTACTGTATCACACCAGTTGAATACCTTAGGTTCGAGGCATTCCAAGGTGTACTGCATATAGGACCTGTTGGCCAAGTGAAGGGCTGCGCTACTAGCCAATCTAGCAAAGGTGAATAAAATAGTCCTCAAGGACCAGCTAATGAAATCTAGAATACTGATCTTGTCATCCCTGCTCGGATGATAGCCTTCTCTACAGTATCGGCGAATATAATCCCTCATGGACTCGCCCCCACGGGTGGAACCTAATAATGAGAGAGGGTCACCATGCCTCAATAAACCAGTCAAGAGGTAGATGTCCTCAAGAGTCAAGGGGATGGATTTGCCTCTAATCTAGAACACTTGGTTGGTAGGATCCCATGCATCGAGAAAATATTGCAACAAGTTGATTTGTTGCCTCATGCTAGATATGCAGAAGAACTTGAGCAAGCCACAGTTCCGCAATGCAGTTACCGTTCACAGATCATGTAAGGCAACCATGTCCTATTCTTCATACTTGTGTTCACACCATGTAACAACCATTTTGCTCCAATGAATCTCTGAAAAGCAAACAAGAGAAGAATTAGGATCCTGATTTGGCAAAAAATAGGAAAACTTTCCATGAAAAATTAGTGCAAAAGTTTTCCTCCTTGCGCCCATCACACCCTAGGTGCGTACAGGGTGGGATGCATACTGACTGGCTAGTGGCTAGCCTAGTATGCATCACACCTTCCGATGTATACTAGGTGTGATTGGGGTAGAACAAATTGTTCAAACCCCAGAGGCTCAAAAAAGTAGGAAAACATGCTCAGAATTCAAAAAGGAAAGAATGAAATTGAAGAGCTCAAGTTTAGCTCCTACCTAGTCTAGATGGCACTGAAAATCGTCCACAGAATCTCCTGGAATTAGCTGATGAAAATCAAGGGGGAAAACACCTCCATAACTCCAACAATCCCAAATCCAAATGAAATGGTAAAATGAGGGGTAAATACTTACTTTTAAGTTACTTTTCACGTAATTTAAGTAGGGTATTAGTTTTTTAACTCATTTTTCAAGCATGTATTCTCATTTCTAATCATTTTGATCGAGCAATTGAATAGGTAGTACGAATGTCAAAAGAACATAGTGTTAACAATGAATCGAATATCAATAACATTATCACGAGCAGTTTTGCACGAAGTTCAAGCTCGTTAAAAAATAAACCTAGCAATGAGCATATGTTCCACCAGAGTTTAAGCTCATTAAAAAATGAACCCACCTTCAGTAAATAACCATTGTGATCACATTATTATCATCCTTTGAGCCTTGGTCGTGTTCTTACCATCACCTCCACTCTCTTTTAGCCGATCATATGCCTCCATTTGATTATTTACCCTTTTGGAGGAACAAATGCGACGAGTGATCCTATTAGCCACCTTCTTTACATTGCCATGATTGAAAAAGTTCCAAACATTACCTGGAACCAGCTACTATATGAAAACATCACTCGTTCCTCAAAAAACGAGTCTCCTTTAACTCTTTTCATCTCACTCGTAAAATATGAAAAGATTGCCAAGCAATTGGTCTCTCTAGTACGTTAAAGTGATTGGAAGTGCCATCCCTCCTCTAGATTTCAATATTTTTGGACTTGAAGGGTTACTACACAAAAATATCGAGCATTTGTCTTATTTGGGTCTTTAAAATTATCGAAAACTCATCCCTTTCGCATGGTTTTATACTTTTTCAGACTTAAGGGATTATATTACAAGAAAGGAATATTGGAGTTTCCTTTCCGTCTCTTTTTAGACTCTATAAAATTGAAAAGAACTGAGTTATCCTTGTTGTTAAACTCGTTAAAACAATAGCAACAAACTTGTCCATGCAGACAAGAGCGAGTCTCACTGTCGCTAGGCTTGTTAAAACATAGCAACGGGTTTTCTCGAAGGGCATATGTTATCCTCCTCAAGCTTGACAAAAATAAAGAGGTACTGGTCAGAAATGACTAGGGAAAATTGGGAAGAAAACTTGAAGAAAATTTATTGGTAGCAGGTTGCTCTTGAACATGACACTTTCACTCCATCACCATGATTGAGTCAGGTTGGGTTATTCCGTTCACCAGTCATATCACCATTGGTCCATCGTACCATCCACTTTTGGGGTTAACACTACCAATCCATTTCAGTGTCGCTGATATGTTCAAGAGAAGTTGCTTAGAGAATTCACCAACCCAGCTCATGTCTCATCCGCTACAATACCTTCACACTTCATTCTTTCATGACCGCCACCCTAAATCTTGTACCATCAGATCATTTTCACATCCACAAAATCATTTGCTCCATTCCGTGTCGTAGATGTAGGATTCATTAATGCCCTCCTCCGATGGGTCACTTCTTGTCGACATTAGCTCATTATCCAAGAAGTCGACCTAGGAACAACTCCTTTAGTACTTTGAAGCTTGCATGCCTCAATGGCAAGTTTCTCACTTCCGGTGATAGGTTTACATTAATGGCCTTCAATCGAAAGATTTTGCGTGGTGTTCGACATCGACTCATGTATTCACACCACGTGAATTGTGCTGCAATACCTTGAGGGTCATCATCATCATCAACGATTCCTCTCGCGCCTGTTAACAGCTTACATCATTGACTGGTAATTAGGCGATGCTTTCCATGTTTGACATCAGAAAACCTTTTGACATGGACCGACTTGTACTTTGGGCGAATATTGAACGAGTTTTGAAGACCTTAGATCTAGTTTCATCCATCCGGGTTGCAATATATTCAGAAAAATAAAGACATCAAATGTACATCATTGTTGCACAGGTAATCATCCAAACCAAAGGATGATGGCTCCACCGGAATCATCAGTCTGCTACACAGATGGTTGTCTGTCCTATGTACATGGAAATGAATTTATAAATATGAGCATGGGAATGCCCGCCTCAGCTAGATCATGAAAATATTATGAAGATAATGTATTTTATTGTATCTTATTACAAGTCACCTTCAAGTTCGAAAAACCTCGGATCCTCATGATAAAGCATTTCACCTGACATAAAAAAGATTTACGACCTCATACTTTAGGGGGCAACTGTTATAGACATATTTGGGCACTGCAACCCCGAACACATATTTTCATAAAACCAAGGGCTTCCAAGTCTCTAAAAGTGTTGTTTCATACCCTAAAGGAGAAAGGTCAGCTGATTACATCATCTCCCAGAAGTTCTCCAATAAAAACTACTTAGAACTGGTCAAAACTGGACCATACACACTGCTCAGTGCTAAGGGTGCGATGCATCTCACCTACCACATGCAAAAAGTGTGATGCATATTGGAAAACCCTTCTGTAGAGTGCGATGAGCAAGAGCAGACAAATGGCAGAAGCAGTTTTCTAGGTGGAGACCCTGAGAATCTTCTAGAAGCTGCTCATTTGACACTTGCCTCCTTGAATTCGCCCAGGGATGAGTATGAGATCATGAAATCTCCAAGTGGAACCAAGAACTATCAGAGAGATGACACTAATCAAAATCCTAGAAGCTAACTCACCCCCCTGCAAACATCTATATATGGATCCCTCCTCTGAGAGATTCAGGAGGCTGGAATTTTGTAATTTGCAAGGAAGTGCTGTTGGTTTCTCTTTGAAGACATTGTTGGGTGATTTTTATTTGTATGAGGTGAAGAGGGCTTCATGCTGGGAGGATGGTGCTGGGTCAGACTAATGGGTTGTAATCCTCTCTTCTACTACTTCTATCAATAAAGCTATTTGAGTTTTCCTCCATATTCTTGTATATCTCTGAATCTTGTATTGATATATGCATTTATATGGTTAATATACATCTGATCCTATATTGTTTGTGGTTATATATATCTATGCTTTGATGGTATTATGCCACTTTGACTCTACAGGTGCTCTTTGAAGCGGAACCAATAAGGAAGCAGTGGTGAAATTCTGTCAAAGGGGAAAGGGAACAAACAAGGAGTCAAGTGAAAGACTAAGGTTGGTACTCTCTTCTTCTTTCTCATCTATCTCTCATAAAGGAAAACACAAGTGACTTTAGTTCTTTTGTTTCTAAGATAACTACCCTTCTTAGTGGGACTAGCAGCTCTGAATAGACACTAGTTTTCCCGATAACACTGGGAGTTGCAGTCTTAAGTTAGTCTGGGGATTTTGTTGCAATGTATATGGTGCTGGAAGTGTAGGTTGAGGGAGAGGAATCATTCCAGCTAGCTGATTTATTGGTCTTTGCCAGTTCGACTGCCAGGTTTGACTCTGCAAGGTGGAGGGTGACCATTGTGTCGGATATGCATTATTTTGCCAAAATGGTGGACAGTAAGGGAAGTTTGGCCAGTTGGTTTGATTTGTTTGATTTTGCCATGGTGATGTAGGAAATGGCTACTATGACCAGCTGGGGAAAGGTGGGTGATTTTGCCACATTCCATTATATTGCTGAGCATTATACTAAGGAGACTCAAAAGAAGAGGATGGATCACTGGGTATAGCTGTTTGTCGTGGTTGCGATTGACGGAGCTGATTGAGTAGGTACACTAGTTTTGATTCTTCTTCTGCCTCCTTGTAGACTGTTTTCAAGCACGGGAGTGAGGGACAGTTTTCTGTGGAGTGGTCTTTTGTGCAAATGGCACAAACTTGGACTACATCTAGTGGGCACTCTTTATGGTTGTGTTTCTTTCCGCATCGAGGGTAGAATATTACAAAATTTTTCTCTGATTCTACTTGCTTTTGTTTCACCTGCATAATGTCGAGCTGTGTTGTCAAAGTCCCTAGAATATCAGGTTTTAAGTCTTCCATTACATTCCCAATTTTTGTGCGGGTTACACCTCCACTAGAGATTTAGTTGTCCCTTGTGATTATGTCATGTTCTGCCAGTTTTAGCCTTGTACTGCCTCTCGAACTTCTAATACATAAATCAATTATGTTAGCAAAAATTTCCTGATATATGTCGCCTTTTCCCATAATGTTTAATGTTTCAACCCATTGTTCCTTCATCCCTTTAATTAATGTAGTTTTTAACACATTTTCAGGTAAGGGTAAAGATGCATAAGGAGATCTCTGAAGATTGTATTGAAAGAATTCTACATATTCCTCCAATGTTTCATTAGGTCTGGCTGTCATTTGAAATATTTCATCCTTTAATTCTCTAGACCTATAATAATCCTAACATTTCTTTAGAAAAGAACCTTTCATCTAATCCTAGTCATTTATGACACCTCCACCTAACCCCATAAACCATCGTAAAGCTGCCCCTTTTAATGTGGAGGGAAATAATTTTAGGTTTTGGGGATCGATGGTATAGTCATACCCCAGGCATAATACATTGAATTAAAACAAAAATGCATCTAGATCTTCCAATGTTAGGCCATGGAATGTAGGAATATGCTGGAGAGGAATGGACTTCATAGGTGCATTAACTACAGTATTTGCAATGGGATATTGCAGTGTGGAGGTTTGGTGTGTTTGCTTGTTCTCGGCCATTTGATCAAATATGTGCCAATATCCTTCTGGGATTTCTAAGGAGTTATTCCTAGGCTGACTAGAAGGAGTAGGAATGGCCTTAACAACACTTCCTTGGTCTGGGATAATGAGTGTTCCTTGTTGAACTATTATCTGGGGGGATTTTGGCTCTTCAGGTTCTTCAGCTTTGTTTTGGATGATCTTGACAACACTTCCCTTATCTGGGCTGCTTAGTGTTTGAACTACTCCAAGAGGGGATCTTGGTTCTTCTATTTCCCTTGTCTCTCCTCCTCCTTCACAAAGATTTCTAAAGTTCCCTTCTTGTAAATAAATTGGGCGAGAATTCTCAATTTCTTGATAATCTTGCTCAGTTTCTTCTGTTTGGCTATGTACCTTAGCAAAGGCTACAGATGGTGATTCTGTGGCCTGAAGGGAGCTAGTATGTTGTCTAGAAGCAACTTTTCTAGGGCCTACTAATGGTTGAGATTCTGCTTTCTTGATGATATCGTATATAAAGGTCCCTTAGCTTTATCAGGTTTGGGTAGGGATTTTGGATTCCTTTTAGCCTCTTTTTGCTTAGTCATGCAAACAACTCAAATACTTATTTGTACCCAAAGTAATCAACAAATCTGCAGGAAAGTGGGTGCGGGAGCAGGGCTGTTACATGCTCCATACACAGGTTCTTACCTTCCATTTTTAATACCCAATTCTCTCCTAGCAGGAACTTTATCAAATGCACACTACTCTTCTAAAAAAACAAATGGCTACACTCTCCCCGGCAATGGTGCCAAAATGTTGAGGTATAAAAGGTGTCTTTTGAACTCCTATTTATCCTACATTAATTATCAATCCAGGTACGATTTTTTATTTCAAGAGTGTACTCAGTCTGAGGCGGGCAATTTATTTCAAGAGTAATGTTTTCTAATTTGCAGTACAGTGCTAAATACAAGAGTAAACGAATGCTTGAAATAAAATCTAATTGCAATCAAAAGAGACTTAATGCTCTAAAACTTAAATCATTCACTCAGAAAACTACAACAATTTATCAGTCAAGGATGCAGTAGTGATAACTCTTTCCTCTGTCAACTGATATAAATGAAATCAAATATAAACAAGATCCACAATCTGAGAACTTAGGTAGCGATAACCAATGTCATTTACAGTTGTTGATCTTACACTCCACACTAAGAAATTAACTAGAAATGATAGATCACTAATGCTGCTCACAGAAATGCAGTAAAAACGCTCACTGCAAAATACTTAAAAGCAAAACCAAATACTTGCAGGAAAGAAATAACACCTATCTAGTATGAATGAAATTCTAACTTAATAGAAATGTACAAAAACGCTAAATGGAAATGAACAACGACGCTATCTTAATGGAAATGAACAGCAATGCTAACTTAATAGAAATGAACATCAACGCTAAATGTAAATGAACAACAATTCCAAATGAACAACAAAGTCAAATGAACAGCAATTTGTAATGAATGACAGAGTCCGAAGTGAACAACGAAGCTTTATAACCAAAATGAAAAGCATAACAATTTAAGTTGTAATGAATAGTAATCTTGTTATGGTGGAAGAAAATGGCAACGTGATCCAATTATGATTTCATGCATGAAATGATTTCAAGAAAATGTAAAGGAACGAGAATTTATAAAGCGATGGGATTCAAAGCAGTGAAAAGTAAATCAAAGCATCACACTACTAGAACTCTAAAATAATGGTACAGGTAGCAAGTGGATCCACCAAGGCCGGGTCCTTAGCCACTAGTGAAGCACCTCCAGGCTAATTTAGTAGGAAGGAATGGAATAGCAACTGACTTATATATTAATCATGTGAAAATGTTACAAACAATCATACTCTGTTTTGATTAATGAGAGTCAATGATCAAGTAGCAATACAACGGTAAATTCTGCAAAATGATAATACATGCCCCCCTGGGTTATAAGTGTTGTCCTTTTTTACAATGGCTAGGCAGATATATCAAGAGTATAGATAAGTTTTGAAGCAATGATCCCTCAGGATCAAAGGATCCTAAGGGATTCGCTCTATATTTGGTTTCCAGTTTATCGTTTTGTCTTCTTGTGCTGATGCCATGCTTTCCCTTTCTTCTCTTGGACTATGCACTTCGATCTTGATCTCCTTGTCTAGATACGACTTCCTGGGAAGGGAAAATAGTTGCTTCTGCTTTGTCTTTTCCTCCCGAATAGTGGTTTTCCATTTCCTTCATTTTTTGTATAGAAAAAGACAATAATCAGTTATTTTGTATCAATCACAAATCTCCTTAATTATACCATAATTCTTTAACAGATTACCATTTTAGAATGTAAAGGAGTTATGATTCAAAGGAAAATATAAAGAAATAAATGGTGAATACATACCTTTTCCATCGCTCAACAATCATTTTCTCCTTCTTGGATCTGTGGACCCTCTACATAGTTCTCTTGGAAGGGGGGCCTAATTTGTTGATCTGGTACAACATTCTTTCTATTGTTAGGGTTCTTCCTAAAGTTGGGGTTTCTTATTGGGGGTGGTTGTTGATTCTCCCATTGAGTTTTCCTTTCCATGTTCTCTAATCTATCCATTATTCGCTCTACACTCTTGGCTAAACTATCTATCTTTCCATCAGAAGTGGAAGTTTCCTCTTTAATTACAATTCTCTTTTCGTTTCTCATTCTCGCTTTCTTGGCTAATAGGTTGGCCTCTACACTATCAACATTTCTTTTAGGGTTTCTTTCCCTTAGCTGGTATGACATGTCGGTGTCAAAACCATCAAGGAATTTAATTAATGCTAGGTCAAGTGGAGGCTTAATATTAGCTGGGATTGCATTGTAAATATTATTGAACCTAGTACAATAATCTTAGACTGACTCATTAGGAGCTCTTCTAATGTTTTCATATTCAGAAAGTATTTGTAGAGGGTATTTTCTTTCTCTCCCATTTATCAATGAATAATCTATGAAAATTAGCTAAGTTTGCAATATCATGGGCATCTAAAGCTTTGAACCATTTCTTGAAATCACTAGTTAATATTTAGGCAAACGACCTCAATTGGACATTTGATTCATCTATCTCATGCAACTCAAAATAGTCAGTCATCTTGTTCACATGCTGTTGGGCAGTGTACTGACCAGTAGCATCAAACAAAAAGATTTTTCTCTGATAATCTTGGGGCATGGCATGGAGTTGGGCAAGTAAAACCAGAGGTGCATATCGGTCTACCATGGCTGAGATTCTGGTTTGACTAGGGGGTAAAGAAGTGGTGCTTGAGGAAGGGCTTGAACTTGATGGAGATGAACTAGATGATGATGAGGATGAGAATGGTTAATGAATTAATGGTTTAGGGGAATGGACTGTGGTGGATACTATAGGTGAGGTTGTGGTCAAACAAGGTGTATTTACAATGAGTGAAGATTGTGTAGAAATTGCAGAGGGAGCAACTGTGAGGGTAGCAAGTTTAGCAGATTGTTGAAGGTAAGCATCATCTATATTGCTTATCAGTGTAGATGTTAAAGCTTCTAACTTATCAAAAGTGTCGAAGACAAATTTATCTAAATCTGGATGGATAATCACACTTTTTTATTCAATGAATTGAGTAAAATCAAGGTCTAACATTGTTTCATGGATGGCATTCTCAGGTTTAGTTCTTAATAATGAGAGGTCAAATGACAAATCAAAAGGGAGTTCCTCTAAAGTTGACAACTCCTTAGGTAGTGAATTTTTTTTGACTAACTAGCTACTCCTTGCCCGAGTTTCTTCTTTCTTGGGTTTGCTTAAAATCCTGTCTAGGCCATCAACTATGGTAGGAGGGTTTGGATCTGGATTTTCCCTGGTATAGTGAGTCTTCTTAGGAGCCAGAATTTTAACTTTTCTAACTATTTTTATGAATATTTTCAAGAACAACTTCTAAAAATGACCTTAAGGGGCTTAAGATTAAATTTAAGGTTTCCTTAAAGTTTTATAAGGCTAAGGGTCGAAGTCCCCAGTATGGTCACCAATGATGTTATCGCTCCAAAATTTCTTATAAGTTGTTCAAAAAAAGAAATGATAGTGGTAACCACTAACCAACTTTGGAGATTAGGATCTAGCCTTCCTGATCTCAGAGAGGGCTCTCTCTTTTTTATTTAACTTTGTTTTAGGCTAGTTATGATTGTGCTGGGGTTTTTATTTGAATTTTGGTGGTGGGATCAATTACTTAGATAAAAAGGATTGTATTTTACCATTGGGCTATGGGGTCAAATTTCAGACAAACTGGATTGGATCAAGATTTAAAAACAATGTCTACAGGGCAAGATAGGCGAGTTATTATAGATATCAAAGGCTGGATGGTGAAATGGTTTCTAATCAGATCCAGGGAGAAATTCAGTGTTCCTTAGGCTGGATTATGAAGAGAATGAAAGAGGTCAACCGGGATGGGAGAGCAATTAAGGGTCTCAAATCCGGATATCATAGGAAAACATATAAATTAATAACTGTGCAAAACAGAGTGTATTTAAACAAGTTCTGAGTTATATTTCTAGTTAATTCATTCAAATTTGAATAACATTTAAGTTTATGAAATACATAAGAAAGTAACAAAATCAGACAAATAAAATAATTCACTGCAAATATCTCATCTCATGAATCCTGTACTGCAACCTTTTTATTACTTGCTCCAGTTTGTTGACTTGAAAATTAATACAATTACCCTTTGGTTTAAGATCAAAATAACTTTACAAATGTATAGCAATCCACCTCAATACTTTGAATTGTGAAGTATTTATACAAAAATAATTTACAAAATATCTTAAACCGCATTGAGAAGTAATCTAGGAAAGGAAAATATCTTCATGCAAGAGGATAGAGACAACTATGTTCGCTGTCCCTGTTAATTAGGTTTTGTTGCCTTTTATTCTTTGATATTTTTCCCTTTAAGCTGCTTGGCTATTTGGTCTTTACGTTGGATGTCATATTTAATTATGACCTTTCATCTGATACACTTTCATTTGATACTCTTTGACCTTGCTGTCCTGTCAATACCTTTTTACTGTGATTTTTTACTTTTTACTGTACATTTATATTTTTATTGTGTTTTTCCTACAGTAAATCATTGAGTTTTTCCCATGTCTCAGCATCTGGTAATTGTATATTGAGAATTTTTTGGTATATCTAATCTGCCTCTGTGTATTTGGAAAAACTAGGCATATTGACAAAAAGGTGTTTTACCTCATGCTGGAGGTAAAACAAGTTTTCAAAAGTTTGGTATAATACTTTCATGTTGGTATGCCCCTCATGGATGAAGTGTTTACCTAATATTTGGACACTTCCCTAATCTTCTTATTGTAATCTTCCTATGTCATTAGCTTATCATTTATAACTAAGGGATTTGGTAATCCCTTTTTCCTCAAAAGTTTGAACTTAATCATGAACTTGTCAATGGCAAGTTGCATGGTTTAACACTTATCCTCCAAGTTCAACATCAAATTTCTCTTAGTGAGGACTCTTTTGACTTCCAAAATTGTAACTTTCCTGTTAGGTATCTCTAGTTCTTGTAGTTCATACTTGTTCTTGGAGTTGAGGAAATGTATGATTCTTGCAGCTTCCTTTGGCATATCTCCAAGTTCTGCTTTGAATCTTT
The DNA here is from genome assembly GCA_031772625.1 of Pinus tabuliformis. Lineage (NCBI taxonomy): Eukaryota > Viridiplantae > Streptophyta > Pinopsida > Pinales > Pinaceae > Pinus > Pinus tabuliformis. Next base: position 2,000,167,262 of record CM062816.1, read on the forward strand.
GAATGGCTTCTATAGCCCGCTTTATGAATTCAATTTGTTCAAAAATAACCCGAATGGATGGCCAAATATCATTGATAGAGTCAATGATATTGGCCCACAGTTGTTCCTTATCCTGACCTAGAGGTTCATTTAGTGTCAGCTCTTTCTCTTGGCTTTTGATTCTTTCAGTCATCCTTTTGGCCTTCTGCTATTCTTCTCTGTGCATGATTTGGGCCAATTTATAATCTTTTTTATAGGCTGGTGAATTTTTCCTTAATTCTGTTCATCTCTGTGGTCTGAATGGACATTTCTTCCATTTCTTTGACCAGCCTGTTTGCTTCATCACTTGTAGAGCCTGTTGCCATTGATCATGTTGTTGATGTAGTTGGTGTAGATGCCAGTAGTATAGTGGACATTAGAGCAGTGGAAGATAAGAATGCTGCCAATGTAGAAGGTACAACAGTGGTAACTGTTGGAATGACAGTTGCTGGAGCATCATCAAGACTATCTTGTTTGATCTGCATCAAGCTATCCAGTTCTTTCTCCATCTACTTCAACTAATCATTCAGTTGTAGCACTAGGTCCATCATCTCTTCATGGTTGCTCTGACTTTCTAGGACCTCCTTTGTCTATGGGTGTTGTGAATGGGTCAGCTTAAGCTATTTCTTGAGGGCTACTATGTCCTCATTCTTCTTCTTGATAAGTTGTTCAGTAGCCTTAATATCACTTGGATCATGGTCGAATTCAATTACCAAGTCGTCAAAGGACTTTATTCTATTGTCTTTGGCCTGTGAGGAGGCCTTTTGTAGTTTGTATTGGCCTGTCACATTATCCAATGAAACCTGTAGCTTGTGGGAATCCATGGCCTTTCCTGTAAGGGTGGAGTAAATCATTTCTCCATCCTGTTTGTGGAACTCTATCTGATCAATGGGATAAACATCCCTGGCCAATACCTCAAAATTTGTTTTCTTGTAGTCTGTCAAGGTCTTTGGTTGCTGAATAGTGGGTTGCAGAAAGGACACCCACATCTTGCCCACTTTGATGTCAAAGGCTGACATCAGTCTAGTCTGGTTTGGTGGTGTAATATTGAGGTATTGGGAATATGTTTCTGCCTTCAACTTTTCATTCCTCATCTTTATTTCCTTGAATCTGTCTTTGATATCCTTTTCCTTGTCAGCTGGCATCACAAAGGAAGAAACCTCCATACTTTGTTGTCTCTCCATCATATGTGTGTTGGAGGTTGATGGCTGCTGTGTTTCCCCTTATGCAGTTGTTCGTTTACTTCTCTATCACATTGTCTCAGTGTTAGTTATTTCCTTTGAAACAATGTTTTCCTATTGTTCAAACACAAGATTCAGTTTAGGCCTTTTTCTTAGCTCAAATAGCTCATCAGTGGTCTCCATGGCAGAGCTGGATCCTTCTTCCCTGTTCCTTTTAGGATTTTTCTCCTCATTGACTAGGGTCTGAATCATAGGATGAACATTCATTGGTTCTCTTAATTCCGGAACATGCAAGAAAGAGCTCTGGTCAAATTGTTTTTCTGGGTCAATCAGTGTGTTCTCAACATCTACAATTGTGTTGTACATATCAATCAATGTGTTCTCCACCCACTCGGATTGGTTATCGAACTGTTCAATGTCTGGTCTTTGGTGGTGGATGTAAGGTCCCAACTTGACCTTAAGTCTCATCTTGTTTATGACCCCATGAGGGTCATACTGTCATATGAAACTGTTTCTGAACTTCATTTGTTGTAGTAAATTGTCGGCCTCTGGTTCAGCCTCTCTATTTTTGCAAATGAATGGGCCCAATTGGTTTTTTACCTTCAACTAGGTTTTCTTCTTAGAAGATAGGAAGTGGACCTCATCGAAATTGATGATTTTTTTGAAATATTCAAGGGAAAATATCTTCATAGGGAGGTATTTTGGTAAATTGTAACGGGCTAATTGACAACCATAAACTTTGATCTTAGTGTGTTTCTGGTAGAGGTATCAGTCTCCCACCTTGCTATTCTTTTCCAATTGAAGCACTCTTTTGATGTCTTGGCTGATTCTAGGCTGAGCATCAGAAGTCAACAAGTTCATGACTGGGTAAACAAAGGAGTCTATGAAATCTTTGTAGGTGAATGCTGTGGAAACCTTCTGGACCAAGGGTGTCCACTATACCACTGTTCTATCCTTTCCCTTGGTGTCGAACTTATGGATGCTCATAGGTAACTTATCTATCTGGTAATACAAAAAAATATAAAACAAAACTGAAGAGTATTTGAAAACTCTTTCAGTGGGTAGTTTGGTGAATTGTTCATGCATTTTGTCTACAATGAACTCAGCATAATCATACATGATAGTAGGAGGATTTCCTAGAGTGAAAATGGATATGAAGGCTAGGATGACCTATCCACATGCTCATATGATGTGTATCCTAGGATGCATGACAACATGGTGATTATGCGTCTTCCAGTTTCTGAGAAAATGGTGGCAGCATAGGGTGGGGTATCTTTAGGAGTATGGCGGTCTTCAATGATAAAATTTTGGAAAATTTGCTTGATTTTTACCTCGTCTAAAGTGATGTACAATTAAAATAAGTTTCCAATGGATAGAAGGGTCAGATTAGGGCTAGATTGGATTTGTAGCATTTGGTTGATTGACTCATGTGTAATAGTGAACAACAACTACTGATTTGGGGCAACAATAGCCCTTTGGCTAGGGACATAATGATGAGCCTCATAAATGGGTAATTATATGGGCTCATTTAACCTCCTAACCTAGTCAAATCAACCATTCTCTTAGCTTATTCTATGATTTTCTGATTATATTTATTCTTATAGCATGAGTTGAGTTAGTTATGATGCCATGCGGTATAACATGTATTTAATGCAGATTATTGATGGATTTCGAGGTCAATGTCAAGGATCCATTGGTCAAATGGCAGTAATAACTTGAAGTAGATAGAGGAGAGTAATTATAGGAGGGAATATCCCTCATTTTTTACTCCTCACTTCGAATTCCCCTTCATTCAGCTCAGAGTACAAGCAGCTGAATCATGCACGAGAAAACAACCGAGCAAGTGGAGGATGACTGATAGTTATCTCAAGGTTTAGGAGCCAAGCCTCCCTGATTTTAAGGAAGTTGTTGGTAGCTTCATATGTATAAGTAGAGAGGCCTAGGGCCTCACTAGGGTCAGATCTTTTGCTTATGTAAACTCTGCTTAAATTTTGAGCTTACTATTTTTTGTGACAGTTTTATGTAATCATGCTATATTTTGATAATGAAGATGGAATCATTTTTGAGCTAGCACTAAGTTATCTCAGAGGGATAAAGCTCTTGTTTTAGAGCCCAATCCAAGCAGCCAAGCTTATATTTACTTTTATTTTTATGCTTTACTTCAGTTTGTAGATTAATTCGCTGTTAGATGTAATTCCTTTATGGTTAACAATATGTTGTTTTTGATGATTTAGTAGTTTTCTTCCATTTGTGCTTTTTGTAGTAGGTTAAGTAGCGATAAGAAAATATTCAAAAGGATAGAAATAGTTCCTCGGCTTCTCTTCCTCCCTCTGGGACCATGATTTGAGGCAAAGACTCTCTTGCTACCCCAAAAACACAGATTTTCCTCATCCATAGGACTTCTAATGTTTGCAACTCTTTAGTAGGTTAATGGCCCAGTTTTGCTTTGCCTCAGATCTCATTTATCATGTTCGTTTCCTGATTTGCAATAGTCCTCTTTCATTCTTTCCTTTCCTATAACATTTCTCAACATTTCCTTTCATAGATCATAGTTTAGACCATTATAATAAAAAACTCTGTTTTTCCTAAATGCACTCATTTCATTTGTTGCTTGATTTTCTTGGTTGACTATCAGTTCCTTTGCAGTAGATCTCTTTCTGCAGTAGGACAACTTATCAAAAATCGCATCATCCATCTGATCCATGCCCTACAAGTCTCCTAAACGTCACCTCAATTCTGCCCTAGTTTCCTTCATTTTCTTCATAGAACTTCTTCCTCTCCCCTTGAGCAAACCCAATCATCTTTCTCTCTCCTGGTCATTCATGGTAGACCTTAGGTGCCCTAACACCTAATTCCAACCTTCATCCACCTTTTCCACCCACTCTCTCACCCTCAAAATAGAGGAAATTTCTCTCGGCCTCCTCCTATAGGCCTCCTGTAGTTTCCTTATTTTCTTCCTGTAGTTTCCCTGTGTCCTCCTGTAGTTTTTCCTGTAGGCTCCCTTTTGAAGGCTGAGTGTAGGAAAAGCCTCCAGAAGGCCACTTAAGACCTCCTAGGACCGATCCAGACCATCTTCCATCCTCCCAATCTCCAAAACCACCCTCCAATGCCGCATGTTTGCTGCCACACTCACACACAATAAATTAGATGCATGTCAAATTCACATAAAAACACATAAAAATCAAAAAATATGTTTTTTGATTATTTACTTCCAGAAATAGTATGGTTAGATGTTGTTTACTTTCTTGAGTAGGTAATGGCATTTATTTCATGGTTTTCATAGTGTTTTTGGCAAAAGGAGAATTAGCTTGTTAATTAGGGTTTACTAGGTCTTGCTTTACATTACAGTCCTTTTCCTTTCTGCAATTAAGATAGCTTCTGTAGAGTAATCCTTATTTCTTTCATCACACATAGAGCTTCGTCTGAGATCTATAGAAGTTGGCTTGATCTCCTAGTGATCTTGCACCGGCACCAACACTTCCAAGTTTTTTACGAACTATTGAGTTGATAAATTTAAAGTTGGAAGCCCAGGAATTGCAGCATTCTTGCTGCAATGCTGGTGCTCACCACTTTTTGGCACCGTTACCAGGGAAGCATCAGAGTATTCTATGATTACTACTTTCTTCTATTTCTTCTTGCAACATTCTGCTAATAGTTTATTTAAGCAAAAGTAGACTATTCATTTCTTTTCTTTCAGTTCTGCATTTCCTTGCTTTCCCTTCCAATTTTTCAAATTCCATTTCAGCAAAAGTAGACTAGTCATTTCCTTTCTTTCAGTTCTGCATTTCCTTGCTTTCCTTTTCAATTCTGAAAATTTCAATTCAACAAGTTCATTTTAGCTAGTTGCAATTTTTTTTGTTCAATCACAATCTCAGTTTCTACAGGTACTATCAGTGTGGGGAAAAAGAAATAAAAAACCAACCAAAAAGATTTCCTTCCATGCCTCGTAGGAGTAGAGATAACTCAGGAAAATTTCTTCCCAACACCCCCACTACTTCACATAGCCAACCTTCTCTCTTCTTTGATGGCTGTGATTAAGAAGAACCCTTAGGTGAACAACTAAAGATATTTGAAGAACCTATAGGGGAAGAAGAAGAAGAAAACATTCCTCTGGAGCCAATGGATGAAAACATAAATTCTAGGGGAAATGGAGAAATAATAGAGGATACCCTTCCCATTCAGGAGACCAATGGGGACACCAAAATGAAAAATATAAGTCCTTCTTCCCTACCTCACTTCCATGGCCTGACTATAGAAGATCCTGACACCTTCTTGTTTGAGTTCACTGTCATCTGTCGAAATTATGACTATTTAGAAGACGAGAAAAAGTTCAAATTGTTCCCTTCTACTCTCAAGGATGCAACATTGTGCTGGTTCATGGGATTACCTAGAAATAGCATCACAACTTGGGCTCAAATGCAGCAAACCTTTAACAACAAGTATTGAGTCTATTGTAGGTCAAAATATACTAAAGAAGAAATCTTCTGAATTACCATGGGAAGTGATGAGTCCCTGGAAGACTACAAAGAGAGGTTCCAACTCAATTACAAAAGGGCCGGGTGTACACTTGACCCTGATTCTCTAAAGTTGGTCCTGCTCAGGGGAATCCAGGAAGACCTTTTAGACACCCTCTATCTACTGGACAGGGGATACATTTACCAACTATCCTATGAGGACATAAATACTATTTTTAGAAACCATTCTAGAGCATCCATAAAGAAAGGTAGGGGGAGTCAAACCATAGCCAGTACCTCTTCTTATAATTCATCCATTAAAGGGGAAATTGGAAGCATGTTGGAAGACTTCAAGAGTGAGATGCTACAGACTCTTGCCATGAAAATGGATACCTTACATATCAAAAGAAAACAAGAGGAAGCAAAGAGGAATTTGGCCATTTTTTGCCCTAGATGCACCAGGAAGAATCCTAGGAATGAATGCCCATTGAACTCTATAGAGGTTTGTTTATTCTGCAAAGAGAATCATTCTACAGACAAGTGCCCTTCCTTTCCCGGACTTAAAGCTGTATACCAAGGGGCTGAAGGATTCATTGAATAGATCTATTACATAAACCAAAGGAGGCTGAATAGACCTAGACCATACCAGCAGGGGATGCAAGGGACATCTCAGGCATACTACAATCCCAACCAAGTCACCTCCATACCTTTTTGGGCCCCCCCTACTCATCTTTCCTGGTCCACGCATCCTCCTTGGTCCTTCGCATCTCAATATCATGCCTAACCAGCCACCCATTCATTTCAATCCTATGCTTAGCCGCAACTTTAGTGGAATGCACCTCCTCATGGGTGGAGGCCCCAATAAAACTCTCTTCCTACACTTTTTCCTCCATCACCTGCCGAACTGCAATCGTTACCTTTTGCTCCACCAAGACAACCCCAAATGCCTACCTAGCAAAATCTGAACCTGAACAACAGATAGGCTCAACAAATGTATAGTGGGGAACCATCATGCCCAAATTATGCTGTGGAGATTCAAGAAATTAACTTGCGATTTGGGAAAGCTCTCCTAGATAGCCAGCCTCCACCCAGGGAGGTTGAGGAAGATAAAGAGGGAAGTGAACCTAGAGCAAATCCACCATTTCCTAAGAGACTATCCATGACAATGCAGCCTACCCCAGAAGAGACTGAACTCTTGGGAGAATTGAAACATTTATGTGTGAAGATACCACTTCTCCAAGACATAAAAGATGTGCCTATATACAGTAGGTTGATCAAAGAGAAGTGCTTTAGGCATCCAGGATGGCGCAAGAGAGATGCCCCAACCATCAATGTTATAGGACAACTATCTGACCTAATGATGGGGTAGATAATCTGTCCAAAATATCTGGACCCTGGAAGCCTAGTAGTCGATGTCCACATCAATGGAAATATGGTCCCACATACCTTGATTGATCTGGGAGCTGCCATTAATGTCATGACAAAGGACACAATGCTCAAACTTAACCTCCAGGGCTCCTTGAGGAAGATCACGACAGTGTTGTAGTTAGCAGACCGCTCCACCGTGACCCCTAAGGGGATTGTGGAAGATGTGATGGTCTCCATTGACTCTTGTGGGTACCCTACGGATTTCTTAGTTCTCTAGCCAAAGGCAAAGCTCACTGGGTATCCTCTCATTCTAGGAATTGACCCTGGTTAGCTACAGCCGATGCCTACATCAGCTGCCGAGTTGGGAACATGACCATAAAGAATGGCCACATGTCCAAGCAACTAACCCTATATCCTCCTGCCCAACCCCTGCTAGAACATGATCTACCTCTCTAGTTGGAGGAGGATGAGGATGAAGTTTATTCAGCACCGCTTTATGCATTAGAAATCACAATGGGGGGAAACTGCAAGATGAGGATGATATGATAAAAAATTTGATTTAGAATCCACCTCCCAATGTATTACCATTAGAAGACATAGTAAGAGAAACCCAAAAAAACCCCTTAACTGATCTCTGTGTGGCTGAACCTACTTCTCCCCATGTCAAAAATATAGAGTTCGGCCCAGAAAAAACATTGAAAATCAATCCATACCTATCTACTTCCTAGGAGAAGAAGCTATGCAGCCTATTGAGAAAAAATCTAGATGCCTTCGCCTGGAGTTATAAGGAGATGAAGGGAGTGCACCCTTTAGTATGTACTCATCATATATACATCAAGGAAGATTGCAAGCTAGTCAGGCAGCCTCAAAGGAGGATGAACCAACACTTAAAGATATTGTTAAGGAATAACTGCATAAATTGCTGGATGTAGGATTCATCTATCCCATTTCTGATAGTGAATGGGTCTCTCCTTTGGTGCTAGTGCCAAAGAAAAATGGTAAGCGGAGAATCTGTGTTGACTATTGGGAATTGAACAAAGCCACTAAAAAGGACCACTTTCCTTTACCTTTCATAGATCAAGTGTTAGACGGTTTGGCAGAGAAATTTTTTTTCTCCTTCCTAGATGGGTTTAGTGGGTATAATTAGATTCAAATCAAGCCTAGAAGACCAAGATAAGACAACTTTCACTTGTCCTTGGGGTACCTTTTCATACCAGGTCCTTCCTTTCGGTTTGTGCAACATTCCAGCCACTTTTCAAAGAGCGGTATTGAGTATATTTTCTGAACTGGTTCATGATGTAGTAGAAATATACATGGATGATTTTACTCCTTATGGCTTTGACATTTAGGAAGCTTTATCTAACCTAGGAAAAATTATAGATAAGTGTATTGAGATGAACCTATCCCTCAGTCTAGAAAAATTTGAATTCTTGATGACTGAAGGGACCATGCTAGGTCATGCAATATCTCAACAAGGACTGCAGGTGGACCCCAACAAAATTGCCATCATCCAAAGGGTCCCACCTCCTCAAAACGTGAGAGATGTCAGAAGTTTCCTAGGGTTAGCCGGATATTATAGGAGATTCATTAAAGAATTCAGCAAGATAGCCTCTCCTTTGTTTGGCCTCCTAGGCAAAGATGTTGAGTTCATATGGTCAGAAAATTGTCAAGAAGCCACAGATACCTTGAAGGGCAAGCTAGTGACTGCACCAATTCTCAGAGGCCCAAACTAGGCCCTACCTTTTCACACTCACACAGATGCCTTGAACAAAGTAATAGGAGCAGCCTTAGGACAAATTGATGAAAATTTACCTTATGCCATATACTTTATAAGCAAAAACTTGTCAAAGGCAGAGTCAAACTACATAGTGGCCGAGAAGGAACTCCTAGCTTTCGTGCATTCCTTGAACAAATTCAGACATTATACCACAGGTTATCAAACCTTGGTGCACACTGATCATGCTGCAATTAGATATTTAATGGAAAAACCAGATGTAAATGCTCGCATTATTAGATGGTTGCTTTGACTGCAACATTTTGAGTTGACCATTATTGATAAGCCTGGTAAAGAGAACGTTGTTGCTAACTTTTTGTCTAGAGTAAATTTTCCTACATGTGAAGAAGGAATGGTGGAAGACCAAATGCTAGATGAACACCTATTTTCTATATCAGTACTCTCTCCATGGTTTGTTGATATAGCAAACTACTTGGTTTCAGCACAGTTCCCACCACAAATGTCCTCAAAAGAGAAGAGTAGGATAGTAAGGAAAAGCGCCCCTTTCACCTATATTGGAGGCAATCTCTTTAAACTAGGCCTAGATTAGATCTTGCGAAGATGTGTTAGGGAGGAGGAAGTATTTGACATCCTCCTGACCTATCATGATGGGCCTTGTGAGGGTCATTTTCGAGCAAAAAGAACCACCTTCAAGATATTGCAAGCAGGCTACTACTGGCCCACTCTTCATCGGGTGTGAGGAGATACACGAGCCAATGCGATCAGTGTCATAGGATGTGGAAACCCACTCCAAAGGATGAAATGCCCATGCAACCTCAAGTGACCTTCGAGCCATTTGAGAAGTGGGGCATGGACTTTGTGGGGCCTATCAACCCCCCTTCGAAGCAGAAGTAGTACATCATTATGTGCACTGACTACCTGAAAAAGTGGGCAGAGACAAAAGTAATCAAAGCAGCGACAAAGCAAAATGTAGTTGATTTTTTGAGAGAAAATATATTCTACAATTTTAGGTATCCGAGAGATTTGGTCATAGACCAAGGTAGTCAGTTCACTTCCAGCCTGATTGAAGATCTGCTCACACATCATAAGATCAAGCATAGGACTTCCACCCCTTACCATCCACAAGCCAATGGGTAAGTGGAGGTCACTAACAGAGCATTGGAAGGGATCCTAACCAAGGCAGTGAGCAGCAATAGAAAAGGCTGGGCAGAAAAATTAGTTGAGGTCACTTGGGCCTACAACACAACATGAAAGACCACCACTGGGTGCACACCCTATGAACTGGTCTATGGGAAGAAGGCTTTGTTGTCAATAAAGTTTGAATTCAATACCTTAAGGATGGTAGCTCAGCTTGACCTAGACCTTAGCCATGCATAGAAGGAGAGATTACTTTAGCTCAATGGATTGGATGAATACATATTGCAAGCCCTTCTACATACAGAGGTAGTTCAACTTTAGAGAAAGATATGGCATGAAAAAATATCAAGGAGAAGCAATTCCAAGAGGGAGATTGGGCACCACTCTAAGATTAAAGATATAAAGATTTCAAAGGAAAACTAAGGACAAGATGGATGGGACCCTACATTGTGGAGAAATGGAATGACAATGGTTTAGTTCTGATCAAAACCATTGACGATGAAGCCTTCCCCATGCTTGTCAATGGATATCGGTTGAAAGTTTACAAGAAATCCCTCTCCAAGGAAGAGTTTATTGAAGATTTCAATAAAACATTGATGCTAGTGGATCATGTTGTAGCTTACACTTCACCCACTCACTGAAGAAAAGGAAAATAAAAAATAAGGACTCAAGTGAAAACCTCCATGAGGCGCTTGAGTCCCATCATTGGGTTGAAAACCTCTTTTGAGGCAGCCCAGTGATGTCAAAAAAAAAGGGGGAAAAGAATAAGATCCCTAGGTGAACACCTCCCTTGGAGGCACCCAGGGTAGGCAATTAAGGTGAAAACCTCTCTGAGGTGCCCTAGTTGTTTTCAGAAAAAGAAAGAAATAAATGATTTTTTTATTGCATTGCAGGTTTGCAAGAGCACTACAGGTCCAGAAGAAGGTGCTAAGGGGACCCTTACATTCACACTAGCATCCATCTCATCTTCTCCCCACCTTCCTCCATCATTTTGGGTATCTCTTTCACCCCACTGTACCTTTTTCTTCCAAAACCATGTTTTCTGCAAGAGGATCCAGTAGGAATTACAGAGAGCCAAAAGTGTCGACAGAAGGCAGTTTGAGGGACGAAAAAGATTCATGAGGAACCTATAATCCCTCCTACCATCTTCAAACCTACTTTCCATAATTTCCGAGCCTGGATCACACCCCAAGCATCATTATTTTTTCTTTCTGTCCAAGAGAAAACACAAAAAAACAGTTTTTAGGTTTGGAAAAAAAAAAAAAAGAAGAGGTAAAGGCACAAATAACCTTACATGAAGCTTACCTGCCATCCCTCCATCATTCATGACACCTCTGGCATTATTCTTGAGTTCCAAGCATAGGGAAAAGCTAAGGTTTCTAGGGAGAAGCAGTTACAGGAGCTCCTGTAGGAATTCCTACAGCAGTTGTTCCCATAGAAGTCCAGCACTGAAAGAAAAAGAGTGCACATCTGCAGGTTGGAAAGGCACATGAAGCTCAGCTCCAACAAAAGAAGAACATGCAAAAGTACACAACCACATGTTAGCTAGCAGAGAAAACACGCATGAAGGAAAGTGTAGGCATGAAACAGAGAAAGCCACAACACCTCATAGCAAATACACTTGGATCACAGGTAAGTCACTAAATCACTCCTCTATTTGCATTTGTGTAATTAGGATTCATACGAAAGGCAACGAGATGGTTGAGATTGAATGAGGGAAAGGTGGCCAGTTAACTTGGCCACCTTCATTTAGTTGACTCCACTTATTCGAGATGTCACCCACACGTGCGCACAGTCAACTCAAGCACAAGATGCCAAGGACAGGTAGTGGGAGGAAGTGTGAACTTTGATGCAATAATGAGGGATGATTATGAGGAGGGGCCATGATGACCAAGTAGGTGGGGACCAACGGTCTGAATATGGCCAACGTACACCTTGCCAGCTCAACACTCATAATCGAGAATAGCCATAAAAAGCAATGAGCACTCCTCCCCGCACATTCTCACCTCCTTTTATTCATTTTCTCCTCATAACTCAGCCACAACAGTGTTCTTATGCCCCCATAGCCTCGTAACCACCATTCTCCACTAATTTCCTCCCTATATTTGTTCTTGGAATTTTCTACAAGAGCACCTACAAGAAATCTATAGGAGGGAGGGGTAGTGAGTCATTTTGAAGGGAGAAACCATGATTTTTGACACGAATTTCAGTCTAGAGAGGTAGGGTTCATGCATGCCCCCCGTTTAATATCAATACATGAAATAAGTGATATCAATTTGAGGATGAAACAAGTATTTAGGAGGGTAGAAAATACATAAAAAAAAAATTGTTTATTTAAAAAAAACACACACACACACAGTCTCCTCTGTTTCTCTGTTTTACTCAAAATTCTTTGTCTCCACCTCCATATTTGGTTTTCCAAAAGAGTAAAGATAGTGTGACATGAGGGTTTATGAGAAAGGAGCCCACTAAATCCACTAGGCTCCATGCACATCCTTAAGTGGTGGACATATTCACAAGGGCAAACTGGATGAATTTATTTGAGAAATTTAGAGGGTTTGATGATGAAATTGCCCAAGAATTTTTTCTCTCTCTGGTCCCTCACACAAGAACACATGCCACTGTAACCATTAGAGGCCTCTCCATCGAAATAACCCCTGAATTCATCAATAGGGTCACTACCCTTCCTCTTGGGCTTCCTTGGAGTAAAGATGAGAAACCAATTGGCCAGGTTTCCAAGAAGGAAATTTTCCAAAATAATGAAACCCCTGTCGAAGATAAAAATGGAAATAGAAGGGCTAGTATACCATACCTCGGCAATGAGGTTAGCAACCAAGTCATCAAATACATTTCCTATGAAGGGAGGCCCAACATTGTCTATGGATATTGTTTAGTCAATTTAGTATCTCCTAAATTGCTACATTAATTATGGACCGGGAGTCGTAAACTGATGAAGTGTGGCGCACTATATGTGCAAGACAACCTTTTTCTTACTTTTTTATTGTTTTCAATTTTTGCTTTGTTTTGGGGGTTTTATCTTCGTTTATCTCCTAATGTGAATGGAAATCCTATTCCTAAATTTTAAGAATACTTCAGAAGGTTAGTGTGGATATAGATTTTAAGGCAATTATGTCCTTTATGCTGATTTCCAGAGCTTAACACTTCAGAGGATCTCAAAATGTACTAGTAATGAAACTGTCATTGAAACAAGAATGGAAATGTATTGCTAGTAAAATAAAATAAATGATGAAATATTGATCATGAAATCACTACTTCTGCTGCTCATCTAAATACAAAAAAAAGAAGAAGTTAAACTACTGCACTCAAACAAGTCAAAAACTACAAACTAATAAAAGTAAAATCAATTCTCTTCATTCATAGTCCGATAGCTCGCCATGTAGTCTAAGCTATGGCTTTAGGAGATAACGTCAATGATATGAGGAAATCGATATCTAATTGCAGGAAACTAATGTTAAAATCAAATCACATCATTCATAGTCTGATAGCTTGCCATGTAGTCTAAGCTATGGCTTTAGGAGATAACGTCAATGATATGAGCAGTTTGATATCTAATTGCAGAAAAGTAAAACTAAAATAAAATCACATCATTCATAGTCTGATAGCTCGCCAAGTAGTCTAAGCTATGGCTTTAGGAGATAACGTCAATGATATGAGCAATTTGATATCTAAACTAGCTAATAAAGCAAGTGAATAAAATTGAAATCAAAGCACAACTGGAATTAAAAAACCTAAGGAAAGAAACGTTAGCAGAGAGGCTAATCTCTTGTCACTAGTTATTACAAAAATTGGATGAAAATGCTCAGGCCTACTCTATTCTGAAATACACACACACACTGATCAGAGTTAACAACAATATATAGAACTTGAAAAATCATGTACAGGAATGAAATGTCAATACCATAGAAAATGAAATAGACACAGGTGGATAACTATGAAATATGTGAAATGGAAATAAAAAAACAATACATAAAAATTGTACAGCGATAAGGAAAATGAAACCTTAGCATGCAGGGGCCCTCTGCACGGCCTTGGTCAGCAGACTATCAGTCCATAATTATGCTCACACAGTCATATAAAACATAGTCTTCTTTATATTTCAAAATAGAGGAAGAATCCTCTCTTTACCACAGTGGAACTAGTGTCACGGCACAATAAACTTTAACAGCAAAATTACATTAACAAAGACTAACTCTATGCGTTTGGAAACACATTAGTTATAACAAAAAATTCATAATTGTTTTCCTATGAAACATCTTTAACTGAAGACACGTAGAAGGACAGCGTCCGTAAGCTTAGCATACTGGTTGTCGAGCTTATTCAATATATCAAGAGTGGCTGTTGGATTCACATCGTGGGGCAGTCTATAGGTTTCAACATGACCCCAGGGATCTAGGAATGGCCATGAATCCTTCACGTGCTTGAAAACAGAGTCCGGTTGTCGTAGGACTCCTATGTTGGACCACCATTTGACCATTGTTGACCACGGATTTCCTTAATGAATCCGGCTAAACCAATAAGACCTGATCCATGTCCAGGTCATTTCTATCTTGCCCATGTGCCTTGTTTTGCATGATGACACCTGCAACCTAGAGTTTAACAAAAACAGTTGTAGAAAGTTGAATCAGTTGTGGAAAGTGGCTACATTCCGTAGCTAATGAGCAAAATCTAAGTCAAACAGCAAACATGAAAACATAGTTAAAAAAACACTTAAATGCTCTTTTAGAATCAATATGCAATGTTCTTTGATAGCTTATGGGGTAATGGTGAGGGGAAAATGTCTAGGAAAATGTGTAGGAGAGATGTAGTTTCAAAGCTCAACATACCCCCACTAAGAAGGTGTTGCATGTCCCCATGCAACCAAAACTTTGACTCTCCTCCTTTGAGTTCATGTGTTCTAAGACTTCTGCCAATACATCCAACCTTCTTTTCTTCTTTCTTGGGACCACTGTCATCCTCGACTTCCTTATAAGGCACTTGAATTTGAGGTTGATGAGAGCCCTGCTCAACCTCCTATTCTTTTTCTTCAATTTTCTATTTTTTTTCTACCATAGCCCAAGATAAAACATGGTGTTGTCGTGAATAATCTTATCTAACCTACCCTGTTCTTTCAATGTTTCATTTTCTCTTTTGATTTGTCTATTTAGGACCTCTAGCTCAAAAACTTCCTATTTTAGTGATTGGATTTGAGCTTCTTGGGCTGTGTTAGGGTGGGCAGATGAAGTGCCTTGGTCTATGGCAATTTTCTCCAATGTCTCAATATAATCATACATTTCTTACTGGATTGGATCTATCTTAGGTGTAGGCTTCCTTGGGATATCCCCAAAATCTGGTTGAGAAGGACTGATCTCAAAATCTGGTCGAGAAGGACTATTTTCAAAATCTGGCTGAAGAATAGGAGTATGGTGTGGGCCATGGCTAGGAGCGATTGCTGAAGGTTGTTCCGGTGTTTCCCCTCCTAAATCAATAAAGTGGGGCCCTTTCATTTTTACTTTCCTCAATTTTCCTTTAAGTCTGGAGCTCCTCCTTAAATTTTGTGAACTAGTGTCTTCTTTCTCCACACTCCATTTTTCTTTCCCTTTTCTCTTTGCTATAGCTGACTGTTCCTGAAGGTAAACTATTCTTTCAGACATTATTTGGTGTTCCTCTTCTGAGGAAGGTTCTGGGGTTTGATAGACAGCCTCAATATTTCTTTTCCCTTTTGATTTTCTTGGCTTCTTAATCTCAGTTCTTTCCTTCCTACCTTCAGACAATTTTTCTTCCCCACTAGTTTCTTTAACTATGTTAGTAGGAGTATCCTGAATTCTAACACTTGTTTTCTTCCTCCTTCTTTTCCTTGATGAGTTACTTTTGGATGTTTCAGGCAGATATTGAAAGAAGTTTCTAATCAAAAACTGCTCCTAGGTGTCCTTCTTTTCCTTCAATTGTTTTTCAATCAAAATTTTCACAAGGTTGTGATGGTACAGGTGGGTTCTACTTCCCCTGGATTTTTCTGGATAGTTATGGACATATTTTTTAGGCTATTTAACAAAAATTAAGGCAAATTAATAGTTTGGTTTTCTATAAAATTCATTAGAAACCGGGTGTGGTACATATACATGTACCTAAACTGTCCCTCACATGTAAGAAATTTCTGGATTATCAATACTAGATTGGCCCACTTTTCTTCTAAAGCAGGGACATGGATTCCAAGTTTGAAGATGGTTATATCCATACTTGGATTGCATAGGATAACCCTCCATGCTCTCTCGTCAAAGATTTTATTTTTGAACCACCATTCTCCCTCCTGTGGGAGTTCTATTGCAGCTGCTATGGATGCTTCTGTGACTGATAATTTAAGGTCTCCAACCTCAGCTTCCATGCCATCAAAATACCTCGCAAAAGTCTTCATAACTTCTTTGTTATAGCCTCTAAATTTCTGAATGAATTGTAGCCAATGTGCCTTAGTGTTGTTGGGAAAAGTATCCAATTCGAAATGCCCCTATCCCACTCTAAGGTGTGATAGTGCCTTAGCAACAAACAAGGAAAACCATCTGAGTATTCTTCTTTATGAGATGTAAATAGAGAAAGAAGGATGTAACTAACCAGTGTCTTCCGCTAGTTTGTCGATCCAATCACTCTCTCTTTTGTTCGCTTCCCGCTGCCTGCTCTTTCACTGGTCCAGCTTCACCCAGTTCCTGTAAGATCACAAGAGAGGAAAACTACACAAAAGACATAGATCCACATTCATAACTAGTTTAGGATCAGATATAAACTAAATATGCAAATATAACAAAACATCATTGATATACAAGCATATAGGAGAAACTCAAATAGCTTTATTGATATGATAATAAAGTTCAAGAGGAGATACAACCAAGTGATTCCCGATCCAACATCTACCTCCCAGCAAAGGAATCCCTTCCTCTCCTCCAACAAAGCATAAATCACCCAATGTACTAATCTCAATCTCAAACCAACAGCAATTCTCTGCAAAGTACAAAATTCCTGCCCCCTAAACCTCTGGGTGAGAGATCCATGTATAGATGTAAGTAGAGAGGATGAGTCATCTTATGTTTTGACTTGTGGCTTCTCTCTGTCAGTTCTTGCTTCCACTTGGAGGTTGAGAGCCTCTTACTCATCACTAGTCAAATTCATTGAGGCAAGTGTCATTGGAGAAGATTCTGGAAGCTTCCATGGTCTTTCCACCTCGTTGAATGAGCTTGCCATTTGTCATTTCCCGCTCAGCGCACCCTGGTAGTGCTTCCACCTACGTTGCAACACACCTAGCCAGTGTAGCCTCTGCATTTCAACACAGGCAGCTAGTGGAGCCTCTGAATTGATCCTGAATTTATTTTTTCTGAGTGGTGTTTGGTGGAGAACTTCTGGGAGAAGCTGTCATTGGTTGACCTTGTTCCTTTAGGGGCAGGAACAACTATTTTAGGGACTTTGGATCCCTTGGATTATGGACATTTCATGCTCAATGCTATAAGGCACAAAAATGTCTATAACAGTTGCCCCCTAAAGTATGAGGCCGTTTATCGGGTGAAATGCTTTATTAGGAGGATCCGAAGTTCTTCCAATGCTGGGAGGAGACCTGTAATACGATACAATACAATACATTATTTTTCATACTGCTTTCATGATCTAGCTGAGGCGGGCATTCCCATGCTCAACTTTATAAATTCATTTTTCTGTACATAGAACAGACAATCGTCTGGTGGTAGACTGATGATTTTGATGAAATCATCATCCTTTTGGTAGGATGATTATCTGTGCTGTAATGTTGTACATGTCAATGTCTTTATTTTTCCTGAATATATATCGCAGCCCGGATGGATGAAACTAGATCCGGGGTCTTCAATCTCGTTCGATCTTCACTCTAAGTACAAGTCGATCCATGTGAGAAATGTTCTGAAGTCGAACATGGAAAGACATCGCTTGATTACCAATCAATGATGTAAACTGTTAACAAGCGCGAGAGGAATCACCGATAATGATAATGACCCTCAAGGTACTGTAGTACAATTCACGTGGTGTGAATAAAGGACTTGGCGTTGAACACCATGCAAAATCTTTCGGTCGAAGGTCATTGATGTATACCTATCGCCGGAAGTGAGAAACTTGCCATTGAGGCATGCAAGCTTCAAAGTACTGAAGGGGTGTTCCTAGATCAACTTCTTGGATAATGAGCTGATGTCGACAAGAAGCGATCCGTCAAAGGAGGGCCTTAATGTATCCCACATCAGTGACACAGAACGGAGCAAATGATTTTGATAGAGGTGAAAACGATCTGATGATATGTGGTTTAGGGTGGCGGTCATGAAAGGATGAAGGATAATGTATGGTAGTGGATGGGACACGGTTGACTTCTCTGGATGACTTCTCTTGAACATATCGGCAACACCTGTGCGATGGATCAGTAGCATTTACCCCAAAGGTGGATGGTATGGTGAGACCATGGTGATGTGACCGGTGAATGAAGCAACCCAACCCAACTCAGGCACATAGTGGAAGTGTCATGTTCAAGAGCGACTTGCTACCAATAAAAGTTCTTTGAGTTTCTTCCCAATTTTCCCCAGTCATTTCTGACCAGTACCTCTTTATTTTTGTCAAGCTTGAGGAGGATAACATATGCTTGTTCTATAATTTTCCCTTCGGGAAAACCCATCGCTATGTTTTAACGAGCCTAGCGATAGTGAAACTCGTTCTCGTCTAAAGACAAGTTTGTCGCTATTAATTTTTTTTAACGAGTCTAAAGACAAAGATAACTCGGTCCTTTTCATTTTTAGAGAGTCTGAAAAGGTACGTAAAGATAACTCCAAAGTTCCTTTTTCATCATCTAATCCCTTAAGTCCGAAAAAGTATAAAACAATACAGAAGGGATGAATTTTCGATAGTTTTAACGAGCCGAACAAAACAAGCGCTCGATCTTTTTGTGCAATAATCCCTCAGGTCCAAAAAGATTAAAATCTAGAGGAGGGATAGCACTTCCGGTCGCTTTAACGAGCTGGAAGGCCAAAACTCGGCAATCTTTTCATATTTTACGAGTCAGATGAAAAGAGCTTAAAGAAGACTCGTCTTTTGAGGAACGAGTGATAAACGGGTAGCAGTTGATTCCAGGTAAGGGTTGGAATTTTCCAATCACGGCATTGTCACAAGGATGGCTAGTGAAATCACTCTTCGCAGCTGTTCCTCAAAATGGGTAAACAATCAAATGGAGGTGAATGATCGGCCAATGGAAAAGTGGAGGTGACGGTGCAAACATGACCAAGGCTTTAATGGCTAGTAAATTTACATTCACGGTGGTTATTTACCGGAGGATAGTTCATTTTTTAACAAGCTTAAATGCGGGTTGAAACACTTGCTCGATCTTATGTTTATTTTTTAACGAGCATGAACTATGTGCTAAAACTGCTTGATTAATCTAGTCATTTGATAAGAATGTCTCATTTAAGATGCCATTTTTTATGGAGCTTGTGCCTTACAAAGCTTTGCTCCTGGAATCCTTTCTTTATGCAAGTTCGGAAACGACTAATCCTACGAGTTTAAAGGGTTAGACCTACAGGTTTAAAGGGAGGACCTAAAAATTTTAAAAAATAAATAGCCGCCCCTTGCTTGCACTCCAAAAGGCTTGCATGCCCCCAGGTATAAAGTACGACTTCAAGGTTACCCCTCAATTTGCAGATAAAACATTTGTTCTACCAGGAAAGGCCTACCTCTTTCAGGTTATCCAAAGATTGTCTCATTTGCGCAGCAAACAAAACACTTCTTCGGCGATGTCTACCGAGATAAACAAAGGTAAGCGGCACCGACCCAGCTTACATAACTTTGACAAAAGAATCTTATTCTATAATAACCCTCTTCCAGCATGGGCGGGGTATAGACTAGTCATATTCTCCCGCGGAAACCTACCCTATACCCAAAGTTTTCATGCCGAAGCAGACCAGGACGCATGCCCCCTGGGTTCCAGTCATATCCTTCTGAATCACTCGCGCTCGTCGGGAGGACGGACCGTGGGTTGAGACATTTCTTGCGTGAAGAGACCATTTAGGGATGGTATATGACTATTTGCGATGCGTGATCTGGGAAATGAAAGCTGGTCCACGAGCTTGACCACTCTTCCTTCGTGCGGAAAACACATTACTCTAAAGAGTGAGGAGACGATGGCTGCCATGCAATATATATAACCTCATCCAAGGAGTAGGTTATAATCCAAGGGTCCTTGAACGACCATCACGTTCATTTGAACGGTCTTCCCTTTCAATGTGATAGGCACATTGGGGAGGATCCCTAAAGGTCGACTGGTTACTTGATCGAAGCCTGTCAGATTTCTCATTTCAGGCAAAAGCACTGGCGAACCAAGCGCTTTCCAAGCAATAGAGGAAAGGATACTCACAGATTCCCCCTCATCGATGATGGTGCCAGCCATGACCATTCTGTATATTTGAACGATAATTCGGAATGGTATGCTTGCTGGCAACCGGGGTCTGCCCAGTTGGTTCCAGTCGAAGGATACAACTAGGTTTCTTGGTGGTGGGACCGAGTAGATAGCCGGATATCACTCTGACGAACTTCCTTCCTGCGATAAAGGAATGGGTGCATTGCCCCCGTGTTCGTCAGAGTTTGTGTTGATGAAAAGAATCTGGATGGTGTCATCCTTATCCTCTTCAGTGACTGCATCATTCGAAGATAAATCCTCTGAAGGCAAGACCGGGTCAACTGCCGCCTCGACCTTTTGACTTTCGTCTGGTATGGATTCAGTCGGTTTATCCTCAATGATAGACGCTTCAGCTGACCACTTGAGTGGGCCAGCTGGATTTTCAACTAACGAAGGACTTGGCAAGAGTTTTTTATATCCAGGAGGAAGTCGTAACGGTGAAATCGGACGATCTTCCAAGACTCTTTTAGCCTCGTCTAAGAAGGGACAACGGTGGAGGGCATGGTTGCCGTCGCACAGTCTACAGGGAGGTCTAGCCCTCCCTTTTTGTCCAGGGACTTCACTTTGACTAGTTGACGGTGTACTTTCAACATGGCTATCAGAGGTTGATGACACCGGATTGTGCAAACGGGGAGACCAGTCCCTTAGTATCCGAGGGATGCAAGAACAATCTCTGTGAAAGTGGTCTCCCTTGCAGATGACACATGGCGATTTAGGCCTGATCAGTGCTGTGTGTGGATTTTCATCAGACGACACTTGTTTTCCGTTATTTGACTTTGGCTCCTTCTTCTTTTTCTCTTTCTTCTTCTTTTCTTTCTTCTCCTTAGGAACTCTGTTTTTAGTTTTACGAGTCCTGTCACGCGAAGAGGAAGGAAGAGAGGAAGAATTATAGGAAGTAGAAGGTTGATGGGAAATTCTGGACTCGTCTAATTGTTGATTCAACTGTTCAGGAATAGTGGTGTTCTGAACGACATTGGTTGAGAAGAGCCAAATCGGCAGGCCAATTGTCAGTCCTGGAAGCGACAATGTGGCCATATGGGGCGCACCAACATCTCCCCAAGAGGAGAAGGGACTAGGATTTCCACCAAGGGGAATTCCTTGGTTGGTGGGCTCCATTTTCTCAACCTAAAGATCAACGCAGGAAAAAGGGGGTGATTGTTCCGTTTAGAATAAATTTTAACGATGCTTAGACACAACTTGCTTTTTCAATTTTAAAGAGTCGAGAAAAAGCTAAAGATGACTCTAGTCTCCTTCGATTTTTAATGAGCCTGAATTGACAAGTGCTCAGATGGACCTTTTCCGTTAAGGAGTCTAAAAAGGAACGAAAGGGACTGCTCTAGAGTTCTAGGTAGAAGGTGTGCCAAACTTTTCGCAAAACCACAGAATACTTTTTAAGGTACGGGCGGTCAATCTTCCCGAATGTTGTGTTCAGTGCATTGCGATCAGTAGGGCGGCCGACACGGCTTCCTATGGATAAAGGTTTTATGCCTATAGGGCTCTCCCAATATATACTCGATGGTACGTGGGAGCACAATCCGTACTGGCACTTATCGTCTCTCCGGAGGAATCACCCAACCATCAGTGAGGCGACCAGTGACCAGGTTTTACGACGCCGGAACACGTCTCTAGCCTAGACCTCTATGTTGTGCGTTAAGTTACAAAGCGTTGTTAAGTTCATTCAATTTATTTTAGGTTGATCTTTCTTAGAAGTTTTCCTTTTTGGATCACCACGAGATGTATGATATAATTCCTAAATGCAGTCTAAAGATGATAAGCAAGCTTTCATATCTTTTCAACAATGAAAATCCTAGCTACAAGGGGAAAAGAAAGACACCATCTTTTCTCAAAGAGCATAGAGCACACAGTAATGAACTTTTACCTAAATCAACCTACAAACTGTCAAAATGCAAATGCACATATGCATGTATTTGTTTTCACTTTCTTAATATTGATGCCTAAAAGGAAAGCTGTTGTACAAATTTGAATTCGATTTCAAGTGAAAAACATAAACAAGCTCCTTTTTCGAAATCAAAAAGATGATTACGACACTTTATGATTTACTTGTTTTGACACTAGAAATGCATAAATTCAAACCAAACGACAAAAGTAAAAGCGTAATCAACTGTGAACAACAAACAAACTCACTCCTAAGATCAAAACGACACTTACGACAGGTCTAGATCTAAGGGCGACAATATGACTAGTTTACTTTTGTAATGGGAAACTGCAAATGATGTAACAAATACACAAAGAACAAACACAGTTTCTTTATATGACTGAGGTGGAATTGAGGTAAAGAAAAGGTGTTTCAGATAGGTACACTGACTGATAACAGGGTGTAAAAAACAAAGATAAAAATGAGTAAAAAGAAGCAGGGAACCACAACTGCAAAAGGCAAAGGCTGATCAGCGCACCCTCAGCACAGAGAAACTGAACTTCAGCGCAGGTAGCCTTCACGGGACTTGCGTTGAAATGCAGAACCTCTTCACAGAGTCTGCGCTGAAGCAGAAACGAGAGTTGTTTCTAGGTTCTGGATCACGTTTTGCAGTTTAATCTACGGTTTTTGGCCGGATAAAAGCTATCAATTAGGTACAATTAGAGGGATGATTTAAGGGAGGACTAAGATCTATCACAAAGGGCTGTTAGAGAATTTTTGGATCAGGTGTTCAGATCATAAACAGGCCCAGCAAATGGACTAGAGTAGCAGATCTCTACTTTGCATTTGTAAATGGCAAATGCAGTTCGATTCGGCACTCTTGAGTTTATGAGATGAACAACAATAGAAACACAAATAAAATAACAAGATACTCTCCCCAGTGGAGTCGCCAATTTGTTGTTGGGAAAAGTATCCAATTCGGAATGCCCCTATCCCACTCTAAGGTGTGATAGTGCCTTAGCAACAAACAAGGAAAACCATCTGATTATTCTTCTTTATGAGATGTAAATAGAGAAAGAAGGATGTAACTAACCGGTGTCTTCCGCTAGTTTGTCGATCCAATCACTCTCTCTTTTTTTCGCTTCCCGCAGCCTGCTCTTTCACTGGTCTAGCTTCACCCAATTCCTGCAAGATCACAAGAGAGGAAAACTACACAAAAGACATAGATTCACATTCATAACTAGTTTAGGATCAGATATAAACTAAATATGCAAATATAACAAAACATCATTGATATACAAGCATATAGGAGAAACTCAAATAGCTTTATTGATATGATAATAAAGTTCAAGAGGAGATACAACCAAGTGAGTCCCGATCCAGCATCTACCTCCCAGCAAAGGAATCCCTTCCTCTCCTCCAACAAAGCATAAATCACCCAATGTACTAATCTCAATCTCAAACCAACAACAATTCTCTGCAAAGTACAAAATTCCAGCCCCCTGAACCTCTGGGTGAGAGATCCATATATAGATGTAAGCAGAGAGGATGAGTCAGCTTATGTTTTGACTTGTGGCTTCTCTCTGTCAGTTCTTGCTTCCACTTGGAGGTTGAGAGCCTCTTACTCATCACTAGTCGAATTCATTGAGGCAAGTGTCATTGGAGAAGATTCTGGAAGCTTCCATGGTCTTTCCACCTCGTTGAATGAGCTTGCCATTTGTCATTTCCCACTCAGTGCACCCTGGTAGTGCTTCCACCTGTGTTGCAACGCACCTAGCCAGTGTAGCCTCTGCATTTCAATGCAGGCAGCTAGTGGAGCCTCTGAATTGATCCTGAATTGACTGTTTCTGAGTGGTTTTTGGTGGAGAACTTCTGGGAGAAGCTGTCATTGGTTGACCTTGTTCCTTTAGGGGCAGGAAAAACTCTTTTCGGGACTTTGGATCCCTTGGATTATGGACATTTCATGCTCAATGCTGTAAGGCACAAAATGTCTATAACACTTAGCATACATTTCAATTGCGGATACCCCTCCATGAATTTGGGCCCTTCCAGTTTTGCTCTCAACAGAGGACCCATTCCTTCCCCTGCTTTAAAATACGTCTGCGTGAGTGATAGACTGACGGGGGTGAGATGGTTGTGTTTGCAAAGGATGTAGAAGGACTGTGGAGAAAAACCAGTAGTCGTAAATGGAAGAACTGAGTTCTCAGAACGAGGGCTTATTTGAGTAGACCAAAAATACAAATGCAACTTCGATGGGGCAGTATGGAAATAGAGTGAACCTGGCAAAGTTTTGAACTAGACGGCTGCGGAATAGATGTTAGCAAGCTCACAAAATAGCTGCAGAATTTGTGCGGTAGGAAAGAGCCGTGACCAAATCGGTCACGTCCTCATAATTACCCAGTTTAACAGATGGAGTGTCAAAGTAAGATTAACAATGAGTTAAGTTCAGAGATGGATCATGAGGCCGTTAAAATTAATGCAAGATTCGTGGTGGAATTATGTAAAGGCCATGGAGTGGTTATGGAAGCTATCAAGGTGAATCATTACATATAATGGAGCCGGTGGTTTTATAACTATGTAAAATGTGTTTTAAAATGCTATTTGAAATGAACATTGCTCATACCTTGGAACTTACCACTTCCGTCCACTGACCTTTGATTGGCTGCTTCTTGATGATGCTTCTAGGTGCTTTATATCTTCAGAATATCTTCTTGTGCCATACCTACATTTTATTTTCATGATCATTTAACTAACATCTGACTGTCAGTGTTGAATAACAGAGTGATGGCTGCAGAATCAACTTTTAGCTGTGGAAAGTAGGTTCAGCTGCGGAAACTGACACAGTGATCATATTACTGAATGGAGAAGGATAAATGATGACTGAGTGAATGAAAACTGGTCATAAAAGGAATTTTATTGGTGGAATGAGATGATAAATAGAGTGAAATGAAGTGAAGTGAAATGAGGTGGAGTGAAATGAAGTGAAGTGACATGAAACTATGAAATGAGAAAAGGATTTTTTATTTTTTTTGGAAAATATAGGGCATCAAAAGGTTCTAATTTTCGCCCTGTATCTTCTGTATAAGACTGCCAATCAGTGATTCGTTTTTAGGCTTATATACATATATATATATATATATATATATATATATATATATATATATATATATATTTTATATATATAAATAGAACAAAGACTAGGCTAGTGGAGAAGAAGGATTCTTCTTCACCAACCTTATTGCAGAACTATCTTGAGAGATTTTGGCAAATTCCTCTTTTGAGAGTGGTTTATGATAGATCTTTAATCTCTGGCCATTCATAATAATAGGAGTTTGATGTTCATTAATGGTTTTTATTCTTACCGCTCCATTGCTAAAGATTTTGTCAATCTCATATGGCCCAAGCCAATGAGTCTAAAATTTTCCTTTAAAATATTTAAACTTGGAATCAAAGAGAAATGCCCAATCTCCTTCTTGAAAATTTTTCTCCTTGATCTATTTGTCATGCCACTTAGCTCTTTGATATTGAACTAGATCAGTTCTTAGGATTGCTTCTTGTTTGATCTCATCTAGCTCATTCAACTGTTCCATTCTATGCTTTTGGGCTTCTAATAGATCCATTCCCAACTGAACTGCCATCTTGAAAGTTTTGACTTGGAACTCAATGGGGAGCAAGACTTCTTTCCCATAAACGAGTTCATAGGGAGATTGTCTTGTTTTATTCCTCCATGTAGTTCTGTAGGCCCACAAGGCTTTAGGAAGCCTTTCTGCCCAATCTCTTCTATGTAGATGAATAGTCTTGGTAATGATTCCTTCAATAACTTTGTTTGTAGACTCCACTTGATCATTTCCTTGCGGATGGTAAGGAGTAGATTTTCTGTGCTTGACTTTGTATTCTTCCATCAGCTTCTCCACTAGGTTGGATGTGAATTGACCTCCCTGATCTGTCACAATTTCTCTTGGAACACCAAAGTGAGTAAAAATATCCTCATAAAGAAAACTAAAAACTGAATGCTCAGTAGCAGAAAATAATGCTTTGGCTTCTACCCATTTAGTGACATAATCAGTACATACCAATATATACTTTCTTTGTTTAGATGCTGGGTTAATAGGTCCAATGAAATCTAAAGCCCATTTTTCAAAGGGTTCGATGAGTACTTGTGGCTGCAATTGCATTTCATTTGAAAGGGTAGGTTTCCCTACTCTTTGGCAGCTGTTACACCTTTTGACATATTGTTTTGCATCTTTGAAGAGGGATGACGAATAATATCCTAAAGAGAGGATTTTATAGGCTGTCCTTTTGTCAGCAAAGTGTCAGCTGCATGGTTCATCATGACATACTTTGAGGATATCACACATTTCATCTTCCCTAACATATCTTCTGATCACAAGATCTGGCCCTGTTTTAAACAATTTGTTAGAAATCCATGACTATTTTGAACTCTCCTTAATAATCTTTCTTCTTTCACCAGGAAATAAATGTGGAGGTAGTTTCCCTGTAACCAAATAGTTAGCTATATCTGCATACCAAGGGGTCTTAGTAGTTACTGCAAATAAATATTCATCAGGAAACTTGTCCTCTACAGGAGAATCTTCATTAGTATTCTTAATCCTAGACAAGAAATCAGATATTGTATTTTGTTTCCCTGGTCTATCCAACAAAATAATATTGAATTCTTGTAAAAGTAGGAGCCAACTTGTAACTCTGCCATTAGTAATAGGTTTGTTCATTAGATATCTAATTGCAGAATGATCAGTATGAATAAAAGTTTCATAGCCTGTTATATAATGTCTGAACTTATTGATTGCATGAACAATAGCTAAGAACTCTTTTTTAGTCACAGTATAGTTCAACTCAGTAGGAGTTAAATTTTTACTGGTATAGTAAATGGCATAAGGAACTAAATATTTTTGTCTCAACACAGCTCCTAAAGCTTTATTTGAAGAATTTGTAGAAATATGGAAAGGAAGTTTCCAATTTGGTCCTCTCAAGATAGTCACTTCAGATATTCTTGTTTTCAAAGTTTCAAATGTTGTTTGGCAATTAGGACCCCATTTAAATTCACAGTCTTTTGTAAGTAGTTTGAAGAGTGGAGATGTTATTTTAGTGAAGTTTTCCAGAAATCTTCTATAATATCTAGTGAATCCCAAAAAACTTCTAACATCTTTTTGACAATTTGGAATAGGCAACTTGGAGATGACTTCAACTTTTGATCTATCAACTTTAATCCCATCCCCTGAGATAGGATGTCCTACAATACCTTCAGTAAACATCATAAAGCATTTTTCATGGCTTAGTGAGAGGTTTGTTTCTTTACATCTTATAAGGACATTTTCCAAATTTTCTAATGCCTCTTCAAACGAATCACCATAAACTGCAAAATCATCCATATAAACCTCTACACAATCATGGATTAGATCAGAAAAAATTCCTAGTACTACTCTTTGGAATGTTGTGGGTGCATTACATAATCCAAAAGGAAGCACTCGATAAGCAAAATTTCCCCATGGACAGGTAAATGTGGTCTTATCCTGATCTTCAGGTGCTGCCTGAATTTGATTATAACCACTAAAACCATCCAGAAATGAAAAGTACTTTTTTCCTGCTAATGTATCTAATACTTGATCGATAAAGGGCAAGGGAAATGATCCTTCAAAATTGCTTTATTCAATTCCCTGTAATCAATGCATACCCTCCATTTACCAATATTTTTGGGTACTATAACCAAAGGAGAAACCCATCGGCTATTTGAAATTGGGTAAATGAAATTTACATTAAATAGTTTTTGGAGCTCTTCTTTCACTATCTCCCTAAGATTTGGATTCATCCTTCTCTGAGGTTGTCTAATTGGTATACTATTTTCCTCGATATAGATATGATCGATGCAAGTCTTAGGGTGAATACCTTTCATATTAGTATACTCTCATGCAAATGCAGTAGAATGTTTTTGCAAGATTTTGGTTAGCTCTTCCTGTTGTGATTTTTCCAAATTTTTGTTGATATTCAATGTTTTACCTGGAAAAATCTCAATGGTAGAACTACCGAACTCTTCCATAGAGTAAAGAGACATTTGTCTTCATAATAAATACTCAATGTCAGAATCTAACTGAAATTGTGCATGGTCATATTATGAAGATGTTTCAAAATTTTCTAATGTGTTCAGAATTTGACTATATTCACTAATTTCAGAAATGGTAAAGATAGGTTGTATATTGTCCTCATCATCGACACACTCATTGTCTCCTACTTCTGTAATTGCTTTTGCTGGAGGATACAAATTGAATTTCTTTGTTAAAATACCATCAGAAATGTACATATCCCCAGATCTACAACTAATGAAAGCATCAGCTGTGGCTAGCCGAGGACTTCCTAAGATGAGTGGGTCCCCTCCTAGATTACCCTTGGGAGTCAAAATCATGAAATCTACTGGATACTCCCAAGAATCTAAGGAGACTGAAATATCTTCTAATACACCATCTGGTTTGATTATTGATCTATCTGTAAGTTGCAGTAAGGTGGGTGTGAAAATAAGATTAGGAAGTTTAAGTTGTTCCATAGTCTGTCTAATCATAATGTTGATAGCAACCCCTAAGTCAGTCAAAGTATTTGGAATTTCTATCCCATTTATATGTGTCTTGACAATTGGACTACCTGGATCTACATATTTCTGCATGGTAATTTTTCCCATCATGATATCTACAATTTTTCCTACCAGGTGGATTCTTCTTGTATCTCTTGGTTTCCTTCCTAATCTCTTAAGACTCAACTCCTTTATTTTTTTTGCTAGAGTAGGAATCTCTCTAATGGCTTGTAGCAAGGGAATCTTGATATATACATTCTTTAATTCATCTAGAAATTCATAGTCAGGAAACAAGATTTGTTTTTCCACCCCTTTATCAATTTGTAATCTTTCAGGGAAAGGAGGTGTGGATGAAGATGCAGGTTGCTCAACTATGGGATTTATGGGGGTTGACTCTTTTTCTTTTTCTTTTTGAATGTTTGGGTTTTGAGGAGATGCTTCCTCAGAACCTTTATTGGCTTTAAGAGAATCCTCCTCAGAGGTATCTTGCTCTTGAACATCTATAGAAGGTTTTTCTAAAACTCTACCAGATCTGAGTTGTACATCATTAAGAGGAACAATCATATAGGTAGGAAATTGTTGTCCTTCTACCATGTAAGCATTCTGAGGATTTTTATTGTTAGGATTTGGAAATGGTTGGGCTGGTAGTTGATTTGTCTTTTGTTGAAATGGAAGCAAGAGTTGAGAATTTGGATTTTGTTGAGAAGGTTGTTGTTGCGGAAATGTTAATGAAAGTTGTGGGTTTTGATTTGGAAGTTGTGGATTTTGTTGATTTTGAAAAGATGGAGGATATTGGTAATATTGAGAAAATCTCACATAATGATTTTGCATCCCTTGTGCCCATGATTGTTATGGATTTTGAGATAGGGGCCAAGTTTGTTGCCAAGAATTCCAATTTGGAGGGAGCTAAAAGTTCATAGGATTGTTAAATCCTTGATTTTGTGGCCCCTGCCATGGTCTCCTTGAAACAAAACAAAGGGATTCTACTGAATCTGGATCTTCCTAAAAGACAGCTTTGAGCCCAGGAATTGAAGGAAAATCCTTGGTATCATGGCTTTCTGAGAAAATCACACATGTTTCTACAACTTTTTCATCCAAGGGGCATTCCCTTAAAGCATGTTTCTTTCTACATTTTGGACAAAAGATGGCTAAAGCTTCGGCTTCTTCTTTCTGCTCGTTTTGTATTTTAAGGGTGTCTAGTTGTTCACTAAGGCTCCCTAGAATATCAGTTTTGAAATCATCAAGCATATTGCCAATCTCTGCCCTACTTACTAATCTAGTTGTAGATTTGTTTGCTCTAATAAAAGAAGGATTTCTCTGCCCTTTTCCAGTTTTAGATTTTCCCCTTGAGAGATGGATACATAGTTCTGCTATGTCATGGAGTGGAAGTTGAGAAATATCTCCCTTCCCCATCATGTTTAAAATATCTATCCATTCATCTCTAATGGCTTTCAATAGAAGGGCTTTCAAGGTTTCCTCATCTAAATTACTCATTTTTTCTCTCTTTAAGTTGTATTGAAATCTTTTGAGTAAATCCTCCAAGTTTTCATCTTCTTTTTGAATCATCTTGAATACCTCATCCTTATGATTGGTGGGCATACAATAATCCAGGTATCTATCCAAGAATGTTTGTTTCATATTATTCCAAGTCCTAATAGACTGAGTGACTAATCCCATGAACCATTTCAAAGCAGCTCCTTTCAATGTTGAAGAAAATAGTTTGAGTTTTTGAGAGTCTTCCATATAGTCATAGGTTCGACAAAAGACTTCAAACTCAAATAGAAATGTCTCAGGATCCTCACTTCGTAACCCATAAAATTTTGGGAGGACAGATGGTGAAATTTTTTTCATTGTTGTATGAGTTTCCTCATTGGCTATAGGGAATCCAAATGAGTTATCTCCATCCCTATTTCCCCCATTTTTACCTCTACCTCCTTCATTGTTTCCTCTTCCTCTACCTCGACCCCCTCCTCCAAATCCATTTACTACTTCCTATGTCATGATAGTTTCCTCAGAGTTCTCAGATTCCTCTAGTTCTTCTATTAATGGAGATTGAGGAAGAGTTTCTCTCTCCTCTTCTTCAGCTGATTCTACTTCTTTGATTACAATATGTTCCCCTGTAGAAGTGAAGAAAGGTTCTTCTCCTAGATTAGATTTAATGGATAGTGTGGGAGAGTCTCCTAATTCGGCTGTTGCCCCTTGAATTCCAGGAATCCTATGGCTGGGAGTGTGAGTCGGAGATGATGGAGGTGTATCTTGTCTATGCCTTGAAGTAGCTGGAGTTGTGAAAATTGAACTTTTGGCCCTAGCTATAAACCTTCCCCTAGAATCTCTTGCTCTATGCATGTCATTTTTTAATTTTTATTTTTCAAGTCGAGTTAATAATTCTCTTTTTGATCTTCCAGGTCACACTAGGTGCAAGAAGAGAGCATAACCAAAAAATTATTAAACTAATAACTCTTTTTATGATCCTCCAAATAACACTAGGTTCAAGAGGAGAGCATACTTCAAGAAGTTATCAATTTTCCCTTCGTTTTTTCTTATTTTTCTTATTTTTTTATTTTTATTTTTATTTTTATGTAAGAGACCGGCTACCTAGTTACACTTCCCCGGCAACGGCACCAAAATGCTTATTCAATTTAGCATGTCCTAAATTGATACATTAATTATCGACTGGGAGTCGTAAACTGACGAAGTGTAGCGCACTATATGTGCAAGACAACCTCTTTTTTACTTTTTTAATGCTTTCAATTTTTGTTTTGTTTTGGGGGTTTTATCTTTGTTTATCTCCTAATGTGAATGGAAATCCTATTCCTAAATTTTAAGAATACTTCAAAAGGTAAGTATGGATATAGATTTTAAGGCAATTATGTCCTTTATGATGATTTCTAGAGCTTAACACTTCAGAGGATCTCAAAACGTACTAGTAATGAAATTGTCCTTGAAATAAGAATGGAAATGTACTGCTAGTAAAACCAAATAAATCATGAACTACTGATCATGAAATCACTACTTTTGTTTCTCATCTAAATAAAGAAAAAAAAAAAGTTAAGCTACTGCACTCAAACAAGTCAAAAACTACAAACTAATAAAAGTAAAATCAATTCTCTTCATTCATAGTCTGATAGCTCACCATGTAGTCTAAGCTATGGCTTTAGGAGATAACATCAATGATATGAGGAAATTGATATCTAATTGCAGGAAAATAAAGCTAAAATCAAATCACATCATTCATAGTCCGATAGCTCGCCATGTAGTCTAAGCTATGGCTTTAGGAGATAACGTCAATGATATGAGCAGTTTGATATCTAATTGCAAAAAAGTAAAACTAAAATCAAATCACATCATTCATAGTCTGATAGCTCGCCAAGTAGTCTAAGATATGGCTTTAGGAGATAACGTCAATGATATGAGAAATTTGATATCTAAACTAGCTAACAAAGCAAGTGAATAAAATTGAAATCAAAGCACAACTGGAATTAAAAAAACTAAGAAAAGAAAAGTCAGCAGAGAGGCTAATCTCATGTCACTAGTTATTGCAAAAATGGGATGAAAATGCCCGGGCCTACTCTATCCTGAAACACACACACACGCTGATCAGAGTTAACAACAATATACAGAACTTGAAAAATCATGTACAGGAATGAAATGTTAATACCATAGCAAATGAAATATACACAGGTGGATAACTATGAAATATGTGCAATGCAAAGAAAGAAACAATGCATAAAAACTTTACAGCAATAAGGAAAACGAAACCTTAGGGTGCAGGGGCCCTCTGCACGGCCTTGGTCAACAGACTATCAGTCCAAAATTATGCTCACGTAGTCATATAACATAGAGTCTTCTTTATATTTCAAAACAGAGGAAGAATCCTCTCGTTACCACAGTGGAACTAGTGTCACAGCACAATAAACTTTAACAACAAAATTACATTAACAAAAACTAACTATATGCATTTGGAAACGCATTATTTATAACAAAAAACTCATAACTATTTTCCTATGAATCATCTTTAACTGAAGACACGTAAAAGGACAACATCTGTAATCTTAGCATACTGGTTGCCGAGATTATTCAATCTATCAAGAGTGGCTGTTGGATTCACATCATGGGGTAGTCTACAGGTGTCAACATGACCCCAGGGATCTAGGAACTGCCACAAATCCTTCACGTGTTTGAAAACATAGTCCGGTTTCCGTAGGACTCCTACGTTGGACCACCATTTAACCATCGTTGACCACAACTTTCCTTAATGAATCCGGCTAAACCAATAGGACCTGATCCATGTCCAGGTCATTTTTATCTTGCCCACGTGCCTTGTTTTTCCTGATGACACTTGCAACCTAGAGTTTAACAAAAACAGCTATGGAAAGTTGAATCAGTTGCAGAAAGCGGTTGCATTCCGCAGCTAATGAGAAAAATCTAAGTCAAACAGAAAACACAAAAACATAGTTAGAAAACCACTTAAATGCTCTTTAAGAATCAATATGCAATGTTCTTTGATAGCTTATGGGGTAATGGTAAGGGGAAAAAGTCTAGGAAAATGTGTAGGAGAGATGTAGTTTCAAAGCTCAACAGATATCATTTCAGAATCCTCCATGGCTTGAGATATGGCATGGATACCCCAGCACCTCAAAAGCTCAGTATTACTTAATTTCTCATTCAATCCCTCATTGACTCTAGCACCAAGGTACAAGTAGGAAATTCAAGGTAGTTCGCTGACCATGGCTTAATCAAAATCCTAGTAGAGGAAGCCCTCCATACCTTTACACTCCCTATAGCATGGGAAGTTTTCAGAAATATGACAGCTGAGGATGACATAAAGGCATTAACCTATGATGTCAATCCTATTGGCAATGAGGAGGAAGAACAGAAAGGAGGCGAAGATGAAGCCAATGGTGACACAATAGAGCAAGAAAGGAAGGAGGAAGGAAAAGAAATAGAGGAGGGAAAAGTTGAAGAGATAGAAAAAGAGACAGAAGAGGGAGAAAAGGAGGAAGAGAAGGCAGAGCAAGGAGAAGAGTCCCCTGATATTTTGGAAAGATAAGCATCAACTACTCTCACTACCCTTAGTACACCAGTCAAGCCAAATCAAAAGAGGAAAAGAAATACCTCCATGTATTTCAGGGCAAGGAAAAGCACAATAATTAAAACAGGAAAACCTCAGCCCTCTTCAAAAGTTCCCATTACTATTGAAGATTCACCATCTGCCAAGGTGAAAGAATCTCCTTCCAAGACACCCCTAACCTACGAAAGGGGGACTCCAAGATCTTCTACATGGAAGGGAAAGGTAGTACTACAGGACCCAAAACTAGACCTACAAGAGGCTTAGACAATCCTATAGGAGACACTGTCCAAACTACAGGAGACCCAAAAGCTTGAGAAAAATATAGGGGAACAACTAGAGGTGAAGGGGGAAGCACAAGAGCTACAAGAACTTGACCCCCAACCAGTCCTGCCTCCTATTACAATCTACTTGAGGGGTGCAAGATAATCCCATAGAAATTTTCAATTCCACTATTCTTCAAATTGGAGAAAGAAAGAGTGAGAACGCATAGGTGGATGCAAATAGCCAAATCGAAAGGAGTTGAAGATGTTGGCCATATGGAAAACAAACTCAGGGAAATGGGCAGAGAATTGAGTGCTATCAAAGACAGAGAGGCCATTACAAGAAGCCACCTTGAAAATTAGAATGAACTACTAAGGAGGCAACTGTAAGAGAAAGAGACTCAACTGGCATACATGGCCAGCTTATCCATGGAAGCATTACAATGCAGAACACCAGCCAGATCTCATGGCCTCTATCTGAAGGACCAATGACTTCAATTACAAATAAATACTTTGGCACAAAGAGGCACAATGCCTTTCCAAGACTACAGCTAGTTCATGGATTTGTGTGACCAAAGAACTTCAGAGGATAAAGTGAAGATGGCATAGTTCTACCTACACAACATGGCCCTCATAGACATGAATGTGTGGGACCCAAATTCCAAGCTAGGGGACCTGCAATTAATGGCGATGGCCTCATGGATGAAACATGAAGAATTGAGGGCAGCAAAAATGAAAATATTGATGA
Source organism: Pinus tabuliformis (assembly GCA_031772625.1). Classification (NCBI taxonomy): domain Eukaryota; kingdom Viridiplantae; phylum Streptophyta; class Pinopsida; order Pinales; family Pinaceae; genus Pinus; species Pinus tabuliformis. The sequence continues at coordinate 2,000,202,128 of CM062816.1, forward strand.
TAAAAGAGTAGAATGTGCCATAATGATAAGAGCTGAGCCATCAGATCCTATGGCACTCATCAGCACACACAACTTTCTTACTAATGACCCTCAGATTTCCCCTAGATATCTATCCAATCAGGCACAAGCAATTACACACTTTGAAGATATGCGTAGGCTACTTGGGGACGACTGTGTGCATGCATGTATGAGAAGATGAAACACCCTACCCCACAACTTGCATATCAGAGAATACCATTTTCCCATGAGGCTGAGGGAGGCATTGAAAAGAGCACCAATGTACAAGTGCTCCATGCAAAGGCTGAAGGTCAACTAGATTACCCTCAAAGTGAGTCCTCCACTTCTATTAGGCATGCTAGAAGGCAGAAGAGAAGAAGAAGAGGAGGAGCAGTGGAAGGAAATAGACAAAAAGGTATGGTTTTATGACCAACATGAGCAGACCACATCAGAAGCCTGGGATGCTAGGGAGGCCACGAGGGCCATAAAATATGAGGAGATTGACTAAGTTTCTCATAGGATGAGCAACATCTTCAGTAGGGGGCTAATGATCAGCCTCATAAATGGGTAATTATATGGGGTAATTTTACCTCCTAACCTAGTCAAATCAGCCATTCTCTTAGCTTATTGTATGATTTTTTGATTATATTTATGCTTATAGAGTGAGTTGAGTTAGTTATGATGCCATGTGGTCTAACATGTATTTAATGCAAATTATTGATGGATTTCAAGGTCAAAGTCAAGGATCCAGTGGTAAAATGGCAGCAATAAATCAAAGTAGATAGAGGAGAGGATTTATAGGCGGGAATCCCACTCATTTATTACTCCTCACTTCGAATTCCCCTTCATTCAGCTCAGAATACAAGTAGCTGAATCATGCAGTAGAAGGTAGCCGAGCAAGTGGAGGATGACTGATAATTATCTCGAGTTTTGGGAGCCAAGCCTCCTTGATTTTAAGGAAGCCGTTGGTAGCTTCATATGTATAAGTAGAAAGGCCTAGGGCCTCACTAGGGTCGATTTTTTGCTTATGTAAACTCTGCTCAAATTTTGAGCTTACTATTTTGTGACAGTTTTATGTAATCTTGCTATTTTTTGATAATGAAGATGGAATCCTTTTTGAGCTAGCATTGAGTTACCTCAGAGGGCTGAAGCTCTTGGGTTAGGGCCCAATCTAAGTAGCCAAGTTTCTCTTTACTTGTATTTGTATGCTTTACTTCAGTTTGTAGATTAATTTGCTATTAGATGTATTTCCATTATGGTTAAGAATAGGTTGCTTTTGATGATTTAGTAGTTTTCTTCCATTTGTGCTTTCTGTAGAAGGTTAAGTAGCGATTAGAAAAGAATAAAGAGGCTATAAATAGTGCCTTGGCTTCTCTTCCTCCCTCCGGGACCATGATTTGAGGCAAAGACTCTCTTGCTGCCCCAAAAACATAGATTTTCCTCATCCATAGGACTTCTATTGTTTGCAGCTCTTTAGTAGGTTAATAGTCCAGTTTTTCTTTGCTTCATATTTCCTTTATCATGTTCATTTCCTGATTTGCAATAGTCCTCTTTCATTCTTTCCTTTCCTATAGAATTTCCCAGCATTTCCTTTCATAGATCATAGTTTAGACCATTTTAATGCAAAACTCTGTTTTTCCTAAATGCACTCATTTCATTTGTTGCTTGATTTTCTTGGTTGACTATCAGTTCCTTTGTAGTAGATCTCTTCCAGTAGTAGGCCAGCTTATCAGCAATCACATCCTCCATCTAATCCATGCCCTATAGGTCTCGTAAACCTCACCTCAATTTTGCCCTAGTTTCCTTCATTTTTTTCATAAAACTTCTTCCTCTCTCCTTGAGCAAACCCAATCATCTTTCTCTCTCCTGGTGACTCATGGTAGACCTTAGGTGCCCTAACACCTCATTCCAACCTTCATCCACCTTTTCCACCCGCTCTCACACCCTCAAAATAGTGAAATTTTCTCTTGGCCTCCTCCTGTAGGCCTCTTATAGTTTCCCTATTTTCCTCCTGTAGTTTCCTTGTGTCCTCCTGTAATTTTTCTTGTAGGCTCCCTTTTGAAGGCCGAGTGTGGGAAAAGCCTCCAGAAGGACACCTAAGACCTCCTAGGACTGATCCACACCATCCTCCATCCTCCCAAGCTCCAAAACCACCCTCCAACACTAGATGTTCACTGCCACACTCACACACAATAAATTAGATGCATGTCAAATTCACATAAAAACACATAAAAATCCAAAAATATGTTTTTTGCTTATTTACTTCTAGAAATAGCATGGTTAGATGTTGTTTACTTTCTTGACTAGGTAATGGCATTTCTTTCATGGTTTTCATGTTTTTGGCAAAAGTAGAATTAGCTTGTTAATTAGGGTTTACTAGGTCTTGCTTTACATTACAATATTTTCCCTTTCTGTAATTAGGATAGCTTCATCTGAGATCTATAGAAGTTGGCTTGAGATCCTAGTGATCTTGCGCCGGCTAACCAAGTGACAACCTACAACGAGAACTAGTACTTGTGCATATAGCACCGTCACTTCCAAGTTTGTTACGAACTACTGGGTTGATAATAGTAAAGTTGGTAACCCAGGAGTTGCAACATTCTTGCTACAATACTGGCACTCACCACATAACAGGCATGAAAATAGTGTACGATATCTGGGAAATGGTGAACTTCTGGGAATGTATGTTTGGGTAAATTTGATTCCCAAAGGTTGATGCATCTGCATGGTTCAAGAATCTATCCTTAACTCAAGAGTGGAGCTTCAGAAGGTGGGCTAGAGTTGCAGTATCTTTTATTTGGAAATCCCTGTCTACTAGGGCCAAATGGTCAATGTGCAGGTAAGGGGTTGATACAAGTTTGACATCTAGAGAGGTCTAGGCAGCCTTCTTATGGGGAAAGGTGTGAATTTGGCTTGCATAGACTATAGAAGTGAAGCTTGAACAAGTCTTGTGGAGTGAAAGGGTAGTTTGCAGGTCAAAAAAAAGGGGTTTAGGTATTTAAGGGGGCAATACTCTCAATTTAGGGAAAATTAATTAAATTCAATCAATTTAATGTTTGAATTCACTGTACATTTTTAAATTTGAGAGGTTCGTTTTTGTTTCTTGTCAAATACCTGGAAATGGTTATATAGGTTGCAACTAGTTTGAATGGAGGCTGCAAAGGGTATTGTGGCTTCAGTTGTGCACTATGTGGCTGAATTGGGCATCCAGGGCACTTTTGGTAGGTAGCTGGCAGTCAAATTTGGTTGCAGAGGCTCAAGGTGGTGCAGGAAGGCTTAGGAAGCTTTCACAATGCGAATGAGTGAAAATAGTGAAAATAAGCGTCTTCGGCCTTTTAACCGGCCACGGTTAGAATTTGGCGTGGAATTTCATACTGAATAGTAAGTGGTTTTGACATTTTGGCAGGGAGGTGGTTTTGGGGGTCATCGCACCACTTTTGGCAGTCAGGTGGTGTTTCCCTGAGAGCATGTGAGTTCACCAAGTGTTGCCACATAACCGAAGAGGGCCCAAGAAAAACTACAAATCTCGCGCGCTCTAGGGTGGGTAAAATTAGGCAAGGGAATCAACGTGATATGGATGCGTAACATCAGATCTGGAGGTGGTAGATCAGACAGTTTTCATGTGATGGAGATGCGTGGGGGGAACTCGAGCGGAGATTTGCAAGAGCCAAAGGATTAATTACAATCGATTTGTAATTTTTTAATGAATAAATGGGGATTAAAATATAATGAACAGGGTATGGAGTGGGACCTAAGTTAAATGCAGCGGGATTTCTTAACCGCAACATGGTGGTGGGTTAAATGGGTTTTATATTGGGAAAATGTGAATTGGAAAGAGTTAATGACATAATCCAGGGGGGGGATAAAACTTAGGCAAAAGGGGGGTTTTATGGGTTTTTCTAGGAAAAATAGGGAAATTAATAATTTTGGGTTGTGTTATATTCTTTTCACTACTAGCCCATGTAGTTAACCAAGGGGATTAGAAGGGGGGCAGAGCCCCCCCTTCGTTGCACTGATTGCATAGCGGGGGGAGTCACAGGGGGTTTGAGGGGTGCAGGTAACCCTATATTAGGCTGGACGGACCTACCTATGGTTTTTTGCATGATTTTTCACACATGGTTTGGATGCGATGGTTTTCGGTCCATGGTATTGGATGCTTCGGCATGTATAAATATGTTTTGTCACATTGAAAGGAATATAATGAGAAATCAAGCTGGTAGTCCCAGTTTTGGGGTCCAGGGGAAAATCTCCGTGTATATGTGTTTTATTTGTTATACTCTCGCATTGTTTAGAATTCATATGTAGTTAATTTCTGTACGGGGTTAAAACCTACATTTGGTATCAAAGTTGTTTTGGTTTCAAGGGGACGCCTTTGTTGCTGAGGGGTTTTTCTCGGGCTTGTGGTAGACAATGTTCAGTGGGAGATCTGCGAGATCGATTTTGGTGGTGAAAGAAAATGGCAAGAAGTGGAAAGATAGAGATCGAGAAATTTAATGGTCAGAGTTTTGAGTTGTGGAAACTCGAGATGGAGGATTTTTTGGTGGATAGAGATCAGTGATTGCAGTAGATCCGGGTACTAAACCAATGGGAGTGTCCAATGAAGAATGGAAGAATTTATATTGGAAGGAAAAGAGCACAACACGATTGTGTCTCAAATTCAGTATTGCTGAATGTATCAAGGTAAGCTATGGTGAAGGCTTTGTGTGACAAGTTAGGGACTTTATACCAATCTAAGTCTCTGGTGAATAAACTATTCCTATGGAAAAAGTTGTATAACCTGAGCATGAAAGATGGAGACTTGGTGACAGAGTATCTAAACGCATTTAATACTCTGGTAAGTCAGTTATTATCTTTTGATATTAAAATTTTAAATGAAGATAAGTGCATCAATTTGTTGTGTTCTCTACAAAATTTGTGGGATATTTTGGTTATTGCAATAGGTAGTAATGCAATTACATTGTAGTTTGATGAAATAGTCTCATCCTTGCTCACGGAGGAGGTGATATGGAAAAATATGGAGAGCCAGAATGGTGATGCCTTGTTTGTACGAGGACGGTACCAAAAAAGAAACAAAAATAAGTCATTGAGTGGGAGATCTCAATCTAGAGGGAGATCTAAAACTCCAGGAAAACATTTAAAGGTGGTTTGATGGAAATGCGGAATGGAAGGGCACTACAAAAGGGAATGTAAATATAAAGCTCCTAACAAGGGAAAGGGATCTGATGATGCTCCTTCTGCAGAGGCGAAAGCCACCTCCTATGAAGGTGGGAATGTGTACTTGGATTCTTCAAGTACACAAGTAGATCACGAGGCATGGTTGATTGACTCAGGTGCATCCTTTCACTTGACACCCCATAGAGAGTGGTTCTGTGAGTATGAGAAATATGATGGTGGTGATGTATTCTTAGGGGATGATAGGAAGGCCAAAATCGTTGGTCGTGCAAAAGTAAAGTTAAAGTTGCAAGGTGGAAGGTTTAGAACACTTTCAGGTATTCTGCATATTCTTGCATTGGCCAGAAATTTGATTTCTGTAATCAAGCTAGATGATGTAGGTGTAAAAACAGTGTTTCGAGAAGGATACTTGCAAGATGGTTTGGGCAGAACTGGTATTGATGTGGGGAGTTTGGATTAGAACTCTTTACAAGCTACAAGGTAGCACTATTTTTTATGGGTACAACAGTTCCATGGTTCCTGAAAGTGGAGCAGAAAATCTAGTGGTCTCTGGAGAGAAGACTATGTTGTGGCATCAAAGGCTTGGAAATATTAGAGAGAAGGGCCTTCGAATACTTCATGGTAAAGGTATGATAGAAGGTATGAGTAATAGCTCTTTGGATTTCTATGAAAATTCTGTATATGGGAAGTAGAATCAGGTGAGCTTCCCCTTTGGTGGTAAGAGGGCGAAATAGATATTAGAGCTTGTGCATAGTGATGTGTTTGGACCTATGAAGGTTCCATCATTGGGTAAGTCTGTGCACTATGTATCAGTTATAGATGACTTCTCAAGGAATACACGGATATATTTACTTAAGAAGAAATTTGAGGTCTTTGACAGGTTTAAAGAATTTAAGGCTCAGGTGGAAAACCAGAGAGAGAAGAAGATAAAGATGTTGAGGACAGATAACGGTGGAGAGTTTTGCAGTAAGGAATTTGAAGAATTCTATAAGAAGTGTGGTATAGCACAGCAGAAGACTACTCCATATGCACCTTACAAAAATGGAGTTGCAGAAAGAATGAACAAAATGTTAATGGAAAGGGCAAGAAGCATGCTTAGTGTTGCTAGATTAGGACATGAGTTCTTGGCAGAGGTGGTGGATAAATCATGTTACCTGGTCAACAAGTCACCTTCATCATTATTGGAGGATAATACTCCACAAGAGGTATGGACTGGTAAGAAACCCTCTCTTTCAAATCTGAGGGTATATGGATGTGATGCATATGTACATGTTCCAAAGGAGAAACAAACCAAGTTGGATAGTAAATCTTAAAAGTGCATCTTTATTGGGTATACGGATTGTTTAAGGGGTTATAAGCATTGGAACCCAGTAACAAGGAAGGTTTGGTACAACTGAGATGTGGTGTTCAGAGAGGTAAAAGATGTTATTAAACATGAAGTCTAACCAAAGGATCCCGAGAAGATAGAGTTTGAACTTAAGGAGGAAGAATCAATGTCTACATTAGAGGAGGAATTAGAAGATGAAGAGCCACAAACTTTGGGTGTGAGAAGAACAGTTTGAGAAAGAAGGTAGCCAGAAAGGTATAGTCCATCTGCTTTCCGTTCAAATTTTTCTTTATCTATTACTCACAATGATTCTAGAATTGTGAAGGAAGCAATAGATTCAGAGGATGGAAAACTTTGGAAAGAGGCCATGGTTGATGAAATGGCATCTTTACATGAAAATGAGGCTTGGGATCTGGTGGAGTTGCCAGCTGGAAGGAAACCCATTGGCAGTAAATGGGTGTTCAAGAAGAAGACAAATGAAAAAGGAAAGGTGGAGAAATACATAGCTCGGTTGGTAGAAAAAGGTTATTCCCAAGTGCCAAGAATTAATTTTGGTGATATTTTTTCTCTTGTTTCTAAGGTAACTTCTATTAGATTACTTTTATTTGTTGGGTTGTGTTATATTCTTTCCAAGTAGTTAATAGGGGGTTTGAAGGGCACCCGTAACCCCACTTTATGGGGTCCAGGGCAGTGCCCCGGAAAATTTTGGTTTTGGACCATATGTTAGGTTGGGCAGACCCACCTATGGTTTTGTGCATGATTTTCGCACACGTTTTTTGGACGCGATGGTTTTCGGTCCATGGTATTGGACGCGATGGTTTTTGGTCCATGGTATTGGATGCTTCGGCATGTATAAATATGTATTATAACATTGAAAGGAACATAATGAAAAATCAAGCTGGTAGTCCCAGTTTTGGGATCTAGGGAAAAATCTCTGTGCATATGTGTTTTATGGGTTATGCTCTCGCATTGTTTATTTTCTTTGTTTACGAATTTGTATGCAGGTAATTTCTGTACAGGGTTAAAACCTACATTTGGTATCAAAGCTATTTTGGCTTCAAGGGGACGCCTTTGTTGCTGAGGGGTTTCGCTCGGGCCTGTGGTAGACCCTGTTCAGTGGGAGATCTGCGAGATCGATTCTGGTGGTGAAAGAAGATGACGAGCAGTGGAAAGATAGAGATTGAGAAGTTCAATGGTCAGAATTTTGAGTTGTGGAAACTCAAGATGGAGGATCTGTTGGTGGATAAAGATCAGTGGATCGCGGTAGATCCGGGTACTAAACCATCGGGAGTGACCGATGAAGAATGGAAGAAGTTGGATTGGAAGGCAAAGAGCACAATACGATTATGTGTCTCGGATTCAGTATTGCTGAATGTATCAGGGGAAGCTACGACAAAGGCTTTGTGGGTCAAGTTAGGGACTTTATACCAATCTAAGTCTCTGGTGAATAAACTGTTCCTGCGGAAAAAGCTATATAACCTGAGGATGAAAGATGGAGACTCGGTGACAAAGCATCTGAATGCGTTTAATACTGTGGTAAGTCAATTATTATCTGTTGATATTAAAATTTCAGATGAAGATAAGTGCATCAGTCTGTTGTGTTCTCTATCAGATTCGTGGGATAGTCTGGTTATTGAAATAGGTAGCAATGCAACTGCTTTGCAGTTTGATGAAATAGTCTCAACCTTGCTGACGGAGGAGATGAGACGGAAAAATATGGACAACCAGAATGGTGATGCCTTGTCTGTACGAGGACGGTCCCAGAACAGAAACAAAAATAAGTCATCGAGTGGGAGATCTAAATCTAGAGGGAGATCTAAATCTCCAGGAAAACCTACAAAGGTGGTGTGCTGGAAATGCGGAAAGGAAGGGCACTTCAGAAGGGATTGTAAATCTAAAGCTCCTGATAAAGGAAAGGGATCTGATGATGCTCCTTCTGCAGAGGCAAAAACCACCTCAGATGAAGGTGGGGATGTGTACTTGGCTTCTTCAAGTACACATGTAGATCATGAGGCATGGTTAATTGACTCAGGTGCATCCTTTCACTTCACTCCCCATAGAGAGTGGTTCTGCGAGTATGTGAAATACGATGGTGGTGATGTCTTCTTAGGAGATGATAGGAATGCTAGAATCATTGGTCGGGGAGAAGTAAAGTTGAAGTTGCAAGGTGGAAGGGTTAGAACACTTCCGAGTGTTCTACCTTTTCCTGCATTGGCTAGAAATCTGATTTCTGTAAGCAAGTTGGATGATGCAGGTGTAAATACGGTGTTCGAGAAAGATACCTGCAAGATGGTTCGAGGAGCACTGATATTAATGCGGGGAGTTCGGATTGGAACTCTGTACAAGCTGCTAGGTAGCACTGTTGTTGATGGGTGCAATAGTTCTATGGTTCCTCAAAATGGAGTAGAGAATCTAGTGGTCTCTGGAGCGAAGACCATGTTGTGGCATCAAAGGCTTGGACATATTGGACAGAAGGGCCTTCGAATACTTCACGGTAAAGGTATGGTAGAAGGTATGAATAATAGCTCTCTGGATTTTGATTTCTGTGAAAATTGTGTATATGGGAAGCAGAATCGGGTGAGTTTCCCCTCTGGTGGTAAGAGGACGAAACAAATATTAGAGCTTGTGCACAGTGATGTGTTTGGACATGTGAAGGTTCCATCACTGGGTAAGTCTGTGTATTATGTATCATTCATAGAAGACTTCTCAAGGAATACATGGATATATTTTCTTAAGAAGAAATCTGAAGTCTTTGACAGGTTTAAAGAATTTAAGGCTCTGGTGGAAAATCAGACAGAGAAGAAGATAAAGGTGCTGAGGACAGATAATGGTGGAGAATTTGCAGCAAGGAATTTGAAGAATTTTGTAAGAAGTGTGGTATAGCACGACAGAAGACTACTCCATATACACCTTAGCAAAATGGAGTCGCAGAAAGAATGAACAAGACGTTGATGGAAAGGGCAAGAAGCATGCTCAGTGGTGCCGGGTTAGGACAGGAATTCTGGGCAGAGGTAGTGGATACTGCATGTTACCTGATCAACATATCACCTTCATCAGCGTTGGAGGATAAGACTCCACAAGAAGTATGGACTAGTAAGAAACCCTCTCTTTCACATCTAAGGGTATTTGGATGTGACGCATATGTACATGTTCCAAAGGAGAAACGAACCAAGTTGGATAGTAAATCTGAAAAGTGCATCTTTATTGGGTATAAGGATGGTTTAAAGGGTTATAAGCTTTGCAACCCAGTCACACGAAAGGTTGTGTATAGCCGAGATGTGTTGTTAAGAGAGGTAAAAGATGTTATTCAACATGAAGTCCAACCAAATGAACCTGAGAAGATAGAGTTTGAGCCAAAGGAGGAAGAATCAGACTCTGCAGCAGAGGAGGAATTAGAAGATGAAGAGCCACAAACTCCGGCTGTGAGAAGATCAGTTCGAGAAAGAAGGCAGCCAGAAAGGTATAGTCCATCTGCTTTCAGTTCAAATTTTTCTTTGTCTGTTACTGATAATGATCCCAGAACTGTGAAGGAAGCAGTGGATTCAGAGGATGGAAAACTCTGGAAAGAGGCCATGGTCGATGAAATGGCATCTTTGCACAAAAATGAGGCTTGGGATCTGGTGGAGTTGCCGGCTGGAAGGAAACCCATTGGCAGCAAATGGGTGTTCAAGAAGAAGACAAATGCAGAAGGAAAGGTGGAGAAATACAAAGCTCGGTTGGTAGCAAAAGGTTATTCCCAGGTGCCAGGAATTGATTTTGGTGATATTTTTTCTCCTGTTGCCAAGGTAACTTCTATTAGATTACTTTTATCTGTTGCTGCTGCTTTTGATTTTGAGGTAGAACAGATGGATGTGAAGACAACATTTCTTCACGGGGATTTGGAAGAGGAAATCTACATGAAGCAACCTGAAGGCTTTGCGGTGAAGGGTAAGAAAAAAATGGTATGCAAGTTAAAGAAGTCTTTGTATGGGTTAAAACAGTCACCAAGGATGTGGTATCAGAAATTTGATACATTTATACGGGGACTTGGCTTCACCAGAAGCAAAGAAGATCATTGTGTGTATTTTAAATTAATTTGTGACCGTATTATTTATCTGGTCTTGTATGTGGATGATATGTTGCTGGTTGGAAATGACAAAGAAATTATCCAGGATTTGAAGACCCAATTGTCCTCAAAATTTGACATGAAAGATCTTGGTGCTGCAAACTATATTTTGGGCATGGAAATTAAAAGAGATCGGTCAAAGAGGAAGCTCTAGTTAAACCAGAGGAAGTATGTCGAGACAATACTCCAGAGGTTTAATATGCAGGATAGTAAACCGGTGAAGGTTCCTATTCCTGTAGGTGTGAGGTTATCTGCTGAACAGTGTCCCAAGACACAAGAAGAGGAAGAGGACATGTCCCGTGTTCCATATGCAAGTGCAGTGGGTAGCCTGATGTATGCAATGGTCTGTACTAGACCAGACATTGCACATGCAGTGGGAGTATTGAGCAGGTTTATGTCAAAACCTCGGAAGGAGCACTGGACAATAGTGAAGCGGGTTTTCAGGTATTTGCGTGGCATTAGTGATTATGGTTTGTGTTACCAAGGAAGACCAGGATTGGACATAGTGTTGGATATTCATGGCTTTGTTGATGCAGACTGGGTTGGAGATCTGGATCAGAGAAGATCTACAAGTGGGTATGTGTTTAACCTATTTGGAGGTGCAGTCAGTTGGATGAGTAAGAAACAATCTGTAGTGGCACTATCAACTATAGAGGCAGAATACATGGCAGCCACTCATGCAAGCAAGGAAGCAGTTTGGTTGTAGAGATTGTTTTCAAGTATGGGGTTAGTACAGGGAGCTATAAGAATAGACTGTGACAGCCAAAGTGTAATTTTCTTGGAAAAGAACCCTGCTTATCATTCAAAGACAAAGCACATTGATGTTCAGTATCACTTTGTGAGGGATATGATAGAAGACAGAAAGGTGTTGCTGGTAAAGGTGGACACTTTGAAGAATACTACAGATGCATTGACAAAATCTGTGAGCTTTGAGAAGTTCTCTTGGTGTACAGAAGCAATGGGAATCTCAGGGCTGAAAAAATGACTAAGCTCTCCTGTGTCCCCCTGTGGAAAGAAAACAACAAGTTGGAGATTGTTGGGTTGTGTTATATTCTTTCCACGTAGTTAATAGGGGGTTTGAAGGGCACCCGTAACCCCACTTTATGGGGTCCACATATGGTTTTATGCATGATTTTCGCACATGTTTTTTGGACGCGATGGTTTTCGGTCCATGGTATTGGACGCGATGGTTTTTGGTCCATGGTATTGGATGTTTCAGCATGTATAAATATGTGTTTTAACATTGAAAGGAACATAATGAAAAATCAAGCTGGTAGTCCCAGTTTTGGGATCCAGGGAAAAATATCTGTGCATAGGTGTTTTATGGGTTATGCTCTCACATTGTTTATTTTCTTTGTTTAAGAATTCATATGCAAGTAATTTCTGTACAGGGTTAAAACCTACATATTTGTTGTTGATGGTTTTTATTTTGAGGTAGAACAGATGGATGTGAAGACAACATTTCTTCTTGGGGATTTGGAGGAGGAGATCTACATGAAGCAACCTAAAGGTTTTGTGGTGAAGGGTAAGAAAGAACTGGTATGAAAGTTAAAGAAGTCTTTGTATGGGTTTAAATAGTAACCAAGGATGTGGTATCAAAAATTTGATACAGTTATATGGGGACTTGGCTTCATCAGAAGCAAAGAAAATCACTGTGTGTATTTTAAATTAATTGGTGACCGTGTTATTTATTTGGTCTTGTATGTGGATGATATGTTGCTGGCTGGAAATGACAAAGAAATTATCTAGGATTTGAAGACCCATTTGTCCTCCAAATTTGACATGAAAGATCTTGGTGTTGCTAACTATAATTTAGGCATGGAAATTAAAAGAGATCGAGTAAAGAGAAGCTCTGGTTAAACGAGAGGAAGTATGTCGAGACAATACTGCAGAGGTTTAATATGTAGGATAGTAAACTGGTGAAGGTTCCTATTCCTGTAGGTGTGAAGTTATATGCTGAATAGTGTCCCAAGACACAAGAAGAGGAAGAGGACATTTCCCATGTTCCATATGCAAGTGCAGTCGGTAGCCTGATGTATGCAATGGTCTATACTAGACCAAACATTGCACATGCAGTGGGAGTATTGAGGAGGTTTATGTCAAAACCATGGAAGGAGCACTGCATAGCAGTGAAGTGAGATTTCAGGTATTTGTGCGGCACTAGTGATTATGGTTTGTGCTACCAAGGAAGACTAGGATTGGACAAAATGTTGGATATTCGTGGCTTTGTTGATGCAGACTGGCCTGGAGATCTGGATTAGAGAAGATCTACACGTGGGTATGTGTTTAACCTATTTGGAGGTGCAGTCAGTTGGATGAGTAAGAAACAATCTGTAGTGGCACTATCAACTACAGAGGCAGAATACATGTCAGCCACTCATGCAAGCAAGGAAGCAATTTGGTTGCAGAGAGTGTGTTCAAGTATGGGGTTAGTACAGGGAGCTATAAGGATAGACTATGACAACCAAAGTGCAATTTTCTTGGAAAAGAACCCTGCATATCATTCAAAGACAAAGCACATTGATGTTCAGTATCACGTTGCGAGGGATATGATAGAAGACAAAAAGGTGTTGCTGGTAAAGATGGACACTTTGAGGAATACAGAAGATGCATTGACAAAATCTGTGAGCTCTGAGATGTTCTCTTGGTTTAGAGAAACAATGGTCGTTGCAGGGCTGGTTAAATGACTAAGTTGTCCTGTGGCCCCCTGTGGAAAGAAAACAAGAAGTGGTGGAATGTTGGGTTGTGTTATATTCTTTCCACTACTAGCCCATGTAGTTAACCTGGGGGATTAGAAGGGGGACGAAGCCTACCTTTCATTTTGCTGATTATGTAGCGGGGAGGTGACAAGGGGTTTGAGGGGTGTAGGTAACCGCACTCTATGGGGTTCGGGGCAGCACCCCAGAAAATTTTGTTTTTGGACCCTATATTAGGTTGGGTGGACCTACCTATGGTTTTTTGCATGATTTTTCACACATGGTTTTTGATGCGATGGTCTTTGGTCCATGGTTTTGGACACAATGGTTTTCGGTCCATGATATTGGATGCTTCGGCATGTATAAATATGTATTGTAACATTGAAAGGAATATAATGAAAAATCAAGCTGGTTGTCCTAGTTTTGGGATCTAGGGGAAAATATCTATGTATATGTGTTTTATGTGTTATGCTCTCGTATTGTTTATTTTTTGTGTTTTAGAATTCATATGCGGTAATTTTTGTACGGGGTTAAAACCTACAAATAATGGGAAAATGATTTTTTCAAAAGGGAATGGGTTTCACACTAGGGAAAAGGGTTTTTGGGTTGGGAAATAACTTTTGGAGGGTAATTTGCTAGGGAAATGTGTGAAACCAAGAGGCAAGGGTGAAAATGAAGGGAAAAGGGTATTTTAATAAGAAATGATGGGATAATGGGGAAATTATTCAGTATGTAGTGTGGATGAAATGAAAGGAGGGGAAGTTAATCAAATTAGCTTGTAAACATCCTTTCACTTTCATAACTGCTCCTGCACACTCAAACACATGATTAAGCATGATAAGTGTGCTTATGAATTCTTCAATATTTGTACTTCCACAACCTTTCTTCTACTTACCCTTTACTTACCCTAACATTTTTTCTTCACTTTATTGGGTGCATTTAAGCTAGCAGACCCTTTCTTTCTTTTTTATTTTGAAAAGTAAACTATATAATTCTAACCTTATATCTTCCAATGAGTCAGATTAAGCTTATGAGCACGTGTTATTCCTCTACCTAACTATTGATCTGCCAAGATTAAACAGTTTGTCTAGATCTTTATTCTGTAACTATAAACATGAAATTTAAATCATGAACTAGTCAAGATTAAACAATTTGACTATCATGGGTTATGGCATTTATGACAAGTTGCAGACAATTTGACTATCACGGGTTATGGCATTTATGACAAATTGCAGACAACAATTATTTTGCACAGTAAAATAAAAAGGAGTGGCACTTAGACTTGCACACTTTCATGATCTGTTTTTGTTTGGGGTTCATATATTTTCAATTTTTTTAATCTTTTCTTATTCTTTTTGTCCTTTGATATTTCTGTTAGGACATACCCTCTTTACATTTTTTAATTTTTAATATCGAAAACATTTTGTAGAAAGGAAAAGTATGTACAATATTACAAGATCAACCACAGTCAATTCAAAATTATGAATCCTATTAACATAGGACCCTAACAGCTCTTCCCACACATCCTTTAGAGTTTGTATTCTGTTCTTTGATGAGCGAGGAGTGGTTCCAATGTCCCATTGCTCGGGCTAGTGATGTATGGTGTACAAATGTGTCTTGGAACTTTTGCTTAATTTAGAAGCCTGTCTCAGGCTAGCACATTTTCACGCATGTTTTGTATCCATTTGTAAGAATATTCTTTAAACGTTTGTAATGCGTGTTTGCTTAACCTGTACTAAGATAGCTAAACTACTTTGGTTATTTTAGTGCTTACATTGTTGAAGATGTGTTTTATTGTTTATCATTTTTGTCACGTTCGCGTGGACTACTCTACCAGACATTAGATAGACCATTCTTGTGTTTTCTTGGTTTTAACAACCATCACCCCTGTGTGGACTACTCTCCTCGACGGTGTACATGGTTTCCCATGAACTTCCATTTTCATGACTACCGCATCCATTGTGGACTATTCCGCTGAATGCTGCAGAAACTCTTGTTGTTGTTCATGTGTGTTTCTTCTTGGGTTAAGACTATTCCCTCTCATCAAGAGGCTCACTTCACTTTCCCCTTTGAAAATAAGAGAACCCAGACATAGAGTTACATTACGCACTCACCAGGCACACTCACCTTGCTTTCTTCAAGTTCCAAGCATAACACTCTCATGTGCTGAAAAACAAGAGCTAAGGAAAATCTCTAAGATAATGGAAAAGCGGGCCATTGTATTGAATGCGACTCCTACACCAAACGGTGTGAGGTCTAGTTGGGACTTCATACCAGGGAGATCCCCTGAATGTTGGCAGATCTAGTACTGTCAATAGAAACTTAGAGTTTTCTTGGAGCATTCTAGATTTGGATCAAGAAAGGAAAACAAGGCAAAAGGGAAGAAAGGAAAGCGAGGAGTAAGAAAGGAAGCACAGGATCAAGCAGCTTCAATAGTCATACTTGTATGTAACATATTACATGTGTGATTTCCTAACTAGTTTTGACATGCATCGCTTTGCATGTTGCTATATGGTTCTCTTGTTTTCAGGTGGCATGGGTTTGTCAGGTTATGAAAGTCTTTTTGAGCATAAACCTGCCTTTTTTTAGATAGACATGCTGTGTTGGGATGTTGATCTTAGTTTTGAGCTTTGGAATTACTAGATGGATTTTGGAATCTAGGGCAGAGGTGTTCTGAGAAAAATCTGAAAGGCCTAGGAATCCCTTGACTAGTTTTGGTGGGATACACGGTAAAGAATGAGGGAGGAGTCTCAATTTAGGGCCTAGTGATGTAGTGTGGATTATGGTAAATCCTGAGAGACTAGTTACTCGGTTTAGAGCCTAGTGATCCATTGTGGATTGTGGTAAATCCTGAGAGATAAGGAGATGGAAAATTACATAAGGATAGTGATGGATTCTGGATGGCATTCCAAGTTCTCCTTGGTTTTGTGATTGGAGGACCGCCTTTGGTGTGATCACGGTATGGTGATGGTAGAGGTGGTTTAACCTCTGGATTCCCTTGGTTGTGTTTTGCATTTGTTTATCCATGAGATCACACATTCATGCTTGGAATATGGCAAGGGGGTGACTGGCTTAAAGAAATATTTGGTTCATCCATGTCTACGGTTGGATGGTACGTGGAATTCTTCAACCTAGTCAGATTTTCCTATTTTGATAAAAGCTAAGTTCTCTTACTTTTGTACTTATTAATATGTGGATTTAATCGTTGATATCTCACTGTTATTTTCATGGTTTAATGATGGTTATAAGCATGGTTATATGACTGGTTATTTTCATGGTTATTTCATGTATTTACTTGTAACTGAAAGGATGATGGTTGCAAGACATAATTGATGTCATAACAGTTCAAGGAAGAAGGTGGTGATCCTTCTTCTCATGTCTCATATGAGTTTCCAGTCAGTCATGTTTTGTCTTGTATTCTATACATGTAGTCTGTTGTATTGATGCCAATTGTTTGACAGAATGTCAGCCGAAGTTGGGGATGGTCAAGCCTAGTCTTGGAGTTAGTTTTTTTTTTATTAGTCATGTCATCATGTGTTTAATGGATTCCGAAAGATGCAACAAGTTCTGTGTAGTGGCCAAAATTCTAGGCTTGAAAAGTTCCCTAAATTCCATTGACTCTAGCACAGGTCTACTGGAAATAGTCCTTGGATGTAGGAATGTAGGCTTGTGGAAGTGTCCAAAGCTCTCTCAACGCTAACATGCTCATAGCATGGGAGCATCCATAGGTTTAATAGCTTAAAGACTTAGTGGGGCATGATACTTGTGTGGTTGGTATGCCTCCTGGGAGTATTTTTGATGATGTGGAAGGTATGTTTGATGTGTTTTCATCGATTCCACTTCCTTAAGGACACCTAGGACATTGAATCATATCATAGTAGCCTCTCATCACATGTTTACCACGTTTGGATGGTTACTTGGGTAGATATGGGACGAGTGTGTTACAAAAAGTCACTCTGCCATATATTATCATAGCCATATCACAGGTCACTCTATCAGACATTATCACAACCATATCAAAGGTCACTATCATGTCAAGGTTACTACCATATCAAATATCATTGTCATGTACATCAAGATTAATATCAAGTTATACATCATTGGGTCTTTGTCATATAGATCACAATATTACATCATGATCATAGTCAAGGGTGTAAAGGGTTAGGTTCGAGTCACATAAAAGAGTTACTAAGATATATGCGAGTTACACAAATAAATAAATCCATAGATACATTAATGTGAGACACAAATATAAAGATGCAAACCAAAGATAGAAAAGAAAGCCACACAAACAACAATGCAAGCCATAGATAATAGTGTGAGCCACCTAAAATAAAAAAGAAAACTATAATGAGATGATTCGAGCAATAGAAGATAACAATGTGATCTATAGATGATCATGTAAGCCATAGAAAAGGGTAAATGAGCCACTATAATACTCAAAGATACAATGTGGGCAATAGATAATGAACGAGCCACTGAGAATGATGCAAGCCATAGTATAGAGAATGCAGGCCACTGTAATATACAAATGTGTGCCACTGAAATAGTGAGCCAAATATAAAAATGGAACAGAGTGATAAGTGTGAATAATAGAACAAATGCTAGCCTCAGAGAAGTGTAAGCCTGCGAGCCTTAGAGAAATGTCAGTCTATGTGAAATATGAGCCACAATAATATATTTGAGCCACAAAGGATATTCAAGCTACCACAGAAGTCTAAGATCAATATATCAAATGAGGTGGGAAAAATTACAATTTATAGTTGATCCATACGTCGAAGAGACACAACCTTTATGGAAGGCCAACTTGTACATATATGAGGCTGACATGCAAGACACAAAATATGAATTTCTTCTTGATATTAATTAAATGTATTTAACAAATGCCATGAAGAATTCTTGTCCAAATGGAGTTGACACATCAAAGAAAGGAGTTTTAAAACCATCAACAATAATAATAATTTTGTTATCCCATTCAAATTTTCCTTTGGTACGAGATGGGTTTCTTTTGGGGTAGTTGGGTTTCTCGTGGGAAACTCATCCCATAGTTGCCCAAATTTCAACACTCCCTCTCCGTTAGGGAGGAATTTCCATATGCGTCATAATTCTCATCTTAGATGTCTCATCATTGTTGCATCATGTCTAATCTTTTCTTATCTCATCTCATATTGTCTTATAGAAGAAGAATAATCCACAACTAATGGTAGGTGAGATCGATTTATGATCCAAATGAAAAAGGGCGACAACCCATGGTATTTACAACCATGGTATCTGCCCATGGTATTGTAACTTACGAAATATATAAATAATGAGCATCATTTTGTAAAAACTCAAATTGGTGGCCAAGAGTTTCTTTCATTTAATAAATGATTCTTTTTTATTTGATGCTTATTTTGAATATTGTGTGGTTTATTTCGGATCCTTTCTCATGTTGTTCAAAGCTCCTAGATCTTAGCCCCTGCCAAGATATGGATTAATGTATCAGAGTGGTTACAAATCCATGGCAGTAGATGTTTATAATGGTTTCTAGAGTGGATCTATCATCCATCCTCTTTGAGTCCACCTAGTGTAAGGCCTTCCCTTAGATCTTTGGGTTGAATGGAATTTGTGTATTTAGGGCTTTGTGACACACATTGCTGAAAGGGATCTCTCTACTAGTTTCATTTACCCAAGGAAACCACCTAATTTTCGCTCTTGTCTCTTCAACATATCGGTTTAGAAACATGATGACCTAGTACATGAATGACAACTCTTAGAAAAAAATTGCATCCCTTTGAATGCCTTCCTGTATTTCTTTACCTTGCATATCTGGATGGGATGTAAAATAATTTATTCGCCCATCAATAAAGATTTCGACAGACAATAGAATTATATCGTGGTCCTTTTATGAAGGCTTCATTCACTCACAACTATGTAGCCTCTCACCCTCTCTACCACACACAAACTTTTCTTCTCTTTTCAATTAGAGCAACACGTATGGATTTACCCATTCATTGATGGTTTCAGTCAATCAATAAACAACTTGAACTCGATAGGATTTTACATCTAGCTTGGAGGGGTCACGAGATACAACTTTGCAGATGACTATTTGAAGAGTCAATAATAGATTCAAGATGAACAATGCAGATGCCACAAAGTGGATCCAACAGATGGTCTATTTCATCTAGCAAGAGGCTGAGGAGAAAGCCAATGAGATCAACGTTTTTATTGAAGAAGGACCATTGGTTTTGTATTTTAAATGTTTGAAAATTTTTCAATTCTAATTGTTGAGGATCTGATTGGTATTCACCTCATGATCATGTATTCCAAAGTGCATGTTCTAATTTAGTGAAATTTATTTCCTTTGTTATTGCCATCAATCTCCTAATAGAATTTGGAAAATTGTAGATGTTTTTGCAGAAAACATCATACACAATCCACAACCTTCATTTTCATGTTACCACAAGATTCCTTTAGAACTTGTTATTTAAGATATGCCCAACTATTATTCTAAGGTCACTGGGATATAGCATGTGGAACATGTGGATCGAGCAGGTGTTCATCGCATGTATCAACAACTAATCACTAGTGGAATGCATTTTGATGTGAAACACTAGTTGGTGACCTTGCAGAGGAATTGCGAAAGCCTTGCAAGTCTCATGGCCACTAACATATATGCAAGATAACTCAGAGCAGTTTCTTCCCCGAATGAGTGAAGGTTCTTGATGATGTTGGCACAACATATGACAAGCATTTTCTGCACCAACATTAGCGCATCAACGGTCCATCATTTGAGTGCTGCATCTAGATCAAATGATGATGGTGTTTGCCTTACTATGATGAAAAATGCTAGTTCCATTGGGAGTGTGCTTAGTCCTGCCACTACTCTCTGGCTCTCGGTCTCTCCTTAAAGTATGTTTGAATTTTTCTTGGAGATAAATGAAACAAACCCTATAAGTAAGAATGACATACACTACAACAATTATCTGGGGGATATGTGGAGCCTTGAGCTTACCCTCCTAGAATGTTATGTCAAGCGCTTTCCTTTCTTGGAGATCAACATGTAGCTAATTAGCCAACACTCATGTACTTGATATGCGATGATTAACCACCCTCTCCCTCACCATTGAATTCTAAAGTTCTTGAACTTCATTAATTGTTTCTTGTAGAAGGATGTCAGGTTGTGTTGGACAACCTCTCAGTTGTTATCTCATTCTTTTATGACCAAAGAATTTATGATATTCAATCCTTTAAATGATTTCAACTTGACATCAACACACAATTAGTTGGTGGATGCTCAAAATCATTATGGCCAAACGACTCTACACATTGCTACTAGTAGGGCATCTATTTTGTTTGTCTATAATGGATATTCGATGTGCTTTATAGTTTTGGATTAAATCATGAAGTTATGGAAAGCAACCCCTAACTAAGATAAAGGAATTTCAAAGACTCAAAAAAAAAAAATTACTTTGGGTCCTTTTCATAAAAAATGATTTTCTACAATTTCATAAGCTTATTATGTGTGTTAAGCATGACTATATTCCTTTTTTCTCTCATCTAATGCATGAAATGGGAGAATGTTTTATGACTCTAGCTAATTTTTATCATCATGGGCACATTTTTTGGGCTGCCTCCAAAAAAGCCGCTTGAATAATTGATTTAATGGAATCGATTTACCTTTATCTACCCCACATCCTCATATAGTTAGTAATAAAGAGCTAGGCATGGATTTGTCTATCATTTGAGGACTCATTTTCACATGGATCGAAGCTTGAACAAATTTATAAAGAACAAATTTTTAGTCACCTTCCTAGTTTGAAATCAAGCTAATATGCATCGTTTCAAATGAGGCACCTTCATAGGAGAGAAATATACCATACAAAGCCAATATTTCATCATGATGCAAATCCACTTCTGAATATTTGTGTTGCATAGACCATGTGGGAGGTTCAAATAATTGAATTGTATTAGTTATATGTGACAACATATTGATTGGATATATATATATATATATATATATATATATATATATATATATATATATATATATATATATATATATATATATATATATATATATATATATATATATATATATATATATATATATATATATATATCTATATATATATATATATTATGGAGTTGGATTCAAATATGGGGCCTTTAACATGGAGCCACTATATTTATACCTAGTAGATTGGCCAACACCCTATCTCAAGGTCCAGGCTATCTCTATCCTTGGATTCCCATCCATCATGGTTATGGGTCAACCACTCAAGACCCTCACCATCCAAGTCCATTTTCTAGGCCACACACTATCCATATCATAGTTAGATCACAACCATTGCAGAGTATATTTATCCTTGGATCTTTGTGCATCATGGTTATGGGTCAACCACACAAAACCCTTGTCTTCATCAACACTTGTTTTGGGGTCATCCACAAACCCCAACTCATATTCAACAAAAGCTTCTTTGGAGGAAACTTTACATAATGGAGACCATTACTTCCTAAGGGGGGAGGACTGATCCAAACAAAAATTGGAGACAACCCATGGTATCTACAACCATGGTATCCACCCATGGTATTATAACTTAAGAAAGTTATAAATAATGAGCCTCATTTTGTAAAAGATATATTGGTCCACCACAATTTGGTGGACAAGAGTTTATTTCATTTAATAAATTATTCTTAGTATTCAATTCTTATTTTGAATATTGTGTGGTTTATTTCAGATCCTTTCTCCTGGTGTTCAAGTATCCTAGATCTTGGCATTTTCCAAGATCTAGATTAATTTATCACAAGGATAAAGATCCTCCAAACCATACCAGTCTCCAGGTCAAGTTCCATGACCTTCATTTCAGCTAAAAAATGATGTCTTGATTTAAAGAAGAAGAATCACCATAGGGGGGATCAATCTCCAATCCTATATCCAATGATAAAAGGGGAGATCAATTTACCACATGGGTAAAGATCCTACAAACCCTATGTCCAAGTGAATGATCAAAAAAATCCATCCACATAGGGGAGATAAATTTGCAACTAGGGTAGAGATGATCCAAGCCCTATATCTTCAACAATAGGGGAGATTAATTTACCACAAGTGACAAAGATCCTCCAAACTCGATGTCATCCAACTTGATCTGTAGTGATCAAGTGGTTGAACACCATGCACCCCGTACTTAGGGAGATCAATTAACCAGATAATTTCATCATGGGCAAGGATCCTCCAAACCTAAGTCTCCTCATTGGCCAAATGAGTGGCAATCCCAACAATCCCATCTTGTGGGTAGGATGCATACTGGGGTATACTTAATCAAGTATCAAGCTTGACAATAGGGGGGAGATAAAAAATTACCATTTCTAGCCAACATCATACACATCCCTATATCAATAATAGGTGTGATATGAACTTACCATTTCTAACAAGGATTAGACACATCCTATTTTTTGGAGTTCCCTTAACCTTAAGATCTCCCTGACTCCATTCCCCCCCCCCCCCCCCCCCCCCCCCTTCCAAATTAATGGAAGTCAAAAGACAAGGGGAAGAGCATAGCTCATTGTTCATGATCATCTAGGATCCCTTATTAGAAGGGACACTTTATCCACAACTTCAAGTTTCTCTGAGAAGACCAACAACTTCCCTTTCAATAAAGGCTTGGTGCAAATGTTAGCAACCTGCTCATTTGTTGAAGCCTCACTACTTCAATTCCACAACAAATCATTGTTAGAGCCTCAATGTCCCCTCTGTGTTAGAGCCTCATTGCTCCATTTGTGCATCATATCACAAATATAGATCTATCTAATATTAATTTGCTTTACCATATCATGGAGCATAGGATTGTATGAAAGTCGAATCCCACTCTAATTGTCACAATATATAATAGTCATGTCTAACACATGATAAAAAATCTCTCCAAATATATTTCTCAACCACACTGCCTTAGAGCTAGCCATGCTAGCAACCATGTACTCTGTGTCTACTATACTTAGAGCAACAAACTTCTGTTTCTGGCTCATTGTTGGCTCTGTGGGCCCTCACCCAGGTTCAACATTAGTCAACCAAACAAATCCCTACACTACTGGCCCTTTCGGCGTTAGTGCACGGAGCACTGTCTGAACTCTCACTCAGAGTAGTATGGGGGGGATGCTGGAACCAAGTTTCCACACCCTGATATGGTCATGATATCGGTTTATACCCACTGCACCTACCTTCATGTAGGTTTCCAAGCCTTAGGGTTTATCGATCTACCCTCTATCCCGCCCTTCAGTACCTTCACGAATGTGTATGATTGACCTTTCCGTAGCCCTAACCAGTGGTTCAGGTGCTTCCGCACTCCTATGAAGATGTATTGTATAGATTCCCAAGTTATCTCAAGTGTTTTACTTATTCTACCAATCAATTATAGTTATCTTCATGTAAACTGATATTATTACTTGCGTTCAATTAACATATATAATAACATGCATTCACACATCAAATAAACATTGTAATATAAACCCAAATCGTAACGCAATATAATTTGATGCATTAACAGAGACTAAATACAAAGTAATTTCTACTTCTCTTTATTGATATCTCCAGTTTAATACAGACTCTATCCACCCTGCACACACAGCTGCAGGGGTTTGCGCACTCAGCTGCAAGCTTCTACCCTAAGCCTCTGCGCACTTAGCTAGAGAGCCTCTACCTATGCTAAGACCCGAAAATACTTAGACTTCTCCAAGCTAGATCACTCTGTAGAAACCATCTCAACTCTACTTCACTACTAACTACTTAGAGCTTACTTACTTAGCTCCTTTTTATACAATCCCATGGTCCGTAGACCATGGGTAGATCTTTATAGCCAACTTGACACTTTACAAAATAAGGGTGGAAAACCTTTTATGAATCTTGACTCCTTTGCGCTCCATGACCACAAAATGCGGAAACTTTACAACTTTATTACAAAATTGTCCCAAAACATTGTCTTTTAGCCCCAAAACTGCTCTTGGGGGAACCCGTTCCCAACAGGCCCCAAACACAAACATGGTGACTTGCCCTCAAGTCACTCTATGAGTGCAGAGATCTTAGTGCGAAGACCTCCCAACTCAACCTCTATAACTTCCACCTTGATGATGCACTACACAGCTGCCTACTTCACTTCTTCGACCAATTGCTCTATTGTTGGTCCTGAACTATCATCCTAAAGCTTTTGCTGAGTTGCCTGCAGACTATCAAGCTTTCCTTCAACAGAGGTTGTGACCAAACAAGCATCGTCCAACCAAGGCTTCAAGCACACCTTCAACACTCCCTCTTTGTGATGAGCTGCATCTACTTGTTCCTTTAGTCTTTTGGCCTCCTGCAGCTTCGCAAGTCTCTGTGTGAGAGTGACAATGTGCATTGTTCTTTTCAGCTCATCATAGCATTGTTTTAGCTCTTGTGCCTTTGTCTCCAGCCTCTGTACATAGGATCTTCTTACAACCTGGTCAGTACTTCAAACAACTACATAAATAGCCTTGTGTAGTCTTCTACTACACTGTCTACTAGCGTTATCGCCTCTATGACAATAGTTGCTCACTGCTCCTTTACTTCCAGTGGAGTTGAAGGCTGGGCCTTCAACTACAACTCTGCAATCTAGAGGTTCAACTCCAACTGAACCTTGGCCAACTCTTTGCGTGCATCGCGTACCCCCATAGCAAGTTTGCAAACGCGCACCTCTACTAGTTCTCCCTGAGGAATGGCCAACTCTAGGACCATTCAGCATGCTTCCTCTATGACCTGAACTATTCTCTTGTTTCGGTTGGTTACATCGTTCATAGTGGCAATGGAAGAGTCTCATTGTAGGGCCATCTACACATTATTTATCTTTTGTTCACTGATCACCTGCAAAGCACACTGTTCATGGGCACTCAACTTTGTGATCATCCCATCTTGTAGTAGGTGGAGTGCCTCACCAAGAAGCGTTACCGAGTTTAGCCCAAATCCCTTTAGGGCACTGACAACAGCCTATCAGCTTCGATCTCTATGGTCAATGCTCCCTCCAGCAACATTATCGCTCAGGAGTCCCTTTCATGTAGCATCTTGGTGGCTTCTTAAGTACTGATGGCGAGGATGGTGGATGCCAAGCCGGTCTGTGATGCACAGATCTGTAGCTCATTCAGACCCATCTGGATGGCCCCCAATGCTTGTTGCTACTTCTGCTTGAACTTCTGTAGTACCTCTGTGGTGATATCCTGCATTGTATCTCCAATGTCGTTCCAATACCCCTCTGTTAGGGTGATTGGATCTAGCAACGTCTTCCTGGCGTTGGATTTCCTCTACCGCCCAAATTTTTTCTGTCCTCTTAGACACTTGATATGGAATGATGTCATCTATGGGTCCCGTTTGCACTACTTTTTCTGCTCATCTATTTCTTCCTCCGTTTTGGGCGAGGGCGACCTTCGACCTTTGTTAGAGCTATGCTTTGCTTCGCCTATCTGCTCTTCCACCTTTGCGGCATCGTGCTCTACCTGTTTCTTGTCATCAACCTCCCTCCTCCTCTTCTCGGCTAACTATGCCATATTGAGCTTGACCTCCTCCTTTTTGCATTGCGTAGTGGACTTGCTCGATCCCACCACCAAATCTAAGGCAGTGCACCACTCTGCTGGCCAAAGATCAAGAACTGCGTTGATTGCATCATCAGTTGCCAAATAAGGAAAGTCATGCCACTTCTGCTCAGGTTCCTTCTGTGCCTTGATCAATATGCAATGAAAGTCTGCCTTGAACTCCAAGTACTCCTATAGTTTGTCAAAAATAGTAGGTGACAATTGTGGCTTAGGTTTGATAACCATGCATATATTCATTTCCATCAAGATCCAAAATATCTTGCTATCCTTGATGTGCTGAGCATCCTTGCTCGCTCACAACGAATCGTACTTCGCCGCTTATGGCAGGCCTCGCATGACCAAGGGGAATTGATTGTCTTCAGGTAGCTCCCAAGATACCAGCACAATGGACCGCAAGAGCCATGCATAGTGGAAGGTCTTGTTGAGCTCCTGTGCCTTCCAACAGTTCATGAGGAACTCACCATAGATATAATGCGCCCAATTAAACTGAACTCCTTCTATGCATTGGGCTGCTAGAGCGATGACGGGTGCTAATACTTCATCTGCGCAACACTTCTGCATAAATTTTCCTACCAAAATCTGCTCAGCCACCTTGACTGCAGGATCATAGATACTCGAGATGGCATAGCCTCATGACTTCTTCACGAGCTTGAATTTCTCCTTCATGGTCTCTGCGAGGGTATGATTGCCACCTTTTCCTCCAAACATCATGGCCAAATTTTCCCGTGTATATGGTAGCTGTGTGATCCTATGGATCAACATGTCGGTGATGGGTATTGGCTCCTCCAGCGACAAACATGCATCATGCACCCATAGATGTAATGGGTGTGCGACTGTAGTGCGACACCCATAGCAGGTTGAGAAGACCCACCTTGTCTGCACCCTTGAGCCACTTTCGCAGTTCCAACGCAGTCATCCCAGTGGTTATATGAACAACGTGGTGCAGTAGTTGGTTTGTCACCAAGTGAAGGAACTTCTCAGTGTCAGCTATGTCCCAGTCTTCCAATTTCAACCGCAGAACTCGCCCCAAGTGTGGTCCTCCAAAGACAATATCATCCGACAGTAGAGGTATGTGCAAGGTGACGTTGCTTTTGTCAATGTCCTTCGGCACCTTGGTCTTTCCCTTGCGGAAAGGGACATATTCGAGCAACTTCGTAATAGGATCAGAACCCTCAACTTCAACATCCTCCACTTCCACCCCCATATCCTCATCATCCATTGGGATGTCTTCAATCTCTTCCACCTTCAGTTCCAAGGTAATAGTTTTTCCCTTATCTTGTTCCGTGGGCTTATCCTTCTGTGGATTTCTTCTAAGCAATGCGTGCACCGGTTTCGCAGCTTATTTTCCTTTCTTATCCTTCGCACTCTCTTGGTCAGGGTAGGCTTTGGTCTAGGCGTTTGTGGTGACTTGGGGATTTTAGATAGTACCTCTGCAACCTTTGGAGCAAATCCCTCTGCCTCCATAACAACTTTCGGCACAGCCCCCCTGACTGTCACTGCTTCAGTGTCCATAGCTTCTGATCCTAGCAAAATGTCATGGATGATGTTGCGGTCTGACTCTGGAAATCGATCAAATGCTAGCCAGTCAAGCAATTATTCGAAGAATGCGTGATTCATGCACGTCTGAGAGCTAACCAACTCAATGCTCAAAATGGCAAGTGTTTTTTTTGGGTAGCCAATGTAATTTATAGGCCATTTTGAATTCAAATCTAACCATTCCCCCGAAATTCAGTTCATTAATGCCAAATTAGCGGCAGATTTTCAAAGATCTTACCTGTAAATTTTGTCTTAAATGCCACCCCCTCCCCCTGCTCCATTTAGCCACATTCTCATCGTCAAATCATGAACAGTGACTTTAACGGTCACTTTCCACCTAAGCTGTGTGATTTTTCCCTAGGTAGTGAAACTCTCTCCACGCCGTTGCGAACCCTGTGACATCTCCTTGTTCCACACAATCCCCCGATTGCATTGTTTCCCAACCTAAGAAGTATAGCTTATAGTCTCGCGCCTCCTTTCAACTGCCTGGAGCACTAAGACTATGCTACCTTCATATAATCACTTGGACTGATCACCGGTGTATGGATTCAATCGCCTTCCATTCACCTTTCCTGGGAAGGGATCTCCATTCAATTTAACCAACTGAACTGCTCCACTGTTGTAATCTCCTTAATGACATAGGGCCCTATCTAGTGCATCCTAAACTTCCCTATAAATTTATCAAACTTGCTATCATATAACAAAACTAGAGAATTTACCTTAAAGGTGCACAGTTTAATGTGTTGATCATGCCATGCCTTTTTGCTCTCCTTTTGCACCTGTTGGTGAAATCCAACCAGAAACCTTTCTTCCTCAAGCTCAGCAGGCTGTGTAAGACTCTCCTCTAAGGCTCCACAATCTGTCATACCCATGAATGCCGCTATGCATAGACTAGGCAAAATGTATTCCATTAGCATCATTGCTTCAACACCATATACAAGCCTAAAGGGTGTATGTCTAGTCAACGTTTTGCACACCGTTCGATAAGCCCATAGTACTGCGGTTATGCGTAGGTCCCAATCATTTTGCTAAGATTTTTAAACCTTGGTCAGCACATTCTCTAGTACCTTATTGGATGCTTCCACCATTCCATTATCCTGTGGTTGATAAGCCATGCTTTTCTAGTGATATACCTAAAATTTCATCATCAGCGCGCTGATCATTTCATTCAGAGAGTGCGTACCGTGATCACTCATCAAAATATTTGGACACCCAAATTGTGTCAGTACATACTCAAAGAGAAACTTCATAGTAGTCATGCCATGCAATCCTTCATAGTTTCTGCCTCCGCCCATCGAGTCAAATATTCAGTCACGGTGATAATGTACTGCGCACCCATCTTCTTTCCTTGATGTTGAATGGGTCCCACAAAATCTATTGCCCATTTCTTGAAAGGTTGTAACACCATCTGTGGGTTCAGAGGAAACTCATCTCTCTGTGATGTCCTTCCAGTCCTTTGATACATGTTGCATGCCCTGCAGTAGGCTTTTGAATCCTTATTGAGGGTTGGCCACTAAAACCCTACGCGTAGAATCTTTTGCGTAGTCAACCTTCTTGTGTGATGCCCTCCCATGGAACCCCCATGAGAATCTATGAGGATACTGCTTCTTTCAAACTCCGGTACATATCGTCAAAATACTTCATCAAACCCCATTTCGTATAGATGTCCGTCAATGAAAGAAAATTTTTCCGCACGCACCACTAACTCCTTTTTCTGCTAGGTGGTGTAGCCTTCTAGGGTAGTTCCTATCGTTAGGAAGTGTATGATGTCTTCAAAGTGATCATCCATGACATGCACTGCAAAGAGCTATGCGTTAGGTAATCCTTCCTCAAAATTAGTGGGATCTTCTCCCATTTTGATGTGCGAGAGATGTTATGGTCTCGCGTTCAGTCATATGGGCTTCACAATAACTTCAAAATCATACTCCTGGAACAATAACAAATGCCTACAGATCTCCCCTCCCTAGCACAGGCTTATCGACCAGGTATTTCAAAGTAGAATGATCTGTATACATTTTAAAATATCCACCCATCAAATAGTGTCTAAAGTTTAAACTTCTGGAGCACGTATACCATAACTAGTCCTTCAGGCTTTGTGGTGGAATAGTTCTTCTCAGCCTTGGATAACTTGCTGCTTGCGAATGCTATAGGCTGGTCCAATTCTCCTTCACTAGCCTGTGTCAGTACTGCTCCCAATGTTATACATGACGCACCTACTGTTGGGTTGTGTTATATTCTTTCCACGTAGTTAATAGGGGGTTTGAAGGGCACCTGTAACCCCACTTTATGGAGTCCGGGGCAACGCCCCAGAAAATTTTGGTTTTGGACCATATGTTAGGTTGGGCGGACCCACCTATGGTTTTGTGCATGATTTTCGCACATGTTTTTTGGACGCGATAGTTTTCAGTCCATGGTATTGGATGCTTCGGCATGTATAAATATGTATTGTAACATTGAAAGGAACATAATGAAAAATCAAGCTGGTAGTCCCAGTTTTGGGATCCAGGAAAAAATCTTTGTGCATATGTGTTTTATGGGTTATGCTCTCGCATTGCTTATTTTCTTTGTTTAAGAATTCATATGCAGGTAATTTCTGTACAGGGTTAAAACCTACATTTGGTATCAAAGCTGTTTTGGCTTCAAGGGGACGCCTTTGTTGCTGAGGGGTTTCGCTCGGGCCTGTGGTAGACCCTATTCAGTGGGAGATCTGCGAGATCGATTCTGGTGCTGAAAGAAGATGGCAAGCAGTGGAAAGATAGAGATTGAGAAGTTCAATGATCAGAATTTTGAGTTGTGGAAACTCAAGATGGAGGATCTGTTGGTGGATAAAGATCAGTGGATCATGGTAGATCCGGGTACTAAACCATCGGGAGTGACCGATGAAGAATGGAAGAAGTTGGATCCGAAGGCAAAGAGCACAATACAATTGTGTGTCTCAGATTCAGTATTGCTGAATGTATCAGGGGAAGCTACGACAAAGGCTTTGTGGGTCAAGTTAGGGACTTTGTACCAATCTAAGTCTCTGGTGAATAAACTGTTCCTGCGGAAAAAGCTGTATAACCTGAGGATGAAAGATGGAGACTCGGTGACAGAGCATCTGAATGCGTTTAATACTGTGGTAAGTCAGTTATTATCTGTTGATATTAAAATTTCAGATGAAGATAAGTGCATCAGTATGTTGTGTTCTATACCAGATTCGTAGGATAGTCTAGTTATTGCAATAGGTAGCAATGCAACTGCTTTGCAGTTTGATGAAATAGTCTCAGCCTTGCTGACGGAGGAGATGAGACGGAAAAATATGGATGGTGATGCCTTGTCTGTACGAGGACTGTCCCAGAATAGAAGCAAACATAAGTCATCGAGTGGGAGACCTAAATATAGAGGGAGATCTAAATCTCCAGGAAAACCTACAAAGGTGGTGTGCTGGAAATGCGGAAAGGAAGGGAACTTCAGAAGGGATTGTAAATCTAAAGCTCCTGATAAAGGAAAGGGATCTGATGATGCTCCTTCTGCAGAGGCGAAAACCACCTCAGATGAAGGTGGGGATGTGTACTTGGCTTCTTCAAGTACACATGTAGATCATGAGGCATGGTTGATTGACTCAGGTGCACCCTTTCACTTCACTCCCCATAGAGAGTGGTTCTGCGAGTATGACAAATACGATGGTGGTGATGTCTTCTTAGGAGATGATAGGAAGGCTAGAATCATTGGTCGGGGAAAAGTAAAGTTGAAGTTGCAAGGTGGAAGGGTTAGAACACTTCTGGGTGTTCTACATATTCCTGCATTGGCCAGAAATCTAATTTCTGTAAACAAGTTGGATGATGCAGGTGTAAAGACGGTGTTCGAGAAAGATACCTGCAAGATGGTTCGGGGAGCACTAATATTGATGCGGGGAGTTCAGATTGGAACTCTATACAAGATGCAAGGTAGCACTGTTGTTGATGGGTGCAATAGTTCTATGGTTCCTGAAAATGGAGTAGAAAATCTATTGGTCTCTGGAGAGAAGAGCATGTTGTGGCATCAAAGGCTTGGAAATATTGGAGAGAAGGGCCTTCGAATACTTCATGGTAAAGGTATGGTAGAAGGTATGAATGATAGCTCTCTGGATTTTGATTTCTGTGAAAATTGTGTGTATGGGAAGCAGAATCGGGTGAGTTTCCCCTCTGGTGGTAAGAGGACGAAACATATATTAGAGCTTGTGCATAGTGATGTGTTTGGACCTGTGAAGGTTCCATCACTGGGTAAGTCTGTGTACTATGTATCATTCATAGATGACTTCTCAAGGAATACATGGATATATTTCCTTAAGAAGAAATCTGAAGTCTTTGACAGGTTTAAAGAATTTAAGGCTCTGGTGGAAAATCAGACAAAGAAGAAGATAAAGGTGCTGAGAACAGATAATGGTGGAGAATTTTGCAGCAATGAATTTGAAGAATTTTGTAAGAAGTGTGGTATAGCACGGTAGGAGACTACTCCATATACGCCTCAGCAAAATGGAGTCGCAGAAAGAATGAACAAGACGTTGATGGAAAGGGCAAGAAGCATGCTCAGTGGTGCCGGGTTAGGACAGGAATTTTGGGCAGAGGCGGTGGATACTGCATGTTACCTGGTCAACATATCACCTTCATCAGCGTTGGAGGATAAGACTCCAAGAGAAGTATGGACTGGTAATAAACCCTCTCTTTCACATCTAAGGGTATTTGGATGTGATGCATATGTACATGTTCCAAAGGAGAAACGAACCAAGTTGGATAGTAAATCTGAAAAGTGCATCTTTATTGGGTATAAGGATGGTTTAAAGGGTTATAAGCTTTGGAACCCAGTCACACGGAAGGTTGTGTACAGCCAAGATGTGTTGTTCAGAGAGGTAAAAGATGTTATTCAACATGAAGTCCAACCAAAGGAACCTGAGAAGATAGAGTTTGAGCCAAAGGAGGAAGAATCAGACTCTGCAGCAGAGGAGGAATTAGAAGATGAAGAGCCACAAAATCCGGCTGTGAGAAGATCAGTTCGAGAAAGAAGGCAGCCGGAAAGGTATAGTCCATCTGCTTTCAGTTCAAATTTTGCTTTGTTTGTTACTAATAATGATCCTAGAACTGTGAAGGAAGCAGTGGATTCAGAAGATGGAAAACTATGGAAAGAGGCCATGGTCGATGAAATGGCATCTTTGCACAAAAATGAGGCTTGGGATCTGGTGGAGTTGCCGGCTAGAAGGAAACCCATTGGCAGCAAATGGGTGTTCAAGAAGAAGACAAATGTAGAAGGAAAGGTGGAGAAATACAAAGCTCGGTTGGTAGAAAAAGGTTATTCCCAGGTGCCGGGAATTGATTTTGGTGATATTTTTTCTCCCATTGCCAAGGTAACTTCTATTAGATTACTTTTATCTGTTGCTGATGCTTTTGATTTTGAGGTAGAACAGATGGATGTGAAGACAACATTTCTTCACGGGGATTTGGAAGAGGAAATCTACATGAAGCAACCTGAAGGCTTTGCGGTGAAGGGTAAGAAAGAACTGGTATGCAAGTTAAAGAAGTCTCTGTATGGGTTAAAACAGTCACCAAGGATGTGGTATCAGAAATTTGATACATTTATACGGGGACTTGGCTTCACCAGAAGAAAAGCAGATCATTGTGTGTATTTTAAATTAATTGGTGACCGTATTATTGATTTGGTCTTGTATGTGGATGATATGTTGCTGGTTGGAAATGACAAAGAAATTATCCAGGATTTGAAGACCCAATTGTCCTCAAAATTCGACATGAAAGATCTTGGTGCTGCAACCTATATTTTGGGCATGGAAATTAAAAGAGATCGATCAAAGAGGAAGCTCTGGTTAAACCAGAGGAAATATGTCGAGACAATACTCCATAGGTTTAATATGCAGGATAGTAAACCGGTGAAGGTTCCTATTCTTGTAGGTGTGAGGTTATTTGCTGAACAGTGTCCCAAGACACAAGAAGAGGAAGAGGACATGTCCCGTGTTCCATATGCAAGTGCAGTGGGTAGCCTGATGTATGCAATGGTCTGTACTAGACCAGACATTGCACATGCAATGGGAGTATTGAGCAGGTTTATGTCAAAACCTGGGAAGGAGCACTAGACAGCAGTGAAGCGGGTTTTCAGGTATTTGCGTGGCACTAGTGATTATGGTTTGTGCTACCAAGGAAGACCAGGATTGTATAGAGTGTTGGATATTCATGGATTTGTTGATGCAGAATGGGCTGGATATCTGGATCAGAGAAGATCTACAAGTGGGTATGTGTTTAACCTATTTGGAGGTGAAGTCAGTTGGATGAGTAAGAAACAATCTGTAGTGGCACTATCAACTACAGAGGCAGAATACATGGCAGCCACTCATGCAAGCAAGGAAGCAGTTTGGTTGCAGAGATTGTGTTCAAGTATGGGGTTAGTACAGGGAGCTATAAGAATAGACTGTGACAACCAAAGTGCAATTTTCTTGGCAAAGAACCCTTCTTATCATTCAAAAACAAAGCACATTGATGTTCAGTATCACTTTGTGAGGGATATGATAGAAGACAAAAAGGTGTTGCTGGTAAAGGTGGACACTTTGAAGAATACTGCAGATGCACTGACAAAATCTATGAGCTCTGAGAAGTTCTCTTGGTGTAGAGAAGCAATGGGAATCTCAGGGCTGAAAAAATGACTAAGCTCTCCTGTGTCCCCCAGTGGAAAGAAAACAACAAGTGGGAGATTGTTGGGTTGTGTTATATTCTTTCCACGTAGTTAATAGGGGGTTTGAAGGGCACCCGTAACCCCACTTTATGGGGTCCGGGGCAGCGTGCCAGAAAATTTTGGTTTTGGACCATATGTTAGGTTGGGCGGACCCACCTATGGTTTTGTGCATGATTTTTGCACATGTTTTTTGGACGCGATAGTTTTCGGTCCATGGTATTGGACGCGATGGTTTTCGGTCCATGGTATTGGATGCTTCGGCATGTATAAATATGTATTGTAACATTGAAAGGAACATAATGAAAAATCAAGCTGGTAGTCCCGGTTTTGGGATCCAGGAAAAAATCTTTGTGCATATGTGTTTTATGGGTTATGCCCTCGCATTGTTTATTTTCTTTGTTTAAGAATTCGTATGCAGGTAATTTCTATACAGGGTTAAAACCTACATCTACATGTACATGAAACGCCTTCTCCCAATCTGGGAAGACTAAAATCGGCACGGTGACCATTTTTCCTTTTAGCACATCCAATATTTTTTGACAATCCTTGTTCCAATAGAACATGACATCCTTTTTCAACAACTTCTCCATAGGCGTGGTGATCTGGGCATATCCCTTGATAAACTTCCTATAGTACCCAGTATGTCCCAATGTTGCACACAACGTTTTCACACTCCTTGGCACCTCCAAGTTAATTATCACTACAATCTTTGTGGGGTCTACCATCAATCCCTGTCTGCATACCACATGACCCAGCAGAATACCAAAAGGGATAGATAATAAACATTTCTTCAGATTGAGTGCAATCTAGTACCTTTGACGTGTATCTAGCATTAAGCACAAACTTGTCACATGGAATTTTACCAACCCAAACATAGTCTAGTCATCAAGGTACACCTCTAGAAACTTATGAATAAAGTCTTTGAATGCATCAACGACTATGCGCAAAAACATCGTAGGCACATTATTTAATATGAAAGGCATTACAGTGTACTGAAAACATCCTCATTCAATCGCAAATGTCTTCTTTCTTCTATGTTTAGGCATGGTTTTGATTTGATGGTACCCAAAGAACCCATCAATGAAGGAGTATGCTTCCTGGCTACCTACATTATCCAATACCTCATCAGTGAACGACTTTGGGAAAGGATCATGCACGAAAGCGTCATTCAACTTCCTGAGATCTATGCATATCCTTATTTCATCCTTCTCCTTCTTTTCCTGTACCACTATTGGTCTCACCCAATCAGATTCCTCTACGGGCTCAATGATGTCTATCATGACCATCTTATCTAACTCTACATGGACCTTCTCCTTATACTTCGGATTGAGACGGTAAGGTCTTTTCTTAACCAGCTTTGCATTAGGTTTTAAAGTGATGTTCATAACGCTCAGGTCTCCTACTATCCCCTTTAACTTCGTAAACTTGGTAGGGAACAAATCATGGTATTCGTAGAGCAATTCAATGACCTTATCTATTGTCACATCATCCCAATAATCTCCAATCTTCACGAATTTGGGCTCCGCCTTCGTGCCAATATTTATCTATTTAGTTTTTGGCAGTGAAGATATATCAGGATTCTTGATCTGCGGTCCCTCGACCTCACGGTGACCCTCGGTTTTAGGGATATTAAAATTTTGAGGGTCCTTGTCTTCTTCTTCAAAAGCCACATTATAACAACCCAACACATGGCTCAGTTGAGTAGTCTAATCGGGTTAAATCAGATCCAAAGGATCCTGCAGTATCCTAAAGATCGCCACTTTAACTTCTTATAGTGCTTCTTCAATACAATCAAACTTGTCTTCGAAGTTGAACGTCATTATGAACCCTATCCCATTCTTCTATTCCATGGCAGAGCTCTGTCTCCAAGTACCAGTTCATTAGGATGACATCCAGTGTATGACAGAAAATGTGCACCCATTTAAGTTGGGGCTCCGCTCCATAGGCCTTAGCCCATTTGCCCAAGTGTTCACATGGATCATCCTTCTCGTCATACTTGTCTATCACTCGTACCTTCAGCTTCCCAAAGCATGTTCTCATCATCCTCCTATACCTGCGCCAATCATCAAAACTACCCTTGTGCGTATCCCACCATCTCACAGGTGTAGCACGTAGTGCCCAGTCCAAAGCCTAGAAGCACTACTTCTCTAGTACTTCCCTCTCAAATGCATCCAAAAACACATCCACATCATTCAATCCATACCTTTGACGACACACAGCGTAGCGACTGAGTCATCATGTTACAACTCAATGTAGTTACTTCATGTAGCCAATTCTGCCAACACTCTAATTCTTCATCCGAGTCTGAGGTGCAGGAACTCTCACGATCCCATGTAATTCATCCATCCACTATCGGATTCACCCAATCTTGGTTCCATACTGTTATCTTATATATGCAGTCCAAATCATCAACGCTTTTGTAATCACAGATTGGTTTAGTATAACGTGATCTTTCTGCAGGATCTAGGGGTACTACTACACAAAGCCATTTCTTTTCAAATATCATCTTTTACTTCTTTAGGTTGATTACCCCATTCATGTCAGTAGCCCATTCATTGCCAAGGAGTGTAGGGTAGGGGTTGCTGTCATCCACAATTTCTATTACTTCAAAATCAGCCAATGTGGTCGCACCTTAAATATCTACAGTTACTCCCTACAACCATCTCATGGGGATGACCTTTTGTTGATTTTCCATCCTTAACTGAATCAGATACCACTGTAGCATGGGTCTCCCCATCCTCTCCCAAGTTTTCTTTGGAAAAACATTCGCGTTTGAGCCCAAATCTAGAATAACTCAATCCATTTCATATTCTCCTATCTACATGGTGAATCTCATCTCACATCTTGTCCTTGCCCTATGCTTACTAATCTTCCATACCACGGGAGGTTCACCCAGATTGTTTCAGGCGCATCCATTTATAAGTTCCTGTAACCCATTCACAACCTTGCTATCGTGAAACAACTTCATGTAGGTCTCTAGAGAGGTCGTAAGCATAGAAGGGTCAATTTCCTGAACAGGTTTATCCTGGCTCCCTGTTATCGGGAAAAGTGTCTATTTAGAACTACTCTATCCCACTAAGGTGTGACAACTACCTTAGAAACAAATGGAGAAAACTACTTTTGTATTCTTCTGTATGAACTATAAACAAAGAGGAATAGGATGAACCAACCTGTGTCTTGCGCTAGTCCTTTGATCCAATCTCTCTCCTCTTTGACAGCTTCCAGCTACCTGCTCCCTTACTTGCCCAGCTTCACCAAGTACCTGTAAGATCACATAAGAAGGAAACTATACAAAGACATGGGTTTATACTCATAAATAACTTAGCATCAGATTTAAGTTAACCATACAAATGTAATTGGCATCAGTGACACAAAAGCATGGAGAAGGAACTCAAATAGTTTTTATTGATATAAAAGAAGATCCAGGAGGAGTTACAACCGATGATTCCTGACCCAGCATCAACCTCCCAGCAAAGAAGTCCCTTCTTCACCCCCAACAAAGCATAAATCACCCAATTCTCTGATATGTATCTCAAAACCAACAACAATTCCTTACAATGTGCAAAATTCCAGCCTCAGGATCTCTGGGATGAGGGATCCATATATAGATGTATGCAAGGAGGATGAGTCAGCTCATGATTTGATTAGTGTCTTCTCTCTGCCAGTTCTTGCTTCCACTTGGAGACTGAAAGCCTCTTACTCATCCTTGGTCGAATTCAGTGAGGCAAGTGTCATTGGAGAAGATTCTGGAAGCTTCCATTGTCTCTCCACCTCGCAGAATGACACTGCCTTTTGTCATTTCCCGCTCAACGCACCCTGCTAGTGCATTTAGGTGCGTTGCAATGCACCTAGCTAGTGGATTTAGGTGCTATCCAATGCACTTAGCTAGTGGAGCAGCTGAAATGATCCTGTTTTGACTTATTCTGAGCAGTTTCTGGTGGAGAA
The DNA here is from genome assembly GCA_031772625.1 of Pinus tabuliformis. NCBI lineage: Eukaryota > Viridiplantae > Streptophyta > Pinopsida > Pinales > Pinaceae > Pinus > Pinus tabuliformis. The sequence continues at coordinate 2,000,240,172 of CM062816.1, forward strand.
CTTCTGGGAGAAGCTGTAATTTGTTGACCTTGTTCATTTAGGGGTTGGAACAACACTTTTAGGGACTTAGGAGCCCTTGGTTTATGGACATTTCATGCTTAGATTTGTAAGGCACAAAAATGTCTATAACAGCTTCCCCCTAAAGTATGAGGCCGTTTATCGGGTGAAATGCTTTATTAGGAGGATCCGAAGTTCTTTCAATGCTGGGAGGAGACCTGTAATAAGATACAATACAATACATTATCTTCATATTGTTTTCATGATCTAGCTAAGGCGGGCATTCCCATGCTCAGCTTTATAAATTCATTTTCATGTACATAGGACAGACAATCGTCTGATGGTAGACTGATGATTCTGATAGATATATGGTTCAGGGTGGCGGTCATGAAGGAATGGAGTATAATGTATGGTAGTGGGCAGGACATAGGTGGCCTTTTTGGATGACTTCTCTTGAACATGTCGGCGACACTTATGTGATGGATTGGTAGCATTAACCCCAAATGTGGATGGTATGGCGACACCATGGCGATGTGACTAGTGAATGAAACAACCCAACCCGACTCGAGCACGGAGTGGAAGTGTCATGTTCAAGAGCGACTTGCTACCAATAAAGATTCTTTGAGTTCTCTTTCCAATTTTTCCCCAGTCATTGCTGACTAGTACCTCTTTATTTTTGTCAAGCTTGAGGAGGATAACATATGCTTGTTCTATAATTTTCCCTTCGGTCAAACCCATCGCTATGTTTTAACGAGCCTAGCGATAGTGAAACTCGTTCTCGTCTAAAGACAAGTTTGTCGCTATTAATCTTTTTAACGAGTCTAACGACAAAGATAACTCAGTCCTTTTCATTTTTAGAGAGTCTGAAAAGGTACGTAAAGGTAACTCCAAAATTCCTTTTTCGTCATCTAATCCCTTAAGTCCGAAAAAGTATAAAACAATACAGAAGGGATGAATTTTCGATTAGCTTTAAGGAGCTGAACAAAACAAGCACTCGATCTTTTTGTGCAATAATCCCTCAGGTCCAAAAAGATTAAAATCTAGAGGAGGGATAGCACTTCCTGTCGCTTTAACGAGCTGGAAGGCCAAGACTCGGCACTCTTTTCATATTTTACGAGTCAGAAAAGAGCTTAAAGAAGACTCGTCTTTTGAGGAACGATTTATAAAATGGGTAGCAGCTGATTCCAGGTAAGGTTTGGAATTTTCCAATCACGGCAGTGTCACAAGGATGGCTAGTGAAGTCACTCTTCACAGCTGTTCCTCAAAATGGGTAAACAATCAAATGGAGGTGAATGATCAGATAATGAAAAGTGGAGGTGACGGTGCAAACACGACCAAGGCTTTAATGGCTGAAATGCTACATTCACGATGGTTATTTACCAGGGGATAGTTCATTTTTTAACGAGCTTAAACGCGGGTGGAAACATTTGCTCGGTACGGGTTTATTTTTAAACGAGCTTGAACCTTGCGGTAACACTGCTTGATTAATCCAGTCATATGATAAGAATGTCTCATATAAAAATGGCAATTTTTAGATTTTTGCCCCACATCCTTTCTTTATGCAAGTTAGGTGACGACTAATCCTACGAGTTTAAAGGGTTAGAGGTCCTAAAAATTTAAAAAAATAAATAGTCGCCCATCGCTTGCACTCCAAAAGGTTTGCATGCCCCCAGGTATAAAACAAAGTTTCAAGGTCACCCTCTATTCGAGCTGACAAAACATTCGTTTTATCAGGAAGGGTACTACCTCTTATAGGCTACCCAAAGATTGTTCTATTCGCGGCGCAAACAAAACATTTCTTCGGCGATGTCTACCGAGATAAACAAAGGTGAGTGGCGGTGCTCGCCCACTTACATAACTTTGACAAGAGAATCCTGTACTAGAATAACCCCCTCTTCCAATCACGGACGGGGGTACAAACTAGGCATATTCTCCCGCGGAAACCTACTCTATACCCGAAGTTTTCCTGCTGAAGCAGACCAGGATGCATGCCCCCTGGGTTTCAGTCATATCCCTCCGAATTACTCGCGTTCATCGGGAGGATGGACTGGGGATTGAGACATTTCTTGCGTGAAAAGACCATTTAGGGACGGCATATGACTATTTGCTATGCATGATCCGGGAAATGAAAGCTGGTCCACGAGCTTGACCACTCTTCCTTTGTGCGGAAAACACATTACTCTAAAGGGTGAGGAGACAATCGCTCCCATGCAATAAATATAGTCTCATCCAAGGAGTAGGTTATAATCCAAGGGTCCTTGAACTACCATTACGTTCATGCGAGCTGTCTTCCTTCTCAATGTTATGGGCACATCGGGAAGGATCCCTAAAGGTCGATTGGTTCCTTTATCAAAGCCTGTCAGATTTCTCATTTTAGGCGAAAGCGATGGTGAACCAAGCGCTTTCCAAGCAGTAGAGGAAAGGGTACTCATAGAAGCCCCCTCATCTATGATGGTACCAGCCATGACCATTCTATATATTTGAACGATAATTCGGAATGGTACACTTGCTGGTAAACGAGGTTTGCCTAGTTGATTATAGTCAAAGGAGACAACTAGGTTGCTTGGAGGTGGGACCGAGTAGACGGCCGGGTATGGCTCTGACGAACTTCCTTCCTGCGGTAAAGGAATGGGTAAACTGCCCCCATGTTCGTCAGAGTCTGTGTTTATGAAGAGAATTTGGACGGTGTCATCCTTGTTCTCTTCAGTGACTATATCATCTGAAGATAAAACCTCTGAAGGCAAGACCAGGTAAACTGCCACCTCGACCTTTTGACTTTCGTCTGGTATGGATCTAGATGGTTTATCTTCAATGATAGGCACTTCAGCCGACCACCTGAGCGGGCCAGCTGGATTCTCAACTAGTGACGGACTCGGCAAGAGTTTTTTATATCCAGGAGGAAGTCGTAAGGGTGAAATCGGACGATCATCCAAAACTCTTTTAGCTTCGTCTAAGAAAGGACAACGGTGGATGGCGTGATTGCCTTCGCACAGTTTACAAGGAAATCTAGCTTTCCCTTTTTGTCCTGGGGCTTCACTTTCACTAGTTGATGGTGTGCTTTCAACATGATCACCAGAGGTTGACGACACCGGGTTGTGCATACGAGGAGACCAGTCCCTTAGTATCTGGGGGATGCAAGGACAATCTCTGTGAAAGTGGTCTCCTTTGCAAATGACACATGGCGATTTAGGCCTGGTCGGTGCAGTGTGTGGATTTTCATTAGACGACACTCGTTTTCCCCCATTCGCCTTTGGCTCCTTTTTCTTCTTCTCTTTCTTCTTCTTTTCCTTCTTCTCCTTAGGAACATGGCTTTTAGCTTTACTAGTTCCATCAAGCGAAGAGGAAGGAGGAGAGGAAGAATTAGAGGAAGTAGAAGGCTGGTGGGCAACTCTGGACTCGTCTAATTGCTGATTCGATTGTTCAGGAATGGTGGTGTTCTGAACGACAGAGGTTGAGAAGAGCCATAGAGGCAAACCAATTGCCAGTCCTAGAAGCGAGAATGTGGCCATATGGGGCGCACCAACATCTCCCCAAGAGGAGAAGGGACTAGGATTTCCACCAAGGGGAATTCCTTGGTTGGTAGGCTCCATTTTCTCAACCCAAGATCAACGTAGGAAAGGGGTATGAATATTCTGTTTAAAATAAATTTTAACACGCCTTGACACAACTTGTTTTTTCAGTTTTTAAGAGTCGAGAAAAAACAAAAGATGAATCTAGTCTCCTTCGATTTTTAATGAGCCTAAAGTGACAAGTGCTCAGATGGACCTTTTCCGTTAAGGAGTCTGAAAAGGAACAAAAGGGACTGCTTTGGAGGTCTAGGTAGAGGGAGTACCAAACCAATCGCAAAACTGCAGAATACTTTTTATGGTATGGCAGTTAATCTTCCCGAATGCTGTGTTCGGTGCATTGCGATCAGTAGGGCGGCTGACACAACTTCCTATGGATAAAGGTTTTAAGCCTATAGGGGTCTCCCAATATATACTCGACGGTATGTGGGAGCACATGTCCGTACTGGAACTTATCGTCTCAAAGTGGAGGAATCACCCAACCATCAATGAGGACAACAGTTACCAGGCTTTACGACGTCGGAATACGTCTCTAGCCTAGACCTCTAAATGTTGTGCGTTAAGTTCAAAAGCGTTGTTAGGTTCATTGAATTTATTTTAAGTTGATCTTTCTTATGAAGTTTGCGTTTTGGGACCACCACGAGATGTAGATGTAATTCCTAAAATGCAATCTAAAGATGATAAACAATCTTTTATCTCTTTTCAGCAATGAAAATCCTAGCTACTAGGGGAAAAGAAAGACACAATCTTCTCACAAAGAGCAAAGAGCACACTGTAAATGCACTTTCCTAAATCAAGCCAAACAGACTGTCAATATGCAAATGCAAATGCATGTATTTTTTTTTCACTTTCTTAATATTGATGCCTAAAAAGAAAGTTGATGTACAAATCTGAATTTGCTTTCAAGTGACAAACACAAACAAGCTTCTTTTCGAAATCAAAAGGTAGAGATGATTACGACACTTTATGATTTTGAAATAAATACTCGTTTCGACACTAGAAAGTCACAAATTCAAACCAAAGGCAAAAGTAAAAGCATAATCGACCATCAACAGCAAATAAACTTTATCCTATGATCAAAATCGACACTTGCGACAGATCTAAATCAAAGGACGATAGTATGACTATTATACTTTTGCAATGGAAAACTGTAAACGACTCAACAAACACATAAAAACATCTACAGTTCTTTTGTACAACTGAGGCAGAATATCAGTAAGGAAAAGGGGTCTGAAACAGTCATATACTGATCACAGGCTGCAAAAATCAGAGACAAAACTGGAAGAATGAAGCAAAGAACCTCAGCTGCACAGGGCTAGGCTGATCAGCACACCTGTTACACAGAGAAACTGCATTGCAATGCAGGTAGCCCTCTCGGGAAGTGCGTTGAAATGCAGAACCTCTTCATAGAGCCTGCGCTGGGGCAGAAACGAGAATTCTATCCGGGTTCTGGGTCACAGTTTGCAGTTTAATCTTTGGTTTTTGGCCGAGTAAAAGCAATCAGTAATGCACAATCAGAGGTAGATCTAAAAGGGGGTATAAGAGCTATCACAAGGGCAATCAGTTAGTCTATGAATCAGCTGTTCAAATCATAAACAGATCCAGTGGATGGATTAAAGCAGCAGATGTCTACTTTGCATTTGTTAATGGCAAATGCAGTTCGATTGCTACTTATAAGTTTATGAAATAAACAACAAGAGAAACACAAACAAACTAATTAGACACGCTCCCCAGCGGAGTCGCCATTTTGTTATCGGGAAAAGTGTCTATTTAGAACTGCTCTATCCCACTAAGGTGTGACAGCTACCTTAGAAACAAACGGAGAAAAGTACTTTTGTATTCTTCTTTATGAACTATAAACAAAGAGGAATAGGATGAACCAACCTGTGTCTTGCGCTAGTCCTTTGATCCAATCTCTCTCCTCTTTGACAGCTTCCAACTACCTGCTCCCTTACTTGCCCAGCTTCACCAAGTACCTGTAAGATCACAGAAGAAGGAAACTATACAAAGACATGGGTTTATACTCATAAATAACTTAGGATCAGATTTAAGTTAACCATACAAATGTAACAAGCATCAGTGATACAAAAGCATGGAGAAGGAACTCAAATAGTTTTTATTTATATACAAGAAGATCCTGGAGGAGTTACAACCGATGATTCCTGACCCAGAATCAACCTCCCAGCAAAGAAGTCCCTTCTTCACCCGCAACACAGCATAGATCACCCAATTCTCTGATATGTATCTCAAAACCAACAACAATTCCTTACAATGTGCAAAATTCCAGCCTCAGGATCTCTGGGATGAGGGATCCATATATAGATGTATGCAAGGAGGATGAGTCAGCTCATGATTTGATTAGTGGCTTCTCTCTGTCAGTTCTTGCTTCCACTTGGAGACTGAAAGCCTCTTACTCATCCTTGGTCAAATTCAGTGAGGCAAGTGTCATTGGAGAAGATTCTGGAAGCTTCCATTGTCTCTCCACCTCGCAGAATGACACTGCCATTTGTCATTTCCCACTCAACGCACCCTGGTAGTGCATTTAGGTGCGTTGCAATGCACCTAGCTAGTGGATTTAGGTGCTATGCAACGCACTTGGCTAGTGGAGCAACTGAAATGATCCTGTTTTGACTTATTCTGAGCAGTTTCTGGTGGAGAACTTCTGGGAGAAGCTGTAATTTGTTGACCTTGTTCCTTTAGGGGTTGGAAGAACACTTTTAGGGACTTAGGAGCCCTTGGTTTATGGACATTTCATGCTTAGAGCTGTAAGGTACAAAAATTTCTATAACACTCCCAGAGGTAGAGGCCTCAACAAAGCTCTTCTTTGCTTCCATGAACGTTTCGCGTGCATGCCCAAATCAAATTCAGCATCCTTCTCTATAGCTTTGTGAACCCACGCGCTGTCTTCAGGTTGTTTCCCCTTATCATTTCCCATTACAATTCCACTTTAGAGCACTATATTCACATTCGGATCTTCTTCGTCAGGCTCACCCATAATCATCTGCAGGTTCTGAGTCAGCTACTGAGGTAGCACCCCTTTGTCACGTATCCTTGCTATTAGTGTAGGACAGTCCTCAGTCTCATGATCAAATTGAGTATAATATTTGCATGATGGATGAATTGGGTTAGTGCATTCATGGGCATAGTGTCTTGGTCCCCCACAATTGTAATAGATCAGTTGTCCCTGACCTCTTCCAGGTCCTCCTTTGCCTCGGCCTCATCTGCACCCTTGAAAGCCTGTCCGCACCATCCCAGTGCCCTGGTTAGGAGCCCACATTTTTACCTGAACCCTATAGGCAGGTGTTCTATCCATCATCAATTCATAAATTCACAAATTGTGCTCATCGTTCCCTAACGACCTACAAAATTTTTAGAACAATTGTTGCAATGTTTGTACAAACTTCTGTAGCAAATGAAAATTATTAGTCGTATGCTTCCCTACTACCTGACATATAGCGCACCACAACGTGGGCCCCGCGCTTGGCCCTGCCTGGGATTCCAGCCTCAAACGCATCGATCCTCCTCCTGTAATATAGTTTGCAAAGACTAGGCGGCGGTCTTTGTCATGCCCCTGACCTTTACATTTCAGGCACCATATCTCTTCACATGCCTCTGGCCGAACTGTTCTGTCCTGCTTTAGACTTTACATTTGGAGGCAAAGATTTTGCAACTGTGCATGGATCTGCTGAACCCAAAGACTCATATCTTGCATCGGTGTTTCATGCTGTCTTATTGCAATCTCCAAGGCTTCTCCCTGAGTCGTAATCTTTTCTTGTGACAATGCAACCCTTAGGTGAGGCAGGAGTGAAGCCATGAACCATTCGCAGTGCTGCTCATCCGTTAAATTCATGTTAGGTTTTTGGATTGTACGCTTTAACCTCCGATCCAACTCCTATGGTGGCTCACTTGGTTTCATCGCAATTTCCTTGAACCTCACAATCGATTACGCCTCATATTTAGGCCTACTAAACTCTTTATTCAGCGTAGTCTGGATCTATGCCAACACAATGTTTGGGTCATCATTAGAGTACTTGATGTACCAAGTTAGCGTGCTATCCTGCAAATTACTAACCAATGTCACCTTCTTCATGTGATCGTCTGTGACACCCTGAGCTTCCCATACAAATTTTACAATGAACCAGAACTAGTTCGGATCCTCATTTCCCAAGCCTTTAAACAATGGCAGCTTCAATGAATTTGCCATGTTAAACTGTGGTGGAGGTGGCGGTGGTGTGGGAGAAGTCACAGGTGATGGTGATGAAGGTGGAGGTGGTAGTCGCGGGAACCCTTGTTTTATCAACTAAACTTCACTTCGTGGAGAAGCCTACGTTATTGCCTCGTCGTCACTCAAAGGAAGTGAAACCAGTGGGCTATATTCAGGACCCTTTCTTCCTTCATTTCTTTAAGTCTTTCCACTACGCCTAGCTCTGAACATCAAGGTAGCTACATAACCTAATTTCTACACAATAACATCTTAATCCAAGTATTTAAAGACCTCAAGTACTTACCTCATGGACGATTGAAAAAGTGCCACTCCGCCTCGCTGTAACTGGCTGAGGTATCAACCACGAATTCAGTCACAAACCCTCCTATGATATGAGCAAATGATTGACATCGCAGGTGATCTTATCCTCATAGGCTTCTAGTCTCTGTACTAATTTCAAGTTCCAGACAATAGGACCGTCAAGCGTCCACCTTCCTTGGCTATTTGCTAGCTTCGCGATCCACTCGTATAACTCAACTGGAAAGGAACATAAAAAGATCTCATGTATTTCTGTATATAGGTACCTGTCCCACTATTCCTTCATCAGCCGTGGATTTATATTCTCCCGCGTTGCGAATTCATGGATCTTCCTATCCAACCAGCCTTTGATCTCTTTCTTAGTTGGATTCCAGTGATATGACATCACACATCTCTCATGAAGATTCCAGGTCCCGCCAATAGAACCAATTGTTGGTTTGTGGGCCCTGACCTAGGTCCAACATTAGTTAGCCAAACAAATCCACACACTACTGGCCCTTTCGACATCATTCCACGGAGCAAGACTGAAGTCTCACCCAAAGCAATATGGGGGGATGTTGGAACCAAGTTTCTGCACCCTGAGATGGTCATCATGTCGGTTTATACCCTGTGCTCCTGCTTTCATGCAAGTTGCTAAGCCTTAGGGATTATTGATCTACCATCTATCTTGCCCTTCAGTACCTTCGTGAAGGTGTACGATTGACCTTTGCGTAGGCCTAACCAGTGGTTTAGGTACTTTCACGCTCCTATGACGATGTATTGTATAGGTTCCCAAGTTATCTCAGGTGTTTTACTTATTCTATCAATCAATTACAGTTATCATTGTGTAAACTGATATTCTTACATGCGTTCAATTAACATATATAATCACATACATTCGTGCATCAAATAAACATTGTAATATAAACCCAGATCATAACGAAATATAATTAGATGCATTAATAGAGACTAAATACATAGTAATTGCAGAATACTTCTCTTATTGACATCTCAAGTTTAATACAGACTCTATCCACTCTATGCACACAGTTACAGGGGTCCATGCACTCATCTATGGACTTCTACCCTAGGCCTTTGTGCACTCAGCTGCAGAGCCTCTACCTACACTAAGACCCAAAAACACTTAGACTTATCCAAGCTAGATCACTATGTAGAAACCATCTCAACTCTAATTCTCTACCAACTACTTAGAGCTTACTTACTTAGCTCCTTTTTATGCAATCCCATGGTCCACGGACCATGGGTAGGTCTTTACTTTTGACTTGACACTTTACAAAATAAGGGTAGACAACCCTTTATGACTCTTGACACCTTCGCACTCTATGACCACAAAATGCGGAGACTTTACAACTTTATTACAAAATTGTCCCAAAACATGGGCTTTTAGCCCCAAAACTGCTCCTAGGGGAACTTGTTCCCAAGACTCATCCAAGAAATTGTGGTGAACCTTGACCTAAAATCACACCCATATGTGCTCTTCCTCTCACCAACATTTCTAGCCTTATCAAAATTAGTGTATCTAATAAAGTATGAAAAAGTATCTCACTCCATGATTAATAGTTGTCTCATGACATGTTTAGTAGAAGTCCAATATACATGTACATGCTCTATTAGACTCAGAGTACATAATGAAAATCAAGGATCCATTTGGCTTCCTACTCATCATAGGATTCATCAAATTTGAATTTGAAGAGGAGGCTCTCTCAACTATTTTAGTGATAGTTATCATGCCAAGGTTTCTGAAAGAATACTTCACTTATCAAGGGAGTCCTCAACATCTCTCTATTACACTTCTAATCTCAAGTAGTTTATGATCAAGGCTCAGAGGTCAACTCCCTCTAACACTGAATACAAAGGTGATCTAATTATGTCAGAAATAAATTGTTAGCATATATAAAACAAAACATCAAATACATACCTTCAATCCTAAATAGAGCTTGGAGTGAACATTAGATGTCCATCATTTAAAGCATGCCAAGTTCAGGGGACTTTCTTGAGTCCATATGGGAATTTCTTCAATCTATAATTATGAGTCTCATCTCATGTGACTTAAAGCTCTAAGGTATCTCTAAGCATGATTCTTCCTTAAATACATCATGTGTTATGCAACCAGATCATAAAAAATAATAAAAGATAGATCAATGACTTCAAAATTGGCCTCTTTGAGGGGGGAGGCTCCTTTACATCACATAAATGAACAATTATTGGATGATATGAATGATAATACCTCCTTGTTGTACATAGGAGTCTAAGAGATCAAAATATAATGAGGGCCTACATAACAATAATAATGTAAGGCATAAACATAACAATAGTGGGCTTCTATGGGGCACAACAATCACGATATGGGGGATGCATGAGCACAACAATAAAAATAATGGGATACACTAACAATAACAATAAGGGGGATACACTAGTATTATGGGGACCTAACATGCCCCTCTCTTTCAGAAACGTCTTGTCCTGAATGCTTGAGTAGTTCCTCATGCTTTTGTATAAAATTACTAGCTTCCCATGTGAAATCTTCAATGAATAAGTTCTTCCACTTAATGAGATACTCTGAAATTAAATAATTTTATAGTTTTTAGGTCTTTCTTTCCATGAATTCTTCAGGCTCAAATATGATTTTTCCTTCTTTGTCAAGTTTTGTAAACATTTTTTTGAACTGGGAGCTTGCCAACGATAACCTTCTTTATGAGTGAGACATGGAAAACTGGGTGTACTCGGGAATATGCAGGCAACTCCAATTTGTATGCCATAGTACCAATATTTTGCAACATATTGTAAGGACCATAGTACTTGGGTGATAATTTATTATCCTTCTTAGCTTGCTTGAGGGATATTTATTTGTATGTTTGTAGCCGTAAAAATACCCATTCGCCTACATCAAAAATTATTTCACTCCGATGTTGATCTGCCTATTTTTTCATTCGATTCTGCGTTAGCGTGAGGTTATCCTTTAAGAGTTGGAAAACTTGTTGTTGATGCTAAATGTGATTTTCCACAACATGAACCTTATAATTTTCTCTGAAAGATGATGTGATCGATGGTGGATGATATCCATAAAGTGGCAAAAATGGGTTCATTTTTTCTATAGTATGGAAGGAAGTGTTATACCATCATTCAACTAGAGGTAACCACTTTACTTCTGTGTTTGTTTATCAAATACAAAGCAACGAAGATTTCCTTCCAAACATTTGTTCACTATCTCAGTTTTCCCATCAGATTGAGGATGATAAGATGAGTTATGAGCTAATTGAGTACCAAGGAAACAAAATAATTCTGTCAATTTTTTTATAGTGAAAATGGGGTTTCTGTCACTTACAATAATATTTGGGTTTCCATGTAGCTTTTTAATTGTTTCCATAAATGCAATAGAAACTGTACTAGCTTTAAAATGATGAGATAATTTACAAAAGTGTGCATACTTGGTAAGTCTATCAACTACCACCATGATGACAATATTTCCTTCAGACTTGTGTAAACTTGTAATAAAATCCATTGAGACCTCCTCCTAACATTGACTTGGAATGGCTTAAGGTAGTAGCAGACCGGGGGTCTTAATTGTCTCAACTTTATTTTGTTGGCAAACAAAACATTCTGCCACAAAATTTTGAATATCATATTTAAGGCCATCCCAAAAATTTCCTTGTTGACCCTCTGGTAAATATTTTAAAATCCTGAGTGCACTCCTAAGGGGGAGGCGTAAAATTCCAAAAGAATCTCTTATTTGAGTTGGGAATTCTTACAAAGATATAAGCGATCTTTGTACCATAATGAACCATTTTTCGAGCTAAATGTATTAGTTGTACTAGGATCAACTAGGATCTTGCTGCAACTTTTAAATGAGTGTCCACACCTCTTCATGATTCTTCCAGTAATCCCTTAATTTAGTTATCCAATCAGGTTGGATAATAGAAATGGCACAAAACAATGCTTCCACATCCTCATCCTTTCTTGAGAGTGCATCTACAACAACTTTTTGCTTCCCTTTTTTGTAGAGTATTTCAAAGTCATAACCCAACATCTTTGTGACCCAATTGTTCTGATCTTCTGAAGAAAATATTTATTCCAAAAAGTATTTAAGATTATCATGATATTTTTTTACCTTCAAGTGTCCTATTAGGTAAGGTCACCATTTCTTTATTGCATGTAGTATTTCCAACATTTCCTTCTCATAAATAGGTTTGTGTAAATACTTTTCTTTGATTGGACGACTTTCAAAAGCAAAGGGTCTTCCTTCTTGCAATAAAACAACACCAATTCCATTTCTTGAGGCATCGCATTCCACAATAAAGGTTTTTGTCAGGTTTGGCATAGATAAGACCGGTGCTTTCCACATTGGCTCTTTAAGATGTTCAAAGGCCACTGGGGCCATGAATTAGATGCAAATAAGTGACTGAGCTACTGAGAGGGTGAGGAACATTTTCAGTAGGGGAGTGATGATGGGCCTCCTAATAGGTACACAATAAGGCTCATCTATCCATCTTTTAGCATAATTTTACCTATCTCTCTTTGCATTTGATGACATGTTTTGAGCTATAATGTGTTCATTAGGTAGGGAAAACAATATTGTCATATCTAGTAGCCTAACATAGTGGAATGTGCAGGGAGAAGATCATTTAACGTGTAAGGATTGTTAGCACTCCGTAGTTCTCTCCAGTCTAAAAGGAGAAAACTCAGGGGTAACAACCGTAGCTCTTTGGGTTGAGAGACTAGTCTTCTCCAACCAGAGGGTGCTCCCTCAACTTATGAAAACTAAATATTTCGACTATGTGGCATACAAAGGTGAGATCTGAAGTGTTTTTTTGAAATGTTTTGGTGGGAATTGGTAGAAATTATAAGATATGGTGTAGGTGATCAATTTTTTTTACCTATAACACCTATGCATATACCTGCCCAGCACAAAGGTCTGCTCTTGATACACATTTTGGAACAAATAGAGAGTTAGTATAGTGGGAAAAAATGACACAACACTCTTTTAACCATGTAGGAAAACAGTGAAAAACTAATTCAAAATATACTCATGAGACAGTATTTAAGAGAAACATATGATGAATAAGGAGGAAACATGTTCCATTTGCAACTAAAACACACGAACATAGTGAACACTAGAGAAAATTTAATTCAATTCTAGAATTATTGAGTTCTACCTCCAATTTCAAAGAAGAATTTCAACATAAAGACACACAGGGAAACACAGATCCAAAATATCATACCATGGTATTCTTTGTGATGATTATTGGGAAAAAAACTGTGCAGTTGAGCCCTTCTTTCATTAAAATAAAATTACTAATCTACACCAGAGTCTGAAAATTGATACTAATACTATCCAAACTCCTTCCATTCTTGTTTACAATCTTAAATAAACAAATGCCAGAATACCAAAATATGTCCAAATGCAATGCACCCTTGATCCATGAAGTGGATCAAACCAAACTAAAAAGAGGAAACTTGATGTTGTTAACAATCCCTTTTCTTAAAATAAAATAAAAACAAAAAATATCTTGCTCATTATCACCTTATCCTATTAAAAATCATCTAAACGTATAATAATTATCCATATCCTCGAATCATGTCTTTTTGGAAAAAAAAGGTAAAAGTAAAGAATTGTTGGATTTGTGTTGCGGAGTAGCTAGGTAGAACGCTCTTTTGCCATTTCTTCCTCCCAAATGTGATACCTGGTTGATGAATGGTTGTCCGAAATGGATCCAAAATTAGCATCAGACCATTCCACTTAGTCTCTGACAATTGGCACCCTCCAAAGACTCATGAAGACCCATGTGAAGCAATTGCGCAGCAACTGCGTAGCGACTGTACAATGGGACAATGTTTTTGGCATATCTCTCAAACAATAATGCCTGTGTAAAAATTGAAGGAGGTTATTGTATATGATATTTTTTTGCAGATAAACCTCTCTAAGTTTCTTCGAATTATTTCCTAGCTTCCCAGAAAATTCTTTGCAAAACAATGACATAAAATAGTAAATTGACGAATTGCGAAAAATGAGCTTTGAAGATGCATTCGAAACTCTTGATCTCTTACACCTGTCAAAAACTGGAAGATGTTATTGTGTTGAAAATAGAAATAATAAATGTTAAAAATAGAATCTAGAAATTCCAATTTAATTTGTCCTTGAATTAAATTGTGAATTAAAATCGAATTTTATTCTCATAGAAACTTGTAAATAGTTAATTAAGTTTAATTAACTTAATTAACTTAGGAATTTCAAGTTGGAAGCATCTTGGAAGTCATGTATATGTTCTCCCTAAGTTTTAGGGGTCCACTATGAGTTTAATTGTGAGTTGTAATTATATAACTCAATTTACTGAGTTAAGTTAAGTTAAATTAGTTCCAAACTGTTTGTGGAACTAATAGAGAGTTAAGAGTCATTTGGTGCACTAATGCATTCACTAGTGCTACTCCAGTTAACTGAAGATTCCCTCATCAGAAACTCATGCATGTCGATTATGAGCAAGACCCATTCGAGACTAGAGTGCACGAACAATGTACTATCAATTGTATGATTTATTGAGTTGTAATTATGATGCGGGAAATGAGAGAAGGCCATAATTTTGGATTGCGCAGTTATGGATGAGGAATTTCCCTTTAAATATGGGCTAATTCTCTCAAGAATTGTACAAATAATTAGAAGCTTGGAGGCTTGGAAATTTTGCTAAGTATTGGTTAAAGGAATTCATCAAACGAGGGATAGGAAATACTTGTGTGGGTTAAGCTCAAAGTTCAGCAGAGCATATTTTATTCTTCCAAATTAGTTGACCAAGGGTGCAAGGAAATAGGGGCTTGGAGAGTAGCAGAAGAGGCTAAGGTTTGGCTTGAGCTTACTTGTGAGTTGGGAGATTGATCATACTGAGCGTTGGGATTGTTCTTGTGAGAACAAGCATTGTACTATCATCTTGGATTTCTAATTTAATGCAATACAGATAGTGGGGGTTTTGAGTTATGGCTTTCCCTAGATACTTATTGTGTTATGTGCCATTGATGTTCTTCCTCTTGTCAATTTTTGTTTTCATCGATCTTTATGGGCTTCCATTGTAAAGAGTAGAAGTAGATTCATGTCCCTTTTCTTAGTAGATTACATGAGCTTGTGAATCTAAAGGTTATGGTTACTACTTGTCTCTTTTGATTACTACAACAACTCAACAAAAGAATCTTAAATAATATGAAGCATTACCACATCTTGAAAACTAGTTGAAAGACAAGCACTCTCCTTGTTTTTAGCCACTAGCTTGTTAACAACAAAAATATGCATATCCACGAGGTCTTCAACAACATGCCCTTCTTCCTAATTTTCTTACAATATTGGGTGGCTATTACATGGAACAATTTCACTATCTAAAGCCTTTATGCATGCAAATTCAAAGCTCCGATTTCACGAGATTCTTCTTGAAATAATATTAATTCAAAAAATGAATGGGATGAAGAAAAACTCAAAAGAATATCCTGATCTTCTACTTGGTCACTTAAAAATTGGCAAGGATACTGAATATACCCATCAAACTCAAAATGATAGACATTAGATTCAATATCACCAGTACTATCTACTTCATTTCCAACAAATGGAGAAAACTTTGTCTGTTGGAAATCTTCTTGAAAACGAAATAAGTTTCCATCACCCCTATTTTTAGACTCATAACTAGCCGAAGGGGAAAAACTTTGACTATAGAAATCATCCAAGTAACTCACTAACGGATGATCAAAAACTATAGAAGGCTACTGTAATATTTGGATGAAGGAGTCTTCAATGTAACAAGCAATAGAGTCCTCAACTATATTTGAAGATTACTACCAAGTTATGCTATCTTCAACTTGCTCTTTTGCTTTGCTTTCAAAAACTATAGAAGGTTGTTGCAATCTTTGGATGGAGTCTTGAATGTAACAAGCGATAGAGTCCTCAACTATATCTGAAGGTTATTACCAATTTATGCTAGCTTCATCTTTCTCTTTCTCTTTGCTTTCAAAAACTACAGAAGGCTGCTGCAATATTTGGATGAAGGAGTCTTCAATGTAAGAAGCAACAGAGACCTAAACTATATTTGAAGGTTACTACCAAGTTATGCTATCTTCATCTTGCTCTTTTTCTTTCCTAGCGATGTTTTAATTTTGTCTCAGAAATTCAAATGTAGCATAACATAAAGGTAGAGTGTTATCATCAGAAAATTCAATGTTTTATTTATGTTCAAAACTAAAAGACTACTCATCTGATTCAATACTTTCATCATATTCTTCATTCTTGTCATAATTAACACTTTAGGCAGATTACTTTCCTCAAATTTCTAAAATTGAAAATACTCTTTCTGAGAACATGCCATGATTTCTCTTTAGGATTGTCTTCAAATGAATAAATAAAACAACCATTTTCTAACTTATGGTGCCATAAATCAACAAACTCTCCTTCTTCTACCAAATCTTCCTAGGAAGGAGTTCTTCTTTTCTTCCCTCTAACGATAGTTTTGTTTAGCATAGTCAATGTGTCCATCGACCTATCCATGGTTTTCATCAATGCATGCAGCTTAAGGTATGACAATGGAGAAATATATTCCTTAACCACTTCCATTCTTTCAACTTCCATTTTTGGTTTTTTTATCAACTAATTTGCTTCCACATCAACAACTTTTTTCTGTATATCCTCCAAAGTGGAAGAATTACTCTCTCTAAGAAAATAGGCAAGCTCGACATTAAAACCATCTAGATAATGAAGCATAGCCAATCATGGGGGAGGATTTACAATAGTAGCTAAGGAACCATATACAATATTGAATATGGTTGAGAAATCTTAGACCGTCTCACCAGGTTGCCTTTTTAGATTCCAATACTCATCCATAATATGAAAAGGGTCACTTTGACCTCCCAACTATCAATGAAACCATGTTCAAATAGTTGAAAAGAAGAAATACTTCCATCTTCCAAACTTCTATATATGTCCTTAACTTATCTTGAAAGACTTTGAGCAAACAACCTTACTTTGACATCTTCATGATCTACTTCGTCAAGGTCAATGAAGTCAATGATTTTGTCTACATGCTTCCTTGTTGTGGTCTTACCTATACCATCAAATTGAGGTACTCGTCGACCATAACTCTGTGGTAACTCATGAAAGGGGACCAACATATTTAATGGGGCATACTGGGTAGCAGACATGACTGATGTTTGAAAGAAAAATGTATCAACTGGAATATGATTATCAATTGTATCTTTTTCAGGACACCGAATACAAAAAGGAAATGAATTTGCAGCTTCAAGAGAATGATATACACTGCGAGAAAGGGATTCATGTGTAGATTTGCAATCTACATTCAGATTCAGTAGATTGAAAAAAACTTTTTGACATTTTCAGGAAAGGACAGGAAGCAATTAATACAATAAAAAATTGTATCACGTAAAAAAATCAAGTTTAAGTACCTCACTCTCATAGGGTGCTCTCCCAACCTTCTTCTAACAAATCCTGTTGTTCTCTAAAACTGATTTGAAATTTCCCAGCGAAGTCACCAAGTGAACAATTGATATTCTAGATCTTTTGAAATTGGATTCGCCAAGTGAATGGTTCAGGCTTCCTATGTCTGAGTAATGTCCACCATCAATAGCCAAATTCGAAACTTTGAAAATATTTCTCGGGGAAGACGAAACCTTTTCTCCTCGACAATGACACCAACATGTTATCACTCAGTAGTTCTCTCAGGCTGAAAGGAGAAAACTCAAAGGTAACCACAAACATCTTTGGGTTGAGAGAATGATCTTCTCCATCCGGAGGGGGCTCCCTCAAGTTAGAAAACTAAATATTTTGACTATATGGCATACAGAGACCATATCTGAAGTTTTTTTTTTGAAATATCCTGTTGTTAATTGGTGGAAATTCTGAGATATGGTGTAGGTGATCAATTTTTTTTACCTATGACGCCTATTCATATACCCAGTCAGCACAAAGGTTTACTCTTGATACACATTTTGGAACAAATAGAGATTATGTAGTATAGTGTGAAAAACTGGCACAACACTCTTTTAACCATGTAGGAAAACAATGAGAAACTGAGTTAACATATACTCATGAGACAATATTTAAGAGAAACATATAATGAATAAGGAGGCAACATTATCCATTTGCAACTCAAACATAAGAACACAATGAACACTAGAGAAAATTTAATTGAATTCTAGAATTACTGAGTTATACCTCCAATTTCAATGAAGAATTTCAACATAAAGACACACAGGAAAAAAAAGATCCAAAATGTCATACCACAGTATCCTTTGCAATGATTACAGGGAAAGAATTGTGCATTTGAGAATTTATTTCATTAAAATAAAAGCAACAATCTACATTAAAGTTTGAAAATTGATACCAATATTGTCCAAAATCCTTTCATTCTAGTTTACAATATTAAATAAACATATGGCAGAATACCAAAATATGTCTAGATGCAGTTCACTCTTGATCCATGAAGTGGATCAAACCAAACTAAAAAAGATGAAAATTGATGTTGTTTATAGTCCTTTTTCTTAAATAGAAAAAAAAAAAAAAAAAACACCGTGCTCATTATCACCTTATCCTATTACAAAGAATTAAACCTATAGCAATTATCCATATCCTTGAATCATGTCTTTCTGGAAAAAAAAGTAAAGGCAATGTATTGCTAGATATGTGTTGTGTAGTCACTAGGTAGAGCACTTTGCTGTCATGTTTTCCTCCCAAAGGTGACACCTGGTTGATGAATGGTTGTCTAACCTAGATCCCAACTTATAAGTACCTCATTCCACTCAATCTTTGACATCTGGCACCCTCCAAAAAAAGTGAAAACCTATGTGCAGCAGTTGCGCAACAACTATGTAGTGCATGTACAATGAGCCAATGTTTTGGACATATCTACCAAACAGTAATACCTATGTAAAAATGAAAGAAGGCTATTGTAGATGATTATTTTTGAAGCTAAAACTCTCTTAGTTTCTCCAAATTCTTCCGCATATTCCCATAAAAGGCTCTCCAAAACAATGACTTAAAATAAGAAATTTACGAATTGTGAAAAATGAGATTTGAAGATGCATTCAAAAATCTCGATCTATTAAACCCGTGAAAAAGTGAAGAGGTTATTATTTTTTGGCCTTTCCTTGAGAAATCCCTCTTTCAATTTCCCAAAATTCTTCTCCATGTGATCACAAACTGTTATGAAAAATGGTGACTACAACAAAGTATTTGTGTAGCACTCGGGAAGAGAAAATAGGGCTTGCGCAACAAATTCCCATAGTGAGTGTGACCTAGTTTCTTTCCAACTGCTAACTGGAGATCGACTTATGGTTGCCTATGTGTGTTATGAAAGTGGCTCAAGAAAAGATAGAAAAGATAGATCAACGCCTTAGAATTCAGCCTCTTCGAGGGGGAAACCTCCTTTACATGACATAAATGAACAATTCTTGGATGATACAAATGAAAAGACCTCCTTTCTATATATAGGTGTCTAAGGGGTCATAGCATAATCAGAGCCGACATAGCAATAATAATGTAAGGGCACAATAATAACAATAGTGGGCTTCTATGTGGCACAATAACAATATGGGCACTACATGGGTACATCAATATAATAAGTGGGTTGTACTAATAACAATAAGGGGTTACACTAGTAGTATAGGGGCCTAACAATGTGGATGGTATGTCTGGTGATTAACGAAGTAAATGTACAATGCATAATATTAAGGTGGCATAACCATTTGAATTGCCCCCTATTCTTTATCTTGTAACACAATAATTTGTATTGAGGACTTGGAGCGCTCTACTTGATTTGGCATGAGCATAGGAGTATGGGGAAACATTGAAGTATTATGGATATGGTGTCTCTTAGGTATGGGGAGTTGTGTGTTATGTATAAGGGTCATACATGGTGTGAGTATGGGAAATTAGTGGTGTTATGGGGGATGGGTTTAAAATGAAATGAGAGTGAAAGAAAATTAATATGAATGATAGGTGGGAAACGGAATAGGATGTAAGTTATATATGAAAGGGTATAAATGTAAGGAAAATGGTGAAAATAGGGTGTGAAATAAAAGAAAGCACGACTTGACTGTACAAACATACATGAGCATGATTGCCATTGACTGAGACCCTTTTAGAATTTGAGTGAACCCTTCATGCAATAAACTCAAAGATGTTGGATAGTGATCTGGAGGCTATGATAGCATCAATAATCATAGGCTCAACTAATCAAAACTGAAAATTAAAGGATAAGGAAGAAACATTTAACGATAAAACTTATGACCCTAATAGGGATATGTTGGAAACCAACTAGAGGAAATATATGAGGCTTGTCCCATTCATTTACTCACCTACAACTTGACTTTCTCCCTATATTTACTCACCTACAACTTGAGGAATTATTGAACAATTGATGCACTCAAGGACTTCGAGGATCCCAGGGAGATAGATCCACCTTTATAGGGTTTTTGGAGGGAAGAAGTCTTCCTTCCAAGGAGGTTTGCCCCTCAACCATATTTGTATAAATAAAGAAGCCCAAGGGATCAAAAAGATTCGAAATTTTAGAGAAGGATAAAGATTGATAGAACTAGGAGCTTGTACTTGTCATTTTTATATCTCCCATCATGTATTTGAGAATTACTTTATATCAATGGAAAGAATTTTTGTCATCTTCAATCTAAGTATGTTTTATAGGGTTGAGTTCCCTTAGGTTAGGGCCCAATACAAGAACTCTAGTCTCTCTCCCTTGTACATTTCTAATATGCATTTTCTTTCTTGTACTTATTTTAGGAGTATTTCCTTGTTTTCTAGCAAGATTTGTTGATGATAAAAGTTTCTTTTGTAGGTTTGTCAATCATATCTCTTTGTGGGAAGTGTGGTTGTAGAATTTGTGTTGGAAAACAAAAACATAATTATTCTCATTCTGCAATAGTTATATCTTCAATTATTTTTCCTTTTTTACATCTCCATTTCTGCAATTGATACTTTGTTTAGCAGTGTTTTCAAGAAACCATAATCTTTCATATGTGCAGGTAAGACTGTTGGGTTGTATGGATAAGGACTACCATTTTAACTTGTTATCCTACCACTAGCACATTTCTTCCCTCCTCAACAACTTTTTCAAGTAGATTTTTCACAGAGAACTCATTTCAAATTTGTTAGAGGTCGTTGTTTGCATTTATCCTTTTGCAGGATGGGATCATGAGGGGAACTAAGCTTGGAAAGGACATCACACTTAGTTATTCTACATTGTCCCACCTTTCCTCACCTTCAAATCACCTTATAAGTCCGCATAGTTCTGTCGGATATGATCCCATAGTAAATAGGGAAATGTGTAGAAATTTGATAGAAACTGCAACTGCTCAAGATTTCAAACTGAAAAGAAGAGACACAAAATCTACTCTACTAATATGCAGAATGGAAATCACAATTTAGAAAAACATGCATAGACATGCCATAAGAAAAACCACAAGTACATAGTGATTTCTAGGGGAACCCAACTAGGAAAAAATTCTCAAGCCTCTTTGCATTAATCAGTTGAATAGTTATTACAATTTCATGCTCCAACTTTAAGGACCATCTGCAAGCATAAAATTGTTCTCACTAGTGAGTGAGGACCTTTGGCCAAAACTTAGCCACTTTATTCCTCATCCAACATCCTATTTCCTTGCACAAATGTGAACTAATTCGAGCTCCTAAACAATAGTTAATTCCCTATTTTTTTATAGAATTCCCTAGGAATTGATCTCCTGACTTCATGCAATAGTTGTATGCTCAACTAGTATATAACTCATGTTACACTAGCTTTGTATCCTCCACTCTAGCTGAGAAATTCAAATTCCATGCATGCATGAGATATTTTAGGTTGATTGATTAGTTAAATGACATATGTCTGAGTTAAAATGTTGTCCCAATACACAACTGACCTTCAACTGACTCTATCAAAAGCTAGAGTTTAGTTAACTGAATACAACTAAAAATAATTAAACTAGATTTCTAAAATTTAGAAATAAACACATGCGTTACTATAATACATGTCACCAACTCAAATTTGCTGAGCTAACTGAGTTACAAGATCCATGTCAGAGTAGTTAACTTCCTCTAAGTTGTCCTGTTTGTGTGGAAATTCAATTTACTCAATTTATTTGACTAAGGCTAAAGTCAAATTGAGCCTTTCTTTCTACACTATCTAACACTTCCTCTTAACAAGAAAGGAATTTTGCACCACCCCTTATCTAACACTATTGTAACACCACCTCTAATTATTGTCGTTTCCACTGTCACAACTGCAACTGAGAAGCATCCAAAAAAACCACTGAATCAAATGTGTCTCTACAACTGTCTACTAGGAAGATTGCACTATTGTTGATTTTACATTGTGCCTTCTACATAACTATCAACACTCTATTTTTCTCCTCAAAATTTGACTACACCAACTAACATTGATCCTGCTGCTACTGAACACTGTGGGCCCTTGTAGTAAGGTAATGATTACTGAGGAAGACACCTAAATGGACCTTGCCCAACCTTAGCAACTTTGGGGTTAAGTTTAGACATCACCCCACCTCACTCTTGGAGGTATAATTGCAATTTATCCCTCTGCCAACTTAGCTCAAACTCTCCCTCTACTAGAGGTCTCTGACTCATCCTCATCCTCGTCATCTTGTTGATCAGCACAACTGACAACTAGCTGAGGCTCTATCTTGAGAGCTTTATCCCACTCCCTCTCAACCACCAGATATTTAATATTTTCCTTTCTCCTCAAGGTTGCATTGCATCTTCCACTAATGTGTAGAGGCTCTTGATCCTAACACCAATATGCTTGATCTAACCTGAAGCAAAATTATTGAGGTAGGCCTTCCCATTGCTGAAGACTACCTTATACCATTTTTCTTCAATTCTCAATTTGTTCATCAAACAAAGTTTTCTAGCATCATTTCTATTTCTAAATATATCAGTGAGGTTCTTCCACATAGAAAAGGGAGTCCCCTTGCCATGTAATTTCGAGACTATGTGGTCTCTCACACCTTCTAGGATGATCCTCCTGGCTCTTGTGGTATCCTTCGTCCATTGGACTAATTGTTGTGAATTAGACTATTTGAGTTTCAAAATGTCAGTTTTAACATATTCTAACACACCATTATCATCAACCATTGCTTCCATTTGGTCCTTCGATGCTATCAAATTAGAGCTACCCTCAAGGGCATAATCCAATCTCAATCCATTAAAAGACATTCTCCCGAATATGAAGAAAAGGTGCTACGCTTAAGCTGCAAAATAGAAATTCCTGAGGGACAATTTTGAAATTCCTGAGGGAAAAATTTGAAATATTGGTTCTAATGTGATTTTAGGGCTATGGTACCATGTAGAAATTTGATAGAAATTTCAACTTCTCAATATTTCAAACTGAAAATAAGAGACAAATTCTACTCTAATAATCTGTAGAATGGAAATCACAATTTAGAACAACATGCATAGACATGCAACAAGAAAAACCACAAGTACATAGTGATTTCTAGGGGAACCCAGTTGGTAAAAACCCCTCAAGCCTCTTTGCATTAATCAATTGAATAAATAAACTATTAAAATTTCATGCTCTAATGGTAGGCACCACTTGCAAAGGTAAAATGGTTCTCACTATTGAATGATGACCTCTGGCTAACACTTAGCCACTTTATACCCCTCCAACATCCTATTTCATTGCACAAATATGAGCTAATTCGAGCTCCTAAATAATAGGGAAGTCCCTATTTCCTTGTGCCATTCCCAAGGAATTGATATCCTGACTTCATGAAACAACTATACACTCAACTAGTATACAACTCATGTTACACTAGCCTTGTCTCCTCCACTCCAGCCGAGCAATTCGAATTCCATACATGCATGAGCTATTTTGAGTTGATTTATTAGTTAACTGATAGATCTATAAGTTAGACTATTGTCCCACTGCACAACTAACCTTCAACTGACCCTATCAAAAGTTAGAGGTCAGTTAATTGAATACAACTAAAAATAACTGAACTAGATTGCTAAGATTTAGCAATCAACACATGCATAGCTCAACTCCAAGCCCCTAACTCAAATTTACTAAGACAAATGAGTGACAAGAGCTATGTCACACTAGTTCACTGCCTCTAAGTTGTCCTACTGATGTGGAAATTCGATTTACTCAATTTCATTAAACCTAAAGTCAAATTGAGCCTTTCTTGCTACAATTTCTAACACAATCCTATAACAACCTATACCAATCTTATAGCACTATGTAGAAACCCTCCAAAATCAACTAGAATTTCGCTTTGAGCTGCATTTTTCATCTTAGCCCTATATAATGTATCCTTGGCTTTAAAACCAATCTTGAGGAAGATGAAAGACCACTTAAGACTTGCTTCTCCATCACTCGAATTCATTTATGTAATTAGGGTTAGTAAATAGGTTCATGAATTGAATGGTACAGGGATGGTTTACATGTTTAATTCTTGAAGAATATAATTAAATTTATCACTAGAGTATAGTATCTTTTGAGGATAGTCATTTAGAATTAATTTCATGTGCTTTACTTTATGCAACTAGACTAAGTTTATTTTCTCTGTCTTTTGTTTCCCGAACTAGGTTAGAGTTTCCATTTCAAGCATTTCATTTCCTACAATTAGATTAGAATCAATTTTTATGCAAGATTTATATTTCTTGCAATTGGATTAGAATCTAATTTTATGCAATATCTCCATTCTTGCAAGTATATTATAATTTCCTTTTATCCAACATTTTCATTCCTACAAATAGCTTAGAATTTCCTTTTATGCAACATTTTCATTCTCTTAAATAGATTAGAATTTCCTTTTAGGAAAAATTTTCATTCCTGCAAATAGGTTATAATTTCCTTTCATGCAATATTTTCATTCCTGTGGGTAGACTAGAATTTCCTTTTATGTAGCATTCTTTCCTTCTTGCAAAATCTAGGTTTAATTTGCAGAATGGTCTTCGTATACCTCAGTTTTATTCTCTACCTCCGAGTATCTTGAGTAGAACTTAGCTTACTATGCATACAACAATATTACTTATTAAGTTTGTATGAATCCCAGAGTGAGAAATTTAAGCTGGTATCCCTAAGAATTGCAACATTCTTGTTGCAATACTAGAGCTCATCACATGGATCACTTCTTTGTACCTATATCCATTTCCATTCTAAGAAAAAGAGAGCAAACTAACCTCACCTTGTAGCTTAGTTTTGTCTTGGAAGCGCTTCCCAAATCATATATTGTGTTATTATGGTTATGAGTGATTGTATTTTTGTATGTTCTCAATTTTCTTCATTTTATATATTGCATGCATTAGAAAACAATTTAATTAATGTAGAAGTCTAATGAAAATAATCCTCATATTATAGATTTCAAAGTTTAAGTATAATTATTATCGGATTTGTTGTGATGAATTGTCTAGTGGAATATGCATGGAATTTTATGGATGAAAAATACATGTGGAAGGTGGTGACAATAAAGTTTGCAATTATATACAAAATGGGTTACTCTATAAGTTGGAAAATCACTGTGATCCTAAATGTGTGTGACTACAACTTATTAGAGAGGCTCACACCTCCAAGGTTGTAGGACATTTTGGCGTTGGGAAGATAGTTTCCAACTTATATAGTTATCCACATTCACTCAAAATGCAAGAAGATGTAGCACAATACATTACAATATGCATATTTTATTGTGCTAGCAAGCTCGATAATAAGAAGCAACATCTATACCATCCCTTACATATACCCACTCATTTGTTGAATCACTTCCATGGATTTTGGGTATGTCTACTAAAAACCAAGAAGGAACATGAATACCTATTTGTGGTTTTTGGAAGGTTTAGAAAGATGTTTATTCTCATGCCCTATAAAAGGACCATCAAAGGACAGGAAGCAACAAACTTTTTGTCTTTGAGGTTTCTGCGAGTTTCATCATTGTTTAGATTCTCTTTTGGATCCATCGCATAAGGATTCTTTTCCGTCGACGTTTCGAACCAGCAACGATGAGTTGTTATAAGGATGAGCCTATATTTCTCTGAGTGTTGATACCAGTTGTCTTCTCATTTCGAGAATAGGGATTCTAGGTTCTACTGTATTACCTCTTCCCAAGTTAATAGAAATATTAATTCTTTCCCTGCATATATTAGTAGGTTGAGAAACAAATTCTGAAGAGTCACAATATTATTGAGGCCAAGAATCCTAATCTTGTCATCATCATTTGAAATTTCTTTATCAAGTGTTGGAAGGATCCATTGTATTGTTTTAGCTAATCTTGAGTTATTTTTGAGTTCAATACTAGTTATCTAGCAGGCTCAGTTGGTCCAAACTATTGCTAATTGGAAGTTCCAAGTTCTCCATTATTCTCACATTGTAATAAACTTCCCAATCTAGTAATAAAGTTGATGATTTTCCTCTCAAATCTTGTTGAAGTTTTTTTCTTTTGTGCATGCCAACTATTTGATAAAATTATTATACACTAACAGTTTGATAAAAGTTGTCAAAAGAAAAGTCTGAAATTTTCAAAAGAAAAGTTCCATATTTTAGCTTGGGTATATTACAATGTACATGTAGGGCCTTCTAAACAATACACCACATACATCAAGTAGTACTACATCTACATGCACCTCATCAATATAGCTTTCATTCAAATCCAATTTAACCTTACACTACTTCGTGATCCTAAGATTTCCATCATATTTATCTATATCTTGGTGAACATCATTGAGGATGGTCAAGAACTTCCATTCCAAGATTCCTAACTAGGTCTTTTGTTGTGAGGTTGGAATATTAACCAAAAATTAGATGGAACATACACCTTCATATTCTTAAATTGGACCTTAATATGGAATAATTTAGCCATCTCTCTCTCTTCCTTGGGATGGAGGCTACTCAAGTTCACCTCCTTTTACATTGTAGTGTAGATAATATTTTTATCCACATCTAATCTACTCTCTACCTTGTTTTCTGAATCCATGACAATCATGTTATTTTTCTTGGCATCCTTATTGTGTTATTTGTATTTAGCTTTGGTTGTAGCTTTCAACAGTTAACTTCGATCTGACCATCAATATTACGTTAGTTAAAATTGTTGTTTAGATCCTTGCATTGATGTGATAGTGGTTGATGTCATCTTTTCCTTTCTTTTTCACTTCTTCTTTCCATACATGGAATAATTTTGGTGGTCCTTTTCCTTGGTCCACTTGTTTGTCCTTTATTTGACTCATATTCTCTAGATATTGTGCTTCACTGAATCCTCATCAACTATTTTAGGTTTACATAACATCACTTCCCTTTGTAAATGACAATGTAAAATACTAAGATAATTAAGGAATACATTTTTCTTCTTGGGAGACATGCCAAAAATAATATCCATTTCTAAACTCCAGGTGCACTCCTGCACACTCTATCTTCGTTTATGTAAAAAATAATCCCAAGAAATCAATTGGTTCCATTTTTACCAAATAGGATAGAAATGACAATTAATGAGGATTTTAAACACCTCCCACTTAGTTACTAGGGGATCATTCACTAGCCTAAGCATCTCCATGTGAATTTCCCACCATGTTGGGCACAATGCTCTAATTTCAGTTAAGAAAATGAAATCTTATGTTGTTTTCTTATTTTTTTAACATCAAAAATAAACTTCTAACTATTATAAAAATTGATTCAATTTAACAACATCAATCTCACCTTGGTAGGGTTTGATGTCCATAGTTTTCACTTTCAATTTAAATAGAGATTGGAAAGAATTGATGGCACTAGAACAAGGTCTATCTTTATCGAGCTCTTTTTTAGCTCCTTTTCCAAGTATTTGTTATCTCCAAATCCGTATTTGAGCAAGCTTCTAAGTTAAATATCTTAAACTCCTTGAAAGTATTGAACTTGTTCTCTAACATTGTCATGAGGATGGAAATATTGCAAGAGATATTAGGGACCTGTGCTTCTAACGTTTAAAATCTCTCATCTGAAAAATCTTGTGGATTGTCGCTATACTTATTTATCATGACTAAGGTTTTTGGAATTTATGCCAATTCTTGGATCTTGCGATTTCATGCAAACAAGACCAAAAAACATGACTCCAATACCAATATGACATGTGAAATTATTGTAGATATTCCACACATAGACCACGACAGCTGTGTTACACTTTCTCCACACATAGACCACTACAACTGTGTTACACTTTCTCTTGGGCCATTAAATATTTGACCTTAAAGCTACATAAAAGCTATCTAGACACTCTAAATTGTTAACCCAAAAAGTCAACATCAACCACACATTCTCTCTTGCCCATTAAAACTCTAAATTATCAATCCAAAAAGTCTAACCCTTAATAATTATTACTAAAATGCCCATCAACTAATTATTCGAAAATGGATTCCAGTGAGCCAATGTCTACCCAAAAAGTCTAGATATTAAGAATTATTAATAAAGTGCCCATTAACTAATTGTTAGCCTTTACTTTCAAAAAGAGGATTCCATTGAACCAAGCCTAGGTTGACTTTAGAGCACAGGAAATGCTAAAAGGGTTTCAACAACCAAGTGTAGGGCCGAAGCGAGGGGCATCGTTGTCTAATCAACTGAAAAATGCTACACCCACTCAAACATACCTCAATGCATTTGCAAAAAGGATTCATGCTACACCCACTCAAACATACCTCAATGCATTTGCAAAAAGGATTCTGACATTAGTTTATGTTGGAGTTAAATGCCATGAAAATAACGACGTTGCATTTGCAAAAAGGATTCTGACATTATTTTATGTTGGAGTTAAATGCCATGAAAATAACGACGGAAGACAATTGCCATTGTACCATGGATGGCAGCGAGCAGCATATCCGCAACTCTCCCCAGCGTCCCAACATGACGTAAGCGGTGACCACCCATCAAATTTTACAGTTTAACATCAATTTACCATGAAGATCTCTATAACTCCCGTCATAGAATTATTTGCGTTAAAATAATAAAATAATTATTAAACAATTAAAATGAAAAGTATTTTGTATTTTTCGTATTCTCTCGTAAAAATATTTTTCAAAATTTTCATAATAAATTTCATAATAAGTTTTTTCACGGTTATTCAATTACCAAAAGATTTTTCTAATTTTAATGGGTCATTCTAATAGAAAGTTAGTAAAATAATATGTATTGAAACAAAGGTTATATAGTAACTAGTACTCACAGTTTAGTTTAAATATAACTTTAATTAAATTATAAAATAATAAAGACAAATAATTTATCACAAAAATAAAATGTCGTATTGTTAAATGTTATCACCAAAAATTAAAATATATGATTTAATATTATCTATATTAAACTATGTTCATTATATATATATATATATATATATATATATATATATATATATGAAATTTACTAAAATTTCTTTTTAGTATAATAATAATAAGTTATCTTAAATTGAAAATATAGAGAAAAAACTAGAATTCATGAAAATGGAAATAATAGAAAAATTAAATAAAAAAGGAAACCAATCTAAAATAAAAAATTTAGTAACTAATAGAAATGGAAGTTACTAAAGAGCCCATAATAAGACTTCAACCAATGACTTTACAAATAAATAAATAAAAATAAAAATAAAAAAATAACAAAAATTGAATTCTCAATGTTAAACTATGGATAAGTGGCAATTTTTTTTGATAAAGACAAACTAATAACAATAATAAAATAATTATTAAAATTTAAAATGAAATTATTTCAGATTTTTTGTATTAAAAAGACTTTTGATAGTATGCCTTTTCATTATTTTTGTGAGTGTTTTTTAATTAATTATATTTTTAACATTATGATCATTATTGAAAGGGAAAAAAAGTATTAGTACTTTTTCAATATTGGAAACACACTAAATCTCTATAATTTATGCTTAACTATAAAATTAATGCATCTCTTTTTTCAAGTGAAGAAATTGTGCCTGGACAGCGCTGAGGCATACATAGTCTTGCCCAAGATTGGACATGCATACATAGTCTTGCCCAGGATTGGATCAAAAGACCTATGAGGACCAAAAGTCCCCACCTAACCCTTCTTAATGTATCTACAAATCAATGTATTTGTTTTTAGACTATTAAGATTTTATCATTTAGTGTTTAGAATTTTTCTAATTAAAAATATGAAAATATACATTGATAAATTGATAATAAACTATTTTAGAGAAAAAAACAATAATTACATGAAGAATTATCAAATCATACATGGAACTTATTCATTCATCATTCAATATGAAATACAAGGGTTGTTTGAATTCAAATTCTTCCACAATAACAATTTGGATGCATTTCTTTGTTCCATTGCAATAAAATTGTTTTTCTTTGTTCTAGTGCGACAAATTTAACTCGACAATGTTTTCTTATCTAAAGTTGACCCTTTCATTTCTATTGCTTTTGAAATTGCATCTTGTGTCTTTGCCCTAGAAATCAAGTAAAGAAATTGAATTCATTTCTTTAAGACTTGATTCACCCTTTCATTTTTGTTCGAAGAAAAATGGGTTTTCTTTGGCTTCTCCACTTCCTCACACATCCCTTATATTTCTTTGCCTTAAAAGTTTGATTTCTCTTGGATAGTCTCAAAAACAATTTCATCCATGTGTTATTCATTTCTATTCAACAAATTTCGTAGCAATGTCTTTTACAACAAAGATCGATCCTTAGGCTATCTACAAAAGTGAATGTAACTTCTTCATCTTCTTATTCTTCTACGTGATGTTGAATGGTCTAAACTAAGAATGCTCCTGCATTAGACACTTCGTAAGAAAAACATGCGCTTCCAGCTAATGTAGGTGTAATTGCAAAACCTGTG
Source organism: Pinus tabuliformis (assembly GCA_031772625.1). NCBI lineage: Eukaryota > Viridiplantae > Streptophyta > Pinopsida > Pinales > Pinaceae > Pinus > Pinus tabuliformis. The sequence goes on from CM062816.1 coordinate 2,000,271,068, forward strand.
GAGGAGAAAAACCTTGAAGGTGTTCTAACTCTTCTTCAGAAATCCATATTTCATTTTAACAACTTTCTTCTCTTGTTTAGCTAGATACCTGAAATGCTCCTTGTTTTCAGTCCTTCCACAAATCCTCTTTTCCAAGATCTATTCCACTTCCTCAATTGATCAAGTTGATAACTACTATTGCCAATCATTTATGGTATGTAGCTCACCACCCTCTACTCCCTCATGAAACTCATATGGGTTAGCAACATTAAATATTATGGAAATATAAAAAACTTTTGTAACTCCAAATTATAAGCATTGTCTGAAATATTCTTTATAATCTTGCATCAAATGATCTTCTTGTATTTGAGCTTCTTGTGTGTTCCCCCAGGAAAGCCTTGCTTTTCTCAAGTGTCCTATTACTAGTTAACCTTCTTTGAAATCCCTTAGTCCCCATCATAAATTTTCCCTTTCTTAATATCTAGCATTGTTTTGTTGTAAATTTTTCTTGAAATTTTCATGAATGTCCTATATATATTTTGCATATCCATCTTCATCAACACTCCCTTTTTCCTCTTGATTGGGAACTTAACCAAATCCACAATTCCCTTTAGTGACCTACCATAAACACCTAAAATGGACTCATACCAATAGATATATTCACTAAATCATTATAAACAAATAAATCTTGGCCCAATACCAAATCCCATTAACCTAGGTTTTCTCCACTCAAAATCCTCAACAAGATTCCAAGCTTCTAGTTAACCACAACATTTTTTCCATTTGTTTGTGGATGATAGGATTAACTATACTCTAACTTGGACCTCACTTTCTTCCAAATTGTTCTTTAAAAATGTCAAAATAATCTTATATCCTAATCAAAAGTGACAATATTTAGTAACCCATGGATCCTCGCAACTTACCCAAAAATTAACATAACCACATTAATAGCATAATTGGTCATTTTGTACAATATGAAATGTGTCATCTTTGAAAACATGTCCATCATGACTAGCACTAAATCATGACCTTTCTATGTCTTTGGAAATCATAAATCTAAGTTCATTCTTACATCTTCTTTTGGTATTTCATGTATTAGTAATGGAGTATATAGCCTTGTATTTTAGCTTCATCCCTTAACAAACACTACAACATTCAAAAAAATTATGGCATCCTTGTCGACTCTAGGCCAAAAACAACTTTCATTCACCAATACTATTATTTTATCTATTCTAAAATGTCCACCCAAACCTTGACTATGAAGTTCTCTAATAATATTCAATCTCAATGAACTCTATGGAATGAAAAACTTCTAAGCCTTAAACATGAATCCTTCTTGGATGTAGAAATCAAAATATTACATTTTATCCATAGTCCATAGCTCGTTGCATGCCTGTGAGATTTTGACAAAATATGTGTCTTTTGCATACAATTCTTTCATATATTCCAACCTTACAACCTCAAGTGATAGAGTATTCAACAACATCACCTTCCATCTTAATGCATCCAAAACCAAATTTGACTTCTCAGACTTATGCTTCAAAACAAATGATTAAATTTGCAAAATCTCTATGCATTTTGAATTTTTTATTATTCATCTTACCTTCACTGCCAATGTATTGCAACATCTTGTAATCAATAGAAAAACATGATTCCATAGGTAGTAAGTAATGTCTCCAGTTCCTCAAGGAATATACTAACATAAAATTCTTAAACATAAGTAGGAAATTTCTCATTAGCATCATTCAATTTCTCCTTAAAAAATGATGCTAGTCTTGTTTTGGGATCAAGATTGCTCAAATTTCTAAATATTTTACATTACAATCTACTTGAAACTAATTTTCCAAAATTTGGAAGTGCCAACACTAGTTGTTCAATTATCCAGATCTTCAAACTTTCAAGAGACTTCATTTCTACTAATGTGCATAAATCTGGCTAAACCTTTTTATGAGTTTTTGGTATATATTATTGCTAGACCATGGAAACTGTTGACATAAAATATGAATTCAAGTGTCATCCATCCAGAATGGTTTTCACCTTTTCAAGATCCATTTTTAAACTATCCTTGAAGATAAAAAAAGCCCAAGTATATTAATTCTTCCTGTGGAAAGGTACACTCCTTCAAGTTTATTAGTAGCTTCCCTCCTTTATCATGTATAATACCTTACTGGCATGCTCCAAATTTTCTTCTTTGTACCCACTAAATATCATATTGTCATATAGGTATATAATAAATAAAAATTGTGGGAATGGATTCAACACTTTGTTCATAAATCTCTTAAAATGTGCTAGGGGCATTGGATAACCCAAATGGCATTACTAGCCACTCAAATGGTCCATCTTTAATCTTGAATTCTATCTTCCATTTGTCATCTTCACTTATATGAATATGATAATGTCCATTCTTCAATATATATCTTTAAAATTTACTCTTCCCCCCTCAAGCAATCTATGATGTCATCTATCATTGGTAAATGAAACATATACTTTATGGTAATATTATTGATAGCTTGTGAATCAATACACATTCACCATTCACACCCTTTATTTGGTACCAATGCTAATGATACAATACATTGATTTAAAATCTTCCAATTCAGTCCTTTGTCAATTAATTCTTGCACTTATCTATTCATTGCTTCTATCTCTACCAGAGCCATCTAAAGAGCTTTATTTAGCAAAATAGATCCTAGTATCAAATCTATTTGATGAGAAATGATTCTCTTGTGATCTGAATTGGACCAGATTAGTAATGTTGTGCTAATTCCCCATTTACAAATAAACCCAAGATGCTTATCATTTTATTTTCAAGTGCTTAAGGATTCAATTTTTTTTGCAATTAACAGATTCCCATGAGAGTTTCTTATGTAAATGTTATAAAAAATTTAACATAAAAACATATGCTAAACAAAAACAATATAACAACAATGAACATGAATATACAACACACAACAAGAACATGATAAAGGAGTTCACCCCTCCTGAGCTACGTCTCCTTGGTCCAGCTTCCAATGGCTTGAGCCTCTCTATTATGCTCAAATTACATGAAAAGTTTGTTACAATGCTCAGATACCTCTGAAGCTTGTCTCAATGAGTTCAGAATACCAAAAATTACTAGCATTGACTATTTTTTCATGAAATTTGGATAAGAACTGAAGGATTTATGACTTCTCCCAATTCTCCCACTATTTGTTCCACAAAATGCTCCAAAACCAACAGAAAACTACAAATTAGCCCCAAAATCCACTAACCGGGCAACAATTTCTCCGCACGAAAAGACATCTTCTGTCATCCGTATCGCAAATAACAATCAGCTAAGCTATGGGCTCTTAACATAGTGAAACGTTTTTATGCGGTGTTGCAAACGCGATAGGCTAATTAATTACAAATTATAATATCCGCATCTGGAACCTCCTGCTTATCGCGATTGGCAAGTTCAACACCCGAAGGTTTTGTTACACAAGAACACTATGATTACGGACTTACTGGGACTTTAAATTGTGGCATATAGGATTATCATGTTCGAGTTCTATCACTATCATAACTCCACTGTGATGGGGCCAATTCTTGTTGCCGATGTGATTGCGATATGTGATCGCATCGCATTGCAACCCTGAACCTGCGGAGGGCTGATTTGTAACACTGAAACACTTACCAATGTGATATGTGATTTATGATATGTGATTTGTGAGGGCTAATGTAGGGATTCCACTAGGTGCCTCCTTATTCGCTGAAGATGTATCACATCATCCCAATCCTGCTATATAGGCAAGTCAAACCAGAATTTTGACGTTCTCTAACTTCTGCATACGAACTCAGATTTGAGTGTCGTTTGCAAATTTCGATTCAGAGTGACGAGCTCTTCAATATGAAGCTGAGTTTGACAATATTCTGACACTTTGATTTTTTAGCATAATTCTGAGCACCTGATCACTCCTCCCAATTGGAAGCCTTTTGGACCCAAAAAGGATCACTTTCAATTATTGAACAGATGAGGGAATTGTTACCTCACCTTCCCCACTTCAATCCATTTAGCCTTTGATGGATGTGTACCTTTGATACCCACCTGAAGATAATCATTATTTCTTCTTTTATTTGTCCTAGTCTTTCTGTCAATTATAGTGTTTTGTTGAAGCATATCAAGGTATTCTAGAGAAAAGCCTTCAATATATGGAATTTCAACATTCTCTCCTTGATCTTCCATCAAAGGAGGTTCATACAATCTCAAATTTTCAATGTTAACAATGGAATTGATTTGCATATATTAAGGCAAATCAAGCCTGAAAGCATTATTGCCAATCTTTTCCAGAATTTTAAATGGATGATAACGAATTGGTTTCAGCTTTTTACCTTCACTTTGAAGCCTTTACTTTCTAATGTATAGCAAAACTTCATCACCTACTTGAAATTGATGATCAACACGATGCTTATCATGCCTTGTCTTATACTTGTCTTGAATCTTTTCTAGTTGTTCTTTAAATGTTTGGTGAATTAGCTGAATTTGGTCAATGAATTCCTTTGCCTTGTCTATGTTACTATGTCCATCTACAACAACATCTTTCTCAAAGATGAAATCCAAAGCCCTTTCAGGAAAATAACCAAGACGTGCCTCAAAGTTCAAAGTTAGAGTAGAAGAGTGTTTTCCTCGGTTGTAAGCATGTTGAATATAATGTAATTGTTCATCCCACAACTGAGGATGTTTGTTGCAATATCCTCTTAGAAAATGAATTATTGTCCTATTTAACACTTTAGTTTGACCATATGTTTGTGGATGGAAGGTTATACTTTTCTTCAACTTGGTGTCTGTCAAGTTCCATAAACTTATCCAAAAATTCCCAACAAATTGAGAATCACGGTCACTTACAATAGAAGTAGGCCATCCTAAATGAACCCATAAATTTTGAAAGAAAAGTTGAGCTTTTTGTTCAGCTGTAATTTAGTTTTATAAGGAGTTAATATGCACATCTTTCTGACCTTTCCTTGACAAAGGAAAACCTCCTAAAAAATCCATAGAAACACTTTGCCATGGTCTTGAAGGCACTGGAAGCGGTGTGTACAATCCTAGTTTCCTATTACTAGGCTTACTAATTGCAGACAACCTTCACGCTAGTAAATGCATGTAGTGGAGTTGCTATGGAGGAGAAATTGGAAATGAACTTCCCGCAATACTACATTTCTCCTAGAAAACGCCTTACTTCTGTAACTCATTTGGGTGTTGTCCAATTTGCAATGACCAAAATTTAGAGGGATCAATCTTCATCTCACCTCCTCCAACTATCTAGCCCAAATACACTAAGGAAGTTTTCCCGAATTCACATTTAGACATATTTAGAAATAAATGTTCTTTTCTCATGATATCAAAATCTTTCCTAACATGCTTGACATGATCTTCTCTTGATTTGCTAAATATCAAAATATCATCTAAATAGACAATTACAAAATCATCAAGAAATTATCTTAAAACATCATTCATAACTCTCATGGATGTAGCTACAGCATTATAAAGACCGAAAGGCATAACCAGCCACTCAAACAATCCTTGTTTGGTTTTAAAAGCAATCTTCCATATGTCCTCCTCAGTTATTCTGTCTTGATGATATCCACTTCTCAAGTCTAATTTAGTGAAATACTTTGCATTATTCAACTAATCTAGCAAATCATATATTTTGGACAGTGGATATCGATTCTTTATTGTAATCTTATCTAAAGCTCAATAATCTACATACATGTGACATGTTTCATCTTTCTTGGGTACCAATACAATTGGTGAATCACATGGCAAAGTAGAAAGATGAATTACTCCTTTATCTAACAATTCCTGGACTTGTTTTTTAATTTCTAAACTTTCCAGAAGTGACATTCGATACATACCAATGTTTGGGAGTGGTCAGTCCTACTGTAGTTGAATTTCAAGGTGAATTCCTGTTTTTGGTGGCAGTCCCTTTGGTTCTTGAAACATGTCTCCATATTGACTGACCACATCAACCAATTTAGCTTGTAGCTTCACATCACAACCTGAAAAGTTCATGCCATTCTTCTACTTGATCATAAGGAGCACGAGACTCTTACTATAATTAACTAGTTTCTTCATTTCGCCTGTGCTTGCCAAAGATAGAATAATCTTTCTGCGATGAGATCTAACAATTTACTCCACTTCTTCTTTGGAAAAAAGATATTTGTTCTCAAATCTGTGGAAAACACCCTTCCTATCATATAAATGCGGACTTCCCAACACAATTCCTGAGATATCCAATGGTACAACATCTAATTCAACTTCACCAATGAAATCGGCAGTGATTGCAAATATGAAAACACATTTCCATGTGACCTACAAATTGACATCCTTGGTTATCCAACCCAACGGATATAGTTTATGATGAGGCACAATTTCTAGATTCAATTTCTTGACTAAATCTGTAGAAATTAAGTTGGCTTGAGATCCACTGTCAAACAACATATCGATTTTCATATGTTTGGAAATGCCTCCGATATGGAATAGCTCTATTCAACTTTCATCATTTGAAATGTTGTGGGTATTATTTTTTGCACTGGTACTTGCTACGAATGCCTCTTTGCTGACCTCTTTGCTTGCTTTTGCCACAAATATTCCTTTGGTGACTATGGCTGCAATTTTTGTTTCATCCCCTGAGTCTGAACCCAAGTCTTGTTGTTCAGCAAAATTTGTTTTCTGTTTCTCTTTATTGTTGAATTTCTTCAATCATAATTCTGGATGAAGCTTCCAACAATGTTCTTCATCATGTCCTTCCTTAGAACAATTCTTTCACACGGGTCTCTCCCCTTCTTTCTTAACAAAAGCATTTTCTTTTGATTTCCTTTAAACTTATTCCCATTTTCACCACTCTGAAATGGCTTCTTCTTATCTTCTTCTTATATTCTTCTTGTATATTTTTCCCTCTTGCTTCAAGGTGTATAGCTTGAACACAAACCTCCTCAAGATTCGCAGGACCAATCATGAGCATGGTATGTCGAAGATGGCTATGAAACCCACCTATGTATTTTGGCAAGGTACCTTGTGACTGTAAGTCTAATCCTAGCATAAGAGCTCTTTTCTTAAAATATTGAGTATACTCTTTCATATTTTGTCCTTTCAACTATCTAAAATTTTGCCAATTCATAATTTCTTTTCTCATATGAGCTAAAGGGTAGAACTTTCTTTTTATAGAAACAATGAAATCAGACCAAGAAATGGAGATCTTACCATGTTTCTTGATCTCATCTTGAGCTCTTTCTTCCCACCATACAAGTGCTACACCCTCCATTCTCAATGAAACCAAATGAATATTGATGTCATCCTCTTGAAGGTTCTGAATTCTATAATACACCTCCAACAGACGAAATCAATTATCTAGCTTATTTGCATTAACTTCTCCATTGTACATAGGCAACTCGAATTTAACATCAAGCTTTAGAAAAGGTGATTTAGAAACCCCTTTTAAAGAATGATGATGAGTATGAGTAACGATGGTATTGGTGGAAGAGTGTGAAGATGCTTTCAAAGAAGAAGATGAAGAATATAGTGGAGATGGTGGAGGTTTATCTCCGTTCCCATTATTTCTTTTTCCTTTATCTTCTTTTCCATTACCTTCTCCTGAAGAGCCTTCTCCATTGGGAGGCTTCGAACTTTCTCCTTGTAGTCTAATATTTCTCTCTTCATAGAGTACCTTGACCATCTCTATCATATCAAAGAATTCCTTTCTCAAGGTATACTCATCTTCTGTCATGATAGGTTCTCCTTCATGAGACATAGTCTCCGAAGACTCAACGACAACTTGAGGTTGTACTGGTGTTGGAATCTCAATTGTAACTTTTGCAACATGAGGTTGAACTGGTGTAGAAGACTTTGCAACCTTTCTCTTCTTCCCTTTGACCCAATTTTAGGGCTTTCAACTAGCTTTCCTTCACCTCTTTTGAGTTTTAACCTTGTGAGCATCACATAAACTTGCAAACAATTAAATTCTTCTTTCACAAAGAAAATATAGTAAGCAAAACTAGTGCTCTGATACCAACTTGATCTGAATTGGACAAAATTACTAATGTTTTGCCAATTCCCAATTCATAAATAAACCCAAGATACTTATCATATTATTTTCAAGTACTTAAGGATTCAAAAACTTTTCCAATTAACAAATTCCCATGAGAGTTTATTATGTAAATGTTATAAACAGTTTTAACATAAAAGTATATGTTGAACAACGAGAATATAACAACAATGAACATCAATATACAACACATAATAAGAACATGATAAAGGGGTTCACCCCTCCTGTGCTACATCTCCTTGGTCCATCTTCCAATGGCTTGGACCTCTCTATTATGCTCAAATTACATCAAAAGTGTGTTTACAATCCTCAAATGCCTCGAAAACCCGTCTCAATGAGTTCATAATACCAAAAAATTCTAGCATTGACTATTTTTGCATGAAATTTGGATAAGAACTAAAGGAGTTATGACTTCTCCTAGTTCTACCACTATTTGCTCAACAAAATGGTCCAAAACTGGAAAAAAACTACAAATTAGCCCCAAAATCCACTAATTGGGTAATAATTTCTCTGCACCGCGGGCCATATTTTGTCAGTCGTATCGCAAATTGCAATCGGGTATGCTACGGGCTCTTAAAATAGTGAAATGTTGATGCGTGGTGTTGCGGACCCGATGGGTTAATTAACTGCAACTTATAATATCTCATGTCCGAAACTTCCTGCTTATCACAATTGGCAAGTTCAAGACCTAAAGGTTTTGTTACAAAGAAACACTACGATTGTGGACCTGCTAGGACTTTAAATTGTGGCATATAAGATTATCAGATCTGGGGTCTATCACTATCTGAACTCCACTACGAGAGGGTTGATTCTTGTTGCTAATGCAATTAAGATATGCAATTGCATCGCACCGTAACCCTGAACCTGCCAGGGGTCGATTTATAACACCGAAACACTTACCATTGTGATATTCGATTTGTGGTATGCGATTTGTGAGGGCCAATGGCAGTCTTCCACTTGGCACCTCCTTATTCACTAAAGACTTGCCACATTATCCCAATCCTGCCATGTAGGCAAGTCAAACCAAAACTTTCGCTTGCTCTAACTTCTGCATAAGAACTTGGATTTGAGTTTCGTTCACACTGTTGGATTTAGAATGACAAGTTCGTGAATTTGAAGCTAAGGTTTGCAATATTCTGACACTTTGGTTTTTGAGCATAATTCTGAGCACCTAATCACTGCTCCCCACTAGAAGCCTTTTGGACCCTAAAAGGATCACTTTCAATTAATGAATAGATGAGGGTATTGTTCCCTCACCTTCCCCACTTCAATCCATTTGGCCTTTGATGGATGTGTACCTTTGAGACCCACTCGAAGATAATTATTATTTCCTCATTTAGTTGTCCTTGTCCTTTACTCAAGTATAGTGTCTTGCTGATGCATATCAAGGTATTCTGGTGAAAAGTCTTCAATAGAAGGAATTTTAACATTCTCTCCTTGATCTTAAATCAAATGAGGTTCACAAAATCTCAAATTTTCAACACTAGCAACGAATAGATTTTCATATATGAAGGAAAATCAAGCCTAAAAGCATTATTACCAATCTTTTCGAGAATTTTATATGGACCATAACGAATTGGTTTCAACTTTTTACCTTCACCTTAAAGTCTTTCCTTACTAATGTATAGCCAAAACTTCATCACCTACTTGAAATTAATTATCCACATGGTTCTTATCATGCCTTGCTTTATACTTTCCTTGACTCTTTTCTAGTTGTTCTTGAACTGTTTGGTGAATCAACTTAATTTTATCAATGGATTTCTTTGCCTTGTTTATGTCACTATGTCCATCTACAACTACATCTTTCTCAAATATGAAATCCAACGTTGTTTTATGAAAATAAAAAAGACATGCCTCAAAAGGCATAGTTAGAGTAGAAGAGTGTTTTGCTCGATTGTAAGCATGTTGAATACAATGCAACTATTCATCCCACAACTTAGGATGTTTGCTGCAATATCCTCTTAGAAAATGAATTATTGTCTTATTTAGCACTTCAATTTGATATGTTTACGGATGGAAAGTTGTACTTTTCTTCAACTTGGTGTCCATCAAGTTCCATAAACTTGACCAAAAATTCCCAACAAATCGAGAATCACGACCACTTACAATAGAAGTAGGCAAAACAAAATGAACCCATACATTTTGAAAGAAAATTTAAGCTATTTGTTCAGCTGTAATTTTCTTTTTATAAGGCGTTAATATGCACATCTTTCTGAACCTATCCAAAAATACATACAAATAATCATGACCTTTCCTTGACAAAGGAAAACCTCCCACAAAATCCATAGAAACACTTTCCCATGGTCTTGAAAGAACTTGAAGCAGTGTGTACAATCATAGTTTCCTATTAGTAGGCTTACTGACTGCACATAATGAACTACCTATTATAAAACGTAACACACTTTCAAGCATACGAGGCCAATAAAAATACCTTTGAATATTTTCCACTATTTTACTTACACTGAAATGTCCAATAATAAGAGAAGTTTGTGCTTCCCTTGTGACATTTACTCTCTCTCCTTGTGGACAAAAAGTTTTCCCAAACGATACAATATATTATCATGTACATGGTAGTCTAATTCCTCAACTTGGTGACCTTGACTCAAGTTTAAGTACACCTATTGAAAGTCAACATCATGTGCGTATTGTTCAACATAACGTTTAGGCCAAACAGAATTATTTTTGAGTAAAATGGCTACATTTACAATCAGTCTAGAAAGCATATCAACAACTCTAATATAAATACCATTCTTGTACCTGATTACCAAGTGGAATTTCTATAAATATCCCATCCAATGAAACTGCCTTAACTGCTGCGATTTCATTTGAGATTGTAGATATTACAGAGGCTCATGATCGGTGTGAATAATGGTTTATTTTCCCATCAAATAATGATTCCATTTATTCGCACTTTTTACTGATGTCTAAATCTCTTTATCATATGAAGGATAGTTTATAACAAAAACATTAAAAATCTCAGAATGAAATGAAATGGCCTTACCATGCTATAAAATAACTACACCCATGGCGTAGTCACTTGCATCTATTTGTGTTTCAAAGGGTTGTTTCAACTCTGACAATGCCAAAATTGTGGTTGAACTGATCTTTTGTTTCAAAGAATCAAATTCTTTTTTGTTTTTTCCTCCCCATTGGAAGACAACCTTCACGCTGGTCAATGCATGTAGTGGAGCTGCTATGGAGGAGAAATTGGAAAAGAACTTCCTCCAATACTGCATTTCTCCTAGAAAACTCCTTACTTCTGTACCTGATTTGGGTATTGGCCAATTCACAATGACCAAAACTTTAGAGGGATCAATCTTCATCTCACGTCCTCCAATTAAGTGGCCCAAATACACTAAGGAAGTTTTCCCAAATTCACATTTAGACATCTTTAGAAATAACTTTTCTTTTCTCATGATATCCAAAACTTTCCTAACATTCTTGACATGCTCTTATCTTGATTTGTTGAATATCAAAATATCATATAAATAGACAATTACAAACTCATCAAGAAATTATCTTAAACATCTTTCATATCTCTCATGAATGTAGCTGGAGAATTACAAAGACGGAAAGGGATAACTAGCCACTCAAACAATCCCTATTTGGTTTTAAAAGAAGTCTTCCATATGTCATCCTCGCCTATTCTAACTTGATGATATCCACTTCTAAAGTCTAATTTAGTGAAATACTTTTCATTTTTAAACTGATCTATAAAATCATCTATTCTGGGAAGTGGGTATCAATTCCTTATTGTAATCTTATTCAAAGCTCGATAATCTACAAACATGTGCCAGGTTCTATATTTTTGGTGTACCAATACAATTGGTGAAACACATGGTGAAGTATAAGGGCAAATTACTCCTTTATCTAACAATTACTGGACTTGCTTTTTAATTTCTAAATTTTCCAGAATTGACATTCGATACATACCAATGTTTGGGAGTGGACAATCCTGATGTAGCTGAATTTCATGCTGAATTTCTCTTTTTGGTGGAAGTCCCTTTGGTTCTTGAAACATGTCCCCATATTGACCAACCACATCAACCAATTCAGCTTTCAGATTCACATCAACCCCGCAAAGGATTCCTAATCTGTGTTATTCTTCTACTTGATCATAAGGAGCACGAGACTCTTACTGGAATTAACCAGTTGCTTCATTTCACTTATGCTTGCCAAAGACATATTAATATTTTTGCAATGAGCTCTCACAATGTAATCCACTCCATCTTAGTACAAATGATATTTGTTCTCAAATCTGTGGAAAAAAACCTTCCTGTCATGAAAATACGGACTTCCCAGCACAATTATTGAGAAATCCAATGGCACAACGTCTAATTCAACTTCATCAATGTAATTAGCAGTGATTGCAAATCTGAAAAAGCATTTCCATGTGACCTGAAAATTGGCATCCTTGGTTATCCAACCCAACGAATATGGTTTATGATGAGACACAGTTTCTAGATTCACTTTCTTGACTAAATCTGCAGAAATTAAAATGGCTTGATATTGATTGTCAAATTGCATATCGATTTCATATGTTTGGAAAGGACTTGGATATGGAATAGCTCTATTCGGTTTTCCTCATTTAAAACATTGTGGGCATTATTTGTTGCACTGGTACTTGCTACAGTGGCCTCTTTGCTGACCTCTTTGCTTGCTTTTGCCACAAATTTTCCTTCTGTGATTGTGGCTGCGATTTTTATTTCATCCCTTGTGTCTGAACCCAAGTCTTGTTGTGCAATAGCATTGGTCTTTTGTTTCCCTTTATTGTTGAATTTCTTCGGTCGTAATTCTAGATCAAGCTTCCAACAATGTGCTTCATCATGTCCTTCCTTGGAACAATTCTTCTACATGGGTCTCTCCCCTTCTTTCTTAACAGAAGCATTTTTCTTCTGCTTTCCTTTAAACTTCTTCCCTTTTTCACCACTCTGAAATGGCTTCTTCTTTTCTTATTCATGTATATTTTCCCCTCTTGCTTCGAGGTGTGTAGCTTGAACACAGACGTCATCGAGATTCGTGGGACTAAAAATAAGAATGTTATGTCGAAGATAGTTATGCAACCCACCTATGTAGTTATGCAAGGTATCCTGTGACTGTAATTCTACTCCTAGCATAAGAGATCTTTTCCTAAACTCTTCAGTATACTCTTGAACGTTTTGTCATTTCAACTGTCTGAAATTTTTCCAATTCATAATGGTTTTTTTCATATGAGCTAAAGGTTAGAACTGTATTTTTATAGAAACAATGAAAGAGGACCAAGCAATAGAGATCTTACCATGTTTCTTCATCTCGTCTTCAGTTCTTTCTTCCCACCATAAAAGTGCTACACCCTCCATTCTCAAGGAAGCCAACTGAATATTGATATCATCCTCTTGAAGGTTCTGAATTCTACAATACACCTCCAATGGACGAATCCAATTATGCAACTTCTCTGCATTAACTTCTCCATTGTACATAGGCAACTTGAATTTAAAATCAAGCTTCAAAAAAGGTGATTTACAAACCCTTTTTGAAGAATGATGATGAGTATGAGTAATGGTGGTATTGATGGAAGAGTCTGAAGATGATTTCGAAGAAGAAGATGAAGAACATGGTGGACATGGTGGAGGTTTGTCTCCATTCCTGCTATTTCATTTTCCTTTACCTTCTTTTCCATTTCCTTCTCTTGAATATCCTTCTCCATTGGGAGGATTGGAACTTTCTCCTTGTTGTCTACTATTCCTCTCTTCATAGAGGACCTTGACCATATTTGTCATATCAAATAAATCCTTTCTGAAGGTCTTCTCATCTTCTATCGTGATAGGTTCTCATTCATGAGACATAGTCTTTGAAGACTCAACTACAACTTGAGGTTGTATTGGTGTTGGAATCGCAATTGCAACTTCTACAACGTGAAGATGAATTGGTGTAGAAGACTTTGGGAACCTTTCTCTTCTACCATTTGACCCAATTTTAGAGCTTTCAACTAGCTTTCCTTCACCTCTTTTGAACTTTAACCTTGCGAGCATGACATAATCTTGAAAATAATTAAATCCTTCTTTCACAAAGCAAATATAGTAAGAAAATCCAGTGCTCTGATACCAACTTGATCAGAATTAGAGCATATTAGTAATGTTGTGCTAATTCCCCATTTAGAGATAAATCCAAGATTCTTATCATTTTCTTTTCAAGTTCTTAAGGATTCAAAATATTTTTCAATTAAGATATTCCCATGATAATTTCTTATGTAAACGTTATAAACAATTTCACATAAAAACATATGCTGAACAAACAACAATATAACAACAATGAACATCAATATACAACACACAACAAGAACATGATAAAGGAGTTCACCCCTCCTGGGCTACATCTCCTTGGTCCAATTTCCAATGGCATGGGCCTCTCTATTATGCTCAAATTACATCAAAAGTATGTTTACAATATTCATATGCCTTTGAAAACTATTTCAATGAGTTAAGAATACCAAAAAATGGTAGCATTGATTATTTTTGCATCAAATTTGGATAAGAACTGAAGGAGTTATGATTTCTTCCAGTTCTCCCACTATTTGTTCCACAAAATGCTCCAAAACTTGCACAAAACTACAAATTAGCCTCAAAATCCACTAATTAGGCAATAATTTCTCTGCACCGTAGACCATATTCTGTCGGTTGTATCACAAATTGCAATCATCTAACATGTGGGCTCTTAACATAGAGAAATGTTGATATGCAGTGTTGTGGATCTGGCGGGTTAATTAATTGAAACTTATAATATCCCGCGTTTGAAACCTCTCACTTATCGCAATCGGCAAGTTCAACACCCGCAGGTTTTGTTACACAAAAACACTATGATTATGGACTTGCTGGGGATTTAAATTGTGGCATATAAGTTTATCAGGTTTGAGGTCTATCGCTATCAGAACTCTACTGCGTCAGGGTTGATTCTTGTTGCTGATGTGATTGTGATATGTGATCACATCACATCGCAACCATGAACCTGTCGGGGGCTGATTTGTAACACCGAAACACTTCCCAATGTGACATGCGATTTGCGATATGCAATTTGTGAGGGCTAATCACAAGATGCCACTTGGCTCCTCCTTATTCACTAAAGACTTGCCACATCATCCCAATCCTGCAATGTATGCAAGTCAAATCGAAACTTTGACCTGCTCTAACTTTTGCATACAAACACGGATTTTAGTGTCATTTGCACCATTGGATTCAAAATGATGAGTGAAGGTTTTAACCCCGTACATAAATTACCTACATACGAATTCTTAAACGCAGAAAATAAATAATGCGAGAGCATAACACATAAAACACATATACATAGAGATTTTCCCTCGGATCCCAAAACTAGGACTACCAGCTTGATTTTTCATTATATTCCTTTCAATGTTACAATACATATTTATACATGTCGAAGCATCCAATACCATGAAATGAAAACCATCGCGTCCAAAACCATGGACCGAAAACCATCGCATCCAAAACCATGGACCAAAAACCATCACGTACAAAACCATGTGCAAAAATTCATGCACAAAACCATAGGTAGGTCTGCCCAACCTAATATAGGGTCCAAAAACAAAATTTCCCCGATAGAGTGGGGTTACCTGCACCCCTCAAACCCCTTTTGACCCCCACCTCCCGCTACGCAATCGGCGCAATGAAGGGGGGGCTCCACCCCCCTTCTAACCCTCTGGTTAACTACGTGGGCTAGTAGTGGAAAGAATATAACACAAGGCAACATTCTCCCACTTGTTTTCTTTCCAAAGGGGGCCACAAGAGAGCTTAGTCATTTAACTAGCCCTACAATGCCCATTGTTTCTCTACACCAAGAGAACTTCTTAGAGCTCATAGATTTTGTCAATGCATATGCAGTATTCTTCAAATTGTCTACCTTTACCAACAACACCTTTTTGTCTTCTATCATATCCCTCACTAAGTGATACTGAACATCAATGTGCTTTGTCTTTGAATGATATGCAGGGTTCTTTGCCAAGAAAATTTCACTTTGGCTTTCACAGTCTATCCTTATAGCTCCCTGTAGTAATCCCATACTTGAACACAATCTCTATAACCAAACTACTTCCTTTCTTGCATGAGTGGCTGCCATGTATTCTGCCTCTATAGTTGATAGTGCCCCTATAAATTGTTTCTTACTCATCCAACTGACTGCACCTTCAAATAGGTTAAACACATACCCACTTGTAGATCTTCTCTGATCCAGATCTCCAGCCCAGTCTGCATCACAAAGCCACGAATATCCAACACTCTGTCTAACCTTGGTCTTCCTTGGTAGCACATACCATAATCACTAGTTCCACACAAATACTTGAAAACTCGCTTTACTACTATCTAGTGCTCCTTCCCTGGTTTTGACATAAACCTGCTCAATACTCCCACTACATGTGCAATTTCTGGTCTAGTACAAACCATTGCATACATCAGGCTACCGAATAAAATTTGATATGGAACACGGGACATGTCCTCTTCCTCTCCTTGTGTCTTGGGACACTGTTCAACAGATAACGTCACACCTACAAGAATAGGAACCTTCACTGGTTTACTATCCTGTATATTAAACCTCTGCAATATTATCTCGACATACTTCCTCTAGTTTAACCACAACTTCCTCTTTGCCCGATCTATTTTAATTTCCATGCCCAAAATATAGTTTGCAGCACCAAGATATTTCATGTCGAATTTGGGGGACAAATGGGTCTTCAAATCCTGGATAATTTTTTTGTCATTTACAACCAGCAACATATCGTCCACATACAAGACTAGATAAATAACACGGTCACCAATTAATTTAAAATACACACAATGATCTACTTTGCTTCTGGTGAAGCGAAGTCCCCATATAAATGTATCAAATTTTTGATACCACATCCTTGGTGACTATTTTAACCCATACATAGACTTCTTTAACTTGCATACTAGTTCTTTCTTACCCTTCACCATAAAACCTTCAGGTTGCTTCATGTAGATCTCCTCTTCCAGATCCCCATGAAGAAAATTTGTCTTCACATCCATCTGTTCTACCAAAAAATCAAAAGCAGCAACAACAGATAAAAGTAATCTAATAGAAGTTACCTTGGCAACAGGAGAAAAACTATCACCAAAATCAATTCCCGGCACCCGGGAATAACCTTTTGCTACGAACCGAGCTTTGTATTTCTCCACCTTTCCTTCTACATTTGTCTTCTTCTTGAACACCCATTTGCTGCTAATGGGTTTCCTTCTGGTCGGCAACTCCATCAGATCCCAAGCCTCATTTTTGTGCAAAGATGCCATTTCATCAACCATGGTCTCTTTCCAGAGTTTTCCATCCTATGAATCTACTGCTTCCATCATAGTTCTGGTATCATTGTCAACAATAGATAAAGAAAAATTTGAATAGAAAGTAGGTGGAATATACCTTTCTGGCTGCCTTCTTTCTTGAACTAATCTTCTAACACCCAGAGCTTGTGGCCCTTCATCTTCTGATTCCTCCTCTGTTGTAGAGTCTGATTCTTCCTCCTTAAGTTCAAACTCTATTGTCTCAGGTTCCTTTGGTTAGAATTCATGTTTAATAACATCTTTTGCCTCTTTGAACACCACATATCGGCTGCACATAACCTTCCTTGTTACTGGGTTCCAAAGCTTATAACCCTTTAAACCATCCTTATACCCAATAAAGATGCACTTTTCAAATTTACTATCTAACTTGGTTCATTTCTCCTTTGGAACATGTACATATGCATCATATCCAAATACCCTTAGATGTGAAAGAGAGGGTTTCTTACCAGTCCATACCTCTTGTGGAGTCTTATCCTCCAATGCTGATGAAGGTGATCTATTGACCAGGTAACATGCTGTCTCCGCCGCCTCTACCTAGAATTCCTATCCTAACCTAGCACCATTGAGCATGATTTTTTCCCTTTTCATCAACGTCTTGTTCATTTTTTCTGCAACCCCATTTTGCTGAGGTGTATATGGAGTAGTCTTATACCATGCTATACCACAGTTCTTATAGAATTCTTCAAATTCCTTACTGCAAAACTCTCCACCGTTATCTGTTCCCAGCACCTTTATCCTCTTCTCTGTCTGGTTTTCCACCAGAGCCTTGAATTCTTTAAACTTGTCAAAGACTTCAGATTTTATTAAGGAAATATATCCATGTATTCCTTGAGAATTCATCTATAAATGATATATAGTGTACAGACTTACCCAGTGATGGAACCTTCATAGGTCCAAATACATCACTGTGCACAAGCTCTAATATCGGTTTCACCCTCTTACTACCAGAGGGGAAAGTCACCTGATTCTGCTTCCCATATACACAATTTTAACAGAAATCAAAATCCAAAGAGATATTACTCATATTGTCTACCATACCTTTACCATGATGTATTCGAAGGCCCTTATCTCCAATATGTCCAAGCCTTTGATGCCAAAACATGGTCTTCTCTCCAGAGACCACTAGATTTTCCGCTCCACTTTCAAGAACCACGGAACTATTGCACCCATCAACAACAGTGCTACCTTGCAGCTTGTACAGAGTTCCAATCCGAACTCCCCACATCAATACTACTGCTCCTCGAACCATCTTGCAGGTATCCTTCTCGAACAATGTTTTTACACCTGCATCGTCTAGCTTTCTTACAAAAATCAGATTTATAGCCAATGCAGGAATATGCAGAACACCCAAAAGTGTTCTAACCCTTCCATCTTGCAAGTTCAATTTTACTTTTCCGTGACCAACGATTCTGGCCTTCCTATCATCCTGAATCAATCAACCATGCCTCATGATCTACATGTGTTCTTAAAGAAGCCAAGTACACATCCCCACCTTCATTGGAGGTGGTTTTTGCCTCTGCAGAAGGAGCATCATCAGATCCCTTTCCTTTGTTAGGATCTTTAGATTTACAGTCCCTTTTGTAGTGCCCTTCCTTTCTGCATTTCCAGCAAACCACCTTTAAAGGTTTTCCTGGAGATTTAGAACTCCCTCTAGATTTAGATCTCCCACTCGATGACTTATTTTTGTTTTTATTCTGGGATCGTCCTCATATAGGCAAGGCATCACCATTTTGGCTCTCCATATTTTTCCATGTCATCTTCTCCGTCAGCAAGGATGATACTATTTCATCAAACTACAAGGCAGTTGAATTAATACCTATTGCAATAACCAAACTATCCCACGAATCTGGTAGAGAACACAACAAACTGATGCACTTATCTTCATCTAAAATGTTAATATCAACAGATAATAACTGACTTACCATAATATTAAATGCGTTGAGATGCTCTGTCATCGAGTCTCCATCTTTAATCCTTAGGTAATACAACTTTTTATGTAGGAACAATTTATTCACCAAAGACTTAGATTGGTAAAAAATCCCTAACTTGTCCCACAAAGCCTTATTTGTAGCTTCCCTTGATACATTCAGCAATACTGAATTTGAGACACATAATCGTATTGTGCACTTTGCCTTTCAGTCCAACTTCTTCCATTCTTCATCAGACACTCCCATTGGTTTAGTACCTAGATCTACCTTGATCCACTAATATTTATCCACCAACAGATCCTCCATCTTGAGTTTCCACAACTCAAAACTCTGACAATTAAATTTCTCGATCTCTATCTTTCCACTGCTCGCCATCTTCTTTCACCACTAGAATCAATCTTGCAGATTGCCACTGAATAGGGTCTACCACAGGCCTGAGTGAAACCCCTCAGCAACATAGGCATCCCCTTGAAGCCAAAACAACTCTAATACCAAATGAAATTTTTAATCATGTACAGAAATTATCTGCATACGAATTCTTAAACACAAAAAATAAAGAATGCGAGAGCATAACACATAAAACACATATACACATAGATTTTCCCCTAGATCCCAAAACCAGAACTACCATCTTTAATTTTCATTATATTCCTTTCAATGTCACAATACATATTTATACATGCCGAAGCGTCCAACACCATGGACCGAAAACAATTACGTCCAAAACCATGGACCAAAAACCATCGTGTCTAAAACCATGTGCAAAACATCATGCACAAAACCATAGGTAGGTTCGCCCAACCTAATATAGGGTCCAAAAAAAATTCCTGGGGCGCTGCCCTAGACCCCATAGAGTGGGGTTACCTGCACCACTCAAACCCACAATGGCCCACCCCACTATGCAATTGGCGCAACGAAGGGGTGGGGGGGTCTGCCCCCCTTCTAACCCCCTGGTTAACTACATGGGCTAGTAGTGGAAGGAATATAACACAACCCAACAATGAGATCTTCATTATGAAGTTGATTTTGACAAGATTATGACACTTTGATTTTTTAGCATAATTATGAGCACATGACCATATTGGGAGGTAAACATGCTAGCATACTATTTGTGACAATATCCTCAAATTCCTTCAACAAAGGATGAATCTCACATGGCACAAAAATCTTCCTTCTAGTATTTAGTATGCTTTTTGGAATTATGGCCAAATAAAAATTTTCCTTATTTTGTTCTCACATAAATTATCTAGTTGTACATATCATAACTTGGCTATTGCTATCAACATTTCTACTACCACTTTCTTATTGATCTTGGATACTTAATGTTAATAGCTCAATCTCCACCATTGGTTCCAATCTATACCATTATCTATCTTTCACAAATTTATAAGTATTTTCCCTTACATCATATGAAACCTTCATATTGAATAAAAATAATATTTTGAGTGGTATGTGTAATGCCTCCATCTCTACTATATCACACAACACATATTTCTTAAAAAAATTTATTTGAAAACTTAGTAAGCATTTTTCAATCATTCACTACAAGAAAAAAGGACATTGGTGAGGGGCGAAAAATGTCACCATAAGCTCATTGGTGACGGTAAAAAGAGCCTTCGTCATCAAAAATTGAACGTCAACAAAAGTGATGTCGCCAAAAGTATAGGTGTTGTAGTGACATTCAAAGCCTATCACCAATAATGATTTATAATGATGGATAGTGATCGTCACCATTCCATATGAGAAATGGCGATGGACCATAGCCTCTGTCACCAAAAACAAAACGTCACCAAAGGTGGCGTCGCCAAAAGTATAGGTGTTGTAGTGACATTCAAATTCTATTACCAATAATTATTTATAAGGATAGATAGCGACCATCACCATTTCATATGATCAATGGTGACAGACAATAACCTCCATCACAAAAAACTGAACGTCACCATAGGTGGTGTCACCAAAGTTATAGGTGTCATGGTGACATTAAAGGTCCATCACAAATATTGATTATAATGATGGATAGTGACCGTCACCATTTCATATGAACAACAATGATTTATTGTGATGGATCTTTTATGGCCATCACTATTGGTGCATATAGATGGTGACGTTCGTTGACCCTCACCAAAAGCCACATTGCCATAAGTATAGGTGGTGTGGTGACATTCAAGGTCCATCATGAATAATGACTATAATGATGCACATCGACTGTCACCATTTCATATCAACAAAAATGATTTATGGTTACAGACCTTTAAGGTTCTTCACTATTGATGCATATATATGGTGGCGTTCATTGACCGTCACCATTTCAGATTTTGGTGACAGTTGAAAAATGTCACCAAAGCTCAATGGTGATGGTCAAAAGCTCATTCCACATGGATCATGTCAGGGCACGATGGAATCGAACCACCAACCTCCTGCTTATAAAGCAGGTGCTCTTCCATTGAGCTAGCACCCTTTAAAGAATTAGACTCTTAAAATTAGACCTTGAAACTTCATAAATTGTAAATTCTACAACTTTCAATAAATTAAAGTCTCGACAATATTTTACTAAACAAGCAAAGCAACATTGAAATTGCAGGTCCCTACCTAATGGTTATGGAAGTTATGAAAGGTGGGTGGAGGGAAAAATAATTATGTATAAGAGAATCAATATGTTCAGTTGAATACTCCATTAGAAGTGAAAGTCTGAAGGCATTTATAATCTATAAATGACCTATAGCTAGAAAATGCACCAAATATTGCAAATGAAATGTCATAAGTTGATAACATTTGGAAGAAGAACATTGATGAAGACAGATGCAATATGTTATAGGTTGAGTGAAAGAAAAATCTCAATGTTGTTGTTGTTTGGTGTTTAGATATCTGAATGATATCTAAACTTCTGTGCAAATGTAACACTGACCTCTGGAAACCATGAATGACATATGATCATATATATATGTGTGTGTGTGTGTGTGTGTGTGTGTTTGTATACATACATATATGTATACATACATATATATATATATCTATACATACATACATACAGATATATATATATATATCTGTATGTATGTATGTATATATATATATATATATATATATATATATATATATATATATATATATACATACATACATACAGATATATATATATATATATATATATATATATATATATATATATCCCCTTCACATAAACCAATATGCAATTTGGAAGTTCACAAGTCCACACTCAAAACATGACACCAACCAACAAATAAAAGAAATTGACTTGGACAGAAAGCAATAGCTTCACCTTCATTCTTGAGCTGCTTCTATTTATTTGAATTTGACTCATGACATTCTTTATCTGACAAGGAACCAAAATCATCACTAGTATTAAATTCATCCAACATGGACTTTGGATATCCTACTAACATCTGCGTTTTTGTTTCCATGCTTGAAAACCATGGAGTTTCATGTTGATAGTAGAATAAGATGTGTTCCTACTGCTCAAGAACACATTCCTTATTAACCATTGTTACCTAACAAAAACCAAAGAGACAACATAATATCAATGTACACAAAATCCCCTATCAAAATATAATCATAACTTAGAAAATAAGTCTAAAAGATGTTCTTAATTAATAAACTTTGTATTTGGAAATATTGTTTCTTTAGATTTAAAAAAGACTATGTTGTACAACGTTTCTGTCTATTTATTCAGGCAATTATATCATAGCATATGTCATACAGTAGCAATCTATAGTACCTAAAGTAAAAAGACAAATTTACTCAAGAAAATAGATTTGAAAACTATAAGTTTGTCATCAAAGCTTTACTTAATTTAACAACAAACTAGTTGGAGTTTGAAAATCAAAATCATTCATAGGAAATGAATAGGACAATGGCCAAAGTCATTATTGATACAAATAAAGCTAGAGTCACTATTTCCACTGCATATAACTTGAGTTTGGGTAGTGGTCTAACAATTAGAGCTTATTTTCTGGGAAGACTCATTAATACCATCATTTTACTCCATGGTTTGTTGTGTCTCTAGATCTAGATCAGATAGCTTGTCATTCTCAAGTTCTACCTTTCAAGTGTTGATTTCTGGCTCACCCTTTAAAACACAATTCTACCACTCCATTTTATTTTATTTTTTCAAGAGAATTGGCAGGACCTTCCCATCCTATGTTTTACATAATCAATAACCATCCATCAATGATATGAAGAATAACATATACACAAAAAAGGGCCAAATATGTTGTTGTTGTATACCTATTTTCTAGGACTCGTCTGACCTTACTGGTGCAAAGAGCTCACCCTGAGAAAATAACATCCATGTGGAATTTAGAAAAAATAAAAATAAAAATCAAGATCCAAGTAAACCAATCAAAATATGAACATCCTTTCAATCAATAAAATCTCTGACTTCAAATAAAAGTGGCCTAGAATTGAATGTTATATCAACCATGTCAAGTAAGTAACATCGGGCGAGAAATACAATCCATGCACATTGGATTAGTGCAATAATTGATCTGGTAAAGCTCAAAAATAGATGAATTAGAGCTAAGAAATGCAAATAAATGAATTATAACTAAGACATGGGGTTTCCCTTTCAACCCTATTGTTAAATAACTCTTCTTTATGTCACTTACCATTAAACTTTTTTTTATACCAGGTAAAAGTGGTATTGTAACATTAACCTCTGATAGTCTGTTTCCATGACTATTTCTCAAGATCCTAGCATTTTGGGCTAGATAAGATACATGTAAAAACCATCAACATGAAAATCAAGTCTACATCCTTGTAAAAAAATGGGAGGAAAAAAATATCCACAAATTGAAACAGACTATAGGATACCTCATTCATGCAACATGATTATCTTGTCATGAACAATAAAAAAGTAAATCAGGAGAAATGTAATTTTTGCCACATTTTGACAATGAAATCTTTTGCATATTCTATGAACAATTGATGAAAAAAGTTAGCTAAAGCTTGTGAGCATTAGGATTATAGTGAAACATAAAGGAAACGCTCCAATACATATATAATCCTAAACATAAGTATCTATACTATAAGTATTTATTGAGGACATTATATTTTGTGAGAATATGGAAGTCAAATCTTTGAAATAACATAATTTATGGTACCACTACCTTATGAAGTCCATTCATTTGAGTATTTACGAAGTCCATTCAAGAATTTATTCAAAGTTCAAACAATCAACATGTAGCCTAAAAAAACTCAGATCTGAAAAGGAGATAACCCAAAGATGTGGAGTATATATCTCACATTTATATATCCTAATTTCTAGGCATTGAAATGACACTTTTTAGCATACTATTGTGAATTCAGCCCAAAATGCTAGAGAAAAATATTGATGGTTATTTTGCTAATATAGAAGTTTTATACATGCATTTATTTAAACAATTAGTATGCAATATCAAACATATCTAAGGATGCACACAATACATTGCATCTTTAGCATTGGTGTGTGAACTTGAGACAACGAAGTACAACATTAACAGTTCGCCTATAGTATGCACTAGCAAAATAGGTGAACAATAGTATTGTAGGTATGTGTTATGAATATATGTATTGCATGCCAATAAGAGTATGGTTGGAACATTCATGTCCAATCCTTCCATTTTTGCCTATAATTTTCACTGGTCTAATAGGTGAACAATAGAACTATAGGTGTGTATTATGTATCACTTACCTAAATCCAACACCTTCATCATAGAAATTTCAAAGAATATGTCCAGAACTAGTAGGTAATTTGCAAAATGAAAGAGTTGCCTTGATTGTTTCTAGAGAAGACTAGATTCTTACATTGTTCAATGTCAATTCATGACACTTTTCCAAGCTTAGATGGAACAAAAAGGAACCAAGCTAGAAGGTTATTTAAAGAATCCTTACTTAGCTAGGGTAAAATGTTAGCCCTTTTTTGTCAAAAAGCATAAATGTAAAAAATTTAAGAAATTCAGTGAAGACACTGTAGAAATGTTCTTATCAAACCATTGACGTAAAAAAAGATAAGAAATATTGCTTTGTAGAAGAGATATTCATGGTCAAATTAACAAGAAAGTGACCTTTTAGCATAGTTAATGCACTAGTGCTCATGTCGTAGTGTCCCAAGGCATGCTAGGGACTACATGGAGTGCTCATTTACATCTAGAGAAGAGGTTGGGAGACATCGAGCTGTAGTCAGGAGGACTACAAGCAATGAGGGGCATATACTTGAGGTACCGAACCTCTTGGATTATACCTTGCTACGGGAGCCCCGAAGAGAGAGTAGCAGGACTGGTGAATGTGGGTAGAGACGAATGCGGATGAAGAAGCAGAGAGTGCTACAGTGCAGGAGTCCCTGGGCAGCACGAGGCTAGAAGGCTGCAATAGTGTGAGACCTAGTTGTGGTCACAAAGGAGCCCTAGCTATAGTCATGAAGGGAGACCTAGACGTAGTCTTGAAGGAGCTCTATCCGAAATCGAAAAGGAAGCCCTAGCCACAGTAAAAGGTAGCCCTAACCATAGTAAAAAGGAGGCTTAGCCACAACGAGAGAGATGCGTAAGATGCAATCAAGAGAGGCATAAAGACACGGTCAAGAGAGGCCAGATATGCAGAAAAAGGAAGGCTCTTATCCACAACAAAGGAGGCCTTATTCCATAGCAAGAGGGAGGCCCTTACTAGCCATCAAGAAGAAGAATATAACAGTAGTCAAGGAAGGTCTAAAGAAGCACTGAGAGAGGCCCTAGATGCAGTCAAAGGGAGACCCTAGCCACTGCCAGAAGGATCCATAAGACAACAAGAAAGAAGCCTTAGAAGCAACATGGAAGTCTTATGTTTTTTCTATAGTTGTAACGTGTGAAAGAGAGGTTGTTTTGAGTGTTGTTCTTGGGTGATCTTGTAGGGAGAAGGGCCGAAGTTTGAAGTTTAAGATCACAACAAGAAGAGGCATTTAACGTGTGTTAAATAGGGTTTTTCTGTAGCTATTCCAAGAAGACTGAAGGGTTTAAAAGAGGCCGAGTATCTTGCCTGAAGCTTCAATTAAAGGATGAAACTCAACTAAACGATGACTTAGCTTAATAAAGTTCATGATCAACTCTTACAATCATATACTTATGAGTGAACCCAACTCTTATTATTTGGACTTATCGTAGTGTCTTGATAGGTGGGATATAGAGGAAAAATATGGTCTCCCTTTCTCCATTTCATTCCTCCCATCTTGAAAATCAAAAGGGGACATAATGAATTTCATATACACATACTTAATAGATATATATTCCCAATATCTAGTTGCACCTGCTTGACCTAGGTTCAAGCAATTAGTCAATCCAGAGCATGCATATCCCTACTTATTCTCCACATGCCTCTGGGTGGAACCCTCTATCCCTATAGTGCTAGTAAAAGGGTTTGGGTATGGTAAGGGCTACTAGCTAGTTTTTTGAACCTTTGTATTTACATCTATTTTCGCCTGGCCTTACGCTACTCTCATCTCTATGTATTCTCAAACTAAACCAACTACATAATTAGAAACTTTTTCTTGTATGGTATCTCAAAATACTTTTCAAACATAAAATTACAACATACTATCACAAGGATACTAATCATGGTTTAACAGATCAAACTTGACATCTTACATTAACAATTTCCTTTTACGTGATGCTAGTCTTCTACCCAGGCCTTGCAACCATGCCTAAAGGAGTGTACTACATGACCGAGGGTTTTAACTACCAGTAAGCTTAATTATAACTAATTATGAGAACAAGATATCATTGTTTATATACTAGATTGCTTAAATTAAAGATTAGCTTCCTATATGAATTACAATGCATTGATAGTTTCCAACAAAAAGCACCCAAAAAAGTAGCAAAAGTCACAGGATACATTTATTTTGCTTCTTCAGTGCCGGTCTTTGAAGACCTCCACCACCATCATCACTTCCACATTCATCCTCTTGCACCTCAAGAGTTGCAGGTACCACTCTCCCCTTGTTTCTTCAAATCTTTCTAATAGGAGTCTCTGCAGCCTTCTCAAAACAAGGAATCATAAGTGGATTGGTTTTGGGAGGCATCAACTCCTCACCACTTTCAACAACTTCCATCATCAACTTCTAGTCTTTAAAATCAAACTGAAAAACAAATTGGCTATAATAAGCTTCTTCATATGCCAATTTTGCAACTCTGGGAGCATTTTTGTGGACAACAAAATGTTTTCCATTTTCATCGACATTTATTTCAACTCTACCATCCTTTAATAGAAATGATAATGCAAAGATTCTTTCTACTATCTGGGAAAATGATATTCTATTTAGAGCCAAATTCTCTAATCTGGCTTGCTTCTATTTTCCCAAAATGTTAAATATGCTTGCCATATTCTTGTCTGTTTCTAATTTTTCATCTTTCGGGGACTCTTTCACTGCTTCAGCTCGAGTGCTTTCTATCGGATTAGTCTAGTTTCTTTGTACTATATCTTTCCTTTTCTTGGGTTCATTATCCATTGATCCACGCATAGTGCAAATTCCTGCCACATGATGGAAAACAGAAGTAGTTAAAAGCCCAATATTTCTCCATGATATTTGGGTTTGCTCATCATTTCCGTCCAAAGACCTACTTCCATATGCCTAGTCACTATAGTTTCTTAGAATATCACTACTAATAAAATCAAATGGAGTATCACCATCATTGTTTTGTGATATGTTAATAGTAGTGAGGAGTGTGGATGTGAGATCAAAGAGTGTGTCAACATCTGTAGCTTGCTCACGAGGCCTCTAAACAAAATTTTGAAAGCTTTCCACTTTGCTAATTATAGCCTCAAATTTACCAGATTTTGCTTTTAAAATATTTTCTCTCTCGTCAGCGATCGAAGTCTTGAGGTGATAAAAATGGTACCTTAATACACAGTGTTGCACCGTACTATGATTGTTACCACTGCATGCAGTAGCATCTTCTTTATCTCTCAGGGGCTTACTGTGGCCTTGTTGTGATCCTTTTACCCCATGAGAGGAATCTTCCAGTGTCCGACTCAATGTTTCTTCGTCTTTAACTCTAGCTTGGGTACCAAGCCTTCTACTATCCTTTCTATCACATGCTTTCAGAGTTGATAAAAACGAAAATATTTAACCAAAGCTAGAAGGAAGGGCTTGAAATTAAGATTTCTGATAGAAGAAATACCATGAAATGGAAAGAGAGCAAGAAAATATTTTCTTGTTGCATTGAAATGATGGAGGGTAGGGAGTTTTGATTTCCCCTACCCTAAGAAGTCTAATTTGTAATAGAAGAGGAATGAAGGCCCACTACAGTGGATATAAAGTACCAAGACATACACATTTTCAAATGAAATGAATAGGTACAATGTGCCAATTAAGCGTGAGGATTGGGAGAAATGGCACATGTGGGAGAGTGGCCATATTATTGAAGAATTGTTTACATTGAGGAAGGACACCATCTGAATATGGTAAGAATGTAAATTATAACGTGGAGAGTTTCCAACACCACTTTCTCATCTACATGAGGGAGTTTACAATTTGTATATCTTTGTCTCAGTCCCATGGTGAATATATTAGTGTGAGTATCCACTGTTTCATGATTCATATGTTGGATGCTTTGTTGAACTTGAGCTTTATAAGGAAATCTCTTTAGATATCCAGAATGTCTCAAAAATTTATTTGAACAATTATTGTCTTGCAACAATGTTTATTAGTGATAAATTGCTTGGTAATGTACACATGCATAGAATAGTGTGACTGATGGCATGGATACTCTACCTTTTGGCTAAAAATGGACACCTCTAAAGATAATATTTGGAATATCCTTCGATCCTTTCTTTGAGATGGCATCCAGGAAGTTGGATTGAAGACATCAAGGAACTCTATATTTTGACATATTCCAGCTGAATTGCCAAACATGCAAGAGAAACTAAAACCAGGGGTTATATAAGTAATAGCCGTAGTGTATGGGAAATCTAGGCTTTTATAGGAATATTTCCGCATTTAATAATTGGATGAGGATGAATATTTTTGTTACACTATGTGTTGTTATTGATATGTTTGGGCATTTTTGGTGAACACTTGGCCCATCTTCAAGAACATCCAATAACGTTCGAGTCCAGGACAAATTTAAAGAGATCATTTATCAAATTAGTTATCCAACTATGAAAGACAATCAAATTTTGGAAGACATACATCGTAGTACTATCAAAGTAGATTGTGGACCATGTTAGAAAATGGATCAATTATTTATATATATATATATATATATATATATATATATATATATATATATATATATATATATATATATATATATATATATATATTCAGAATGTCTACTAAAATTTGACATTTAGCATTGTCTTAGCATTTTCTTATCAACTTTCATGAAGGAAAAAAGTGACCGGAGAAACTTTCACAATAATGGAAGCCACTAGAATGAGAAACACAATGAATTAACAAAATAGAATTTGTTCCTATGATGACAAATGGGAAGATACTTATTACTCTCAATGTGGTTGTACAAGAAAAATAGTTTTTTCCTTTGAGTATAGTTGATGTATTGTAATGTAGTGGTTGTTTCCCTGTTGCAATAAAAAAAAGGATATATCCATCTCAAGGTGAAATAATAACACCAGTATACCTCTAAATGATATGGGCTATGTGTTGTGCTCAACAATGAGGAAAGTCTCTATCAACCATAGTGCGATCAAGCAATGAGTTCGGGTTTCTGTGCCTTTATTGTCAAAGTATATCGATACAGGTGATGAAAAACCATATGTTCAATTCCCTGGAACATATATTATTTTCATTACTTGTACAGTATAAATCCACGACCATAGTTGAGAAACGTAATCAAAAGAAAATAAATATGTAGTTTATTTAAACAAATGTGCCATGAGCGGAAAACATATGCACCAAATTAAAAAATGAAAAATTCAAAGTTCTATATAAAAGTTTTAAATTAAAAAAAATTCAAAAGGTTTCTAGGAAGTTTAACGAATGAAACTTCCCAGCACTCATCCAATGGCCATTTGAGGAAGGTTGAAGCCATCCATCAATATGAAGAGATCTATAAAAGCAAATAGGGATTTTGAAGAAGGGATCCCTGATTTTTCATACCCAAATGTTGCCCAATTATTGAGAAAGGGCCTGATGAGTTAGTGAGGATTTACCTTTTTTTTGTTTCAATCTATTTTCATGCTTAGATTTATGCTAATATGATGTCATTGGTGGAACTTAATATACAGCACTGCACCATACTCTTATTGTTACCACTGCATGCAGTAGCATCTTCAATCTCTCTCGAGGGCTTATTGTGGCCTTGTTGTGATCTTTTTACCCCACGAGAGGAATCTTGCATTGTCTGAATCAATGTTTCTTCCTCTTTTAACTCTATCTCAGGTACCAAGCTTTCTACAGATCCCTTCTATCACCTGCTTTTGGAGTTGAGAGCAATGCAAAAATTCAACCAAAGCTAGAAGGAAGGGCTTGAAATCTATGTTACTAGAAACTAGAAAGGGGAAACGAAATGAGAAACGACAATGAGACAGGAAAAGGAGTTTAAAGATTTCACATTCAAGAAACTAGGAGAGAGAGAAAAAAGAAAAATATGAAACATACAACCAAGCATTGGTTTCACATTCAAGAAATGAGGAGAGAGAAAAAACAAGAAACATATGAAACATAAAACCAAGCATTCATCATTAACATTCTCAAATATTATGGTTCATAGGTAGTTTCTCATAGGCTTTAGCTACTCACGTTGGCCATTCCTTAATACATATAGTGATCAATAAAGCTTCCATTTCTCACATAAGCCATTCTTGAATACCCATGTTTGATCCTCTAGGCTGGCAAATACAATAGTGAAGAAACACTTGGCACCAAATTCAAGTTTAATTTATCCTTTGCATTTTCCGGATGAGTACATGATCCCACATACATTGTATATATTCTTGGATGTGACATGAGTGGACCTCAAATTTTGGATCTATTGTATCATTTTCCACGCAATTATTGGGTTATTGTTTTCATGGTTGGGTAACAAGATGGTGGAGATTGAGTTGATCTCCATTGGATATAGAGCCAAAAATAGAGGGTTCTCTCGAACTATTGCCACTTGCAGAACCATAAATACTACAACATGTGTTTGAAGACAAAATCTAAAGAGAAAACTTTTAAAAATTTATCTTTAATCCATTATAATAGAAAACTAATCTTTATAATAATAAAAATAATATATTTTAAAAGTATAGTTGAACTAGATATTAAATTGCTAGTTTGTGAGAAAAAAAATTAACTAAATTATTTAACTACTAATTTATAAAAATATATATATAATATCTATACACATTACTAATTTATAAAAGATATTTGATCCCTTTATGGTGTTGGTATATCCGAAATTACGATGGATCCAGATAGTATATATTATTTACCATAATTATTGTTAAAGTGTATAATGGCTATCTCACATTTGTATTTGCATTGATTAAATGATTATTATATGTAGTCATGTTTTATATTAATTATTTTAATGCATCATATATATGGTTTTGTATAGTAAATTTATTTTTATGTTAAATTTTAATAGTTAAATTTAGATATTCTTTCTTGATATTAGTTATTTTTTATTAATTTTCATTTTATTTTGTTGGATCCATTAAAATTTGTTATGTGAGTCAATGTTTCCAATTAACAAGTGTGGTTGATCAATATAAATAAGTGAAATAAATTATTAAATTGTGTTTTTTTAATTTCTACTTAGTTAAATATTATATATAAATATCACTTGTGCTTATAACATACCAAGCCATTCATTTTTAGTTGTTAAATATGATCATGTTAAAATAACTTTAAAAAGAATGTTATCACCCATGGTTAGAACTTACCAAACCATTCTTTTTTAGTCCCTAGATTATTTTATAAAATAACTTTTGAAAAAATGTTATGG
This sequence comes from Pinus tabuliformis, assembly GCA_031772625.1. Lineage (NCBI taxonomy): Eukaryota > Viridiplantae > Streptophyta > Pinopsida > Pinales > Pinaceae > Pinus > Pinus tabuliformis. The sequence goes on from CM062816.1 coordinate 2,000,303,290, forward strand.
CCAATAGTTTTGTTATATTCTATGGTTTTGTACTTTATATTCATTTAATTTGGTAGTTTTTGCACATGGTTTTGTTAGATTCCATGGTTCTGTATTTAATATTTATTTAATTTATTAGTTTTTTCTCATCAATTTTCTTTCATAAATTAAAACAAGTGAGAGAGACCTTGAATTCTTGAAACGAAATTTCATAATATAGATATTTTATTGTAGGCCCCTCTTAATATATTTTTGGTTGTTAGATTTTTGTGCCAAGAGACCCTTTCCACCTAGGGAATATGTTATAGTATTTGGCATTTTAACTCAGTCAAAATAAAATAAAATAAAATCAGATAAAAAAATTTGAAAACATAAAATTATCGACTGAATAGTTTTTTCTTTTTTTCCCATGGTACTCCTAACCCATGGTTTTTGTCCATGGTATTTTTCTGTAGTCTAGCCTATTCAAAGGCTAATAACTAAAGCAACCTAGATCCATTTTAACTGTGGATCAAACATTGAGAGGATCAAATCTCTTCACTTAGAAAGGTTTGTAGAGAGAGAGAGAGAGAGAGAGAGAGAGAGAGAGAGAGAGAGAGATCTTGATGCTCCAGAGAGATAGATCTACGTTGGTTATTTATAAATGAAGAGGAATATTTTCTTGTAGTAGGACTCCTATTTGTTTTGTATTTAAAATTTATTAAATGATGGATTTCTATTTTGTATTTTGATTTTTGAGACTTTTTTATTTTTATAAATTTACAATTATTTCTATCACTATTTTTATGTAATTATGAAACTTTCCATATTTATCATAGCTGAAATTATGTTTGTATTATAAACATATTAATCAATAACTTGTTGCTCTAAAGCTTTATTATTGAAAATTACCTAGCATAATCTTTCTTATCAATAAAAAAGATTAATGAGATAGATAATAGATAATAGATAATTATTATTTTTTATATATTAAATTAATGTCTTTGGTTGATGATATTTAATCTTATAGATAGTCTAATAGTTGATAAAAGTATAGAATAGTTTTATCAAAATCCTTTTCCAATCATTTGAGAGGTTATAAACCAAACCAATGGCAAAAAATATATTGTGTCCCAATGTTTATATAAAATAATTAGTTAAATAATTAGTTAACTAGAAAAATTAACTAAATTATTTAACTACTAATTTATAAAAATATATATAAAATATCTATATACATTACTAATTTATAAAAATATATATAAAAAAAACCTTATACATTTAAATTTATAATTTTATATAAAAATACACATTTTAAATATTAGGTACAATCACTAAATCCACTTTTAAATAAAAGCAACACAAAAATAACAATTTTTTTTTTATATAAAAACTTAACCATACACTGCTACACATCAATGGCTATAATTAAAAAAATAGCATAACTTTAACTAATAAAATCCCTAAATAGTCAACCTTGTTAAAAATATATTAAGCACTATTGCAAGGTGTTGTCACTAGGGAGAACACCCAACCTATTTTCAACAAACCTAAGTTATATATGATTGACTTCTAACCATAGACTATGAAAATTCCTTCAAAAACTATCCACAAAACCAATGCTTTTTATGATTCATGTCGACATCCAATCAAAAAGAGATCCATATTGCAAATGAACCAAATTAACATTTTCCGTAAAATAGTTTCAAGAAACGAACCGTTTATGGAAAACCCAGTTTCTTGCATTAAAAAACCAAAACTACCATATAAAACACCGTTTTATACCGTTCCATTTTTTATACAGTTTTTTCATAAACGAAGACTTCCGTTCCATTTCTGGTAATAGAGCTTGAAGTTTAGATTACTCTCGTGAAATGGAAAGAGAGTAAGAAAATCTTTTTGTGTTGCATTGAAATGAGGGAGGGTAGGGAGTAAGAAAATATTTCTGTGTTGCATTGAAATGAGGGAGGGTAGGGAGTTACCCTGAGAAGTCTACGTTGTTGTTTTTAATGTGGTTTCCTGGTGTGGTCTATTACCAAACTACTATTTTTGTAATTTCTAGTGTGGTATACTACCAAACTACTATAAGAGTTCAGTGTATATCTAATATAAATTTCATTGCCAATATAGTAATTATGGGGCTAGTTCATTTGAAGCTAAATTCTTAAAAAACAAAACCAAAATAACCTAATTTCAGGTTAAAATGTTGGTAGATTGTTTGAAGCAATTTAAATCAAGGAAGGAATTAAAGGAGAGAAAGGGTACCTATGCAAGTATTTTCTTGGACTCTTGGAAGAAGACCAAGGCTTCTGATCCTTCCATCGTGGTACAAATTTGCCTAGCTAAAATAGATCCATGTTTTGTGAGCAAGTTATTGAAGAGATCCTCCTCAATCTTATTTCTCAACGCATCCAAATTTAACCATGAAACAATAACTGCCAGCTAATTACTGCAACATTTCATGTGAAAATATAAAACAAATTTGCGAATCAATTCTAAGAATGGCCATCAATCTAGAAACCATAAAAATTGATCCAATAACCTGTACATGTTTCCATATAGCCATAGGTGCCCAGGTATTTCCTTTTTTTTTCAACTACCTAACATACATTTGATGTGAAAATATAAAACAAATTTTCAAATCAATTCTAAGAATGGACATCGATCTAGAAACCCTAAAGATTGATCCAACGACCTGTACTTGTTTCCATATAACCATAAATCAGATTGTACTGGTCTTTCCTTTTTTTTCAACTACTCAACATTCATTTGACTACAATAAGGCCAGGAAGAAAACTTGTTCTGGTCTATTTTTTCTTTTTTTTCAACTACTCAATATTCATTCGAATACACTAAGGCAGGGTAGAAAACACAACATAATGGTCTTTCCTCTTTTTCCAACTACTCAATATTCGTTCGAATACACTAAGGCAGGGTAGAAAACACAACATAATGGTCTTTCCTCTTTTTCCAACTACTCAATATTCATTCGAATACACTAAGGTAGGGAAGAAAGCCGAAAGATGGTCTTTCCTTTTTTTTCAACTACCCAACATTCATTCGAATACACTAAGGCCGAAAAGAAAACGGGGCAGAAATTAAATTTTAAATTTGGATGATCGTTAAATTTTTTTAATTATAATTATTTATTTTTTATAAATTTTAAAAACATTATATTTTATGAATATACAAAAATTTATTGAATGTATATTTTCTTATCTTATTGTATACTCATTTCAAAAAATTATATTTTTTATTTTTCAAAATTATAAAATAATTAACCATGCTGTAAGTTGTAATTTTAAACAAATTCATATTTGGAGTGCATATAATTTAACAAAAAAACTATAAATATTTTTTATTAATGTTTAATTATCTAATACAAATATTATGGATTTCCATGTTATTTAAACAAATGAGATTTGGTTTTATAATTATTATGTCAAACTTTAAAGCTAAAAATTAACCTTTAACAATGCAATCTTTTATAACCAATTTGGATGTAGTTCATTGTTATGGCAGTAAAAAATCAATCTCATGAGTCAATTTGGTTGTAGTTCATTGTGATGGTAGTAAAAAATAAATCTCATGAGCCTGGTCCCACCCACACATTGGTATGGAATTTCTATTTCCCACAATTGAAAAAGTACCATAAATCCTTCTACATGAGAATTTTGCTTCCGTATTGTTGAACTAAACATGGCAAGACTTTCCTGTGGCAACAAGAATTTCCGAAACCCTCATCCCCCCTATCACAATATATCTTAGAATCCGTCATGTTGGAGTGTAGTATCCCTAGTAAGCATATAGGAGTGTAGGGGAACACAACCTCAAAGTCAATGGGAAGCCAAGGGGAAAGGTTTGTGCATCTAAGAGGGATACCTCGATTACATAGATGTGGTTTTCTAAGATTTTGCATTAATCAAATGTATATTTGAGGGGGAATTCAGCCATAAAAAAATGCTTGAATGAAGTTTCATACACAAGGGTTGATTCTACTTCGAATTTTGATACTTTGTATTTACTCACTTTAATGTCATTACATATAACTAATAATTTGCAAGTCCTTGTCTCATTTGATGTCATTTTATTTCAATTGCGAGGTGACTAAGCCTTGAACCCCAAATCCTCATAGCTAAGAGTTAAAAAGTATGCATTTCCTCATTTCCTCTCATTTTACTTAAGTCAAATGGAGCAACTATGCCCTAGCCCCAAATCCACACAACTAAGCATTGCACACTATAGAATCCTCTCTCTCCCTCGTATTGTACTTGGTTTAGATATACCTTTCGTAGAAGAGAAGCAATGTCTCACTAAATATCTTGTTAACTTATCATCTGATCTCATTACATTTTCCAAGCATTGAGGACATTAATAAAATTTCAAAATTCAATTTCACACTCATTTGATGTAATCACCATGTTCCATAAATTTCAGGTAAACTCTACAAATAAATGTAAGTAAATATTTTGATTCTTTTCATTGATTCTAAATTAGAAAGTGACAAAATTGCACATGCATCTTCATTTTTAAAGTACAATCATCCAAAAAAACTCATCAAAGACTAAAGATAGGTTAAAACCTTTATGGAGTGGAAAATATTGTTGGTATCCTCTAGAATAACACTACTTTCAGAAGTTGGGTCCATATTTTACCACAAATGCAAGAACCAAAGTGAGAAGCTTATTTTAAACTTTTTATAACATGATATATTATAAAAAAAATTGAAGCACACAATACAAAAAAAAAATTGTATCTAGTATCATTCTAGATTGAGAAAAGTACTCGTTAGACTATCTATAACATAAGTAAGAATCGCTACCCACCTACTTTCAAAATCATCATGGACATTTAAATATTAAAAAGGGAATTGATTAGGCTACCTATGACTAAATAAGAGTTATTCCCCACTGTTATCGGGAAATCTAGTGTCTATGCAAAGCTGCTAGTCCCACTAAGATGGGTAGCTATCTTAGTAACAAATAGATTAAAGGCACTTGTTTTTCCTTTACTAGAGAGAGATGGGAAAGAAGTAGAGATTCCAACCTCAGTATTTGGCTTGGCTCCTTGCTTGTTTCCTTTCCCCTTTGACAGAATCTCACCACTGCTTCCTTATTTGTCCAGCTTCAAAGAGCACCTGTAGATTCACAACAACATAATACCATCAAAGCATAGAGATATTTCACTGTAAACAATATAGGATCAGATATATATTGGCCATACCAATGCATATAAAAAACATAATATTCAAAGATACACAAGAATATGGAGGAAAACTCAAATATATTTATTAGTAAAAAGTCATAGAAGAGAGGATTACAACCACTTGGTCTAACCCAGCGCCATCCTCCCAGCGTGAAATCCCTCTTCACCTCACACAAAGCAAAATCGCCCAACAATGTCTTCAAAGAGAAACCAACAGGACCTTTTTGCAAATTACCAAGTTCCAATCTTTGGATCTCTTGGATACGGGATCCATTTATAGATATTTGCAGGGGGGTGAGTCAGCTTCTGGGATTTTGATTAGTGTCATCTCTCTGACAGTTCGTGGTTCCAGATGGAGATTTTATATCTCTTACTCATCCCTGGGCGAACTCAGAGAGGCAAGTGTCAAATGAGCATTTTCTAGAAGATTCTCTGGGTTTCCACCTAGCAAACTACTTGTGCCATTTGTCTGCTCTCGCTCATTGCACCCTATCAAAGGGCTTTCCTGTATGCATCGCACTTTTTGCATGTGGTAGGTGAGATGCATCTCACCTTTAGCACTGGGCAGTCTGTATGGTCCTGCTTTGACCAGTTCTGAGTAGATTTTGATGGAAAACTTCTGGGAGGTGATGTAATTAGCTAACCTTGCTCCTTTAGGGTATGAAACAACACTTTTAGGGACTTGGAAGCCCTTGGTTTATGGGCATATTTGATTGGGGTTGCAGTGCCTAAATATTTCTATAACACCCACCTTTCGAAACTATCATGTACATTTAAGCTATCATATTTGATCAACATCCTTTCTATGATGAAACACGTTACAACTTTCCATTAAATTTATGCATTATTTGAGTTGATGTACTTGTAAGGTGCATAAATTCCAAAATAATTGTCCAAATACCCATGCTTCCACTAAATTAATTGTTTAAGTAAGAGACACATTTTATTGTAGGAAGCATGCATCAATCAAACACTACTCTACTCATAGTTTACGAGCCCAACCAATTTTTCATACGCAAACACATTCAAGACCAATCCACAATAACAAACAATACTCAAAACAATATTGTTGATCAAACAGCTACCAATGCATAAACAATGAGGAGACAAGAGACGCATAGAATATGTGATCAACCAGGGCCAAAACCTCTCTAACATGAGAGGAAAACCCAAATGAGATCTTCTTCTTATATAGACTTCAATTGACGAATACCAATACCATGGCCTAGACCCTTGACTCAATGACCTCTCCAAGACCAAGTCACAAGCCTCCTTGATTCAACTTCTTTATTTTTCCTTGAGCCAATGATGATCCGGCTTCTTCCTCCAATAACTTGACTATACTTCAAATTCCAGCTCCATGGATCAGATCTGTACTTCTTGGCCCTCTTGCATAAACCCTAGAATGTGTGGTTGACCAACCTTTTGAACCTTGATCTTCTTCGCTTGGATGGTATGGAATATTACTATAATTCGACATGTAACCTTGCTTATCTTCTTCCTTGGTTGTAATTGTTGGACAACAACAAGATCTTTGACCTTTTCTATAGTAGATAGTTCTTCCTTCCTGCACACATGTGGATCTATTAGCCCTAAAACAGACCCATAAACAACACCAAAATCTTCTCTCTTTGTTTCCTTCTCTTGGTTAGTTATCTTCGCACTTCTTATTACAAACTTACTTAACCAAATTTTCTTGTCCACAAATGGAGGATGAGCTGCCCTATATATAGTGTTTTTTCCATAAAAAACACATGATAGGAAGTGTTAAGGAGTGCTAGGGGAACACAAGGGAGAAATAGGTGAAAATAATGCATGCAAATGAACGATTAAGATTTTGTGACATGAAGTGTTAGTGAGTTCCAGGTGTGCTAAGGAGGGAGTGATAAGGTATGCTAGGTAGTGTTAAGGCATATTAGAAGCCAAGGAAACATGGCAAGATGTGTCAGGTGCTAGGGTGTGCCAATGCATGCCACGGAGTGTTATGGAGTGCCAAGGAAACATATGGGAGAACTAGCTTCAAATGCGAGGAAATGAATGACTAAGAGTGTGTGACAAGGAGTGTCAGCAAGTTCTAGGTGTGCTAAGGAGGGGACAACAAGGTATGTTAGGTGGTACCAAGAAATGCTATAGTGTTAGGGCGACATGCCAGGGTATGCCAATGCATGTCAGGGTGTGCCAAATGAGTGTCAGGGATTGTTAGGGAGTGTGACATAAAAAAAAATGAAAACTAGTTCAAAATTCATGGAAATGAACAAATAAGAGTGTATGATAGGGAGTGTCAGTGAATTCCAAGTGTGCTCAGGAGGGAGTGGCAAAGTTTTATGCTAGGTAGTTCCAAGGCATGCAAGAGTGCCATGACATGTCAAGGAGTGGTACGTTATGATAGGGAGTGCCAAAGCATGCCATGGCATGTAGGGAATGCCAACATGTGCCACATAGTGCCAAGGGATTATTAGACATGCTAGGTTCTATGCCATGTCAAGATGTAAACCATGTTTCTTAGTTGTTTTATGGCTATGGTTAGACATGAGCCTTGACTTGGTAAATTATTAAGTGAGATGAGCTAAGATTGGGCATGAGTAGCCTAAGATGAGTTATAGGCCATTCTTAGGTGAACAAGGGATAGTATAGCTATAGTAACCGTAACTTGGTCAAGATGTTGTAGCCAAGGTAGGATTTGGTTGGTTCCCAAGTCTAAAAACCAATAAGGGTAGTTATGAGGGCATGGTAGCTAAGGAGTGTCAGGGCATGCCAAGGAATGAAAATGCATGATAACACATTCCAGACAATGTTAATGCATGTCAAGGGGTGTTGGGGAGCATCACAAGGGAGAACTATGTCAAAGTGCATGGAAACAAATGAAAAAGAGTGTCTCTCAGATGTCCCAAGGATGAAGTGTATTAGGATAATTCCATAATAGGACTTGCAATAGGTAAGCCTACGATTACAATAAGGGTATGGAAAAAGCAATTTTAGACAAAGGGAGACTTTTGTCTAGGGAAAACACTATTTTTTCAATGACTTGGTTGGGTTCCAAAGTCACAAAAAAGTACGGCTATATATGAGGGCATGACAACTAGGGAGTGCTAAGATGTGCAATGAATGCCAGGAAGTGATAACACATGCTAGAAAGTTCTAAGGCATGCTAGTCATTCCAAGACATGCCAAATGTTAAGGCATGCCAAGAGGTGTTAGGTGCTAGGGTGTGGCGCCAACGCATGCTAGGGAGTGCCAGGGAAACACAAGGGAGGACTAGTTTCGATTGCATGTAAATGAATGAATAAGAGTGTGTGATAGGGAGTGTTAACAAGTTCTGGGTGTGGTAAGGAGGCATTGACAAGGTATGTTAATGCAAGGAAGGACTAGTTTCAATTGCATGGAAATGAATGAATAATAGTGTATGATAGGGAGTGTTAGCAAGTTCTGGGTGTGCTAAGGAGGCATCTCTAGACAAATTTTGGGAGGGTTTGGAGAAAAATTTGTGTTTTGGTGCAGACTTGCAATTTTTTGGCAATTTTTTGTCTAGCAGCATAGCGAGCTCACGCTTTGCTTCTTCCTCAGGGATCTAAATGATGTAAAATTAGAATGTTTGGAAAGCTTATGAACCCATCTCAAATCCAATTTTCCCACTTTCCTAGTCTGGGGCTTAGGTTTTGAGAAATTTGCAAAAAAGAGGCCAAAAATCACCTGCTGCTCCTCTCTTTCCATTTCGTTGTGCACCTGGAGACAGCTTGGGAGAATGGCCATATCTCAGCCAAAAATTGGTCATTTTGAGTGAAACAGTACTCTAAAGAGATCTAAACTCTCACATATTTCCAGAAAAGGATTCTGATCTAGATTTGGACTTCAGAAAGGAACTCAAAAGTGGCCTCCAATGGCTCATTGTACACCTAGAAATTTTTGAGATTTTTTAAAATCTTCACTGTGTAATTTTTTATAATTCCTAGTTTGACACTGGTAAAAGTCAAAAGGGTGAAGTAGATGAATGTGAGGGATAAAAGTAAATATAAATAATGGGTGGTTAGTATTTATAAGTTGTTTTTATGTAAATTTGGCCTCATTTATGAGAGAGGTTGGAGTCAAAGTTAATTGTAGAAGTCGTTTTTAACTTCCCTAGACATTAGGGCTTGGTTAGAACACCTCATGGAATAGCTCCTAGAGTCATTGATTCAACCCCTAAGAGTGAGGAGATTTTGTTTTGGTATTTATATATCAGTTTCTCAGTGATAGAACAGGTTCAATTTCATATGAGAGAACTATTGTAGCTTGTACTTGGACATTTTCTGGAAATCAAAGGACACAATTTCCAGCTATTATCTAGCAATTCATGTGCAGTAAGTTTGTGATGTTATTTTTTCTCTGTTATAGCTTTATATGAAAGATATTAATCTTCTCTTTCCATTCATCAATTATTCAATGGTTTTCCTTACATTTTATTGTTAGAAAATTATATATTACGGAGCAATGGAACACATAAAATATTGCAGAAATATAAACACAGAAAACACACAAAACAAGAGAGACACAGATATATGTGGTTCACCCAGTTTGGGCTATGTCCACCCTAAACATCCAGTCCTTCCTTTCTATTATCCAGCAAAATGAAGAGACACAACCTACAACAAATCCGCTGTAATATCCTCTGTTTTCTCTCACAGTCTCACCTCTCTGTTTCTCGCTCACAGAATACACATCTATCACACAGCCTCAAATACAATGTCCTCATACAAAGAGAGGGGTTTCCTTCTAGGGCAAAAAACCCTAAACTAAACATAAGTTCTACTGTCAGATCATCCACTTAATGAACAGCCCAGATTGACTAGAAATTACTATACTTTTACAAGGCAATTTTACATTTATTTTTGGCTTCAGGGGCGCTGCCCCCGAGCCCCCACTGGGGGACCTCTAGCCCCCGGACCCCCAGCCAAGGGGGATGGGTCCCCCCGGATCCCCGTGGGGGGGACAAGTCCTCCCCGCACCACCCCGCGTGGAGGGGTGTACAAAACTTCCTGGGGTATACATCCGGCTGAAACAAAGACCTCTGAACAATCATGCTCCACACAGAGCATTTATAAACAAAATTCTTTGCATAAAGCTTTGTTTTGATGGAAAAATCATTATGGGTTACTTTATTTATTACTTAATGAATTCATATTTCATGCTCATTAATACCTTTCACTTCTTCTAAACACTACACTACACCGAAAAACCCTAAGATCCATCACAAAAGTAATGCTACCTTTCTCCTTTTTGTATTTTTTGTTGTAACCCTTTGATCCTCTGACCTAGCTACCTGGTTTTTCTCCCTTATCTAGCAACAAAACCCTAAATTTTCCAAAACCCACTTGAACCTAGTGATCGAGCCTAAAATTCTTTACATTCCAGTCATCTCTTTGTTTTTATTTCATAGAGAGAGCCCTCTCTGGTTTGGTAGGGCTAGCTACCAAACTGAAATCTTGGTCTTTGATTACCTCCATCGATCTCCTCATCAGCTTGGGACATTATGGAGGGTAAAAGAGGGCATGAAAACTAGGGACTGCCAAGGTGTTCTAGTGAATGTAATGTTCCCAAGTCATGGAAAAATGTAATGCTAGTTGTAAGTTCATGACTACCAAGGTGTGTAAGGGAATGTTAGGGCATGCTAACATGTGCCAGGTAGTACGAAGACATGTCAAACAAGATAAGACGTGCCAAGTACGAAGGCATGCCAAGATGTACAACGGTGTGACAATGCATGCCAGGGACTGTCAAGGGAACAAAAGGGAGGAACAAGTTAAACTACAAGTAAATGAGCACATAATACGGTTAATAAGTCATCAATTTACCTTTTCCATGAGGATCATGCTAGGAAAACCAACACTAGGTGCCAATAGGTGCCAAGTGCCAACTGTCAATGCAGTCTAAGTGTGAAATATTCCTCTGTTTCTTCTCATCTAGTTTCCAATAATTGATCTCAAATAAGTTTAATATTAAACCATTCCAAATCATACCAAGTCATCTCAACGCATGCCAAACATGCTAATACTTGCCAAGTTCCAACACATGCCAAGTGCCAATATGCGTAAGGGAGTGTGATGCATGCTATGAAGTGGAAGAGCATATCGAAGAGTGCTAAGGTGTGCTAGAGAGTGCCAATGCATGTTGAGGAGTGTTAGGGAGTACTAGGACAACACAAGGGAGCACTAGGTCAAAATGCATGGAAGTGAATGAATATAAGGGTGCATTGGGGAGTGTTAATGAGTGCTATCTGTCATGCCAAGGAGGGAGTGACAAGGTATGCTAAGCATGGGTAAGGCATGCCAGGAAATATTAGGGAATGCCAAGAAGTGCTAGAGTGTGCTAGGTATTTTTGGGGTGTGCTAGCATATGAAAAATAGTGCCAAGGCATTCCAGGTGCTAAGACATGGTAGGATGTGCATGGTGCCATAGTATGCCAATATGCATCAAGGAGTTTCAAGGAAACAAAAGGAATAAACAAGCTAAAATGCAAGGAAATGAACACATAACAGGGTTAATAAGTCGGGACATTGTCTTTTTCAAAAGGGGCATTCTAGGCACACTTATAATATGTTCCAATACATGCCAAGTGCCAATGTGTTCCAAGTTCTAATGTTTTTCAATGCAATATTTTTCCAAGGTGTTCTAGGGCATGCCAACACATGATAGGGGAGTGCTATGCTATGCTAGGGCATGCCAACATGTGCTTGGGCATCCTACTTGTTGTTGGGAAAAGTATCCAATTCGGAATGCCCCTATCCCACTCTAAGGTGTGATAGCGCCTTAGCAACAAACAAGGAAAACTATCTGAGTATTCTTCTTTATGAGATGTAAATAGAGAAAGAAGGATGTAACTAACCGATGTCTTTCGCTAGTTTGTCGATCCAATCACTCTCTCTTTTGTTCGCTTCCCGCTGCCTGCTCTTTCATTGGTCCAGCTTCACCTAGTTCCTGCAAGATCACAAGAGAGGAAAACTACACAAAAGACATAGATTCACATTCATAACTAGTTTAGGATCAGATATAAACTAAATATGCAAATATAAAAAAACATCATTGATATACAAGCATATAGGAGAAACTCAAATAGCTTTATTGATATGATAATAAAGTTCAAGAGGAGATACAACCAAGTGAGTCCCGATCCAGCATCTACCTCCTAGCAAAGGAATCCCTTCCTCTCCTCCAAAAAAGCATAAATCACCCAATGTACTAATCTCAATCTCAAACCAACAGCAATTCTCTACAAAGTACAAAATTCCAGCCTCCTAAACCTCTGGGTGAGAGATCCATATATAGATGTAAGCAGAGAGGATGAGTTAGCTTATGTTTTGACTTGTGGCTTCTCTCTATCAATTCTTGCTTCCACTTGGAGGTTGAGAGCCTCTTACTCATCACTAGTCGAATTCATTGAGGCAAGTGTCATTGGAGAAGATTCTAGAAGCTTCCATGGTCTTTCCACCTCGTTGAATGAGCTTTCCATTTGTCATTTCCCGCTCAGCGCACCCTGGTAGTGCTTCCACCTGCATTGCAACTCACCTAGCCAGTGTAGCCTCTGCATTTCAACGCAGGCAGCTAGTGGAGCCTCCGAATTGATCCTGAATTGACTGTTTCTGAGTGGTTTTTGGTGGAGAACTTCTGGGAGAAGCTGTCATTGGTTGACCTTGTTCCTTTAGGGGCAGGAACAACTTTTTTAGGGACTTTGGATCCCTTGGATTATGGAAATTTCATGCTCAATGCTGTAAGGCACAAAAATGTCTATAACAGTTGCCCCCTAAAGTATGAGGCCTGTTTATCGGGTAAAATGCTTTATTAGGAGGATCCGAAGTTCTTCCAATGCTAGGAGGAGACCTGTAATAAGATAAAATACAATACATTATTTTTCATACTACTTTCATGATCTAGCTGAGGCGGGCATTCCCATGCTCAGCTTTATAAATTCATTTTTCTGTACATAGAACAGACAATCGTCTGATGGTAGACTGATGATTTTGATGAAATCATCATCCTTTTGGTAGGATGATTATCTGTGCTGTAATGCTGTACATGTCAATGTCTTTATTTTTCCTGAATATATATCGCAGCCCGGATGGATGAAACTAGATCCAGGGTCTTCAATCTCGTTCGATCTTCACTCTATGTACAAGTCGATCCATGCGAGAAATGTTCTAAAGTCGAACATGGAAAGACATCGCTTGATTACCAGTCAATGACGTAAACTGTTAACAAGCGCGAGAGGAATCACCGATAATGATAATGACCCTCAAGGTACTACAGTACAATTCACGTGGTGTGAATAAAGGACTTGGCATCGAACACCACGCAAAATATTTCGGTCGAAGGTCATTGATGTATACCTGTCGCCGGAAGTGAGAAACTTGTCATTGAGGCATGCAAACTTCAAAGTACTGAAGGGGGTGTTCCTAGATCAACTTCTTGGATAATGAGCTGATGTCGACAAGAAGTGATCCATCAAAGGAGGGCCTTAATGTATCCCACATCGGTGACACGGAACGGAGCAAATGATTTTGATAGAGGTGAAACGATCTGATGATATATGGTTCAGGGTGGCAGTCATGAAAGGATGAAGGATGATGTATGGTAGTGGATGGGACACGGTTGACTTCTCTGGATGACTTCTCTTGAACATATCGGCGACACCTGTGTGATGGATCGGTAGCATTTACCCCAAAGGTGGATGGTATGGCAAGACCGTGGTGATGTGACCGGTGAATGAAACAACCCAACCCGACTCAGGCACAGAGTGGAAGTGTCATGTTCAAGAGCGACTTGCTACCAATAAAAGTTCTTTGAGTTTCTTCCCAATTTTCCCCAGTCATTTCTGACCAGTACCTCTTTATTTTTGTCAAGCTTGAGGAGGATAACATATGCTTGTTCTATAATTTTCCCTTCGGGCAAACCCATCGCTATGTTTTAACGAGCCTAGCGATAGTGAAACTCATTCTCGTCTAAAGACAAGTTTGTCGCTATTAATTTTTTTTAACGAGTCTAACGACAAAGATAACTCGGTCCTTTTCATTTTTAGAGAGTCTGAAAAGGTACGTAAAGATAACTCCAAAGTTCCTTTTTCGTCATCTAATCCCTTAAGTCCGAAAAAGTATAAAACAATATAGAAGGGATGAATTTTCAATAGTTTTAACAAGCCGAACAAAACAAGCACTTGATCTTTTTGTGCAATAATCCCTCAGGTCCAAAAAGCTTAAAATCTAGAGGAGGGATAGCACTTCCGGTCGCTTTAACGAGCTAGAAGGCCAAAACTCGGCAATCCTTTCATATTTTACGAGTCAGATGAAAAGAGCTTAAAGAAGACTCGTCTTTTAAGGAACGAGTGATAAACGGGTAGCAGCTGATTCCAGGTAAGGGTTGGAATTTTCCAATCATGGCAGTGTCACAAGGATGGCTAGTGAAATCACTCTTCGCAACTGTTCCTCAAAATGGGTAAACAATCAAATGGAGGTGAATGATCGGCCAATGGAAAAGTGGAGGTGACGGTGCAAACACGACCAAGGCTTTAATGGCTGATAAATTTACATTCACGATGGTTATTTACCGGAGGATAGTTCATTTTTTAACGAGCTTAAACGCGGGTTGAAACACTTGCTGGATCTTAAGTTTATTTTTTAACGAGCATGAACTATGTTCTAAAACTGCTCAATTAATCCAGTCATATGATAAGAAATTCTCATTTAAGATGCCATTTTTTATGGAGCTTGCACCTTACAAAGCTTTGCCCCAAATCCTTTCGTTATGCAAGTTCGGAAACGACTAATCCTACGAGTTTAAAGGGTTAGAGGTCCTAAAAATTTAAAAAATAAATAGACTCCCCTTGCTTGCACTCCAAAAGGTTTTCATGCCCCCAGGTATAAAGTACGATTTCAAGGTTACCCCTCAATTTGCAGATAAAACATTTGTTCTACCAGGAAAGGCCTACCTCTTTCAGGTTACCCAAAGATTGTCTCATTTGCGCAGCAAAAAAAACACTTCTTCGACGATGTCTACCGAGATAAACAAAGGTGAATGACGATGCCCGCCGATTCACATAACTTTGAAAAAAGAATCTTATTCTAGAACAACCCCTCTTCCAATCACTGACGGGGTAGGGACTAGTCATATTCTCCCGCGGAAACCTACCCTATACCCAAAGTTTTCCTGCCGAAGTAGACCAGGACGCATGCCCCCTAGGTTCCAGTCATATCCTTCCGAATCACTCACGCTCATCGGGAGGACGGACCGTGGGTTGAGGCATTTCTTGCGTGAAGAGACCATTTAGGGATGGTATATGACTATTTGCGATGCGTGATCCGGGAAATGAAAGCTGGTCTACGAGCTTGACCACTCTTCCTTCGTGCGGAAAGCACATTACTCTAAAGAGTGAGGAGACGATGGCTCCCATGCAATATATATAATCTCGTCCAAGGAGTAGGTTATAATCCAAGGGTCCTTGAACGACCATCACGTTCATTTGAACGGTCTTCCCTTTCAATGTTATGGGCACATTGGGGAGGATCCCTAAAGGTCGACTGGTTCCTTTATCGAAGCCTGTCATATTTCTCATTTCAGGCAAAAGCGCTGGCGAACCAAGCGCTTTCCAAGCAATAGAGGAAAGGATACTCACAGATGCCCCCTCATCGATGATGGTGCTAGCCATGACCATTCTGTATATTTGAACGATAATTTAGAATGGTATGCTTGCTGGCAACCGGGGTCTGCCTAGTTGGTTCCAGTCGAAGGATACAACTAGGTTGCTTGGTGGTGGGACCGAGTAGACGGCCAGATATCGCTTTGACGAATTTCCTTCCTGCGATAAAGGAATGGGTGCATTGCCCCCGTGTTCCTCGGAGTCTGTGTTGATGAAAAGAATCTGGATGGTGTCATCCTTCTCCTCTTCAGTGACTGTATCATTCGAAGATAAATCCTCTGAAGGCAAGACCGGGTCAACTGCCGCCTCGACCTTTTGACTTTCGTCTGGTATGGATTCAGTTGGTTTATCCTCAATGATAGACGCTTCAGCTGACCACTTGAGCGGGCCAGCTAGATTCTCAACTAACGAAGGACTTGGCAAGAGTTTTTTATATCCAGGAGGAAGTCGTAACGGTGAAACCGGACGATCTTCCAAGACTCTTTTAGCCTCGTCTAAGAAGGGACAACGGTGGAGGGCGTGGTTGCCTTCGCACAGTCTACAGGGAGGTCTTGTTCTCCCTTTTTGTCCTGGAACTTCACTTTCGCTAGTTGACGGTGTACTTTCATCGAGAAAAAGCAAAAGATGACTCTAGTCTCCTTCGATTTTTAATGAGCCTGAAGTGACAAGTGCTCACATGGACCTTTTCCATTAAGGAGTCTGAAAAGGAACGAAAGGGACTGCTCTGGAGTTCTAGGTAGAGGGTGTGCCAAACTTTTCGCAAAACCACATAATACTTTTTAAGGTACAGGCGGTCAATCTTCCCGAATGCTGTGTTCAGTGCATTGTGATCAGTAGGGCGACCGACACGGCTTCCTATGGATAAAGGTTTTATGCCTATAGGGGTCTCCCAATATATACTCGATGGTACGTGGGAGCACAATCCGTACTGGCACTTATCGTCTCTCAGGAGGAATCACCCAACCATCAGTGAGGCGACCAGTGACCAGGTTTTATGACGCCGGAACACGTCTCTAGCCTAGACCTCTATGTTGTGCGTTAAGTTACAAAGCATTGTTAATTTCATTCAATTTATTTTAGGTTGATCTTTCTTAGAAGTTTGCCTTTTTGGATCACCACGAGATGTATGATACAATTCCTAAATGCAGTCTAAAGATGATAAGCAAGCTTTTATATCTTTTCAACAATGAAAATCCTAGCTACAAGGGGAAAAGAAAGACACCATCTTTTCTCAAAGAGCATAGAGCACACAGTAATGCACTTTTCCCTAAATCAACATACAAACTGTCAAAATGCAAATGCACATATGCATGTATTTGTTTACACTTTCTTAATATTGATGCCTAAAAAGAAAGTTGTTGTACAAATTTGAATTCGATTTCAAGTGAAAAACATCAACAAGCTCCTTTTTCGAAATCAAAAAGAAGATTACGACACTTTATGATTTACTTGTTTCGACACTAGAAATGCATAAATTCAAACCAAACGACAAAAGTAAAAGCGTAATCAACTGTGAACAGTAAACAAACTCACTCCTAAGATCAAAACGACACTTACGACAGGTCTAGATCTAAGGGTGACAGTATGACTAGTTTACTTTTGTAATGGGAAACTGAAAATGATGTAAAAAATACACAAAGAACAAATACAATTTCTTTATACAACTGAGGCAGGATTGAGGCAAAGAAAAGGGGTTTCAGATAGGTACACACACTGATAACAAGCTGCAAAAAACAAAGATAAAACTGAGCAAAAGGAAGCAGGGAACCACAGCTGCACAAGGCAAAGGCTGATCAGCGCACCCTCAGCACAGAGAAACTGAAATTCAATGCAGGTAGCCTTCATGGGACCTGTGTTGAAATGCAGAACCTCTTCACAGAGTCCGCGCTGAAGCAAAAATGAGAATTGTTTCTGGGTTCTGGGTCACGGTTTGCAGTTTAATCTATGGTTTTTGGCCGGATAAAAGCTATCAATTAGGTACAATTAGAGGGATGATTTAAAGGAGGACTAAGATCTATCACAAAGGGCTGTTAGAGCACTTGTGGATCAGTTGTTCAGATCATAAATAGGCCCAGTGAATGGACTAGAGTAGCAGATCTCTACTTTGCATTTGTAAATGGAAAATGCAGTTCGATTCGGCACTCTTGAGTTTATGAGAAGAACAACAATAGAAACACAAATAAACTAACAAGATACGATCCCCAGCAGAGTCGCCAATTTGTTGTTGGGAAAAGTATCCAATTCGGAATGCCCCTATCCCACTCTAAGGTGTGATAGCACCTTAGCAACAAACAAGGAAAACTATCTGAGTATTCTTCTTTATGAGATGTAAATAGAGAAAGAAGGATGTAACTAACTGGTGTCTTCTGCTAATTTGTCGATCCAATCACTCTCTCTTTTTTTCGCTTCCCGCTGCCTGCTCTTTCACTGGTCCAACTTCACCTAGTTCCTGCAAGATCACAAGAGAGGAAAACTACACAAAAGACATAGATTCACATTCATAACTAGTTTAGGATCAGATATAAACTAAATATCCAAATGTAACAAAACATCATTGATATACAAGCATATAGGAGAAACTCAAATAGCTTTATTGATATGATAATAAAGTTCAAGAGGAGATACAACCAAGTGAGTCTCGATCCAGCATCTACCTCCCAGCAAAGGAATCCCTTCCTCTCCTCCAACAAAGCATAAATCACCCAATGTACTAATCTCAATCTCAAACCAACAACAATTCTCTGCAAAGTACAAAATTCCAGCCTCCTGAACCTCTGGGTGAGAGATCCATATATAGATGTAAGCAGAGAGGATGAGTCAGCTTATGTTTTGACTTGTGGCTTCTCTCTGTCAGTTCTTGCTTCCACTTGGAGGTTGAGAGCCTCTTACTCATCACTAGTCGAATTCATTGAGGCAAGTGTCATTGGAGAAGATTCTGGAAGCTTCCATGGTCTTTCCACCTCGTTGAATGAGCTTGCCATTTGTCATTTCCTGCTCAGCACACCCTGGTAGTGCTTCCACCTATGTTGCAATGCACCTAGCTAGTGTAGCCTCTGCATTTCAATGCAGGCAGCTAGTGGAGCCTCCGAATTGATCCTGAATTGACTGTTTCTGAGTGGTTTTTGGTGGAGAACTTCTGGGAGAAGCTGTCATTGGTTGACCTTGTTCCTTTAGGGGCAGGAAGAACTCTTTTAGGGACTTTAGATCCCTTGGATTATGGAAATTTCATGCTCAATGCTGTAAGGCACAAAAATTTCTATAACACTACTCATGGCAAGGTGTTCTAGGCACAAAGATGTTTCAAGACATGCGAGGTGCCAAGGAATGTTAGTGTACTATTCCAAAGCATGTTAAGGTGTGCCATGAGTGTTGAGGAGTGATAGGTCTCTCTCGTTAATAGAATTGATAGAGCTTGATTATGTATTAAATAATATAATTCCTACACACACTAGTGGAACTTTATTTAAAGGAAATTTGCTAGATAATAAACCTAATAAAGACAAATCATGTGTTGACTCATAGGAAAACTATATTCTTATGACTTGAGGGAAATGATACACGCTAATTAATTATTAATAAATTGACTGACTATTATAACCGCTATGACCTTGGACACATAATAAAAAATACTCGAAAACAATGGTCTTAAATCGTTATCTTTTAACAAAAATATAGTAACAAGTACATAGCTTCATCAAAAACTCATTGGAATGATCAATGATGACGAACATTTTTTTACCGTCACCAAAAGTAACCAAAAAGGGCATTGGTGAGGGTCAATAAAATATCGTCACTAGAAGTGTCACCAAAAATATAATTAGTGATGTGCCTTTAACGACCCTCACCAAAAGTGTCACCAAAGAGAAAATTATTGACGGGCCTTTAACGACCCTCACCAAAAGTGTCATTGAAAATGGGTTTGGTGACAAACATTAAAGGACCATCACTATATACACTTACAATAAGGATTTTTTAAAGACCGTCACCATATGCGACATCGGTGATGGACCTTAAAGGTCTGTCACAGGCATGAAGCGTCATAAAAAACTCATTGGAATAATCAATGATGACGAACATTTACTGGCCGTCACCAAAAGTAACCAAGAAGATCATTGGTGACGGTCAATACAATATCGTCACTAGAAGTGTCACCAAAGAGAGAATTAGTGATGGGAATTTAATGACCCTCACCAAAAGTGTCACCAAAGAGAGAATTAGTGACGAGCCTTTAACGACCCTCACCAAAAGTGTCATTGAAAATGGCTTTCGTGACAAACCTTAAATGACCATCACTATATACACTTACAACAACACTTTTTTAAGGATCGTCACCATATGTCACATTGGTGACGAACCTTAAAGGTCCATCATAGGCATGACCCTCACCAATAACCTTTTTTCTTGTAGTGACGATTGCCTTTGAAAAGATTCATTGTATCTATTTCTTCTCCTATATCCGCAACTGAAAAATTGAGAGCATGTTTTGAATTTTCGAAGGATGACTCATCCTAGAGTGTAGTTGTCCCATGTATGTGGCATCTGAAACCTCAGGCACCATGCGATCAACATCATTGGCAAGGCATTTGATGGTCATATGTTGACTGTTTGGCTTGACCAAAAAGGACCAATATGCATCCCAAGTAAGGCTTTGTACTATGCTGAGTTGTTCATCTTTGGTGGCAAAATCCTGCTTCCATTGATTCTCTAACATTTTTTCTTTTGGGAGCTTTCATGGGGAACAATCAAAAATCAAATTGGATACATATAAATTATCATTTACCAGCTCAATCACATTTTTCATTATGGCTTTGGCCCTTGAGGTAGCCCTTTCTACCTTAATCAGCTATGTTTCCTATTTTGAAAACAATATTTCTTTATATGACTCTTGAATTTTCGGTAGGTTAGCAGCTCTGCTTTCCACTGTGCTTTGCTAGGAGAGGAAATTTATGACCTTATCATCTGCATCCTCTAACTCTAATCTGGTATTAACTGCCTGATCGATCAGCAATATAGTTATGATGCATAATGGGTCGACAAGAGATATTTTATGGCAAAGTAGATTGAGTTATTGCGATAAGGCCTTATTTTATTCTAGGTATTCCTTCTTAAATTCCTCCGCCTTAGGATAATATCTGAATTTTTCTATATATAGTTGTAGCTATGAGATTTTCTCCTCTTTAGCCTTCATTCCTTGTTGTTGTGTCAATTGAAGTTGTTTCAGCTGTTGGGACAACTTTTGTTGTTTTTGGATGGCATGCTGGCCAATATTTTGTTTCTCCAGGTTTAATTGCACTTTAAGCTGTGCGTTATTTTGTTATTCTTCTGCCAAATGTTCCTCAAGCCAATTAATCTTTTGTTGTTCTACTGCTATTTTCTCTTCAAGCTGAGTAATCCTTTGATCTCTTTCTTTGATTAATAGATTAACCTTAGTAGCCTTATCAATTGTAGTAGTTGTGTAAGCCCCTGCAAATTGGGATAACTTAGTCAAATCCTCAGAAGGATTAACATCTGAATCCTTCCATATAACATTCATAAATTTAGATTCAGGAGTTGTGGATGATGTCTAGTTAATTTTCCTCTTTTTCCTTTGTCTCTTGACTACAACCCTATGCTTTGGGCTGTAAACTACATGCAAAGGTGGTATTTCCTCAATGTTTAATGTAATTTCTCCTGAAGGATTTTCAGGGATTATTTCAATCTCTTTCTGAGCTATGTTTGTACTAGGTGTCCCTTCAATTTCACTCACAGTAATGATGGGTTGTTGTGTTGTAGGTGATGCTGATGCGATACTGTTTTGGGGGTCGCTCTGACTTTTGATCTGCTGATCAAATTTCTCCCATTATTTTATCAAGATGGGGTCAATATGAACATCTATGCTAAGGGGTTCACTGGTATTTCGACCTATTTCCCCTTCCCCGAAAATCTCTTTAATAGTCTGCTCCTCGCTATGCTCTACTTTCTAAACAATAGGGGTAGTATTCAATAAATCTAGAGGCAATGTCTATAACCTCCTTGTCCTATATTCCATGAATTTATCCATCTTTGTGGCTCCTAGTTTGAATATTTCCAAATGAGTTACTTGTGAGAATAACTCTGCTGAAGTGAATAAAACATCAAACTTCTCCTCCTCATGTATAAATTTACTAATTTTCACCTGACTGGTCAAATTATAAGTGACCTTGATTGGATCATACTGTCTTTTAGGAATCAATGCTAAACTCAGATCCTTAGTTTTCTCTGCTTCTTTCTCAGCATGTTTAAAATCATGTAATATGTAAGTGCCCCAATGGAGGGGCAATGGAGGCCACACTTGGTTTTTAGATTCTTTAAGGTTTCTATTCAACCCATTTTCCACTATCTGATATGCTATTTCCCTAGCTAATAACTTATATGGAATATAGAGACGAAGGACATGAGGGTCTGTAATACTCCCAAAAACCGTAATATAGGTGAAATTTTCCTCATTGAACCAACTGTTGATTGAATTTAAGTCAATGTTGGCTTCTTCAAACACCCGAGGAGCAGGTTTGTTAAAATTGGCTTGATGAACAAGTAAAACAAAACCATGAAATTTTTTGCATATATGATTCTTGTAGTCAGACTTCGTTAGATACTTATGATAAATTTGAATGGCAGTTAGATCTTGAATAGTCCATTTCCAACCAAGGATGGGAAAGTCAGAATTAAAATAGATTGTGTCCATTATGTAGGCGCTCATATAAAATGGGGGCATGACTCAGGTGGTGACAAATATATTCCTTCTATAATCTAATATTTAGTTGGCTATTTTATCTGATAGAATGGTTTCTCAATAAATAATAAAGGAGTTGACTGTTGCTTCTATTAATGGGACCATTTCTATAGAAAACCTATCAAAATCGAGGCTTCCAAAGAGCCTACATACCATTGCAGCAACATAACAATACAAAGATTCTAAGGAGTCCACAGAGTACATACCATAGGATTCATGTTTATGCTTTTTTGGAAAATGTCTCCATTGTTTGATAGGGTCTGACTCTATGTCATTCTACTTAGAGAAAGCTTCTAGAAATGCCTTGTTGTATTGTCACTGGGGATCCGACAAATGATACATCTTCTTGACAACTTCAGGCTTGAATGTCCCAAACATCCTCCCATCGGCTATGAAAAAGGCTCTGTTTGTTATATAGATACTTTCGATTACCCATGTGACAAGATCATTATATGGTAAAACTTTGGCTGGGGCTGCTATTTTATGGAGGAAGGAGCTGGCCAAATCATTGAGCGTGTTTTCTGTTCGATTAGTTCCATCAGTTGTTGCTTCTTCTTCTATCTCCATTGGATTTTCTGCTTCGAGTAAAATGCATATATGCCTTCCCATGAGATTTTACCAGGGCGTAGACAGGTAGTATCTACAATTACCACCAATTTTTCTAATGCTTCTTCCAATATAACGGGGCCCTTTGCCCTCCGAGATTTCATAGAAATCTTGCCTAATTCTGTGATTCTCAGTCAGCTCCACAAAATGAGAAAGATGAGCATAACAATCGAAAAACTTGAAAAGATAATACAAATTACAGACCAAATGTAGTTAAATGCATTGGATGCATGAGATGTTATATTGCACTTAGCTATCACGGATGAAATCTTCAAAGGACTTATCCATAACTGCTCCTTAATGTTTTACCATAACTTCCAATGTGAAACTTTAATGTTGAAACCATATGTCATGTCACAAGTCTTGTAACGGTCTTTTTTAGAATAGGTGTCATGACTCTACGATTTGTGATCAATGATTGCATTATTTTAATATTTGTGTAATAATCATGTATCGCAAATCGGGAGTTACAAGCACCACACTCAAAAGGTTTTTTTGCATAGTTCTTATCATGGGGAGTGTTACACAGTAATTTGTCACTGTCTCCCTGTCAGTCACCCTACTGTGTCAGGAGTTCACAATAATCAAGTTCATGCCTTCTGAACTGGCCAAAAACCCACTTTTCCAAAGTTTTCCTCACCAGCGCGTCTGTTTCCAAAATATCTGCGATGACTGGCGCTTCATAACAGACCGCGCGCGCTGCCAGCGCGGAAGCACACGACTTTCCCGCGCTGATCGAATTTCATGACCAGCGCAGCCTATGTTTGTATTTACCCGCGCTGACATGGCCCTTTCCATTATGTCATTGCGACGTCAGCGCACCAGACCAGTTATGCACCTGCGCTGATCCAGTTTTGGCGAATTTGTTCCAACAACCAGCCTTCCAGATAACTCCAGACTTGGTTGTTGGATTTCTGAGTATCGCCTCCCTTCTATGGCATGTCTGTTCGACCCTTTGCAACTACTTCCCTTGAAGATAAGCTCATCCTTCCACCCTTTTAGGAGGCTCCTTCTCCTATATAAACTTCCACCATTACCATGAGCAGCTAGTTTGGAATAGCTTGGATTGTGTGGAGCTTATAGTGCTCAGATTGCTGCTACTATAGGTAGTTGGTGTGATAAGTGTGGAAGTGCTTGATAGCTTAGGGAAGGTTGTTTTGTGTTGCTTGTGTGAGAGAGAGAGAGTTTCTTGTCTTGGGAGAATCATTTCCAAAGGTGAATGCTTGAGACACTTGCTGACTGGCCCCTCCTGAGAAGGATACCGACGTCAGAACATTTGGTTGTACTCTTCTCTGCTTGATTAATAATAGATGACTACTATTATTGTTCCATTCTCATTTGTCTATGCAATGGTTAAATGTGAATTACATCCTTTCTGACTGATGTATAGTTGCTTTTATTAGATTTCACGCTTGTGTTTGTTTCCTCTTCGTGTGTGCAGGTATCTATTCGCGGAGATCGCGGAAGATTGTGACCAGCCGGAGCGAAGGAGTGAGGGTGGCATCTCTTCATCAAACAACAGCGCTGGAATCCAAGTAGGTGTTCTTTACCTCTTTTTTAATTGCAATTAGGAACTTGCATAGTAGCATTGACTGATTGTTGCTAGACCCACTCTGGGCTAGTAGGGATCGCCTCTATCCGTAGAGGGGATTTGCCTCTCCAACAATTTGGCGACTCCGCTGGGGACTTCAGCCTTTTGTCTCTTGTGTCCATTTTTGTGTTTGAATTTGATTGTTCTCTTTTTCAAGATTTGGGGATTGATTCTCTGCTTGTAGACTTCCTGGGTTCATCCGGGAAGTGTTTTAATTGTTAAAAAGTTTCTACCTTTGGTTTGGGAGTTTTTGCTTTGATTCTACTCGGTTTTTACCCTCAGCGCGGTTTAATTCAAAACAGACGCGCTGATGTCGCATACCTGCTTCTTTGTTTTTCCTGTCATCGCCCTTGTACGAATAACAGTCGCGCTGACCTCGTTTTTGAGACAGCGCGCTTTATCCATGTTCTTCCGCGCTGACGGCGCAAAGTTGCTACAGGCCTCCTCTTGTCAGTGCCGAGTTGTTGAAGGCCACCCGCGCTGATCCTGTAGAATTCATTTTTGTCTAAATTAGCCTCCTGAACCTGTTGCTTTGACTTTCCCCTCTTCTCTCCACTTGGTCTATGACTTGCTTTTCATTGCCTGAACTTTGAGATACTTGTTTGCGGAGTCTTGTTCCACAGGGTTTCGTTTTTGCTCATTTTTCGGTTTTGAAAGAACCTTTCTCTTTGCTTTCGCTGCTTGGTTTGTATTTCGGCCATTACTTTTACAGTTGCTAGATTGTGTTGAATCTCTAATTTACTGGTTGTAACTCTCATCCCCCGGGTGTTTGCTTTTCTCCATTGATTTCACACCCTAGCCCTAGGGCATCTAGTGGCCGTGTGTGTGTCAAGCCTTCCGTAGGGATCTTATTTTCTTGTTTGACCAGCCAACTTCAGATTTGTTTTTTTTGCACTTGTTCAGTGATTATTAAAGTGTTTTTGGTTGTGTTTCCGAGCAGTTTGTGCTTCTTCCTTGCTTGAATTCCTGTTTGTCTTGCCGAGCTTAGATCACATCGCTCATCTGGAACTTGATTTTTCCTTTGATTTGGAGATCTTTTTTGGATGTTTTGGGAACTTTGTGTGCTTTCATTAAGTGATTTGCTTGGTGTTCCTATTCCTCAAAATTCATTTGGGTGATTTGTGCCATTGAAAGAAAATCAAACTAGTAGCTTTGCTTTCGAGAATTGAAAAGGAAAAGAACATTTCATTGATTCGCATTTTCAAAATAAAAGTTTCCTTTCCTTGCTTTAGCTGCATTAGGTTGTTTGATTGCTCGTGTTCGTTTTGTTTGATCAAAAATTTCTCTACCTTCTCATAGCTAGAATTCATCGAACAAAATGATATTCTTTGGCATGTAGTTTTGCATCTAGGTAATTGTGAGAGAACACACGATAGGACCTGAAATCGAAACTTAATTTCAAGATCAACCATAAAATGAACTGAATTAATCTAAAAACGCATTGGAACTAAACGCAAATATCTAGAGGTCTAGGTTAGAGACGTGTTCTGGCGTCTTTAAACATAGTCACTATTGTTTCACATTATGGTTGGGTGATTCCTCCTTCTGTGACTCGATAGTGGTCTAACACGGACTGTGCTCCCACGTACCGTCGCGTATATAGGGAGACCCCACTAGGCTTTTATCCTTTATCCATAGGAAGCCGAGTCTGCCGCCTTGTGAACCGTAACGCACTGAACACAACATTCGGGAAGATTGACTATAGTACGAAAAGTCCTTGGCTCTCATACGATTGCTAAGGTGTATAAGCAGTTTTACGGGTCACCTGGTAAACCCTTCACCTAGAGTCTCCAGAGCAGTCACTTTTGATCCTTTTCGGACTCCCTAAATGAAAAGGTGCCTGTGAGCGTCTTGTCACTTCGTGCTCATTAAACATTCGAAGGAGACTGGAGTCATCTTTTCGTCCTTTTCTTGACTCTTGAAACATGAAAAGGTCAAGTTTGGTTCTTGTGTCTTAAAATTTATTCGACCACGATAACATCACCTGGTTAGATCTTATGTGCGTTAGTTTTGAGTAGGGTCTTTATCGTTAGTTTGCTTTAGGTTTTCTAAGGGGTCTTGTCATCCTGGCTGACCCGTCAACTCCCGGTCCGAGTGATCAAGGTTCTCCATCTTCTGTTGCTCCAGAGGTACCAGTTGTAAGCGATACTCTTCCCATTGTTCCGAGTATCCAGCCTATCAACGTACGTGGCCCGGGCGACGAAGATTACATAGAAGATTGGAATCCTATCTGGGAGCCTGACAGCGATTATACCCCTCGTACTCCTCTCAGTATGTCGTCTCCGATGTCCACTTCCCCCATGGATGAGACATCTTCCAACACAGGTGAAACACCCGTGGTGACAGACATTGAAAATCCGATCCCAGCTACCTCTCCACTCCCTCCACGATATCAGTCAGTGAGGGATAGGATAGCTGCTAGAACTACTTCTACGACTATATGGGATCCTAGTCTTATTGCCACCATGGGGCCCTTTATTTCGCGACCTCTCAATACACCTCTTACTTCAGGTCTTAATACGCCCGTTACCTCAGTTCCTACCAATCCAACCGTTTATGTAGCGCACTCGACTCCGGTCGTCAGTGCTGTCACAGCATCCTCATCTACGAACCCTGGGGCTGGTCCCTCTTACGGTCAGGGCCAGCCAGGGGTTTCGTCTGGAGTCATTGATCCTGCACAAAATGCTCAGCCCTCTTCTGGTGGCGTTCCAGGAGCAGGGCCATATGATGCCCATGGGCAGCCCATTGTGGACCCAGATTACCAAGGTCCACTCTTTTATTATGATGCTGACGGTCAGTACCTCGAGAACGTTTCATCCCTGCCTCGTCAACCTTTCGTTGAGAACTCGACACCGTTGGACGTTACGTATGATCCCGTTACTCATACCTTCCGAGGGCGCCGGAATCCTCCCGGATAGCCCCAAGGACCACCCAATCAAGGCCAGCCGCCTTATGTGCAAACCCCTCAAGGGCAACCACTTTATGGCCCGCCTTACCCAGGACAATCTGGGGGCCCGCAGGGACAACCCTACCCGGGACAACCCTCGGCCATTGGGGGTCCGTCGTTTTCATATCAGAGTCAACCTACTGGATATCCAGGGCAACCTGGTACCCAGCAAGGTTACCCAACTGGACAACCAGGACAGCCTTACAACCAGCAAGGCCAACCAGGTTTCCAGCAGGGGTACCCACCTGGACAAACTGGGCAAGTTTATACTTCTCAAAATCAACCAGCAGTCCAGCAGGGATATCCTCTTGGGCAGGGGGGGCAACCCTACTTACAGCAGGGCCAACCTACTACCTAGTCTGGTCATCTTTCTGGGCAGGGTGGGCAACCCTACGTTCAACAGGGTCAACCCACTGCTCAATCCATGCATCCTTCTGGGCAAGGGGGGCAGCCTGCTATACAGCAAGGCCAACCCTCTGCTCAGTCTGTGCACCCTGGGGGGCAGACGGGCCAACCTTCTATGCAGCAAGGTCAACCCACTGTCTGCCCTAATCATCCATCTGGACACGCTGGCCAACCTCAGGGTCAACCAATTGTTCAGCCGGCTCAGTCATCTGTTCCGCAAGGACAACCCTTGGTGGTCCACGGACAACTTGGCACTCAGCAAGTTCATCCTGCTGGCCAGCCAGGTCCATCTCAAATCCAACCAAGTCAACCTTCAGGCCAGATGATCTAAGCCCATCCGGTTCAAGGACATTACGCTGGATCTCAAACTCAAACAGGTTATCAAATGCAAGGTGGGCCACAGCCTCAACCTTCTTACCAGATGCAGCCTCCCTATCAGGCTCAGTATGGGACCTAGCAGTCATATGGCTACCAGTAACCTCAGGGGCAAACTCATTTTGCTCCTTACCAAAATTATCAACAGCCACAGGTCGCTCCTTACCAAAATTATCAGTATGCTGCACCTGTAGGGCAAGTTGCTAATACATGGGGAGCTGGGGGGCAGACACAGGGACAACTGTCCGCATATGGCCAGAATCCGTATGGACAGAACTCCTATGGGAAAGGACCCTATGCACTAGGCCCTTTTGGGCCGGGTCCATCTGGACAGAGCCCATGGGGGCAACCAACTCCTGGTTGGAACCCTAATGTTGCCTCGAATCCGCAGCCACAAATGTCCTTTAACCCTCAGTTACCATTCTTAGCGACATTGGAACTGCCTGATGTGTCCAAGTTAACAAATGATCCTATTTTGCATAATCCATATTGGCCACCAGTTCCAACCAAAATACCAGGTGATTGTCCAAAGTTTGATGGCAAAGCTGGTGAAGACCCTCAGGCCCATGTAATGACCTATCACCTTTGGTGTTCATCGAACTCATGGCTTGATGATTCTATCCGGCTTCGCCTCTTTCAGAGAACTCTCACTGGTTCAGCTGCTAAGTGGTACATCGAACTGAATCGCGGCATGTTTCAAGATTTCAACTCGTTGGCTATGGCCTTTTTGACTCATTTTCAGTTGCCCATTCGGTACAAGACTGGGACACACCTCCTCACGTCTCTCAAACAGGATATGGCTACGCACATCTCTGATCATATACATGAATGGAGAAGGCGTCGTCGCTTGATCAAATTTTGGATTCCTGATCAACTCCTGACCGATTGGTTCATGACTTCCTTTGTCCCTAAGATTGCAAAAGACATCGCAATGGGAGCGTGTGTAACTGAAGAGCAAGCAATCGCGCGAGCTCAGTACCTCAACTTAGTGTACTCTCAGTCGGGTACTTTGTATGAGTATTTGCCAGATGCCCCGAGGCCTGGACAACCCAAAGCTCCACCAAAGCCTTCTGTTGATGGAGTCATTGGTTCTGTCAATTTGTCATCAAAGAAATCGGCCACGAACCCTGGGAAACAGAAACAGAACGCCTCTAACGAAAATGCTTCTCAGGGCCAATCAATTTCTGGAAGTACCTCCGAGGTAAACGTCGTTCAGTCCACCACGGCGGACAAATCCTCGAAAGGGAAAAAGAAAGGGAAAGCTAAAGATAAATCTGGACAGCCCAAGCAGGATCCCCCTAAGCCTCCCTCCGAGGAAGGAGCTAAACGAAAACCTAAGTATCCTTGTCTCATCTACGATGAGGATCACTATACCAAGGATTTCCCAAGGCGGTCTGAGGTTAGTCAACTTTTGAAAGGTGCTTCGGGGCCTCCTGCTGTGCTAAAAGAGCCTTTCCCTTCCCAGCAGACCCAAATGGTGGCAGATCCCTCTCAATCCTCTTCCTTGTCTGGTTCTGAAGTGTTCATGGCTGGAACGATTCCCATCCATGTTTCAACTCGAGCGAAAGACTATCCATCTCAAGCCGGGAAAGAGCCGAAGGTTCCCTCCAGCGCTCCTCTGTCCAGTTCTGGTCCCCTTCACATCGAACGGCCCAGCACTGAGACGATTCCCCGACCCCCTCCCAAAGGTGTACTCGGGAAGTCATCTTATAACCCCAATGCTCATGCTGCCCAGCACTATAGCATTGTCGAGGACTTAGCTCAGGTTCCGTCTACTATGTCAACGTTAGAAGTCCTCCAGAGCTTCCCCTCCCAGAGGAAGTCCTTGCTATCAGCCATTGGTGGCATCGACCCGACAGATTCAGATTTAATTTCTTTTGATCTCGAGGGTTTTACACAGAGACTGCCTCACCAAGTGGCTTTCCTTATACAGGTCCTCATCAATGGCAAAACGATTCATCGTACAGTCATAGATGAGGGTGCCTCGACCTGCATCATGTCTGTTGCTTGCTGGAAGGCTATTGGTTCTCCTGCTCTGAGCCAGTCTCCTACGACCCTGGAAGCTTTCGATGGAAGAGAGTCTCGTCCGTATGGTATCCTCCCACGACTGCCTATCTCTTTAGAAGGGAAAACCGTAGAGGTAGAGGTTGAAGTTGTTGACGCTAATCTCACTTACAACCTCCTCCTTGGACGAAGCTGGACATATGCCATGCAAGCCGTGGCTTCCTCCTTGTTCCGTGTCGTTCGCTTCCCTCATCAAGCAAGAATCGTCACGGTGGACCAGCTGTCCTTTTTTGCTTCTTCTTCTGAAGGAAATGTGTCGTTCGTGGAGCATACCTCCAAGTCATTAGTGAGTGTGGGTGCCGGACTGTTCAAAGATCCCTCCTTAATGGGAGTCTTTCCCCTACCACCTCCGAATCTCGCCCCTGTTAACATGATTTCAGTGCGTTATGATCCATGGGTTCTTCCTCCCTTGAATGAGGAAGACTCTTGGGGTGATATGATGTCGTTGAGTCCTGCCGAGCTCAACTACATCGAGATTGTTGCTGCATCGGCTCCCCCTCCTGAACCTGCTTTTTTAAGCAGTGTTCCTGATTCATATGATCATTTCCCTTGGCTAGGTGATGAGGCCACTTCGGATCCCTTGAAGGAAACATTTCCCTCTGATGAGGCCATCATAGAGACTATGTCTCTCGAAGAGCTCCCTTGGTTAGATCACCACCATCGCTCTTCGTTTCTCCCTCCACATTCGGAAGTGGTTGCATGTCTCGAGCGGTTTGCTTCATGTGTCCCATCTCCACCCCTCCAAACACCTGTCCAGCTATACCAAGTGTCTTCGGAGGGAAATATGGGTATTATCACGCAAACCCAGCCTATCGACATCTATGTCAAATCAGGGCTTGTCGAGAATATTTTCATTGGAGTCACGTGCACTCCTGAGGAAGTTCAACTTTATACTGCCTTATTTCGTGAATTCTGTGATGTCTTCGCATGGTCTTACGAGGAAATGCCCGGCATTGACCCTAGTATTGTGGTGCACGAAATAGCAACTTATCCAGATACTAAGCCTGTTCGTCAGCGCTTACGTCCAGTGCACCCTCGAAAGGCTGCAGCCATCAAGGCCGAAGTCGCAAAGCTTCTTCGAGCTGGTTTCATCTATGCCATCCCCCTCACGGAGTGGGTGTCCAATATAGTCCCTGTGAATAAAAAGCAGGGCACTATCCGGGTCTGTGTTGATTACCGCGACATCAATCGTGCCTATCCAAAATATAACTTTCCTACGCCTTTCATTGATCAGCTTATTGATGACTGCGCAGGAAGTGAGATTTATTCGTTTATGGACGGCTTCTCTGGTTATAACCAGATCAACATAGCTCCTGCCGACCAGCATAAGACAGCTTTCATTTGTCCTTGGGGCACCTTCGCTTATAAGAAGCTCCCTTTCGGTCTCAAAAATGCTGGTGCCACCTTCCAGTGTGCGATGTCATATGCTTTTCACGATATTTGACACATCGTACAGCCTTACCTGGATGACCTCCCAGCTCATTCAGCTAAGCGTCAAGACCATCCATCTCATCTACGTGAAATTATTCTCCGCTGTCGACACTACCGTATTTGACTCAATCCGCATAAGTGTGTCTTCTGCGTAGAATCTGGCCGACTACTCGAGTTCATCGTCTCCCGGGAAGGCATCCGCCTGGATCCCCTCAAAGTCGAGGCCATTTTGAATCTTCCTCCCCCTGCCTCTTTGCAGCAATTGCAGAGCTTGCAGGGTAAAGCTAATTTTCTCAAACGATTCATTCCGAATTATGCCGAGGTGGCTAAGGGTTTCACACGGTTATTAAAGCGAGACACACCCTTTCGTTGGGATGCTATCGCCCAGGAATCTTTCGAGCGCCTTAAAGACCTTCTTGTCTCAGCTCCGCTCTTAAGACCTCCGAACTATCACCGTGATTACACTCTCTATTTAGCTGCCGCTGACACCACCATCGGCATGGTTCTAGTGCAAGATGATGATGCCGGCACCGAGCACGTTATCTATTATCTTAGTCGCAACCTTCTGGATACGGAAACTCGCTATGCACATGTCGAGAAGTTGGCATTGGCAGTTGTCTACGCCGTCCAACGATTCCGACATTATATCCTGTTGCGCACAACGACCGTAATCTCTGACTGCAACCCCATGACCTACATTTTGTCGCGTCAACTACTGGGAGACAAATACTCGAAGTGGATTGTAATCCTCCAAGAGTTCGACTTGGAATTCACTACGGCCAAGTCTAAGAAATCTCTGGTCTTTACTGAACTGCTCTGTTCCTTACCATCTCACTCTGCACCATCTCGTTCGGAGGAGCATATCTCGGATGAAACACTATTTCTCATCAGCACCCTCGACCCGTGGTACGGGGATATTATTGTATATTTACAGACGTCTTCCTTCCGTCCAAATGTATCGAAAGATACTCGACGGCGAATTCGTCACCAAGCTCAACCCTATCGCATTTTGGGCGATACCCTGTACCGCCTCGGTGTTGATTCTGTTCTCCGCCGATGTTTGACTCTCGAGGAAGCTGAGCGGGTGTTAAATGACTGCCACTCTGGTGCTTGTGGTGGTCACATGTCCGGATATGCTACCGCCCAGAAAATTCTCCGTGCTGGTTACTTTTGGCCTTCTATTTTCAAAGATTGCATTCTTTTCGTTCGCGCATGCCATGAATGCCAAGTATACCACCGGAAAATGCGTGCTCCCCCTGCACCACTGCACCCTGTTGTCACCGTAGGTCCATTTTCCAAATGGGGCATCGATTATACGTCCTGTAACCCTTGTTCGGCCGGGGGGCATGGGTACATCATCGTTGCCGTGGATTATTTCACCAAGTGGGCCGAAGCGATGCCTACATTGAACGAAGACGGTTACACAGCGGTGCAGTTTTTATTCAATCATGTCATTACTCGTTTCGGAGTCCCTCAGGCTATCGTCACGGATCAGGGAAAGCATTTCCGTAATCACATGATGACGGAACTAACGACCCAACTAGGCTTGCGTCAAGATAGTTCGACACCGTACTATCCACAATCTAACGGTCAAGTTGAGGCCATGAAAAAAGTTTTGATCACTATGCTTCAACGCACCGTCAATACGCACAAGTCTAATTGGCATCTGATGCTGTTCCCAGCCTTGTGGGCCTACCAGACTTCTGTGAAGGATGCCACCGGTTTCACTCCGTTTCAGTTGGTTTACGGACTGGAGGCCACCCTTCCCGTCGAGTGTGAGATTCCTTCATTGAAATTAGCTGTCGAGTTGCTTCCCAACACCACTCCGATGGAGGAACGGCTTCTTTACCTAGAACGGTTAGACGAGACTCGTCGTTTAGCTTCTCTGGCTATCGAAGTGCAAAAGAAGAGAGTCAAGGCTCACTTTGACCAGAACATTCATCCTCGTTCTTTCGTTGAGGGAGATCTAGTACTGCTCTACGATCAAGCTAAAGATAAGCTGGGGGCAGGAAAACTCGAATCCATGTGGTTAGGTCCCTATATCGTGAAAAGAGTTTTACAAAAGGGCGCATATGAGTTGATTGATTACGAAGGAAATCCTCTTGACAAGCCCCGCAACGGGCTTTATTTGAAGAAATATTATGCATGACTTCGTGCACTCAGTTTGTACATACGCGTGTTTAGTGTGTTTTGCGTGCATGATTTCATGTTTTGCTTTGGTGTGAAGACGTGTTTGCCTCTTATTGTGTTTTCGCGTTCTTGTGCAGATGTCTAGTACACCTTATGTTGGTTTCGCTGATGGCGCCTGCCGTAGTACTTGAAATTTGTCCTCTGCGGCGTGGGAAATCTATGATCCTCACAGAGAGTTGCTAGATCTTCAAGGAGTCTGCCTCGGTCATACCACTAATAATGTTGCCGAATACAGTGCCATAATTGAGCTACTAGCCGAAGCAGTTGATCTCGGCATTCGAGCAATGATGGTAAACCTGGACTCCCAGCTTGTCGTTCATCAACTCAACGGGCGATATTCCGTCAAAGACCAACGTATCCTAAGGTTGTATCTACGTGTCAGATTGTTAGAAAGGAATTTTGACTATATCACATATCAACATATCCCGAGACGATTAAACACGTTGACTGATGCATTGGCAAATCATGTGTTAGACAGACATTTGCGAAATAGATAACATCATACAAGAAGACATAGAAAGCATAATAGAGTAAAGCATATGTAAATAAGATATTTTCCAAGCATAGTTTGCATGCGTGCTGTGTATGCTTTTAAGCTTGCATTAAAAACATTAAAATACATGGGTCGTGTGTTGTGCAATTCATACATAAGATTACATTTGTACTGAACATTTGCATAACATAAACAAAACATCATCATATGTAACAAGATCCATCCAAAAATCGGTATGTATATATATATATATATATATATCGTGTGGCGCACTAAGGCGCTCAAAAATAAGTGTATATGTCAAAAATGGAATCACTGTCTAAGTACATCCGAGACATATGTCTCTCGAAACATCAGTGGAAATAAACCTAGGCGACTACTGTGCTGGGTTATGCTCTCCGTAGCATACAGCTGCTCGTGCCACCTGCCTCAAAAGGCGGTGCATCCTGGGTGCCACCCCCACTGTGTGGATCTGATGCTCTATAGGGACCTCCTCGACCCCCTGGTAATCCGGCACCCCCTCCAGTAAACCCTCAAGGTTGTGAGCCACCGTCTCCGACGTATCCACTCCTGGAGGAACTAGGGCCAGGGCTCCAGCTCCTTGCCCCTCTCTCCGAGCCTCTGGGGCGAGGTCGATGGGTCTAACAGGTCCCACATCTGCACAACGTGACGTTCATCAAGACATGTACATGAAAAATCAAAAACATTAAAAAATTAAAAAGAGATCAAGTGTCATACCTCCATCATCCCAATGCTCTCCCGCAGGCAGTGGCATGTCAGGATCGTTGCGGAAGTCCATATCAACGTATGGCCAGTCCTCTACGAAAATGACTTGCTGGTCCAACCACTCTCGAAAGTACACTCCCCAAGCCACTGGGCGGCCACCACCCCCGCGCGGCATGATACAGGCCCATCGAGTGGCCCTCGTCTCCCGGGGACCTCTAGGTGGATCCACGGCCATGGTCTGTAGCCGCATGGCTGGCACCCGCTCCAGAATGAGTGGGAGTAAGAGCGACCCGTAGCCAAACTGTTTCGTCTCCCCGCGACGACAGTTGCTAAGTTGCCTCTTCATGCTGTTTGTCACCGCCGTTGCCCAGTTGAACACAGTAGGTTGTAAGCACTCGAGAGCAAGCAATAGATGGGTCTTCGAGGCCTCATGGTTGGCCAAACTCCCCGTTGCCCGGGTTACCATAAAGAGTATGGTCGAAGGACCATATCAGTCACCGTGGGAATTGCCACCTTTCCACTTCGCGATTTTACCGCCTCTGGACACACTCGAGCCATGAGCTGGTCAAGTTTCTCGCTGCTCGGCCGTTGCCCCTCTATGATAGGCATCACGCCCCGGCGTGACAATCCAGTCAAAAAATAAATGTCCATATGGTCAAACTCAATGTCACGGCCTCAGATGATAAATTTGCCATCTATTGGGTTCCATGCCCTGATCAGGAACTCAAGCAGGTCAGGCTGAGCTCTCAGACGTGGAGTGAGAAAGAATTTCATGAATCTGCACACCCGCATGGCATTTCGGCAATCCGCACTTGCAAAAGTAGCTATATCCTCGACATCATGGGCCCTCTCTTGCCACTGAAAGGCCATTGCGTCCTGCATGAGCATTAAAAAATATTAGAGTGCTGACTAATGAGTTTTTTACGTTCAAATCTTAAAAAACAAAATTTTACAGCATCAGCCCGTTGTTTTTTCTCCAGGTCAGCACGGAAGAACACTGGTTTTCCGCGCTGACCGGGAAGGTGGTACGTGTAATTTTAATTCAATCAGCGCGGACCCGCGCGGGAAATCCGCACTGACCGAGAGCGCACCAACGCTCAAAGAATTCGGCCAAACGGCCAATTCCCATCGTTAAAATGCTCAAAAAAGGACTCAAAATAGAGCGCATGGCAAGGGGAACCTACTTGGAGCAAGCTGTTCGACGAATGGTGTCCGCACGGGTGAGAATTCGCTCCGTCAACTTCGCAGCTTCACAACGTTCTCAAAGGCTCAATATGGTAACAATGGTAAAAATGACTATTTACCCTTCTATTTATAGTAAAATGGCTTAATTAACTATAGATTTTACGAATGTGGGTTTCTGTCATGATTTTACCATGGATTTAGCCTTTATGCATGTTTTACTATGTTTTTAGATATGTCGAACGGATTTATGCGGGTATATTTTTTACTGTGCAGGTACTCAGAAACGGTGAAATCATAATGGTCCTAAATACACTTGGTCCCGAAAAAATGTCGTCTTTGAACTCTTTTCCGACATGAAACAAGAAAAGATGGCCGAGCTTCCTTTCAGCTCGTTAAAGGGAACGAGAGGCGTTCATTTTAAGCTCTTTTTCCGACCGTGTAACTTAAAAAGATTGCCGGGTGTTTGTCGTTTCGCACTCGTTATTGGCTCTAAAACGACGTGTTTTCGACTGCTTTTTTACTTTTTCGGGTCAAAGGCACTATTTACGAAAAGTACTCCTCGATCGTAATGGTCGGGCGGTTCTTTCAATTATTGTTTTATACTTTTTCGGGCTCGAGAGACACAACTTTACGAAAAAGGACCCCCCTGGAGTTTCCTTTTCCGCTGTCTTTTCAGACTCTCTAAACAAGAAAAGACGCCGATTTTTTCCTTTGTCAGGCTCGTTCAACACTTGATGACATCGGGCATCATCGAAATGACACTCTTCAAGCATATGCTATCCCTGTCAAGCTTGTCATCCAAAAATAACCAGGGTACCTGCCAGAAACGGTGGGGAAAATGAAACTGCAATTGTCGCGTCGGCAGTATGTCGCTCTTGAACATGGCACTGGTCTGCATTCGTGTCAGGTGGGGATTTATCATTTTGTTTCACAATTGACCTCCGTGGGTACGGGTTATCCTGTTTGACCTCTCATTTGCTCATTGCCGTCATTATCATACCCTCTGCTCATTTGATGTCAAATACTGCCAAATCCACTGTCGTGCCGCCGATATGTTCAAGAGAAGTTGACCTCTGCAATAATACAACCTCATCTGCTATCTCACACAAATCATTTTACCTCTGTCTCGTGTCGATGATGTGGGAAACATTATGGCCCACCTTCGATCAAGGTCACTTCCTGTCGACTTCAGCTCATTATCCGGGAAGGTGACTTAGAGACTCCCTCTAGGTGCCTTAGAGCCTGCATGCCTCAATGGCAGGTTCGTCGTGTTTGACGCGAGGTTTTCATCATTGGCCTCCGATCGAATGATTCTGCGGGTGTTCGACACCAGCTCATTGATTCACACACCGCAGATTGTACCTATAGTACCTTGAGGGCCATTGTCATTATTGGTGGTACCTCTCGCGTCTGTTAACAATTTTCATCACTGACTGGTAATCAGACGATGTTCATGCATGTTCGACTTCAGCTCATGTATTCACATGCTTGGACTTGTACTTTGTTTGGGTCAGGACGGAGCGCAAGACCCTGGATCTCTGTCTGTTATGGTCTAGGTTGCGATGTGGTGGATGATCATTACATGACTCATTGATGGATGGCTGCGCCCATACCTGAGTCCTCATGGATGGCTGCGACCATACCTTATCATTATTCTGGTCTCTTTAGCTGGGTGGCTGCGTCCATTCCACAGACCTTTTCGCATGTCTTTCGGATGGCTGCGCCCATGCCTAGACTGCATGTACTTGATTATCAGAGATATTCGGTCCTTCCTGGTGGTGTTCCAGTTCGGCAAGTTTTGTAAAGCATGTCACCCCTCCCACTCTCTCGGTCTTCATGCTTTAGGGGGCATCTGTTACATAGTAATTTGTCACTGTCTCCCTGTCAGTCACCATACTGTGTCAGGAGTTCACAATAATCAAGTTCATGCCTTCTGAACTGGCCAAAAACCCACTTTTCCAAAGTTTTCCTCACCAGCGCGTCTGTTTCCAAAATATCCGCGATGACTGGCGCTCCATAACAGACCGTGCGCGCTGCCAGCGCGGAAGCACACGACTTTCCCGCGCTGATCGAATTTCATGACCAGCGCAGCCTATGTTTGTATTTACCCGCGCTGACATGGCCCTTTCCATTATGTCATTGCGATGTCAGCGCGCCAGACCAGTTATGCACCCGCGTTGATCCAGTTTTGGCAAATTTTTTCCAACAGCCAGCCTTCCAGATAACTCCAGACTTGGTTGTTGGCTTTGTGAGTATCGCCTCCCTTCTATGGCATGTCTGTTCGACCCTTTGCAACTACTTCCCTTGAAGATAAGCTCATCCTTCCACCCTTTTAGGAGGCTCCTTCTCCTATATAAACTTCCACCATTACCATGAGCAGCTAGTTTGGAATAGCTTGGATTGTGTGGAGCTTATAGTGCTTAGATTGCTGCTACTATAGGTAGTTGGTGTGATAAGTGTGGAAGTGCTTGATAGCTTAGGGAAGGTTGTTTTGTGTTGCTTGTGTGAGAGAGAGAGTTTCTTGTCTTGGGAGAATCATTTCCAAAGGTGAATGCTTGAGACACTTGCTGACTGGCCCCTCCTGAGAAGGATACCGACGTCAGAACATTTGGTTGTACTCTTCTCTGCTTGATTAATAATAGATGACTACTATTATTGTTCCATTCTCATTTGTCTATGCAATGGTTAAATGTGAATTACATCCTTTCTGACTGATGTATAGTTGCTTTTATTAGATTTCACGCTTGTGTTTGTTTCCTCTTCGTGTGTGCAGGTATCTATTCGCGGAGATCGCGGAAGATTGTGACCAGCCGGAGCGAAGGAGTGAGGGTGGCATCTCTTCATCAAACAACAGCGCTGGAATCCAAGTAGGTGTTCTTTACCTCTTGTTTAATTGCAATTAGGAACTTGCATAGTAGCATTGACTGATTGTTGCTAGACCCACTCTGGGCTAGTAGGGATCGCCTCTATCCGTAGAGGGGATTTGCCTCTCCAACAGGGAGATAGTGGGTTTTAATCTTGGGAAATCATGTTATTTCTTTATAATCAATTTATCCCTTTACTGCATGTATTCATAATATTTATCACTTTGTTTTTATCGAGAGCGTGACATGTGATAATTAAATCGCATCGCGATTCTTCAAAGCAGTGCATTGGATGCTTCCTTATGAATCGGAGATATGTTATTGCGATAGCCTTATTGCATCGCAAGATTTCAATGGAGTTTTTTGGATGCTTCACTATGAATCAGCGATATGTGATTGTGATAGCCTTATCGCATCGCAAAGTTTCAATGCCGCTTTAAGTCATTCCGTGGGATTAATGTTGTGCGAGATGCGATAGTTTTATTACATCGTGTGTATAAATGGCTTACCTTGATAAAACTTTACGATGAGGGTTTTGTTATGACTTTGATCGCATTGCAAGCTCTCCAAATGGATGTTCACAGGTTCTAAAGAAATGTGATTTGCGATGAGTGGTCCTAAATACTCTAAAAGCAATTTTAATATGACTTTTATGGAAAATTTATTATACTCAAAAGTTTATTGCTTTTATTTATATTCTAAAGGGGACCCATTTCTTATTTAGCATTTTAAGACTAAGAGTTTAAAAATTGAAATGGGGGGGGTGGTGGTTTGTTGTATAGCACAACAGGAAGAGTACATTCGAACTCCTAAATTATCTATAGGTTGTTTAGGATTGTCCACTAATGGAATAGTAGACTCAGAAGGTGCGTGGGAGTAACCCAGAGAATAATCCATTTGGTCAACTTTTACGATCCTCCCTTCATGAGGAAAACAAAGCATCCAAAATAATGATGATACTATGGCATCCATTACATAAATTCGATTCCTTCCTAAAAGGAGGTTGTAATCCAGATTCGCATCGAATATTTCTACCTCAATATTTATGCGCTTTCCCCCAACATAGATGGGAAAGGCTAGAATAATCCCGTGTGACCTATGAGAATGTCAATCAAATGCTGT
Source organism: Pinus tabuliformis (assembly GCA_031772625.1). Taxonomy (NCBI): domain Eukaryota; kingdom Viridiplantae; phylum Streptophyta; class Pinopsida; order Pinales; family Pinaceae; genus Pinus; species Pinus tabuliformis. The sequence goes on from CM062816.1 coordinate 2,000,343,863, forward strand.
AAATAGAGTAGGGGAAGGAATAGCTTGAGGTGATCCAATGGCCTTCCAACATGAAATGGACATCACACATGTGGAAGATCTCTCATCTATAACAGTTTGAAATATGTTGGTATTTTTATATGTGGACTTTTTCTAGAAATCCATATGATGTGGGAGTCACTTTTTGATGTTTGACATATGAAAATCAAGCACATGAGAATTTTTTGGATATACTGCTCCGATCGCTGATAGTAATGCACTCCTCTGAGCAGGGCACGACTGGAGTACCTCTAACAATGACATAGCACAAGCACTCTGAACCAGATCTTCTACAATGGAGTAGTTCTAGGTTTCCTAAGCATTAGGTTTAATGGTTGACCACTTCGCAGAGCCTTCTGACATCCGGGGTATAGAATCAACATAGGGACTCTCATTATGGAGTGACTCTGAAGCATCAGAAGAAGACTTAGCCTTAGATGATTCCGATTCACCGTAATCACGCAATCGCATAGTGACATTGACATGTGAACTCAACATGTAGACATTTTATGAATGATCACCTTCCTGATTGCCCCGTGTGGGGGTACTAGTATTAGAGTTTGCACCAACAAGTAATTGCTGCCCTTGGGGAAAAGGGTTAGTGACGACAGCTTGGGAGCTAGAGGACGCATGCTGCACTAATAAGCATTGAGCATCTTAGATCTTAGGGTAGAGATGAGTCAAATGATCTCCATTGCATAATTTGCATGGAAATTTTACATTTTTCTTGGACTCTTCCTACCCCCTCCGACATCATTGTCGGGTTTGTTTGCATTTCCCTTTCCATCCTAGCTCTTTTTCCTTCATTGTCCTTTCTTCTTCCCATTGAATTGTTGGTTTCCTTTGGGGTTAGAAGTTTGGAAGATGTTTATAGATGTCTGTTGGGAAGGTGTAGATATAGATGATGATTCCTGCAAAGAAGAAGCAATTTGTATAGACAACTGCTGCAATTGATTCAGTAGGTTAGCCATGTTGGCATCAATCGATCCGACTAACCCATTAGCATGGGGACCTGGGTTTGGTTTGGATATATCCACCTTATATCTAGGAGCATCAGGTAGAATTTTTTGAAGAACCCCAGACTGATAATATATCAGTTCCAATTGTTGGGCCCTAAAAACAACCTACTCTTCAGTGAAAACATTGGAGAGAGACACGTTCTTAGAGATCTCAGGCTATAACAATTTAAGAAACCATTAAAGAAGGAATTCTTGTGGAATATCAGCTTTAATGAGCCTCTTCCTTCTCCTCCATTCCTGGATATGATGTGAAAAGTGAGTTGCTTGATCCTGTTGGAAATTAGCCAGAAGCTCAGTTCCAACATCATATTGGACAAGTAATTGAAATGGTTCAGAAAGATAGTAGCCAAATCGCTGAAAGAAGTGAAGGTGCCTTCGTAAGTTCTATGTACCACTTACCCGCATTCCCAGTTAGGGTACATTGAAATAATCCCAACTTGATTGAGTCATCTATCAGGGAGTTTGATGAACACCATAAGTGGAAAGTGGTTATGTGGTCACCTAGATCTTCACCAGTTTTCCCTTCAAATTTAGGTCTATCTAGGGAAGTTCAGTTGGGATCAGAGGCTCAGATCATTAGTCAATTTAGAAAGATTTGGCAAGTTTGATGTTGCCATAAAAGGTAGTCATGAAGGACTTGTTGGTATCCTAAATTTCCCTATTTTCTACCCCATTTCCATCAATATCAACCTTTATTTTACCTTAATACAAGACCCTTCTTCCCTGCACTAGTATAAGATGGTTACCCTATTCCTCCACATGCTCACAGTTTATATTAAGATTTTCTACAACACCTTATTAATATTGTTATATAGATTTCATGTTATTTACATATTCTTGCAACTCATATTGATTTCCTAGAAGTAATCATGGAATGTAGTGTTAATAATATATGAGTTGACTAGTGCAAGAAGATTCTTGCACCGCCACTATCCAAGATTCCGAGAGCTATCTTCCATGAGGACAGATCTTGATCTTTGACTCTGAGTTTAACTGCTGATAATCTGAAGTAGGTGGCGTGCATCCGGGGATTTTTCTCCAAAGATAGATCATGGCCCAACGAAGCTCGTGTTGTTATAACCATTGGCCAAGTTTGTAATTCAGTTTCTAAGTTTGTCCATCCAAGACCTGAATGACAATTATCTGTAATTAGTGTAAACGGCTTAGAGCCGAAGGATATATATGATGTAAATCTTAGATAGGAAAGCTATCAAACCATCAATTATTATTTTGGTTTATGTAATTTTGTTATCACCTCGTTCTAGGGTTGGACTACTTTGTAATGTAATTTTCTGAATCAAGTAAATACAAGAGGATCATTAGGGTTTTCACACACAATGTGTAATTTCATCTTTAATGTGTTATTTGAAGTGCTGATCACTTTCATTCCTTAGAAGGGGAATGAGCTGGTTGGCCAGGGCCTGACCAGCCCAACTTGTTGAACCTTCTCGCTTTCGTGATTTGGGAAGATAGTGTGTTTATTTCGTAGCCACTGTGTGATGAGATAGTTTAATCATTAATCTTTGAGTTCTTAATTAAATTATCTTCTGTAGCCTATGTGTGGAACGGATCTGTAGATTTTAGAGTATTTATGTTCACTTTTGTTTATAAGATATCTTTTACTCATTTACTTTATTCTTACTTTCTTTTTTAATTCATTTTCGAAGCAGATTGTGCGAGGAACTCTTTCCTTCACAAGTGCGTGTTGTTTCTTGCACCGTGCTCAGTCATTCTTTGCAGCAAACATTAAATCACTCACCTGCATTTTATTTCCCATTATTTCTCAAGTGAATGAATCAATAAATCAAGTAACTGTTTCTGGTATTAAAAGTTCATCTCTAAAAATATTTAGAAGTATTTATATTAACTACCAAATTATATTTTCAAAGAATATCATTATTGTGGGTGAAATACCAAAATTGGTTGACACATGCAAAGTACTTAGGCTATTGATTGATTCTTTTGTAAGTGTTTTATCTCATGAAGTTTATTTCCCTTACGAAGTTTAATGAGTTGAAAAATTTTCTTTCTCGCAGCTAGTTAATTCAGAATTTCATTACAGTTGAAATTCCTTTTCAGCATATCTTTTCAGCTTTCGAAAGTAAAACAAAAATTGAGTAAACGGAACCCTACTTCGGGGCAAGAGAAAGTCTCTTGACACTATAATAGAGGGCTCCAAACCCTGAGGCTTATATCACCTTCTCTCAAACATAAGTCTTCAGTAAGGAAGATTGAATATACTCTTACATAGAAATATTGTACCTGCACTAGTGCAAGCAAGATTGCAACTGTGCAAGGTTAGGTTGTTTGTGTAGGAGAAAGATCAAAATAAAGGCATAAATCTGCAAGGGCCCACTTGTCAGATTGCTTATCATCCATCTGAAGATTGAAATAGCGTTTCATTCAGCATTTAAGATTGTTTCTATTGTGTGGAATTTCTTTACTTGATTTACTTGCAAATTGTCTTTTACATTCCAGCACTAGATTTTCCTTTGTGTAAATTGCCTTTCCAATTGTTTTCTATCTGATTCTGCAAAACATTCCCTTCCATAAGTAGGATTAGAAATAGGAACATTTCATACCATTTTTGGCATTGCCTGTGCTTTGTCTCTAAGTTTACAAAACCCTCATGTTAACAATTAAGTGTTGAGGAGTTTTCTTAAGCGCAATTCTTGCACCCAACATTTTGGCATCGTTGCCTGGGAGGCGATTTGAATTGGTAAGAATTTTCCTTTTTTTGCAATAGGGGTAATTTTTCTATCATTTTTTTTGCAATGTGCTTCTATTTTTTGAAGGAGTTCATAGGTTCTGATTTATTTCTAAAACTTGCAGCTTTTACCTTTTGAATTTCGTTTGTAATTTTTTCTGAAATCAATGCCTAAAAGAGGTAGGGGTCTGAAGCCCACTAGGGGCCAATGAAACACTGACAAATCTGAAACAAAGACTCATATTGGGCCTTCTTTTGCAGGTAGAAATTCCAAACAAACTCAGACTCATCACGTAGGAAGAATCCACGTAGGTTCTGGTAGCAGTGGTTCAGGTGTGACACAACCTATAAAGGGGAAGAAGGGAACTGTTGGAATCCATAGTCAGCCTTCTTAGCCTATTAAGAGTGGTTCTTGTGGAAGAACAACAATGGAAAATATGGAAGACCATCCAGAAGGAAGTGGTGAAAATCAGGTAAATGAGGAATAGTCTACTTTCAGATTCCCTATTGTGAATCCTAATATACAAGCACAAATCAAAAATATTTCACCATCATCTCTTCCTCATTTCTATTGTAAGGTACAAAAATTTCTAGACTCTTTCTTATTTGAGTTTGATATTTTGTGTAGAATTTATGATTACTTATATGATGCCCAGAAGTTAAAGTTGTTTCCTGCAACTCTCAAGGACGCAACACTCCTCTAGTTCATGGGACTAGGAGTAAACACTATAAATTCTTGGAAGAAAAATTAAGAAATTGTTTTTATCAAAATATCAAGAATATTGTAAAACTAGAGATATCCAGGATGAAATCTTTACTATTGTGCAAAATGATGATGAATTGCTAGAGGACTATTTGGAGAGATTCATGTATATTCTCCAAAGGTCAATTCACAAATTTGATATAGGCACTATTAGAACATTGTTATTATGTGGACTTACTAATGAATCTAGGAATAATCTAAATCTGTTAGGAAAAGGGGATATTGCTCAAAAACCTTTTGATTAGATCTGTGACTTGTGCAGGAAATTTTCGAGGAACAAATATAGATCCTATAAAGGAATTCGGAATAAAAAATAGGAAAACCAAATCTGTTGATGCTATGATTATTGGATTAGAAAACAAAATGGACAATATGAAAATTGAAATAATTAATACTATTAGTAAACAAATATACTCTTTGAAGTTTCAGCAAAAACTTGTAGAAGAGTAAGAAATATTGTCTATTTTCTGTTCAATATGTAGAAGAAATCATCCTCTAAGAGAATGTCCTCTAGATATTAAAGATACTAATAAATGTGCAATTTGTGCAGATAATCATGCCACGGAAAAATGTCCCTCCCTACCTGGGATAAAAGTTGTATTCGAAGGGGGACAACTTGAAGCTAAATCATTACATGCAATGGGAGCACAAAGAAATTGGCCTCAGGTAAGTGCAGGTATGGTTCCTGAACCCCCACCACATTTTTTTGGTTATAATGCACACTCATATTCCTATCCTAACACTGGTCACTCTCAACATTGGCAACATGGGAATCAATATCAATATGGGCAACCCTCCTAATCATGGCAACAATGATGGAGAGGGCCAAACCATTCACATAATTCCTATCATGCACTGATGCAATCATATCCTCCTACATATGCACCTTACCTAATGCCTCAACCATCATTACCTTAGTTGATTCAACCTATGACACCATTACCTTTACCTCCACCGTTTCGACCTTCTCAGCTGCCTACTCAACCTTTACCCAATCCTAATAATAAAGTTGTAGAAATGATCCATTCTATGACCTCGCTTTCTTCATCTAGATTTCAGACTAAACCAGTTGGAGTCAATGATCTCTAATTGAGATCAGGGAATGTGTTAACCTCAGAAAATCAAAAGCATCCCACGGTGATTATCGATGAGAAAGGACAGGAGGAAACTCCTGACCATCCTCAAAAACATGACACCATTCAGCTTATCCCTGTACATTCTGAGCCCTTGTCATCTTCTTCCAACTGACCTCGCTATCCAGAGAGGTTAGTTGTGGAGAAGAAAGGCCCCTTTCCCAAGTCTAGCTTGGCTTCTAAGCTTAGGAAACATTTTATAAATGTACCTTTGCTCCAAGCTATGAGAGAGATCCTGATATGTAGAAAAATCATTAAGGAACTTTGCCTCAAGAAGCCAAGAAGGAGAATATTGGAACCCCAAACCATTTAATTTGTTGGTAGAGCAGTAGAGTTAATGACGGGATGTATGAACATGGAAAAATATATTGACCCCAGAAACCCCGTCGTCTCTGTTTAGATTGTTGATGTCCTTGTCTCTAATGTACTTATAGACCTAGGGGCAGCCATTAATATTATGACCAAGAAAACCATGTACCAACTTGGATGGGTCCATATTCGTCCTACTCCCACTCTGCTTGAAATGGAAAATAGATCTAAAATCAACCCATAAGGAGTATTTGATGATGTGATCATTTCCTTAGATTCTTTGGAATATCCCACCGATTTCATTGTGCTTCAGCTAAAGAATCCTGTAGGAGGGCATCCCTTGATCTTTGGATGACCATGGCTTGCTATGGATGATGCTTATATTGGATTTCATTTTATGGTGATATGTATATTTTCCATGGAGATTCTAGAAAGAAATTCACATTATATCCACATGATAGATCTATTCAGGAGCTCTAAAACACTTTATGGTTAAACTATAGTAGTGATGAGGAGACCCAACCTATTTAATTGATACATCAGAACGCTGAGTGTTCATAGGAGGGTGATGTTATCACTCAGGTTGTTCCCTTTGACTCCCAAGGGAATACGGCCGAGGTAACCACTGACCAATCTTTGGGTCACAGGTTCTAGCCTACCTATGACCAGAGAGGGCTCTCTCTTTATGATTTAACTTTGTTTGTATAATATTTTAGGCTAGTTATGATGCTCAAGGTTTTGTTTTGGAGTTTGCTGGATGATGATTTCAGTCAAGATAGATATATGTTTGTCAGGGTGTTCTAGGCCATTGGGCATGGAGTCAGTGATGTTTTAATTGCCTGATATGTCTGTGTTGATACAACAGTGGTGCTGCAGAGCCAGATAAGTGTCTAAGAAACAATTCTTGAAATCTGTGATTGGGTGTGATGTAATCAGGGTATGAAAGGCAATTAAGGATCTTTCAGTAATCTGATATGGAGAACAGTGGGAATATTATTTAGGAGCACTGAAGAATTCCTATATAACATTCATATTTATAGAATTGATGTAAACATGAGCAATTAAGAATTCATGTTCATGATTGATTCTGAAGAAAACATTTTCATCAACAGAGATTGAGCACAAGGTCTAATCAAACATTTCCTGTACTATTCTTTTTCTCTATTGTTAGATTGGTGAAGCATGTGTATGATTCAAACAAACATAAGAAGATAAAACATAGATTGAGAAAACTTATTGTTCCATTAGACAACACAGGAATTCTGCAACAGCATGCAGAGCATCATCAAGACATCAAACATCCAAGAAACATTGAGCTTTTCCAGCCTCTTGCATTAGATTATCTGAAAATATACAATACATTTGCCTCAGAGTGAAAATCACCAACCCCTAATACGTTGCCAAGGGAGGTATATATACAAAATTTACATCAGAAAATATCTAGCTAATGAGTTAATGGCTCATTAATATTGTGCCAACTCCTGGAGCGTTGTAGCTGAGAAAATAAATGTTGTAGTAACTTCTAAGTGTATTAGCTATCCAAAATGGTCATAGAATGTTGACTTTGTGACTGTTGGAGTCGGCTGAAGATGTGCTGCCCAAAATTTGCGCATTTCCTATATTTGGCTTGTTGCCGCTATCTTTATGCTGAGTCACCCTTTTCGGCTGCCTTGTATGCTGTCCAAATTCTGCTTTTTGCTTTTGGCTGAGTGGAAGTTGACTGGGTTTGATCAATTGAGATCACTGAGGCAAAATTTGCAGCATTGCCTGCCACCAATCTTCTTTGGGCAGCTGGTGTCTTCGAATTTTCATCAAGGTTTCATCTGCCTATGTATATCTATAAAAATTTGGAGGAACCTCAAATAAGTGATTGATTTCATGTTCAATAAAAAATAGATTTTCAAGTTTGTCATAGAGGCCCTGCCCTATTGGAGGCCCTGTTTCCTCAGAAGTATTGGCAGATGCAGTGATTTGATTTTCAATAAAATTTGACATCCTGGTAGCATATTTCTCACGAGGGAGCAGTCTTCCGGTGCTGGTTAGTAGGCAGGGCAATCCCTTTTCTTGCAGTGCTCCCATTTTGAGCTTGTACTCATCCACCTCAGTCTGTATTTCATGGCATTTCCTCTCTACAGTTTGTGCAAAATTCCTGAGAGTCAGCACCTTTTTAGCTGTAAGGACAACATCTATTTTGTTAACGATGTTGAGGGTTGCCAGCTCCTCCTTAGTTTGATTGTTCAAAAAATTTATCATTCTATTGGCCTGCTCAGGCCTATTCCCCAGTACTGTTCTGGCTTTCTGGATCTCAATTTGTGCTTGGACAATCAATTCCATTTGTTCATGCACTGTCTTGATTGACTTCCATTGTCTAGTAAGGGAGAGGTCAATCCGGGCCCACAAAATTCTCTTTATTTCTGCCAGAGCATTTTCAAGTTTGAGCTCCTTTTCTAAGGCCTTTATTTTGTCTTTGAGGGCCTTAATTTCTCTAGACTGCTCTGCTACAGTCATCTTTGATTTGTCATATTTGGTCTCTAGTTCTGCCAATTTTTCCTTGGCCTGTTTGATCTTAGTAGCTTGGAGCTCCAGATCTTTAATAGCCTTTGTCAAATCATCCATGTTCAAGCTGGACTCAGGAGCTGTTGTTGTTGCTGCTGCTGCTTCTGTTGTTGCTGTAGTAGTTGCAGGGGCTACTTCTGCCTCTGTAGTGGTGGCAATGGTTGAGGTAGTTGGAGGAGGTTGGGATGTGGATTCTCCCTATTTTTCCTGCAGTGCCCCTTCTAGCTCCTTCTCCAAATCAATAACTTTTTGATTGAGCTGCATTATTAGATCAAGCTGATCTTCAGACTCTTTTTCCTTTTGCAGCTCTGCTGTTTGGGGGTGCTCAGTAGGAAGTAGTTTCAGCCTTTTCTTCAATGCAGCAATATCATCTTCCTTCTTTTTCATGAGGGCCCTCACACCCTTTGGGTCCTTAGGATCATGTCCTAGATCCACAATGATATCCTCCAGTGTTTTAATCCAGTTGTCCTTGGCCATGGAGGACATTCTCTTGAAATCCAACTGAATGTTGGTATTCTTCAGTGATTCTTTCAATTCATGGGCCATTGTGGCCCTGTCTACCAAGGTGGCATAGACCATTTCCCCCGTTTGTTTGTGCAGTTCTATCTGGTCCATGGGGTGAATGTCCTTTGCCATGACTTCCACCCTTGTTCTTACAAAATCTGCAGCTGATTGAGGCTGCAGTACCTTGGGTTTGAAGTGGCTGAGGATCATTTTCTCCTCTTGTATGTCATACACTGACGTCAGCCTCTCTTGCTTAGCTGGTGTTGCTTTGAGGAATTGCTTATACACCTCTATTCTCAACAGCTCATTTTGTGCTTTTATTTCTTTGAAGGAAGCCTTGGTGATTGAAGGCTTCTTGCTCTGCTGAGTGGAGGAGGACACCTCCATGCCAAGCTGTAATCCTTGCTCTTGTTGGAAAGAGCTTGTGGCCATTTTCTGAGTGTCTTCCCCTTCTTTCCTTGGATTGTCCAGGACTTCCTCACTTATTTCTTCTATGACTGGGGAGTCAACCCTTTGCCTCTTGGCCTCAGGTTGCTGGGAGGATCCACTAGCATGAGTGGACTCTTCTCTGTCCCTTTTCTTGCCCCTCTCCTCATGTGCAGGGGTCTGCAATATAGGCGTTGTTGGTGGTTCTATTTGTGGTGGAGGGGTTTTCTCTTGTTGTTGCCCAATTGAGGAGGCATGCTTTTCTTTTACTATCTCTTCTTCAGCACCCATTATTCCTTTGCCCTTGTCTGTGCCTGATGCTGTTGTAGATGGTGCCTGGGTGGCTGGTGCAGTTGTTTTAGTTGAAGTCCCTTCTCCAACCGGATGCGGCTGCTTGAAAACTACCTACTGCACAGAATCCAAGTCAAGAGTTTTTTCCAAATCCTTGACATTTTTTTGCATTATTTCTTCTTCAGTTAGTTTCTCAATTAATGTATCTTGCAACCATTCTTGCTGATTGGCATACTACTCAATATGTGGAAATTTACATTGTTCATAGCCTAGCAGCCTGTACTTGACCCTTCTAGCACAGATGAAGCCTTCGGGGTCATAAGGGACCCACCGGAAGCCTTTTGATAGCTTGTATTTATCTTTGAGGATTTGCTCAGCCTCTTGCCATCCCTCTTTTTTGTTCATGATGAAGGGGCCCAGGTGGTGCTTAAACTTGAGGTGGGCTTTCTTCTTAGCACTATGAAAGTGGGTGAGGTCAAAGTGAATAAGCTGCCTATAGTACTCCAAGGCAAACTGTCTCATTGGTACATATTTTGGGAGCCTATATGGACAGAGCTCACAACCATAAATTCTGATGACTGTATGATCTTGGTATAGGTACCTATCACCTATTTTATAATTTTTGGACAACTACAGAGTTTTCTGGATTTCAAATGACACTCTAGGAGGAGGGGACCTCATTAATAAGCAAGAGACTGGGTAGACAAATTGATCAATAAATTCACAGTATGAATATGGTGAATCTTGGACTTGGTGGAAAACTGATGTCCAGAAGATGACAGACCTTCTTTCTCCTCTAGAATCCAGCTTCTTGATAGGGCATTGAAAGGCCTCGGATTGATAATACATGAACAAATGGTAGATGTATGATGAATATTTGAATATGCCCTCCCTGTCCACTTTGAAAAGCTGGTCATGTATTTTGTTGGCTATGAATTTAGCAAAATTATACTTGTAGGCAGGAGGTTGACCTCGGCTGTAAGCAGCTAATAACACCAGCACTATCTCATCAACATACTCACTGGTTTTATAGCCCAACACATAAGAAATCATGTCAAGAAGAAGTTTTCCTACATCAGTAAAATGGACATACAAGAAGGGAGGTGGCCCTGTGGGCTGGCGGTCAGCTCTCATAAATGTCTGGGTGATCTTCTGAATGTCAGCAGTGGAAAGCTTGGCACTTGTATCCAGTAGATAGTTCATGGATAAGGGATACAGCAGCTGAGTTTGTTTGAAGTTGAGCATCTGGTTGATGGACTCAGCATTGATGTGGAAGAGTATGCTCCCAGATGGAGACTTGACAGCTCTGTGATTTGGATCATAATTCTCAGCACATAAGGCGGATAATTTCTGGAAAAATGTTGACAGATGGGAGAAAGTAATAAGACAGATTAGATTCCCATATCCCATATGTGTCATTGTTGTTCAAATAGTTATCCCTCAATTCCCGGAAGGTCTGCAAATGGTTCCTGTCACCCACAAAGTCTTGGATGAGGTAATCTCTGTCAGCAAGAGGCATGGCCTCAAGCTCTTTGTTAGGTGGATTCATGGGGGCAACACTGAGAGCTGTGGGTGCAGGAGCAGCCATTGTATAGCTTTTGGGTGCTGTCTTTAAAATGCAGTTTCTGAATGCAACAATGTGAGTGCAATAGCTTGCAAATCTTTCTAGAAGTCAAGTGGCAGATTGAATGCAGGTGATGCTAGATATGTTCTTCAAAGAGGAGTAGGTGGATTAAGCAGGCTTGCCTCTGTTCTGCTCTGGTGAATTCACAGGGATTGTGAATAATGAGGATGAATTGCAGAGGGAGGGCAGGACTATAAGTTGGCAAAATGCAGTTCTTCAAGTATGTACTCGGCAAAAGGGAACAATGTCGGGCAATTTGGGGACCAATTGCAAATTAAGGCCGCGAATGATTGTTTCAACAACGAATTTTGGAGCAGGGGGCAATGTAGGTTGTTTTGGTCCAGAATTGACTAAATGACAATCTTTAATTTAGGATTTACCAGGTATTTAGTGGAGAATTTTGCAGAGAAATGGCATGAACATGGGCAAAATAGGTGAATTTCGGCAAATACCTAGATAAATGATGCCGAGAGCTGCCGGGTTGAATAGTGGATGAAGAACACAACTGAATTGGTGAGTGGCGGTGTCTGAAGCTTCAAATTCGCGGCTTGGAGGCAATTTTTGGAGTGAAGGAGTAAATGACCCTGTCTCTTTTCGAATGAAAATGACAACAAACGGCTCAATTGCGCATTTATAACGATAAATTCAGAAAATATGGGTTTTGGTGCTTTTCTGTCGATGACGTCAGCATGACGTCATGGTGGGCCCGGGTACGGATGATGACATGGGTGCTGAGCTGGAGGCTAGCGTGGCGGGACACGGTGGTGGGATGTGGGGGCGACGAGATGATGTGGAGGGCGACGAGGCGCGGTAGCGGGGGCCGAGGGTATGACGTAATGGTGATGCAGGGGTGACGTGACAGGGGAGGCGGGTTGATGGAGGGCAGTATGTGGTTTCCCCGCACCGCCATTGGAGGAAAGTGCTAATGGGGAGGGGGGCTCCGAACAACCCTAATGGCTGCCACGCGTCCAGCGTACGGGAGCAAAACCACCCGCTCCCCGGACGCTAAAGCGCAGCAGGTTTAGATATGAAAATGACTGCCCACCTTTGGATTGGGGGCAGCGGGAGATCGACGGCTGGCGGGCGCCTCGACCCATCGTGCAAGCTTGGGTGGGGACCGCCAGCTAATAAAGTATTCATTTAAATATTGCAGGTTTAGAACTTTGGGTTAGGGGGTTTTAATGGGTTTTAAACATATGTGGGTTAATATGTCGGGGTTCAACCAAATAGTTAACCTTAGGTTTGAGCGGGGGGAAAGGGTTTGCATATGTATTTTCGGAAAATGGGGTAGGAGAGGGTTTAGAGTAGGTTATTAATCTAACCAGAGGTTAGAGTAATCCCAAAGCAAGGGTTGACTATAGTCCATGGTGGACTAATGTCTCCCATAGAAGTGCTATTTAGCTATAATGCTAAAGGGGGAGGTATTTATACATTTTTTGGGTCGTTTGCATACAATGCTATACTAGTAGGGGGAGGGGTAGCACTTAGGGATTTATATAGTAAAAATTAGAAATTAATATGAATTGGGGATGTGAGAGAGGGGCAAAGAGCTATGTTTAATGAGTAAACTTAGTTTTAGAAGCAGATGGGAGTGAAGAGAGATTTTACACAAGAAATGTGGCTTCTTTTCAAAAAGAGAAGTCACTTCTGACATGAAATTTTTACAAATGAGAAATGTAAGGAGGACTGATCAGGCAGATCCTGCAGTGCTCAAGGGGATGTTAGTAAGAAACTTTTGAAGGGGATGAGGGAGGTTAGTGATGGTTTGGTAGTTTGCCAAATAGGCCATTTCTCTTGCCTTTCTCCTGCTGGTGACATCATATGTGATTTTTCTCATGTCATATGCTTAGATCTTGTATTCTGCAACCTTCAACTGCCTACCCTGCCTAATATGCCTAACATTTTTTCTTCCTTTGGATGGGTGCACTTAGCCTTGCAAACCCTGATAATTCTCTTTTCTTTTTGCTGCCCTCCTATCTAAGTCTACCCTTATGACTTCCAAGGGCCCAGATTAAGCAGTTGGGCTCCTTCCTTTCTCTATCCACCTAGTCATCTGTCAAGCTTAAACTGTTTGAGCAGGTACTTCCTTTCTAGTCTACAACATGCAATTTAAAACATGGTGAGGCCCAGCTTGAGCTGTTGGACCACCCATCAAAGTAGCAGTGGCAATTTGGACTAGCCACTTTCATGGTCTTTATTTGGGGTTCATTTCTTTATTTTTTCTTTGACCAATTCATTTTCTTGCCTTTTGATTATTCTTTTAAGGCATACCCTCTTTACATTTTTTAACTGTCTGCTTGCCTTCACAAAAATGGAACCTTAGTAGCATGGAAGGTGAACATTTTTGGCACTTCCACTGTCAATCATGAGAAATGAAAACCTATTGGTATAGGAGGCTAACAGTGGCTCCACTTGGGGATGGCTTTTCCAGATGAAAAGCCAAGAACAGCAGGTCAGATTGCCTAATTTCTCCCTTCTTGCTGCAGTCTGAATTTTTCTATTTTTGGAGACTACTGACCAAGATCTTGGATACTTGTAGGCAGTACCCAGTGAGCTGATTTGCTGTGAATTTGCAGATCTGTTTTTACCTATTTCTCAGAATTTCTCCTCATCACTTGATAGTTACCCTGTGTTTTTCTTTGCTTTCTAATGCCAGGATCAAACATATTCCAAAAAGGAAAATAGTGCAGCACCCTGGTCTTTCTCAAAATCTGCTCCACTTGGTGCTTTATTTATCTGCTGTAACTGAAAATACTGGAAAATACAAATATTTATGTACAATATATGACTGTTCAGTGGTTTGATCAAAGGGGGTCAAAATAATGCTTGAGCATTCTCCCATTGACTGGGCCTTCCTGTTGGAAATAATACTGAGAGGGGGGGGTGAATCAGTATTATCAGATCAATAAAACCTTTTCAATTTCATACTCAGAAACATATACGCGACTTCAGTTAAGTTAACCCGCGTGTACACGCGACTGTGTCTAAAGCAACTAGCGTATATGCAGATATCTTATGATTCAGTTAATCTTATCTTCAGTAAATGCATCAGAACATTATTAAGCAATTTAGCAGTAAACAGGTGCAGTATAACAGAACAGAACATCACACAAGAGCCACACACATGAACACCATGATATAAGGTGGAAACCCAATGTGGGTGAAAACCACCTGCTGCAATTCGTCTCTTTCTTCTTTAATGAGAAACTTCTTTTACAATATACTGGTGCAGTCCTTTACCAGTATGCAGGCTACAACCTGCAGAGGGCTACAACCCTCTCTCTCGTTTTCCAACTACTTTTGGAAGGGAGCTACAACCCCCTCAGCTCTTGTACTAGCTGATCCATTTACTAGTACGTAGGTGCTGACCCTACAACCTTCAGGGACCACGTTTCATCAATTTTCAGACTGGATCCAAGAGTACAAAGCAAACATTACCGCAATACAATCATCAACTTATACTTGCATCATAATTCATTAAACAACCCAATACCGAATCACTGAAACCCTGTCATCAAGAACACAGAACCCAAACCAGAATCTAGAACTCTGCAACAACCACCAGAATCAGCAACAACCTGAAATATCAACCCTTATCATGCATACGCTACTTCACTGTACCAAAACCGCGTGTATACGCGCTTTCTCCAAAGGCAACCCGCGTGCAGATCTAGAAATGATTACTTCTGCCTTTGCTGTCAGATCCGACCCTTACCAAGCGTCCCGAACAGATAACCAGCAATACCAGATCCTCTCACTGCGTCAGCCACTCACAATCCATGCTTCTTTGCCTAGTGATCTTCTCCTTATATAGCCTTAGGCCTTGTTCAATACCAAGAGCCAAAACCATAGAAACACAATACCATCAACCTCGAAACTAGGGATCAACACGTCCGTCGAGACATTATGGTCCAAAAACCATAGGCACAACTTCCAAGGTCTAACTACCACGGACCAAAGGTACTTTTCACATGTACGCGCTTTTACTGAATCCAACCTGCGTGTACACGCGGATTCTCCTTGCTGAACCTGCGTATATCTCTTTCTTGTCCTGCTGTACTGAGATCTGTCCTCTGATCAAGTTGCCATCACCTGTACCAACCTCTGAGCACCTGTACCAACCTCTGAGTGAGTTGCCATCAAGGACAACACTTGAAACATAATGCCAACAATCTCCCCCTTTGGACTTGATGGCAACCACCACACCAAGTCATTCTCCCCCTTTGACATCAAGGGCAAAGGGCGTACCAAGATATGCTCTTCTTTGGTATACCTTCTACTGTCCCTACTGCTGTCCATACTCCCCCTGAGTACATGCTGAAGTTTCTGATTTGGCTCCCCCTTTGTATATGCCAAAGTGTACCAATCTATCCACGCTCCCCTTGAGCAGATGCAAGTTCTAAGACCAGCCATTCAGATCTGTATCATAAGCATCAGCCTGCAATATCATTCCTTTGATCAAACAACAAGATGTATCATCAACTTATAGTGCCAACAATGAATTATTTGAAGAATATTCTCCCCCTGAGTGTGAGCCAACCATGTCTGAACCATTTCCTGAGTCTGTTCTGCTCCCCCTGAGCCTGAGCCAACCATGACTGAACCTGGGTCTGTTCTGCTGCCCTTTCTTCATATACGCGACTTTGCAGCCTGTAACTCGCGTATATACGCGACTTGTCTTCATTATATCAGCGTATGCAGGATGGAATACTGAATTTCATCACTTTCAGATTCCCCTGTGTCTGTTATGTCAGCTGCCTGAGTTATCCCACAGCTTTCTGTCTCTGTCTTCTTCAATTCCTGCAACTGTGATGATGTATGGTCCCTTTGTCTTGAATTTTGAAATCTGCTTCTGCATTCCCTTGCTTTATGCCCATAGTTATTGCATGTAAAACACCTTATATTTTTCATGTTCCTTCTATCACAATCAATTGCTTTGTGTCCATATGCATTACAGGCAAAGCAATACCCTCTGAAATACCTGGGATGAGATGATCTTTCTTGAACCATTCTACTTCTGCATCTGGCTGCAACATGTCCAAGATTATGACATACATAACATTCAACTTTATTCAGCGGAGGAAATAATCGTCTATCACGTCCATAGTTAGGAGTAAAGGATCTTCCTTGAGGAATTTCTTTTCTTGGTTGTTCCTTGAGCATTTCAGATTTCTCATTAGAGTTTCTTGTCTCACCTTGTGAACTAGATTCACCTTCAACATATTCATGAAAACCAAGACCAGTCTTGATAGCAGGAGATCTTTGACTATTAAGAATATCATCCAAGACTTTAGAACTATCTTGAAATCGTAAAAGCTTATCCTTTTCTTCTAGTTTACCTTTCAAGATATTTACCTCAACTTGATGTTGTTCTTCCCTTTTCAGATACTGCTTCCTTAGGTCTTCTTCAACTTTTCTCCCTTCTTCTACTTGTCGCTTTAGTTTGATCACTTCATGTTCTTGATCTTCAAGATCTTCTTTTAGAGAGAGGATCTTTGATTCAAGTCTCTGAATAGTTGTGCTCTGATCTTTTGCTATATCCTACAATTTCTCCCTTACCCTGGTTTCTGTTTCCAATAGTTCTTTTAATTTGGCAGCTTCTTCAGTTTCTGCATTCTTCTCTTCATGTGCCATGAGACTTTTAATATCCTCGCTATCATTGGATGAAGCATTCTTCTTCTTGTGCGCCATGAGACTTCTAATATCTTCACTATCATTAAATGAACTTTTAATATGGGAATAATAGCTTCTACCATCTTCTTCATATATCCTTTCTTTGTTATGAGGACATCTAGCAGCATAGTGACCAACTCTACCACATAGAAAACATTTGAAAGGCAGCTTATCTTTGAACCGTCCAGTTCCCCGTTCAAGATTCTTGACAAAATTTACCTCATCTTCTTCCTCTGACACTTCGAATGCGGCCTCTGGTGGTACCTCTAGTCGCATTTCAAAAGCAGTTAAGATCCCGTGAAGCTGTGACATGGTAATTTTTCGCACATTCTCCTTTTCTTCTATGGCAGATACTTTAGAATCAAATTTAGTAGACAGATATCTCAAAACCTTTTGAACTAAGACAACTTCCTCAAATTCTTCACCCAGATCCCTCATACAATTCACAATCTCATCCATACGCAGGAAATAATTAGCTACGCTTTCATTACTTCGCATCTTAAGAGTTTCATACCGGATTCTGAGAGTTTGAAGCTTCGCTATTTTTACCTGATCATCTCCTTCGTAGCTTGTAACGATTTTGTCCCATATTTCCTTAGCTGATTTGAGATGCATGATCTTCATAAATTCTGATTGAGTCAAAGTACTCAATAGGACATTAACTACTTTGGCATTGAGCTCATATTGCTTTTTCTCTGCTGGATCTGTAGGAGTTACTGATGGGAATTTGTATCCTCCTTCTATGAGTCCCCAAACTTCTGCTCCAAGAGACTGTAGATATGCAGTGGTTCTTATCTTCCAGTGAGTAAAATTGTTCCCGTCAAAGACTAGTGGCCTGATGTGTGCCTCTCTTTCTGGATTAGCCATTTTGATGGATCTTTTCCTTCAAGCGATCAAGCTTCCTCTGAAGGACCTGCTTTGATACCAATTGTTGGAAATAATACTGAGAGGGGGGGGTGAATCAGTATTATCAGATCAATAAAACCTTTTCAATTTCATACTCAGAAACATATACGCGACTTCAGTTAAGTTAACCCGCGTGTACACGCGACTGTGTCTAAAGCAACTAGCGTATATGCAGATATCTTATGATTCAGTTAATCTTATCTTCAGTAAATGCATCAGAACATTATTAAGCAATTTAGCAGTAAACAGGTGCAGTATAACAGAACAGAACATCACACAAGAGCCACACACATGAACACCATGATATAAGGTGGAAACCCAATGTGGGTGAAAACCACCTGCTGCAATTCGTCTCTTTCTTCTTTAATGAGAAACTTCTTTTACAATATACTGGTGCAGTCCTTTACCAGTATGCAGGCTACAACCTGCAGAGGGCTACAACCCTCTCTCTCGTTTTCCAACTACTTTTGGAAGGGAGCTACAACCCCCTCAGCTCTTGTACTAGCTGATCCATTTACTAGTACGTAGGTGCTGACCCTACAACCTTCAGGGACCACGTTTCATCAATTTTCAGACTGGATCCAAGAGTACAAAGCAAACATTACCGCAATACAATCATCAACTTATACTTGCATCATAATTCATTAAACAACCCAATACCGAATCACTGAAACCCTGTCATCAAGAACACAGAACCCAAACCAGAATCTAGAACTCTGCAACAACCACCAGAATCAGCAACAACCTGAAATATCAACCCTTATCATGCATACGCTACTTCACTGTACCAAAACCGTGTGTATACGCGCTTTCTCCAAAGGCAACCCGCGTGCAGATCTAGAAATGATTACTTCTGCCTTTGCTGTCAGATCCGACCCTTACCAAGCGTCCCGAACAGATAACCAGCAATACCAGATCCGCTCACTGCGTCAGCCACTCACAATCCATGCTTCTTTGCCTAGTGATCTTCTCCTTATATAGCCTTAGGCCTTGTTCAATACCAAGAGCCAAAACCATAGAAACACAATACCATCAACCTCGAAACTAGGGATCAACACGTCCGTCGAGACATTATGGTCCAAAAACCATAGGCACAACTTCCAAGGTCTAACTACCACGGACCAAAGGTACTTTTCACATGTACGCGCTTTTACTGAATCCAACCTGCGTGTACACGCGGATTCTCCTTGCTGAACCTGCGTATATCTCTTTCTTGTCCTGCTGTACTGAGATCTGTCCTCTGATCAAGTTGCCATCACCTGTACCAACCTCTGAGCACCTGTACCAACCTCTGAGTGAGTTGCCATCAAGGACAACACTTGAAACATAATGCCAACAATCTCCCCCTTTGGACTTGATGGCAACCACCACACCAAGTCATTCTCCCCCTTTGACATCAAGGGCAAAGGGCGTACCAAGATATGCTCTTCTTTGGTATACCTTCTACTGTCCATACTGCTGTCCATACTCCCCCTGAGTACATGCTGAAGTTTCTGATTTGGCTCCCCCTTTGTATATGCCAAAGTGTACCAATCTATCCACGCTCCCCTTGAGCAGATGCAAGTTCTAAGACCAGCCATTCAGATCTGTATCATAAGCATCAGCCTGCAATATCATTCCTTTGATCAAACAACAAGATGTATCATCAACTTATAGTGCCAACAATGAATTATTTGAAGAATATTCTCCCCCTGAGTGTGAGCCAACCATGTCTGAACCATTTCCTGAGTCTGTTCTGCTCCCCCTGAGCCTGAGCCAACCATGACTGAACCTGGGTCTGTTCTGCTGCCCTTTCTTCATATACGCGACTTTGCAGCCTGTAACTCGCGTATATACGCGACTTGTCTTCATTATATCAGCGTATGCAGGATGGAATACTGAATTTCATCACTTTCAGATTCCCCTGTGTCTGTTATGTCAGCTGCCTGAGTTATCCCACAGCTTTCTGTCTCTGTCTTCTTCAATTCCTGCAACTGTGATGATGTATGGTCCCTTTGTCTTGAATTTTGAAATCTGCTTCTGCATTCCCTTGCTTTATGCCCATAGTTATTGCATGTAAAACACCTTATATTTTTCATGTTCCTTCTATCACAATCAATTGCTTTGTGTCCATATGCATTACAGGCAAAGCAATACCCTCTGAAATACCTGGGATGAGATGATCTTTCTTGAACCATTCTACTTCTGCATCTGGCTGCAACATGTCCAAGATTATGACATACATAACATTCAACTTTATTCAGCGGAGGAAATAATCGTCTATCACGTCCATAGTTAGGAGTAAAGGATCTTCCTTGAGGAATTTCTTTTCTTGGTTGTTCCTTGAGCATTTCAGATTTCTCATTAGAGTTTCTTGTCTCACCTTGTGAACTAGATTCACCTTCAACATATTCATGAAAACCAAGACCAGTCTTGATAGCAGGAGATCTTTGACTATCAAGAATATCATCCAAGACTTTAGAACTATCTTGAAATCGTAAAAGCTTATCCTTTTCTTCTAGTTTACCTTTCAAGATATTTACCTCAACTTGATGTTGTTCTTCCCTTTTCAGATACTGCTTCCTTAGGTCTTCTTCAACTTTTCTCCCTTCTTCTACTTGTCGCTTTAGTTTGATCACTTCATGTTCTTGATCTTCAAGATCTTCTTTTAGAGAGAGGATCTTTGATTCAAGTCTCTGAATAGTTGTGCTCTGATCTTTTGCTATATCCTGCAATTTCTCCCTTACCCTGGTTTCTGTTTCCAATAGTTCTTTTAATTTGGCAGCTTCTTCAGTTTCTGCATTCTTCTCTTCATGTGCCATGAGACTTTTAATATCCTCGCTATCATTGGATGAAGCATTCTTCTTCTTGTGCGCCATGAGACTTCTAATATCTTCACTATCATTAAATGAACTTTTAATATGGGAATAATAGCTTCTACCATCTTCTTCATATATCCTTTCTTTGTTATGAGGACATCTAGCAGCATAGTGACCAACTCTACCACATAGAAAACATTTGAAAGGTAGCTTATCTTTGAACCGTCCAGTTCCCCGTTCAAGATTCTTGACAAAATTTACCTCATCTTCTTCCTCTGACACTTCGAATGCGGCCTCTGGTGGTACCTCTAGTCGCATTTCAAAAGCAGTTAAGATCCCGTGAAGCTGTGACATGGTAATTTTTCGCACATTCTCCTTTTCTTCTATGGCAGATACTTTAGAATCAAATTTAGTAGACAGAGATCTCAAAACCTTTTGAACTAAGACAACTTCCTCAAATTCTTCACCCAGATCCCTCATACAATTCACAATCTCATCCATACGCAGGAAATAATTAGCTACGCTTTCATTACTTCGCATCTTAAGAGTTTCATACCGGATTCTGAGAGTTTGAAGCTTCGCTATTTTTACCTGATCATCTCCTTCGTAGCTTGTAACGATTTTGTCCCATATTTCCTTAGCTGATTTGAGATGCATGATCTTCATAAATTCTGATTGAGTCAAAGTACTCAATAGGACATTAACTATTTTGGCATTGAGCTCATATTGCTTTTTCTCTGCTGCATCTGTAGGAGTTGCTGATGGGAATTTGTATCCTCCTTCTATGAGTCCCCAAACTTCTGCTCCAAGAGACTGTAGATATGCAGTGGTTCTTATCTTCCAGTGAGTAAAATTGTTCCCGTCAAAGACTGGTGGCCTGATGTGTGCCTCTCTTTCTGGATTAGCCATTTTGATGGATCTTTTCCTTCAAGCGATCAAGCTTCCTCTGAAGGACCTGCTTTGATACCAATTGTTGGAAATAATACTGAGAGGGGGGGTGAATCAGTATTATCAGATCAATAAAACCTTTTCAATTTCATACTCAGAAACATATACGCGACTTCAGTTAAGTTAACCCGCGTGTACACGCGACTGTGTCTAAAGCAACTAGCGTATATGCAGATATCTTATGATTCAGTTAATCTTATCTTCAGTAAATGCATCAGAACATTATTAAGCAATTTAGCAGTAAACAGGTGCAGTATAACAGAACAGAACATCACACAAGAGCCACACACATGAACACCATGATATAAGGTGGAAACCCAATGTGGGTGAAAACCACCTGCTGCAATTCGTCTCTTTCTTCTTTAATGAGAAACTTCTTTTACAATATACTGGTGCAGTCCTTTACCAGTATGCAGGCTACAACCTGCAGAGGGCTACAACCCTCTCTCTCGTTTTCCAACTACTTTTGGAAGGGAGCTACAACCCCCTCAGCTCTTGTACTAGCTGATCCATTTACTAGTACGTAGGTGCTGACCCTACAACCTTCAGGGACCACGTTTCATCAATTTTCAGACTGGATCCAAGAGTACAAAGCAAACATTACCGCAATACAATCATCAACTTATACTTGCATCATAATTCATTAAACAACCCAATACCGAATCACTGAAACCCTGTCATCAAGAACACAGAACCCAAACCAGAATCTAGAACTCTGCAACAACCACCAGAATCAGCAACAACCTGAAATATCAACCCTTATCATGCATACGCTACTTCACTGTACCAAAACCGCGTGTATACGTGCTTTCTCCAAAGGCAACCCGCGTGCAGATCTAGAAATGATTACTTCTGCCTTTGCTGTCAGATCCGACCCTTACCAAGCGTCCCGAACAGATAACCAACAATACCAGATCCTCTCACTGCGTCAGCCACTCACAATCCATGCTTCTTTGCCTAGTGATCTTCTCCTTATATAGCCTTAGGCCTTGTTCAATACCAAGAGCCAAAACCATAGAAACACAATACCATCAACCTCAAAACTAGGGATCAACACGTCCGTCGAGACATTATGGTCCAAAAACCATAGGCACAACTTCCAAGGTCTAACTACCACGGACCAAAGGTACTTTTCACATGTACGCGCTTTTACTGAATCCAACCTGCGTGTACACGCAGATTCTCCTTGCTGAACCTGCGTATATCTCTTTCTTGTCCTGCTGTACTGAGATCTGTCCTCTGATCAAGTTGCCATCACCTGTACCAACCTCTGAGCACCTGTACCAACCTCTGAGTGAGTTGCCATCAAGGACAACACTTGAAACATAATGCCAACACTTCCTCAGTGTTTTAGCCATCCAGACTCCTTAGAAAATAGGTGTTGTTACCTTGTATAGCAAAAATGACATAAGGTCCCTTCCATAAAAAATCAAACTTACCATGTTTGCCTTTGTCCTCCCTCCTAGAATCCCATCTTAACACTTTGTTTCCTATAAAGAAATCTTCAGCTTTGGTTCTTTTGTCAAATATTCTTTTGAGCTTTTCTTGTAGAACTTGGGTTCTTTGATAGACTTCCTCTCTCGTTTGCTGTAAGTGAATTGTCTGATTGATTCTTCTTTGAATGTCATTGGGCTCAGCTTGTATTTCTTGCAACAACTTGATCAGAGGAATTCCTAGAGATGTAGGAAACTTTGCTTCTAGCCCATAGACCAGTTCATATGGACTCATGCCAATTGATCTCCTGGTGGTCAGTCTGTCTGCCCACAATGCATTTACCAACTTCTTATGCCAATTCTTTTTGTTTTCTTCCAAAACCTTTTTAATGATGTTGATGAGACTTTTATTGGAAGACTCAGCTAGGCCATTACCTTGAGGATAATAGGCAGTGGAATGACCTAGGGTCATGTGATACTTGTGACAAAAGCTGATCATTTTCTTGGATTTGAAAGCAGCAGCATTGTCTGTAATGATTTTGTCTGGATAGCCAAACCTGGACAAGATGTTGGTTTCTAGGAATTGTATAATAATGGAGTCATTGGCTTGCCTACAAGGGATGGCTTCTATCCATTTGGTAAAATAGTCTGTGGCAGTGAGAATCCACCTATGCTGGCCAGAGGATGGAGGGTGAATTTCACCAATGAAGTCTAAACCCCATTGCTGGAATGGTCTCTCAGTTGAAACTGGTTTGAGTGGTAAAGGAAGCATCTTTCTCTTGCTGTCAAAAATTTGGCATTTGTGACAAGACATTACAAATTTCTTCACATCAGCAAACAAGGAGGGCTAATAAAATCCAGCCCTTAGGATTTTATCAGCTGTGGATTTCTAGTATAAGTGTCCTCCACATTCACCTGCATGAAATTCCTTGAGGACATTGTTAGTTTCTTCTAAGGTTAAGCAATTGAGTAAGATTCCTTCATGATTTCTCCAAAATAAAACATTGTTAATAATACAAAACTTTGATGCTTTCATTTTCAAGAATCTTTTCTTGGTTCTGGACAACCCTGGAGGAGCTTGCAGGTTTAATAATACAAAACATATATCAGCATACCATGGATATTGCATAAAGGCTTGATTGATCTGTGGAGTCGCCATCTCCTGTTCGTCGTCCAGTTCATTAATGTCAAGGGCTTGAAAATTGGTTTCAGTCATTAGTTTGGCTAGGCCTTGTCCTTTTATCTGTTTGGTAGGTTTGATCTCAATGTCATATTCTAAGATATTGGCAATCCACTTGCCCCTCTTGCCTTCAATTCCTTCTTGGGTTAAAATGTCTTTGACCATTGAATTAGGAACATAGGCAATTATATGAGAGTACAAGATATAGATTCTGAATTCCTTGATGGCTTTTACCAATGCATAGGCTTGTTTTTCCATGATCTGATATTTCAAGGGAGCATCTCTAAGGGCTCTGCTAAAAAATGCAATGGGTTTTTCACAGCCCTGGTCATCTTTTTGTAGCAGAACAACAGCAATTGTATGTTCAGATGCGAAAGAAAAAATGATAAAATCTTGATCAAATCTAGGGCTTGTTAGGACTGGTGTGTTTGTCAATGCTCTTTTGATATCCTCAAAGGCTTGTCTAGCTTCCATGGTCCATTTGACCTTGGAATCCTTTTTTATCATATTGTTTAACAGTCTTATGAGTTCAGCCAGATTGGGAATGAACCTCCTCAAGAAGTTAATTTTTCCTAGAAAGCTTTGTAATTCTTTGATGTTTCTTGGATGTGGTACTTGTAGGATAGCTTGAATTCTGTCAGGATCAATCCTAATACCATCTTTTGAGATTATATGCCCCAGGAGTTTACCTTCCTCTAGCCCAAACAGTGATTTCTTTGGGTTCAAAGATATGCCATATTTTCTACAAATTGTAAAAACCTGCCTCAAGTGTTCTAAGTGTTCTTGATCTGATTTTGAAAAGGCAGTTAGATCATCAAGATAGACAACTAGGAAGTCATGAATTTCTTTGGCGAAGGCAATATCCATTGCTCTTTGGAACGTGGCCCCTGCATTTTGAGCCCAAAAGGCATTTTGACATATTTGAATGTTCCCCAAGGTGTTGTGAAGGCAGTTTTGTCTTGATCATCCGGGTGTACTAGGATCTGATTGAATCCTGAGAAACCATCTAGTAAGGAGATCCTTGAGGCTCCCACTACCCTTTGCAAGATATGATCCATTTTAGGTAAGGGATAATGGTCTTTGAGAGATACTTTTTTCAGATTTCTTAGGTCAACACACAATCTGATTTCCCCTATCTTTTCCCTAGTAGGCACCAGGTTTGAGATCCACTCTGAGAATCTAATTGGGGCAATGATCCCAGCTTCATACATACGTTTAACCTCTTTTTCAATAAGGGGGAGGAGCACAGGATTGACTCTCCTAAGCTTCTGTTTGAAAGGCTTTTGGTTTTCTTTTAAAGGTATAGTGTGCTGGATAACTGATGTATCATAAGATTTAAGGTCCTCATAGCTCCAGGCAAAGACATCTTGAAACTCTTTGAATAACTCAATGTATTTCAGTTTCTGCTCAGGTGGTAATGCTTTGGATAACTTAACCATTTTGGGATTTTCGGGAGTCCCAATGTTACAATCTTCTATTTCAGCATTCAATGGTTGCATTTTTGGTTTTCTTGAGATATCATTTGAATCAAATAGATCCTCCAAAGGGGTTAGACCTATGGGCAGAAAATTATCTTTTAGCTCAATTACCTCAGCTTCTGTTTCTTCCATTTCCTCACCATCTGGCTGTTTCAACTCCCGTATAGTTTCCTTGTCAAAAGTGGTAGGATGTAAAACTAGAACAGTTGTTTCAGCTGATATTTCCTGTGTAATTGTGCATACCTGTGGTTGATTATCTCTAGTGCTAGTGTCAATGTTCATGCCGGAAAATTCTTCCTTTAAAGTGAGGAAGTTATTTATTTGTGTATTACTCTCGAATACTTTCCAATTCTTGATATTATCCGGAACTGAAGGTCTGTGTTTGATTTCAGCAGTAAACGTATGATTGGTTTTGAAAGGAAACTTACAAGTGCTGGCAAACGTTGCCAAGCTGTGAGCATGCAGATTGAGTTCTCTGGAAATTTTAGTCAACTGTGATTGTGAGAAGCTCTCAAGGACTTGAATAGATACTTCCTTGTATGCTATTAACCTCATATCATTTGTGGTAAAGTTTCCTTTCATCTGTTGTATGACCAGATCTGAATCTCCTAAGATTGAGACTTTGGTTGCACCTAGATTTTTTATGAGTTTCAGAGCTAACAGGAGGGCTTAATATTCAGCCATGTTGTTTGTGCATCGAAAGTTTAGTCTGTATGCATGGCCTTCAGCTTGGTCATTGTGCATATTACGGATCCAGACTCCTGCCCCAGCTCCCAACCTGTTTACAGAAACATCAAATTCTAAATACCATAAGGTTTCATGATCAAGATTTGGGTTGGAATCACTAGAACGTTGGATTATGGGTAGGTTGGTTTCTTGCAAGTAACTTGATACATCATGTTCTTTTGTCTTCTTATCAGCTATACCCACAGTCCCTTGGTCTTTGAAAGCACATTGCTCATCTAACTCCTCGGTCTCTACTATCATTAATAGTTCAGAATAAGCTTTGTGACAGATGTCGGCATTGTAGAGAATAAATGAATCCATGTCTGAGTGTATTGAATAGATTGGAAAGTTTTGGGGCTTCTCTTGACTGCTTACCACATATTTCATCAAAGTTTCATGGTATAATCTCTTTGGTTGCCCAAAGACTGAGATAGTTGCATAGGACATATCCAATTGCAATGATCCTTGGAGTTTGGCCCCCCCAGGATCTGGACAAGAGCATGCCATACTTAGGGGGTATGTCGGCTACCACTACATCCATCAATATTGTCTTGGTTGAGTATTGGACCAGGGAGACACATAAATCTTTAATCAGGCCCAAGCACCTGACTTGGCTTGAATCAAATGAGAATAGATCTTTGTAAGGTCTTGTGATGTCTAAGTCAAGTTTTTCCATTACAGATTTGGGCATTAAGTTGTGTGAAGCCCTAGAATCGAACATTGCATTATGTAGAACCTTATCATGAATGTTTAGACTGACATAGAAGGGTGGAACCCCCCCATTTTCTGTTTTTCCATTAACCTCAGGTCCGAATAGCAACTTTGGTTGGTCATCTAGGACATTCACAGGATCTTTATTGTCTGATACTTGGAGTGACTTATTGATCTGCTGTCTGTATATGTCATGTTTGGCTAATTCCGAAAGAGGAACTGATATCTTTAGCTTACTTATTTCTGTTTCCAAGTTAAAAGGTTTTTCCATTTGAATTTTGGCATTTAGTGCAATAGATTTTTCCCTTGAGCTGGGTTGTCAGTTGTCTTTTGCTCATAGTTGGGTCGATTTTGAGTAAAACTGGTGCCATGTTTGTTTCCTGGGGGATTATCTGCCTTTGTTTTTAATGGATGGGGTGGAGCTGGCTGGTTTTCAGAGGACTGTTGTTCTGAGATGTCCTCCACAGTCACTTCTGTGGTGTTTGGGTTTGAATTGCCAGCTGATTGTGGGGGATTACTCTTATCATTGACCTTTTTTGGTTGCCTATTATCTTTTTTCAGAGGTTCAGGTACATCTATTGTTCTGGTCCTTAGTTTGTACTATTTGTGTACCTCATAAACAACTGCATCATAACCTTCTCTGAAATCAAATGATTCTCCTGACTTAGTGTGGAATTGATTGTCATTGTAAACCTCTTGGTCTTCTTGTGTCAAAAAGACTTGATTTTCACTGTCCAAACCCATTAGGTTGATGTGAGGATCCTCATTAGGTTCACTAGATGTGGAAGCCTCAGCATAATTTTCCTGCAAAGGAGGTCTGACATGCTGGTCAGTATCAGTCCTTCCAACATTAGGATTTTGATTCTTTCTGAAGTTTGGGTTTCTAATATTGCTTGTTTGACCTTCCCATGATGATTTTCTTTCTATGGTTTCCACCCTGTCTCCAAGTCTATCCATCCCTTTGATGATTGCATCTAGCTTTTTCTCAAATGATGAGGGTTCTTCTTTGAAAGTAGTTCTCCTTTCAGTTCTCGCCCGGTTTCTCTTGGCAATTAGATTTCCCTCTTCACTTACAGCTATGTTTTGCATGTCTGCTAGAGTTGCAGGGGCTCTTTCTCTTAGTTAATATGTCATATCAGCATCAAATCCATCAGGGAACTTAATCAATGCTAAATCAGGTGGAGGCCTAAGATTTTGAGGAATGGCATTATAAATAGTGTTGAATCTAGTGCAATAGTCCAAGACAGTTTCTTGTGGGCCTCTTCTTATGGTGTCATATTCAGATAAAATGTGTAGAGGGTCCTTTTTCTTTTCCCATTTGTTTAGGAAGGACTGATAAAGGGCACCCGAATCAGCTATAGAATTTGCAGCTAGTGCCCTGAACCAGGTTCTTACTTCACCTGTCAGGCTTTGCGCGAAAATTTTCATCCTCACATCATCATCATCTATCTCATAGTTTTCAAAGTAGTCTTGCATTTTCTTGGTATGTTGTAAGGCAATGTATGTACTGGTTCCATCAAAATAAGTAATCTTACTTTGGTAGTCATGGGGCATGGCCCCGGGATTACCAGGTAACTGAAAGGGAGCATAACGATTAGCCATATTTGGGGGGATAAGTGGGACAACTGGTAGAAAGGGAACAACTGGAAAAACAGGGACAGCAACAGCAGTTTGTGTGTTGGATGTAGACAATATGTTTTGTGAAGTGGATGATGAAGAGGGGGAAGAATGAGTTGTATGAAGGTGAACTGATGGCTTAGCCGGGGTTGGAATAAAACTTTGTTGAATTGCCTCAGGGCTAGATTCAGGAGATTGTTCTGGTTCCTTCTGGTTCCTAAGAGTTTTATGGATCAAATTTGGATTGTCGAAAACAGGTGGGGGATTTGGGTCAGGATTTGACCTGGTGTGCCTAGTTCTCTTTTTAGGAGCCAGCTTCTGAACCTGTTTTTGGTATTTTTGAGAATATTTTTAGAACTGTTTAAGGGACTGCTCAAGTTTTTGGAACCACTGTCTAAAATCAGACAGCAGTTGAAAAATACGCTCTGTTCCCCAGCGGAGTCGCCAATTATGTTATCACTCAGGTTGTTCCCTTTGACTCCCAAGGGAATACGGCCGAGGTAACCACTAACTAATATTTGGGTCACAGGTTCTAGCCTACCTATGACCAGAGAGGGCTCTCTCTTTATGATTTAACTTTGTTTGTATAATATTTTAGGCTAGTTATGATGCTCAAGGTTTTGTTTTGGAGTTTGCTAGACAATGATTTCAGTCTAGATAGTTATATGTTTGTCAGGGTGTTCTAGGCCATTGGGCATGGAGTCAATGATGTTTTAATTTCCTGATATGTCTGTGTTGATACAACAGTGGTGCTGCAGAGCCAGATAAGTGTTTAAGAAACAATTCTTGAAATCTGTGATTGGGTGTGATGTAATTAGGGTATGAAAGGCAATTAAGGATCTTTCAGTAATCCGATATGGAGAACAGTGGGAATATTATTTAGGAGCACTGAAGAATTCCTATATAACATTCATATCTATAGAATTGATGTAAACATGAGCAATTAAGAATTCATGTTCATGATTAATTCTGAAGAAAACATTTTCAGCAACAGAGATTGAGCACAAGGTGTAATCAAACATTTCCTGTACTATTCTTTTTCTCTATTGTTAGATTGGTGAAGCATGTGTATGATTCAAACAAACATAAGAAGATAAAACATAGATTGAGAAAACTTATTGTTCCATTAGACAGCACAGGAATTCTGCAACAGCACGCAGAGCATCATCGAGACATCAAACATCCAAGAAACACTGAGCTTTTCCAGCCTCTTGCATTAGATTATCTGAAAATATACAATACATTTGCCTCAGAGTGAAAATCACCAACCCCTAATACGTTGCCAGGGGAGGTATATATACAAAATTTACATCAGAAAATATCTAGCTAATGAGTTAATGGCTCATTAATATTGTGCCAACTCCTGGAGCGTTGTAGCTGAGAAAATAAATGCTGTAGTAACTTCTAAGTGTATTAGCTGTCCAAAATGGTCAGAGAATGTTGACTTTGTGACCGTTGGAGTCGGCTGAAGATGTGCTGCCCAAAATTTGCGCATTTCCTATATTTGGCTTGCTGCCGCTGTCTTTATGCTGAGTCACCCTTTTCGGCTGCCTTGTATGCTGTCTAGATTCTGCTTTTTGCTTTTGGCTGAGTGGAAGCTGACTAGGTTTGATCAACTGAGATCACTGAGGCAAAATTTGCAGCATTGCCTGCCACCAATCCTCTTTGGGCAGCTGGTGTCTTCGAATTTTCACCAAGGTTTCATCTGCCTCTGTATATCTATAAAAATTTGGAGGAACCTCAAATAAGTGATTGATTTCATGTTCAATAAAAAATAGATTTTCAAGTTTGTCATAGAGGCCCTGCCCTGTTGGAGGCCCTGTTTCCTCAGAAGTACTGGCAGATGCAGTGATTTGATTTTCAATAAAATTTGACATCCTGGTAGCATATTGCTCACGAGGGAGCAGTCTTCCTGTGCTGGTTAGTAGGCTGGGCAATCCCTTTTCTTGCAGTGCTCCCATTTTGAGCTTGTACTCATCCACCTTAGCCTGTATTTCATGGCATTTCCTCTCTACAGTTTGTACAAAATTCCTGAGAGTCAGCACCTTTTTAGCTGTAAGGACAGCATCTATTCTGTTAACGATGTTGAGGGCTGCCAGCTCCTCCTTAGTCTGATTGTTCAAAAAATTTATCATTCTATTGGCCTGCTCAGGCCTGTTCCCCAGTACTGTTCTAGCTTTCTGGATCTCAATTTGTGCTTGGCCAATCAATTCCATTTGTTCATGCACTGTCTTGATTGACTTCCATTGTCTAGTAAGGGAGAGGTCAATCCGGGCCCACAAAATTATCTTTATTTCTGCCAGAGCATTTTCAAGTTTGAGCTCCTTTTCTAAGGCCTTTATTTTGTCTTTGAGGGCCTTAATTTCTCTAGACTGCTCTGCTACAATCATCTTTGATTTGTCATATTTGGCCTCTAGTTCTGCCAATTTTTCCTTGGGCTGTTTGATCTCAGTAGCTTGGAGCACCAGATCTTTAATAGCCTTTGTCAAATCATCCATGTTCAAGCTGGACTCAGGAGCTGTTGTTGTTGCTGCTGCTGCTTTTGTTGTTGCTGTAGTAGTTGCAGGGGCTACTGCTGCCTCTGTAGTGGTGGCAGTGGTTGAGGTAGTTGGAGGAGGTTGGGATGTGGATTCTCCCTGTTTGTCCTGCAGTGCCCCTTCTAGCTCCTTCTCCAGATCAATAACTTTTTGATTTAGCTGCATTATTAGATCCAGCTGATCTTCAGACTCTTTTTCCTTTTGCAGCTCTGCTGTTTGGGGGTGCTCAGTAGGAAGTAGTTTCAGCCTTTTCTTCAATGCAGCAATATCATCTTCCTTCTTTTTCATGAGGGCCCTCACACCCTTTGGGTCCTTAGGATCATGTCCTAGATCCACAATGATATCCTCCAGTGTTTTAATCCTGTTGTCCTTGGCCATGGAGGACATTCTCTCGAAATCCAACTGAATGTTGGTATTCTTCAGTGATTCTTTCAATTCATGGGCCATTGTGGCCCTGTCTACCAAGGTGGCATAGACCATTTCCCCCATTTGTTTGTGCAGTTCTATCTGGTCCATGGGGTGAATGTCCTTTGCCATGACTTCCACCCTTGTTCTTACAAAATCTGCAGCTGATTGAGGCTGCGGCACCTTGGGTTTGAAGTGGCTGAGGATCATTTTCTCCTCTTGTATGTCATACACTGACATCAGCCTCTCTTGCTTAGCTGGTGTTGCTTTGAGGAATTGCTTATACACCTCTATTCTCAACAACTCATTTTGTGCTTCTATTTCTTTGAAGGAAGCCTTGGTGCTTGAAGGCTTCTTGCTCTGTTGAGTGGAGGAGGACACCTCCATGCCAAGCTGTAATCCTTGCTCTTGTTGGAAAGAGCTTGTGGCCGTTTGCTGACTGTCTCCCCCTTCTTTCCTTGGACTGTCCAGGACTTCCTCACTTATTTCTTCTATGACTGGGGAGTCAACCTTTTGCCTCTTGGCCTCAGGTTGCTGGGAGGATCCACTAGCAGGAGTGGACTCTTCTCTGTCCCTTTTCTTGCCCCTCTCCTCATGTGCAGGGGTCTGCAATATAGGCGCTGTTGGTGGTTCTGTTTGTGGTGGAGGGGTTTGCTCTTGTTGTTGCCCAATTGAGGAGGCAGGTTTTTCTTTTACTATCTCTTCTTCAGCACCCATTATTCCTTTGCCCTTGTCTGTGCCTGATGCTGCTGTAGATGGTGCCTGGGTGGCTGGTGCAGTTGTTGTAGTTGAAGTCCCTTCTCCAACCGGATGCGGCTGCTTGAAAACTACCTGCTGCACAGAATCCAAGTTAAGAGTTTTTTCCAAATCCTTGACATTTTTTTGCATTATTTCTTCTTCAGTTAGTTTCTCAATTAATGTATCTTGCAACCATTCTTGCTGATTAGCATACTGCTCAATATGTGGAAATTTACAGTGTTCATATCCTTGCAGCCTGTACTTGACCCTTCTAGCACAGATGAAGCCTTCGGGGTCATAAGGGACCCACCGAAAGCTTTTTGATAGCTTGTATTTATCTTTGAGGATTTGTTCAGCCTCTTGCCATCCCTCTTTTTTGCTCATGATGAAGGGGCCCAGGTGGTGCTTAAACTTGAGGTGGGCTTTCTTCTTAGCACTATGAAAGTGGGTGAGGTCAGAGTGAATAAGCTGCCTATAGTACTCCAAGGCAAACAGTCTCATTGGTACATATTTTGGGAGCCTATATGGACAGAGCTCACAACCATAAATTCTGATGACTGTATGATCTTGGTATAGGTACCAATCACCTATTTTATAATTTTTGGACAGCTGCAGAGTTTTCTGGATTTCAAATGACACTCTAGGAGGAGGGGACCTCATTAATAAGCAAGAGACTGGGTAGACAAATTGATCAATAAATTCACAATATGAATATGGTGAATCTTGGACTTGATGGGAAACTGATGTCTAGAAGATGATAGACCTTCTTTCTCCTCTAGAATCCAGCTTCTTGATATGGCATTGAAAGGCCTAGGATTGATAATACATGAACAAATGGTAGATGTATGATGAATATTTGAATATGCCCTCCCTGTCCACTTTGAAAATCTGGTCATGTATTTTGTTGGCTATGAATTTAGCAAAATTATACTTGTAGGCAGGAGGTTGGCCTGGGCTGTAAGCAGCTAATAACACCAGCACTGTCTCATCAACATACTCACTGGTTTTATATCCCAACACATAAGAAATCATGTCAAGCAGAAGTTTGCCTACATCAGTAAAATGGACATACAAGAAGGGAGGTGGCCCTGTGGGCTGGCGGTAAGCTCTCATAAATGTCTGGGTGATCTTCTGAATGTCAGCAGTGGAAAGCTTGGTAGATGTATCCAGCAGATAGTTCATGGAGAAGGGATACAGCAGCTGAGTTTGTTTGAAGTTGAGCATCTGGTTGATGGACTCAGCATTGATGTGGAAGAGTATGCTCCCAGATGGAGACTTGACAGCTCTGTGATTTGGATCATAATTATCAGCACATAGGCGGATAATTTCTTGAAAAATGTTGACAGATGGGAGAAAGTAATAAGGCAGATTAGATTCCCATATCCCATATGTGTCATTGTTGTTCAAATAGTTATCCCTCAATTCACGGAAGGTCTGCAAATGGTTCCTATCACCCAAAAAGTCTTGGATGAGGTAATCTTTGTCAGCAAGAGGCATGGCCTCAAGCTCTTTGTTAGGTGGATTCATGGGGGCAACACTGAGAGCTGTGGGTGCAGGAGCAACCATTGTATAGCTTTTGGGTGTTGTCTTTCAAATGCAGTTTCTGAATGCAACAATGTGAGTGCAATAGCTTGCAAATCTTTCTAGAAGTCAAGTGGAAGATTGAATGCAGGTGATGCTAGATATGTTCTTCAAAGAGGAGTAGGTGGATTAAGCAGGCTTGCCTCTGTTCTACTCTGGTGAATTCACAGGGATTGTGAATAATGAGGATGAATTGCAGAGGGAGGGCAGGACTATAAGTTGGCAAAATGCAGTTCTTCAAGTATGTACTCGGCAAAAGGGAACAATGCCGGGCAGTTTCGGGACCAATTGCAAATTAAGGCCGCGAATGATTGTTTCAACAACGAATCTTGGAGCAGGGGGCAATGTAGGTTGTTTTGGTCCAGAATTGACTAAATGACAATCTTTAATTTAGGATTTACCAGGTATTTAGTGGAGAATTTTGCAGAGAAATGGCATGAACATGGGCAAAATAGGTGAATTTCGGCAAATACCTGGATAAATGATGCCGAGAGCCGCCGGGTTGAACAGTGGATGAAGAACACAACTGAATTGGTGAGTGGCGGCGTCTGAAGCTTCAAATTCGCGGCTTGGAGGCAATTTTTGGAGTGAAGGAGTAAACGGCTCTGTCTCTTTTCGAATGAAAATGACAACAAACGGCTCAATTGCGCGTTTATAACGATAAATTCAGAAAATATGGGTTTTTGGCGCTTTTCCGCCGATGACGTCAGCATGACGTCATGGCGGGCCCGGGTACGGATGATGACGTGGGTGCTGAGCTGGAGGCCAGTGTGGCAGGACACGATGGTGGGAAGTGGGGGCGACGAGATGATGTGGAGGGTGACGAGGCGCGGTAGCGGGGGCCGAGGGTATGACGTAATGGTGATGCAGGGGTGATGTGACAGGGGAGGTGGGTTGAGGAAGGGTGGTATGTGGTTTCCCCGCACCACCATTGGAGGAAAGTGGTAATGGGGAGGGGGGATCCGAACAACCCCGATGGCTGCCACGCGTCCAGCGTACGGGAGCAAAACCACCCGCTCCCCGGACGCTAAAGCGCGGCAGGTTCAAATATGAAAATGGCCGCCCACCTTTGGATTGGGGGCAGTGGGAGATCGACGGTTGGCGGGCGCCCCGACCCATCGTGCAAGTGTGGGTGGGGACCACCAGCTAATAAAATATTCATTTAAATATTGCAGGTTTATAACTTTGGGTTAGGGGGTTTTAATGGGTTTTAAACATATGTGGGTTAATATGTCGGGGTTCAACCAAATAGTTAACCTTAGGTTTGAGCGAGGGGAAAGGGTTTGCATATGTATTTTCGGAAAATGGGGTAGTAGAGGGTTTAGAGTAGGTTAATAAATCTAACTAGAGGTTAGAGTAATCCCAAAACAAGGGTTGACTATAGTCCCTGGTGGACTAATGTCTCCCATAGAAGTGATATTTAGATATAATGCTAAAGGGGGGGATATTTATACATTTTTTGGGTCGTTTGCATACAATGCTATACTAGTAGGGGGAGGGGTAGCACTTAGGGATTTATATAGTAAAAATTAGAAATTAATATGAATTGGGGATGTGAGAGAGGGGAAAAGAGCTAAGTTTAATGAGTAAACTTAGTTTTAGAAGCAGATGGGAGTGAAGAGAGATTTTACACAAGAAATGTGGCTTCTTTTCAAAAAGAGAAGTCACTTCTGACATGAAATTTTTACAAATGAGAAATGTAAGGAGGACTGATCAGGCAGATCCTGCAGTGCTCAAGGGGATGTTAGTAAGAAAATTTTGAAGGGGATGAGGGAGGTTAGTGATGGTTTGGTAGTTTGCCAAATAGGCTATTGCTCTTTCCTTTCTCCTGCTGGTGACAACATATGTGATTTTTCTCATGTCATATGCTTAGATCTTGTATTCTGCAACCTTCAACTGCCTACCCTGCCTAATATGCCTAACATTTTTTCTTTTGGATGGGTGCACTTAGCCTTGCAAACCCTAATAATTCTCTTTTCTTTTTGCTGCCCTCCTATCTAAGTCTACCCTTATGACTTCCAAGGGCTCGAATTAAGCAGTTGGGCTCCTTCCTTTCTCTATCCACCTAGTCATCTGTCAAGCTTAAACTGTTTGAGCAGGTACTTCCTTTCTAGTCTACAACATGCAATTTAAAACATGGTGAGGCCCAGCTTGAGCTGTTGGACCACCCATCAAAGTAACAGTGGCAATTTGGACTAGCCACTTTCATGGTCTTTTTTTGGGGTTCATTTCATTATTTTTTCTTTGACCAATTCATTTTCTTGCCTTTTGATTATTCTTTTAAGGCATACCCTCTTTACATTTTTTAACTATCTGCTCTTTCACAAAAATGGAACCTTAGTAGCATGGAAGGTGAAAATTTTTGGCACTTCCATTGTCAATCATGAGAAATGAAAACCTATTGGTATAAGAGGCTAACAGGTGAGATTCAAGACTTCCTAAACAATATAGACACCATGCCCGATTTTGAGTCATTAAGTCAAATTTTTAGTCTAAAATTTTAGGAAGGATATGGCTCTATACCACTATCATCACCACCTCTAGCGACACCTTTGTGTACTCTGGAGCCTGACGCTACTCTTGTTGAGATTAATCCAGGTAAATCCTTGTATATTAGTTTAGACTTGGACCCTTCTCAACGAAAGAAACTTGTGAATTTGTTGCGAAACCATCTTGATGCCTTTGCATGGGGTTATGAGGATATGAAAGGCATCCCTCCTGAAACTTGTACACACCATATCTATATTCAGGATAGAGCCCAACCTTTCTGACAAACCTAGAGGTGAATGAACCTAGCTCTAAGAGATGTTGTAAAGGAATAATTGAAAAAAATCTTAGATTCTGATTTTATCCATCCCATTTCTGATAGCCAGTGGGTCTCTCCATTAGTGTTAGTCCCGAAGAGAGATGGGAGATGGAACATTTGCATCGACTACAGAGAATTAAATAAACCCACTCCCAAAGATTACTTCCCCCTTCCTTTCATTGATTAGGTACTCGATACCCTTGCTAGTAAAAAGTACTTTTTTTTCTAGATGGCTTTAGTGGATATAACTAGATATAGATAGCACTCGAGGATCAAGAAAAAACCACTTTTACATATCCATGGGGTACATTTTCTTACCGAGTTCTTCCCTTTGGGCTATGTAATGCCCCGGCTACCTTTCAAAGGGTAGTCTTGGCTATTTTTGCTGACCTCGAGTGCGTGGAAATCTATATGGATGATTTCTCTGTGTTTGGTGATTCATTTCAGGAAGCCCTCAGGAATCTAGAAAAAGTGCTTCTTCGCTACCAAGAAGCTCATCTTACCTTGAGTGACAAGAAATGTAGATTAATGTGTAAGGCAAGAGTATTTCTTGGCCATCTTATTTCTGACAAAGGTATCCAAGTTGACCTTGGAAATATATGTCATTTTGAGTCTTCCTATACCCAAAATGCAAAGGGAAGTGAGAGGTTTTATAGGACATGCGGGCTACTATAGGAGATTCATTGAGAATTTCTCAAGGATAGCTACCCCACTTTTTCTTATTTTGGCTAAATATAGTGAGTTTTCTTGGTCTATAGCTTGCCAACAATCTTTTGAGACATTGAAGGAAAAAATAGTTCAAGCACCAGTTTTGAGAGGACTAAAGTGGTCCCTGCCATTCCATATTTCCTCTGATGCCTTAGATACTGCTATTGGCACAACTTTAGGACAGGAAGAAGACAAACAATATTATACTATTTATTCAATTAGTAAAAACTTGTTACCTGCTGAACTCAATTATACTATCACTGAGAAAGAGTTTTTGGCTGTAATTTTTTCTATTAATAAATTCAGAGATTATATTACAGGATATGAAGTTTTTTTACATACTAATCATTCCACTATAAGATATTTGATGAATAAACCATTAACTAGTGGTAGAGTAACGAGGTGGTTGTGATTATTACAGGAATTTAATGTTACTATTGTTGATAGACCAGGGAAATCAAATGTAGTAGAAGATTATCTTTCAAGATTCATAATCCTCGGGATGAAATTCCTGTTGTTGATGATTTTCTTGATGAACATCTTTTTGCAGTGTCAATAAAGTCTCCATGGTTTGCTGATATAGCTAACTATTAGTCACTGGAAAATTACCACCCCACTTACCCGCTCGTGAAAATCGGAATATCATTCAGAAAAGTGCTGCATATTCCTGGATCCAAGGGGACCTATTTTACACTGGCGCAGATCTCATTATTCGTATATGTGCAAGACAGGAAGTGGTGTTTGATATCTTAAAATATGCCCATGATGAACCATGTGGTGTTCACTTCACCGATAAGTGAACTGCATAAAAAGTGTTAAGAGCTGGCTATTTTTGGCTTTCCTTGTTTAAGGATTCCAAACAATACATCAAAATGTTTTGATAACTACCAGCAAATTGGTCAGCCTAACCAAACCAATGAGATGCCTTTATGTCCTCAAGTTATGATTGAGCCTTTTGAAAAATGGGCTATTGATTTCATAGGACCAATAAATCCTTCATCATCAAATAAAAAGCATATCTTGGTTTGTATAGATTTTGTTTCAAAATGGGTAGAAGCTAAAGTTTTTTTTTTGCTACTGAAAGAGTTGATGTTGATTTTCTTTTTACTGAAAGCTTTGCTAGATTTGGTGTACCTAGAGAAATTGTTTCTGACAATGGATTACAATTTATTTCTAATATGGTACAGGGTGTAATGGAGAAGTATAAAATCTAGCACAGGAAATCCAAACCATATCACCTGCAAGAAAATGGCCAGGTAGAATCCAAAAATAAGGTAATTGAGTCTATCCTAACAAAGACGGTAAATATGAAGAGAAATAATTGGGCTAACAAATTACTGGAAGAATTGTGGGCCTATCGGACCACTTGGAGAAATAGCACGAGACACACACCATATGAGTTGGTGTATGGGAAACAAGTCCTTTTACCGATAAAATTCCAGATCAAGACTTTTAGGACTGTAGTCTAATTGGGGTTAGACCTCTTTGAGGCACAACAACAACGCCTTCTACAATTGAACGAGTTAGAGGAAATCTGAAGGGACGTTATTCAACAGAACATCTTGGTTCAACAATAGTGCAAGAAGTGGCATGACAAGTCCATTCAGAAAAAGAAATTCCAACCAGGTGATTGGGTGCTCCTTTACGATTCAAGATTCAAACATTTTAATGGAAAATTCCATACATTCTGGATGGGACCCTATGAGGTGGTCAAAGTGTTCAAAATGGACCGGTAGAAATCAAAACTATTGATGGACGGAATTCAATGTTCCTGGTAAATGAGCATAGATTGAAGGTATATTTTTAGCCCCTTACTAAAGGAGATTTTATGCAGCAAGTCCAACAGCCATTTGAAAAGGATTTGGTAGGTGATAACACCGACCTGTTGAAGAATTGATTCCTTCTTGTCCTTATTTTAAGGAAAAAATAATCAGAGAAAAATAAAAAGAAAAAAAATTCCTGTAATTGTGAAAACCCGTTGACTGACATGATTGCAGAAGGATCAACTTGAAAACCAGCATGTTGGTAGGAAGATCAAAAATTTTCATAAAAAGGGAATGTTACTTGAATTTTAGATATGCTGGCTGCCACCAAGAAGAAGCAGGTTCATGAAATCGAGCCCTTACCCAAGTTTGGGGTAATTAGCATGGATATTTTTTCCAAGTAAACGCTTACTTCCCGCTGCAATTATTTTTCCTACAGCAGTGCATGAAAAATTCAAGGTAAAATCTTCTTCTATTTCCCATTTCGAAATGTCCCACTAGTTTCTTTTCTAAATTCCCCAATGAATTACCTTCCTCTTTCTTCCAAGAAACCACCCTTACCTGATTTGTAGAATCCCTCTTCTCCCTTGAATTTTTTTCCCACATCCCATTTCATTTATCCCTCTTGATGATATCGTTTTGAAATCCCTGCTGTAATATTCCTTCCCATTCTGAAATTTTTACCCCTTTCCCACTTCTTTATTCCCTCATAAGTTGATTGTAGAATTTGATGTATTCATTCAGAAGGCATGTCGAGAAGCACCAAAGGAAGGCAAATACATTTTTCTTGTATAATGAGGAAATTTTTTAAAAATTCCAGCTATAGAAGTATGTCCTATCAGAGTTTCTATTTGGTAAATTCTCTGGTGCAAGCACAGTGTAGTGCAAGCACGAGTTAAAGCAATTCTAGTGCAGAGATACAATTGACATGGGAGAAATTTACAGAGTCCTGAAATGGTTTATCAAAGATTTATGGGCCCATATTTTCGTACATATGTTGATATAATAACTCACTCCATGTTTTAAATTGATGCTTTGTTTCATTAATTACTAATCTAGGGATAAATATTTAAAGTACAAGGTGCGTAAGGCTGAAATATAATCTTTTTTAATAAATGCTAAAAATAAGTTTGATTGAATTATGATGATGACTGCAGAAGGGTACTCCGTCCAATAACCTACACTCACCCTCTTTGCAATTATTTCGCACTATCCTACCATCATTAACCTACCTGTGATCAGATCATTCTAGCCGTTGCATCACCACTGCCCATACCGCCACTACATCTAATCAACGTGATTCACCTATAATGATGATCACTGACACAGATCTACACCCAAAGTGGAAGGAATATTCCATCATAGCTAGGTAAGCAGGTCTACAAAGACAGAAGGCAAGGAAACTATGGTACAGAATTCTCAGTGAATGTTGGAGTTACTCTGGAATTTTTCCGAAGGTCTGATCAGTGAAGTGGAAGAGGCTCGAAATGGCACCCCTTAGGAGTGAACCACTGTTGCTACAAGATATTGAAAAAACTGTCGAGTACAGGAACAGTCTTTCACTTCTGTAAGAAACTGGGTTGCTGCCATTTCTCCAAAAATTTGACGGATTCGACATGGGTGTAGTGCTAGAATTTGCAAGAATGTTCAAGGAAGGCTGAGTTAGCATCAGGTCCTTAAAATTTAAAATCAATGAAGAGTTCATTTCACAAGCCACAGGCCCACCACCTACAGGTGAGTGCTAGTTTAAGAAGGAGTGTTTGACAAAGAAGCGTTGGCAGTGGTTCATGATCAATAAGAAGATTGAGGTCAATTGGAGAAAGGGACTGCCACAGACTGCCTTGGTCAAAACATGGTGAGATTTATTGTTTATATTACAGAAGTTCATCACAAGCGAAGGACATTATACCCTAGCATTCATATACCACCTTCGACTACTGTCACATTTTGAGGTGGGGAAACTGATTAATTTCCCTCATTTCTTGCTCATGAGCCTCGAAAAGATGGCAAAAAATGTGCAGAGCGTGAGTGCAAGCTAGGTTGAAACCAAACTCTGCCACCATGGACTCATTATGATGCAGGTCAATAATAATTTAGAGAAAAAGGGAATAACATGGGAGGCATTTTTGAAGGAATTTCGAGCAAAGGATGCAAAAGAACCTGCTAGCACAATTGCAAGAAAAAAGAGAAAGGTAGAGGCATTGTCTCCTGCCAAGCAAATAGGTAAAGGCTCACCTGTGCAAGCAGATAAAGGGGCTATTGAAAACATTCCACCTACAGCAAAGAAAAGGAAAACTAAGACTCGGCGAGGACGAAAGTTGTTGGCCAAGGAACAAATTAGTTGGGCTCCCCAATTGTAATCGACAACTTGCCCCAAGTATCCTCCATAGTTCAAAATCTCTCGGTGCTTGCAGATGCAGTAGCACACACTGTGGAGAATGAGGAGAATGCTGAAGATGATGTGTTATTTTCAACATTCATCAGTAGGCTAAGGAGAAAGAGAGCAATTTTGACACCAAACACTGGAAAAGTCCAAGCAAAGGAGGACAAAGAAGAACAACATGAAGAATCTCCTGAAATTTTTAGTGAACCGAAGGTGGAGACCCTTAATGATTTCAAGGACCAGGGAATTGAAGACCCTGCTGTTTTTGAAGGACAGGGCATTAAAGACCCTGTAGGTTGTGAAGATCAGGGTATTGAAGACCTTGCAATTTTTGAAGATCAGGGAATTAAAAACCCTACGGTGTTTAAAGGACAGGGTATTGATGTCCCTGTGGTAGTAGAAGAATGGGCAATATAAACCTGTATCGATTTGGAAGGACAGGGTGTGGAATCCCCTCAGAAAATGGTAGAGCAAGTTAAGGGCCTGGAGGAATTAGACGCACAGGGTACTGGAACCCCTAGCACAGAGATTGGTGTGGGTATCCAAACCCTTAGCGATAGCAAAACCCCAAGCATAGAAACCCTTGGCGCTGTCTTAAGGAAGACTTTTGATAGTCTTGAACTTGATGTTGAGTCCATGGAAGAAAAGTCTTTTACTCCTGAAGATCTCAGTACAACACCGTCCACTCTCTTCCTTAATAGAAGAATAGTGGAGTTGGAGCAACAAGTCCATGACCTAGAAGTTCTAAACCAGGTCATGAAAGAGTAGAGTTGGCAAAAACAGAGTGAGGTGTATTTATGGGCTGAAGTAAAGAAGTAGAATCAACAGGTAAAGATGTGGAAATAAAGGGCTTCCAAATGCTATAGACACCTGAAAAAAGTAACTAAGTAGCTATGAAAAGCCCAAGATAGGAAGCCAAAGATAGTAAAGACAGGAATAAACATTGAAGTGCAGAACTGAGGAGAAGGCACTCATTTTTGAAGGTTTTTTGAGGAGGTAAAATGTTGTGTGAGGACACACAACAACTTAGGGATTGGAGGATGTTGGTATCCTAAATTTCCCTATTTTCTTCCCCATTTCCATCAATATCAACCTCTGTTTTACCTTAATACAAGACCCTTCTTCCCTGCACTAGTACAAGATGGTTACCCTTTTCCTACACATGCTCATAGATTATATTAAGATTTGATACAACACTATATTAATCTTTTTATGTGGATTTCATGTTATTTACATATTCTTACAACTCATATTGATTTCCTAGAAGTAATCATGGAACGTAGTGTTAATAATGTATGAGTTGACTAGCGCAGGAAGATTCTTGGACCACCACTGTCTGAGATTTTGAGAGCTATATTCCATGAGGACGGATCTCGATCTTCAAATCCGATTTTAATTGCTGATAAACTAAAGTAGGTGGCATGCATCCACAGATTTTTCTCCAAAGATATATCATGGCCCAATGAAGCTCGTGTTGTTATAACCATTAGAGAAGTTTGTAATTCGGTT
Organism: Pinus tabuliformis; assembly: GCA_031772625.1. Taxonomy (NCBI): domain Eukaryota; kingdom Viridiplantae; phylum Streptophyta; class Pinopsida; order Pinales; family Pinaceae; genus Pinus; species Pinus tabuliformis. The sequence goes on from CM062816.1 coordinate 2,000,387,113, forward strand.
TCTAAGTCAATTTGGGTGAGAGGCCTGAATGACAATTATATGTAATTAGTGTAAACAGCTTAGAGCTGAAGGATATATATGATGTAAATCATAGATAGGAAAGCTAGTGAACCATCGGTTATTATTTTGGTTTATGTAATATGGTTATCACCTCATTCTGGGGCTAGACTGCTTCGTAATGTAATTTTCCGAATCAAGTAAATACAAGAGGATCATTATGGTTTGCACACAGAACGTGTAATTTCGTCTTTGATGTGTTATTTGAAGTGCTGATTGCTTTCGTTCCTTAGAAGGAGAATGAGTTGGTTTGAGGGCCCGGCCAACCCAGCTTGTTGACCCCTCTCACTTTCGTGATTTGGGAAGACGGTGTGTTTATTTCATTGCAGTTGTGTGATGAAATAGTTTAATTGTTAATCTTTGAGTTCTGAATTAAATTATCTTCTGTAGCCTATGTGTGGAACGGATCCATAGATTGGAGAGTATTTGTGTTCACTTTTGTTTATAAGATATATTTTCTCATTTTCTTTATTCTTGCTTTCTGTTTTAGTTCATTTTCAAAGTAGATCGTGCAAGGAACTCTTTCCTTCACCACTGCGTGTTGTTGCTTGCACCACAATTAGTCATTCGTTGCAGCAAACATTAAATCACTCATTTGCATTTTATTTCCCATTACTTTGCAAGTGAATGAATCAATAAATCATGTAACTATTTTTGGTATTAAAATTTCATATCTAAAAAGATCTAGAAGAAGTTATATTAGCTACCAAATTATACTTGCAAAGAATATCATTATTTTGGGTGAAGTACCAAAACTGGTTGATACATGCAAAGTACTTAGGCTATTGATTGATTATTTTGTAAGTGTTTTATCTCAAGAAGTTTATTTCCATTATGAAGTTTAATGAGTTGAAGCATTTTCTTTCTCACAGCTAGTTAATTCAGAATTTCATTACAGTTGCAATTCCTTTTCGACATATCTTTTTAGCTTTCCAAAGTGAACCGGAAACCTAAGTAAAGGGAACTTTTCTTTAGGGCAAGAGCAAGTATTTTGACACCAAAATAGAGTGATCCAAGCCCTGAGGCTTAGAGCACCTTCACTCAGACATAAGTCTTCAGTGAGGAAGATTGAATATACTCTTACACAGAAAAATTGTACCTGCACTAGTGCAAGCAAGATTGCAATTGTGCAAGGATAGGTTGTTTGTGTGGGAGAAAGATCAGAAGAAAGGAAAAACTTTGCAAGGGCCCACTTGTCAAACTTCTTATCATCCATCTGAATATTAACATAGAATTTCATTCAGAATTTAATATTGTTTTTTTTTGTGTCAAATTTCTTTACTTGATTTACTTGCAAATTGTCTTTTACATTCCAACACTAGATTTGCCTTGGTGTAAATTGCCTTTCCAATTGTTTTCTATCTGATTCTACAAAACATTCCCTTCAAGAAGTAGGATTATAAATAGGAAAAGTTCATACAATTTCTAGCATTGCTTGTGCTTCATCTCTAAGTTTACGAAACCCTCGGGTTGACAATTAAGTTTTGAGAAGTTTTCTTAAGTGCAATTCCTGCACCCAACAGGACCCTGAGAATTCCACTAGGTGTGGGCGGAAATCCCAACGTTCTTAAAAGAATGACCTGGATTTGTAAAGGCACCAGGTTGTCTAAAGTAACTTGTAGACCCAACTGAACCATAAGGAGCTCCTTGTGGTCCAGAAAAGACCAGAGTTTGACCAACTCTTGCTAAAAAACTTCCATAACTAATAAAGTTTCCCCCTCGAGAAGTGTTAAAAGGAGTAGAGAGCCCTTGGAAAGGGTTCCATGCATTAACATAGGGAGAAAAGTTATGGAATGAACTAACAGAAGAATGTGGCATATTCCCATGTTGGCCAAAATAAGATTGATTCCCAGCTCCTAACCCGCTAACCGCAGCGTTTGTCCAACCTTGAAATGGATTATAACTTTGACCGGTAGAGGAAAAATGTATTGATCCCAAAGATGGGTTGGAGTGTGGTATATGACCACCCCTAAATGGGAAACCCTAAAAAGAAGCTAATCCAATTGCCATGGATGTGGAGGCATCTGATGGAATACTTAATGGAACTGAAGGAATCGCGCTGGTTGACAATCCAAAAGGGAAAAAGCCAATGCGAGAGGCAACAACTTGAGGACTTCCACTCGAATATGGAATGGAAGTAGAACCAAATATAGTAGTGCTAGGAGTAGCGAAAGGTATAGAAATTGTTCTTCCTCCTTGTACAGATACTAGATTTTGCATACTCATAACACTTGTCATGGATGCCATGCTTCCTACAGTGGCCATCGAAGGAAAAGATTGATATAAACCCAAGCTTGATTCCCTGTTGGTTGAAGTCCCGATGTATAATAAAACATCTGGATGATCGAGAGGAAGAGGAGAATTAGGATTCAAAATAGACTCAGGGAGCTCCTTGACTTCAATAATGTCTTCTGACTACAAAAGGACTCAAGAAATAACTGGAGTATTTCTCTCCAATTCTCTACTTGTACCAAGTCTATCCTATGAATTAATAACTCCAACCGGAGAATCAATTTCTGATGTACAAGTTTCCATTGTCAATTAGCCACTTTGAATTATTTTTAGGAAATCTACTTAAGGAATCAAAAAAGTTGTAAAGCTAGGCCAACTAGGAGAAAAGAGAACTCTCTAAAAGTCCCTAAAGATACAGACAATCAAAATACTCTCAAGTATTTTCACTCCAGGTGATTAGGACTACACACCAAAATACAAGAAAGCCAAAATTAGGGCCTTTCGAAAATAGTTTGGAGTAATTACACCCTGGGACTACTAGCGAAGGTATCAGAAGAAGTTACGTTGACCTCTAGACTACAACATTTTTCCAGTGCAAGCACCCAAGCTTCACAAGGGTACCCTCCAGAAGTACTGCTAAACTTGATGCAATGTCAGCCTCAGGTGCCATGGGATTCCCCTCCGTAGCCACCTATGCGATCCCTAAGAAAGGAAACTATGGATACCAACTCGTATCAAAACCTGGGAAGAAGAGTCATGAGGTGGATCCAACAAGAGGGGGTATCTCTCTTCCTTGTCTTCACTCTCCCTAGTGCTTAACTCCCAGTCACAGAGCTTTCGTAGTCTTTCTAATGATATTGGATTTCACTCTTTATTCAACTTCTAAGTTTTATAATTTTAGCAGCCTTGGAGATTTATCTCTCCACTCACTTATTCCAAGGCCCTAATGAACGTAAACTTGTTGGTCTTTGTTAATGACTAAAATAAAAGTTCTAATTTATTTTATTATATTGCTTGACTTTATATAGTTGTTCTTTAAGTCAAAGGGAGTTACGGGAGTGAAATTGATGATGTTTTATGACGCAAAAGAAACCAATAGAAAACTAACTATATGCATGCAATTATTTTCTTCGATGAAGAGTGTTTTCTACTTGGGTTCTACGAAAACCTATATGTAAGAAAAATATTTTCCTATTCTTCTCGGAAACAATCCAAACATACCCAAAATCTAAAAAGACTAAGAATGCTTAAGATGAAAGGTAACCTAATGCAAGTTAAAATGACATTGAAAGGTCCTAAACAACACTCGTAATAAAATGCGGTTCTTTATAGAGTCAATTAATTCAATCTTGGTAATGAAGAGGGAAAAAATTAAAAACAAATCTCTCTCAAATGCAAGCAGAACAAATTGCAAAAGAAGCCAACTTCTTCACAACAAAAAAACAAAAGAAACCGTAAACCAAAATCTTGTAAAAAGAAAAACAAAAGCAATGTTTTTGTGTTTTTTTTCTTTTAGGGAAACAAAAGCAACTTTTTGAGGTCTCAAAAACACTATTAAAATTCAAAAGATCAAGAAATAAGCACAAGGAATCTCTAAATCTTGCAAGTTATAAAAATCATTAATAAATGAAGTTTGAAACAAGAGATACTACAAACTTGCACAAACTTGCTGGGCATGGGATCCCCCCACAGCATGTTTTCAAGCTCGAAGCCTAAATTTTGGTCAAAGGATTTTGTAAGACTCCACGAATTGCAGGCGCAGAGTGCGAAGTAGAGGTTAAGTCATAGGGTTGTCCGCCCTAAAGTAATGTAATGTAATGTAAGGTCATGTCGGCCTACCCATGTTTCACGGAACATGGGATTGTACAAATAGAGTGAGGCTCTAAGTTGTAAAGAGAGTAGATGATAAAAATGAATAGCGAAGGAATGGTCTGAGCTTAGAGTAGGGTCCTAAATGTCTTAGGTCGTACTGGTAGGAAGAGGCTCTGCAGCTGAGTTCGCAGAGGCCTAGTAGAGTCCGCAACTGAGTAGGCGGACCACTGCAGCTGAGTGCGTAGGGCATTGTCAAGTCCGTAATCAGGATTGAAGATTAATAAAGAGAAGTTGATTCTTGTTTCTGTGTATTTGTTGTCCATTATCTTCTTTATGTTTATATTAGTTTATGTATCATGCGCAGTGATATGATTGTTGAATATGTTGTAATAACCATAAATCTTACACACACAAGTTAAGTAATCCATTAATTATCAAGGAAGTTGGGTATTATACGGGTCACACCTCGAGTAGGGCTACGCAAGAACAACAGCACGGGTTGCGAAGGAATAGTAGGTGCGCATAGCGATGGGTCAGATTATGAACCTCCAGAATCCCATCAGACATCCCCAGGGTGCGGAAACCTGGTTCTAGCACACTCCCATACTACTTTAGGTGAGACCTCAGTCCGCGCTCTGCGGACTATTGCCGAAAGGGCCAGTAGCATCGATATTTTCTTGGCTAAATCACCTCTGAACTTGGGTTAGGCCCATATAAGTGAATAAAACTGATCCTGAACAATAGCAAAAGACTTCGACAAAATGTCTAAAAAGAGAAACTTTCAAAATTTCCAAAAAGGACTCTCGAAAAGCACAAAAAGGAACTAGGCCAATCAAATAAGGAAAATCAAAACAAGGAAACTTAAAATCTGGGCTACAAATGAAATCTAAATAACTTTCTTGTTCTGGAAAACTAGAACATCCAAGAACTTCAAATAGAAGTCTTGAACCCAAGACACAAATCAAAAACTTTCTTAAGAAGTAATCCTAGGACTACTAGGCTTTTCAGTGAGAAAGAGATTTTGAAATAGAAAGCTTGCAGTAAAAGTGAGTTCTCCAGACAGTAGATAACCATACAGTAGCATAAATCACCAGGAAATAGACCTAACTAGGCAAATATATTTGAAAAAATAATTCAAAATATTGTATACATGATTGTGTACTGACACAGAAGTGTGCACAGACGTTTCTAATACACGAAACTCATGCATACACGAGTCTTCTTGAGGAAACTTGCGTGTCTACACAACTGTAATCCAAGAAAACAACGTATACAAAGCTAAATTAGGAAAAAAAATAAAAATAAGGTCTAATAAAAAATATCAGATTTGATGGCTAGGGCACTATTGAATCAAACAACATTGTAAAAGCAAGAAATCAAGAAAATGAACGCTAATTGTGAATAAACAACCCAAACCAGGAATAACAAGAATGTTATCCCCTGTGGAGTTGCCAATTCTGTTGTGGGTGAAGATCACCCTAGGGTCTTGGGTTGGAACCCCAACAGAGCAGATGGCAAACAACAACAAGAAATGCTCAAACAATCAACCTAAATGCTTATTCTACTAAACTGTTAAAGAGTGTCCTTACCCAGAGGTCATACGTTTGAGTAGATCCTGTAGGGTGCAAACCCTCGGCTTCTCTTGATGTCTTCAAAACCTGAAATTATTCAAATGAAACATATACAGTAGTAGAAACATAAATCATGTTCATGATATTAAATTTAGATCATATAATTGAATGAACAATTACGCATCAATATAAGATTCATAAACGAATTACAACATAAGTTAATGCATAAACATGTTTAATATCAGGAACTGAACAACATTTCCTTATTGAGGTAAGCTACAAGTAAGGTGGAGAAATACGACCTAACTCCTTCTCCAGCTCCAAGCGAAACTGTCCTCTAGATCTGTCCTTTCCTAGCCTCAGCAATCTTCCTCCATCACCAATACAAGGATATCTCAAGAATGATGAAGGATATCTCCAACAAGGAAACAAGGGTTTCCTGAAACTTTAGGGAGTACAAGAGGCACAGGGATTTTGTCAAACTTGATTAGGGATAATCTCACTATAGTATCAATATCTCATATCTTCTCCCTTAAGCCCTTCCCATGGAGGTTTATTTATACTTCTTCAAATTAGTTTTTTCAGTTGGGAAATAGGTGGGCCACAGTCAATAGGAGGTGATCAATAGGTAAAACTCATGAACTCCACCCAAAATCAAGGAAATTTGTTTTTTTAAGTGTTTTAACATATGTACGTGGTTTGGGTACATGCTAACCTGTGTGTACACTCTTTTATGATAGGGCAAAGTAGCATATAGGGAAACACTGTTTTTATTTTTATTTTGGACCAAGTCTGGAAGGAAGGGTTTCCCTAGGCCATAATCAGAGCCTCAGATCTACCAAGAGTGGTAAATGGTGCTATAACAATATCTTCCAACGATACGCACAGATTCATAAACCTTCTCTCGTTGGAAATTTGGAGAAAAGCTACAGCCATGTAATGAATTTCATATAATCCATGATTTCAGTCATGGATTAGATCCAATATGGATAAATTTGATATTTTGTAACACGATTGTTAGCCGATGAATTAGATTAGTATTCTTCCTTACTTCGAGCCATATAAGGTTTTTTGCAAATGTATACATTTTTTCTAGTTTTTATGATGGGGGTTCTGGGTCAGTTTCAAATACGACTGTATATCAGATTGTACTTGATTGTATCTTTTTCATATCAATACAATATTATATGTTATGTCTACTTTAGTGAGCAAGCTCTTCTAATTTGAAGCGGTTGTGAGTAAGGGAGGCCCCCCATTGCTCAGAACTCCCGTAGTTTAGTGTTTATGAATTTTATTTTTGTTATGTAATAATAATTTGTTCCTACAGCTAATGCACTCTTTTTGATATATCAGTAGAAATTGATTAAGTGAAGTAGTTTCTTGTTGATGTGTGGAATTCATTTAATGAGTATTTGATTTCTAATGTGGAGTGAATTTCTGAGTTTTTTGTAAGGTGATTTCTGTATCTTTTCCTAATGATCATCAACAATCTTAAGAGCTGTAGAGGGATGTTTAAACCACTATATAGCCTTTTCTTCTAAGTGATTGATGCAAGAAAGAGTCATTAGTTTTGTATGATTGACTAGTTAGATTCATCAACACTTACATTGTTAAGCCTGCATATATTTTGCGCAACATCTCACAAACTTACCTTCCCTGGGTTGATGATTTATGTTAATCAAATTATAAGGCTATAATGTGACTCAACAAATAGTATTCTTGTTTCATAGCACATTTTTCAAAAATGGCAGCATCAATGTATGCATTAACTGCACATGTGGAGTTCGAATGGACTGATAAATGTGATATTGATTTTGTAAAGTTGAATAATTTGGTGTCAACAATGCCTATCTTGTGGGGACTAGATTGGATATTTCCATTAGACATATCTTCTGATGCATCTGAAACTAGGATAGGGGTAGTTCTGAGATAGGAAGAGGATAGGAAACCCTATGCAATTTATTATATCAGCAAAAACTTAACACCTGTAGAACTAAATTACACTGTGACAGAAAAAGAAACAATGGATATTGTCTATGCTATAAAACAATTATGTCGTTATGTAATAGGCTATCCATTTTTCTTGTACATATATTGTTGGCTTGTTGGGGCCTGACCTAGGTTCAGAGTTAATTAGCCAAACAAATCCCAGTACTACTAGCCCTTTCGGAAAAAGTTCACGGAGCGTAGACTGAGGTCTCACCCATAGTAGTATGGGAGGGTACTAGAACCAGGTTTCTGCACCTTGGAGATGTATGATGAGTTCAATTGGTCTGCGGTTTGACCTTATGTGTAGGTTGCCTTGCGCACTTTCTCGTGCCTCGCAACGTGATATACCACCTTCGCGCAACCCTTACTCAGGGGATGAATGTTGTGCCCTTTGTTATTACCACAAATCTTACTTATGTTTTGATGTTAGTTAGTTAGCTTTGGCTACTTGAGTACTTTAAGTTATACTTTAACATAAACCATTCATACATATGCGCACATTAAACAAACAGTATAATCACGAAGTATATCAATTATTCATTAACCCAAGAACAGATACACAGATTCATAACACAACTTCTCTTTATTACTTTCTTCCTCAGTTACAGACTCTCCTCTACCCTCCACGCTCAGCTACAGGGGTCTGCACACTCAGTTGCAGAGCTTTCTCCTACTCTACGACCCAAAGACTCACATAAACCTGTGACTTAATCACTTAGACTTCTCATCCTTTATTCCCATTATTCTATTATATCCCTTAACTACTTAGAGCCTTGCTCTATTTATACAATCCCATGGTCCATGGACCATGTGTAGGTCTATCCAACCGATATTACATTACAAAAATAGGGTGGACAACCCTATGACTCTATCATACTTTCGCGCTCCGTGCCCGTAATTCACGGAGCTTTACAACAAGATTCAGTCAAAATTTGGGCTTTAAGCCCCAAAACATGCCTTGGGTGGGTTCTGTGCATGACAGAGATCATTCTTCTATTCAATATTTAGCCAATAGGCATGTTAACAATGGTAGAGTAACTCATTGGTTACTTTTGTTATAGGAATTTGACAGGAGTGTAAAGGAGTCACAAGAAAAGGAGAACCATGTTACATATTTTTTGTTTACAATTCCACCTGTGATCGATTCCTTACCAATGGAAGATCGACTCTCGAATAAATTTTTTTTGTGACTGTCAAAACATCATGGTACGTTGACATTGCGAACTTAGTGGTGGCTGGAATATTGCCATCACATTTATCACCTTGGGAAAAGAAGCACATTATTCAGTGAAATGATCGATGCTCATGGATAGATGGATATCTCCTCCATATAGGGGTAGATGCATTAGAGAATATGTAGATGCATTAGAGAATAAGAGATCTACGACATCGTCAAGGCCTGCCATGATGAACCCTGTGGAGGTCATTTTTATGACTGTAAGATTCGACATAGAGTATTGCAAAGGGGCTATTTTTCACCCACGATATTCAAAGATGCCAATAAATATGTCCAGAGCTATGATAATTGTCAAAGGATGGGGAATCCCATTCAATTTGATGAAATGCCTCTCCAACCATAGCTTCTATTGGAACCATTTGAGATATGGTCTATGCTATAAAACACTTATGTGATTATGTAATAGGCTATCCATTTTTCTTATATACTGATCATTTTTCTATTCAATATTTAGCCAATAAACATGTTACCAATAGTAGAGTAACTGTTATAGACATTTTTGTGCCTTACAGCTATAAGCATGAAATGTCCATAAACCAAGGGATCCTAAGTCCCTAAAAGTGTTGTTCCAGCTCCTAAAGAAACAAGGTCAACAAATTACAGCTTCTCCCAGAAGTTCTCCACCAGAAACTGCTCAAAACTAGTCAAAACAGGATCATTTCAAGTGCTCCACTAGCTGACTGCATTGCAAAGCACCCAAATACACTGGCTAGGTGTGTTGCAATGCACTTGAATGCACTACCAGGGTGCGTTGAGCAGGAAATGACAAGTGGCAGAGTCATTCAACGAGGTGGAGAGACAATGGAAGCTTCCAGAATCTTCTCCAATGACACTTGCCTCACTGAATTCGACCAGTGATGAGTAAGAGGCTCTCAGTCTCCAAGTGGAAGCAAGAACTGACAGAGAGAAGCCACTAATCAATTCATGAGCTGACTCATCCTCTTTGCATACATCTATATATGGATCCCTCACCAAGAGATCCAGAGGCTGGAATTTTGTACATTGCAGAGAATTGATGTTGGTTTTGTGATAGATATCAGAGTATTGGGTGATTTATGCTTTGTTGGAGGTGAAGAAGGGATTCTATGCTGGGAGGTTGATGCTGGATCAGGAATCATTGGTTGTAACTCTTCTTGGATCTTCTTGTTTTATCAATAAAACTACTTGAGTTTCTCCTACATGCTTGTATATCTGATGTGTGTTATATTTGTATGTTTAGCTTAAATCTGATCCTAAGCTTTTTATGAACATAAATCCATGTCTTTGTGTAGTTTCTATCTTCTGTGAACTTGCAGGAACTTGGTGACGCTGGGCAAGTGAGGGAGTAGATCGGTGGAAGCTGGCAAAGAGAAGAGAGATTGGATCGAACAACTAGCGCAAGGCACAGGTCGGTTCATCTTAATCATCTTCCTTTATAGTTCATAAAGGAGAATACAAGAGTAGTTTTCCTGTTTGTTTCTGAGGTCTCTATCACAACCCAGTGGGATAGGGTCGTTCTAAATAGACACTTTTCTCGAAAACAAAATGGCGACTCCGCTGGGGATCGTGTCTAGTTAGTTTGTTTGTGTTTCTATTGTTGTTCATCTCATAAACTTAGGAGTAGCGAATCGAACTGCATTTACCATTTACAAATGCAAAGCAGACATCTGCTACTCTAGTCCATTCACTGGGCCTGTTTATGATCTGAACAGTTGACTCACAAATGATCTGATTACCCTTTTTGATAGCTCTTAAACCTCTTGTAAATCAACCCTCTGATTGTGCACTATTGATTGCTTTTACCGGGCCAAAAACCATAGATTAAACTGCAAACCGTGACCCAGAACCCGGAGAGAATTCTCGTTTCTGCTTCAGCGTAGGCTCTGTGAAGAGACTCTGCATTTCAGCGTAGTTCCCGAGAGGGCTACCTGCGTTGCAATTCAGTTTCTCTGTGTAGCAGGTGCGTTGATCAGCCTAGCCTTGCCTAGCTGAGGTTCTTTGCTCACTTTTTCCAGTTTTGCCTCTGACTTTTGCAGCCTGTGATCAGTGTGTTTGTCTGTTTAAAAGCCCCTTTTCTTTGCCTTAATTCCGCCTCATTTGTATAAAAGAAACTGTATTTGTTGTTGTGTGTTTGTTACGTCATTTACAATTTCCCATTGCAAAAGTAAACTAGTCATACTGTCGTCCTTAGATCTAGATCTGTCGTAAGGGTCGTTTTTGATCTTAGGAGAGAGTTTATTTGCTGTTGACAGTTGATTATGCTTTTACTTTTTCCTTTGGCTTGAATTTGTGAATTTCTAGTGTCGAAACAAGTGTTTACTTCAAAATCATAAAGCGTCGTAATCGTCTCTACCTTTTGATTTCGAAAAGAAGCTTGTCTGTGTTTTTCACTTGAAAGCGAATTCAAATTTGTACAACAACTTTCTTTTTAGGCATCAATATTAAGAAAGTGAAAAACAAATACATGCACAAGTGCATTTGCATATTGACAGTTTGTATGGCTTGATTTAGGAAAAGTGCATTTACAGTGTGCTCTTTGCTCTTTGAGAAAAGATTGTGTCTTTCTTTTCCCCTTTGTAGCTAGTATTTTCATTGCTGAAAAGAGATAAAAGCTTGCTTATCATCTTTAGATTGCATTTTAGGAATTACATCTACATCTCGTGGTGAACCCAAAAGGCAAACTTCATAAGAAAGATCAACCTAAAATAAATTCAATGAACTTAACAATGCTTTGTAACTTAATGCACAACATCTAGAGGTCTAAGCTAGAGACGTGTTCCGGCGTCATAAAGCCTGGTAACTGCTGTCCTCATTGATGGTTGGGTTATTCCTCCACTTTGAGACGATAAGTGCCAGTACGGACTTGTGCTCCCACGTACCGTCGAGTATATATTGGGAGACCCCTATAGGCATAAAACCTTTATCCATAGGAAGCCGTGTCGGCTGCCCTACTGATCGCAATGCACCGAACACAGCATTCGGGAAGATTGACTACCGTACCCTAAAAAGTATTCTGCGGTTTTGCGATTGGTTTGGAACTCCCTCTAGCTAGACCTCCAGAGCAGTCCCTTTCATTCCTTTTTAGACTCCTTAATGGAAAAGGTCCATCTGAGCACTTGTCACTTCAGGCTCATTAAAAATCGAAGGAGACTAGAGTCATCTTTTGTTTTTTCTCGACTCTTTAAAACTGAAAAAGCAAGTTGTGTCAAAAGCGTCTAAAATTCATTTAACATCGAAACATACTTTCCCTTTTATTTTAGTTGATCGAGTAATCCGCAATCGTGGAAGAAATTCAATTGAAACCCCGTCGTTCGCGGAGGCTTACGAGTGAACCGTCTTTGTCTCCGGAAGCGAAACTAGTATGGACAAAGCGGACTCGTTTAACCGGATCCAAGTCTCCAATCAAAGTTAGAACAAGTGTTCCAACGACATTAGAGACTCCGGTTACTCCAAACATTTCTGGAATCCCTGCCTCAACAGAAGAAGTTCAACAGCCACAGAAGGACAATGATACTGATCCTAGTTTGAGAACAAGCACTTGTGTTACTGAACCAGTTCCATCCATAACCGGTTCAGAGAGTCTTACTTTTCAAACATCTGTCGTTGCCTCTTCGGCACCAGAAATATTTTACGGACCTGACGGTCTTCCCCTTCCACCTGGTCTGATTGCGATAGAGGAAATTGTAGAAGAACCGCAAGCAAGTACTCCAACACATTTTGGAGTCGGGGTCACTCTATTTCCTTCGACATCAGAAGTTGGTCTACCACTAGCGAAAGTTCCTGTAGAATCGCTAGGTAATATTTTGGATAGACTACAAATGTCTGAACAACTGTCAACATCTAGGATTGTGTCTTCAGACACAGCGACGACAGAACTCCCCGTTGTCATTCCAACAATGTTCGCCAGCATACCATCTGTCCCGACTAGCTCACAACCGCTTGAAGGAGCCCACCCAGTGGCTATTTCGACAATCTGGTCTGTTCCTGTTTGTTCATCCAGAATAATATCCGGAAACTATTATGTTGAGTCTCAACAAATTGATCCATTTGGAGGTCAATTTGGGCAGTCTGGCCCCCAAGGGCAAACAATCCCCTTGAGTTCTGGATTACCACCATATGGGGGGTAGTACGCCCTTTCATTACCACCTTCGGGAGGATATCCATACGGGAGTTCACAACAACATTCAGGTTATACTGGAATTACCTCCAGTGGTTGGGTACCTATACTACCTCAACAACCAAGGGTTGTATATTCGATGCAACAATGCGTACCTGTGTTGAACATACCCACTACGCCAGCTATTGTGACTGTGTCGCAAGTTCAAGCGCTGCCTGTTGTGTGTCAACCTCAAGTTTCTCAGGTTGTAATGCAACAGCCCATTGACCCTGCGACTCAACCACAATCGCCAACTAGTGGGACGACACAGGCCTAGACGGGTACAATTACCCCTCACCTTGGTCAAACGGTTAGTATCGGGCAATAGCACATGGCTTCACAACCGTGGCTAGTGCAATACCAACAACCACAATTCCAACAAGTATACCAAGGTGCTGAGCAACAGATCTTTGCAAACAGTGGACAGCCGTACATTCAAAACGGTCAAAATCAACCATTTTAAAATGGTCAAGTCCACCAACCTTACCAAACATACCAGCATCAAATACATTATGCTGGTATGCAAAGTCCAATTGCTTAGGCGATTCCATCGTATCCTGGGTATGCTTCACCTAACCTGAATCAACAGTTACCATTCGTGGCAACCTTAGAGTTACCTGATTTAAACCGGTTAACAAACGATCCAATTGCTTACGCCCCTTGGTGGCCAGCGATTCCACATAAACTACCATCAGATATTCCTAAATTTAATGGAAATCCGGGTGAAGATCCATCGAATCACGTGATGACATTTCATCTATGGTGTTCATCAAACACTTTAAATGATGATTCGATAAGGCTTCACCTTTTTCAGAGGACATTAACAGGTCCGGCGGAAAAATGGTACATTGAATTGCCTAGAGCTTCGTTCGACAACTTCAACACCTTAGCCACAACCTTTTTAACGCAATTTCAATTACCGATAAGGTATGAAACATGAATAGAACTGCTTACCAACTTTAAACAGACAACAGCCACTCACATATTTGATCATATACATGAGTGGCGGCGTCGTCGTAGGATGGTAAAAACGTATGTTCCCGATCAGCTATTAGCTGAATGGTTTATCAAGTCATTACTGCCTTCCATCACAGAAGATGTGGCAAAGGGGGGAGTCGTAACAGAAGAGCAAGTGATCGCTCGTGCACAATATCTGGATTTGATTTACACTTAGTCCGGCACGCTCTACGACAAAATACTTGACGCCCCTAGACCGGAATCCTCGATTCCTCCTCCTCCTAAATCAAACAATGACTCTCATGTCGGCGATGGCGTGATTGGCACGACAGACACGAAATCGACAAGGGCCACATCCAAAAAGCCCCCTAAGGTTTCAGGTCAAAATGCAAAAGATGAACTTCTTGCTTCGGAAGTAAATGCCGTATCAACAGATAAATGCAAAGAAACCAAACAACCAGGAAGCAAGAAGAAGGGAAAAGGGAAGAAGAAGAAACAGGATGAGCAATCTCCCGAAAAATCTTCTTCAAACCCTCCTGGAAGTAGGAAACCCCCTTCAGGGTGCATGATATGCGATGAGGATCATTGGACGAAAGAATGTCCATACAAAGCTGAGCCTAAGAGATTCTTTAAAAGTTCGAAAACCTCAGCAGTGTTAACCGATCCATTTCTGAATCCAGGAACAAATTTGGTTGAAAGTGGAAATGCTTCCCCATCTCAAGTGCTAATGTTGTCGATTTCGAAACAGCAAAATGATGCTTTGATTTCGACAAGGAAAAAAGATTACGGGAATCCTCAACTGTCAAACAACAAGGATAAAGATCAACCAAGTAGTTCGACAACAACTTCGACAGAAGTTGTACCACCCACCATCCCTGAATTGACAATAAAACCGCCAAAGGGAGTAGTACACAAGTCGACATTTAATCCTCGCGCTAGAGCGGTGCAGCATTATAACATAGTGGAAGATTTGGCCCAATCGCCATCCGCTACGTCGACTCTTGAAGTACTACAAAACTGCCCATCCCAAAGGCAGGCTTTGTTATCAGCCATTGGTGGGATTGATCCAAAGGATTCCAATCTTGTATCCTTTGACCACAAAGGGTACGATCCTCAGTTACCAGCTCAATTAGCTTTCCTTGTTCAAGTGAAAGCCCTCAACAAAACTGTTCACCGAACGATTATTGATGAGGGGGCATCTACATGTATCATGTCGATGAGTTGCTGGAAAGCTTTAGGATCTCCAACCTTGTCGTGATCTGCGACAACATTAAAAGCATTCGACGAAAGGACGTATACCCCATACGGTATCCTAAATAACTTGAAAGTTGAACTAGGAGGGAAAACAGTAGAAATAGATGTTGAAGTCATCGATGGGAATCTTGATTACAACATCCTACTAGGAAGACCATGGATATATGCCATGGAAGCTGTTGTGTTGACCTATTTTAGAAAGATTGCATTTCCCTTTCAGGGAGGAATTACAATCGTCGATCAACAAAACTTCCTCCCCAATGGTTCACAAGTTACAGGAAGCATTCCCATGATCCATGGAAGCCCCCATTCGCTTCAGAATATCGGAGTAGGCCTACTAAAAGATCCTATACTAATGGGAACTTTCGCTCTTCCCCCTCCAATTGATTTGGCAGAAGTAGCGTCGATAGGAACCTGCAATATGATATCTTCCGCAAAGATCTCAGAAAACGATATCCACATGGATCATGCAATGGTTTTGCCCCCGAGGCCAATCGAAATATTATAGCAATCAATGTTTCTGGCATGGGAGGCGAACCCAAATCAACGCTCATTAAGCATTTGGATGGATAGGTCTAGAGAATATGGTACTCCTTCAGATCCTTGGTCGCAAGTGCATGACACCGACGAAGGAATTCTCCAAGCTATGGTAGTTGAAGGAGTGCCATGGAATGATTCCCACCATTGTTCTCTTCTTCCAAATTACGAAGAAGATACTCAAAATGACCTCTACCATCCTTCAGTAATTGATTTTCTATCAAATACTGTAAATACGGTGGATTCCGAGCGAAACTTGTCCAACATTGAAGATACTATAACCATAAATATCTCGACCAAACCAGATATTGTAGAGAATATTTATGTCGGAAAATGTTGTTCTCCTTCAGAACTGGAAATATATAACGCTCTTTTTCGCGAATTCAGAGATGTCTTTGCCTGGTCATACAGTGAAATTCCAGGCATCGACTCGAGTATCGTTGAACACGAAATCAAGATGTATCCAGATGTTAAACCGGTATGGCAACGGCTGAGGCAGGTGCACCCCAAGAAAGTTGCTGCCATTAAGGCAGAAGTTGAAAAACTCCTGCATGCTGGTTTCATCTACCCGGTTCTGCTAACCGATTGGGTATCAAACATTGTCCCGGTTATGAAAAAATAGGGGACAATTACAGTGTGCGTCGATTATAGGGATGTAAATCAAGCTTGTCCAAAAGACAACTACCCTACACCTTTCATTGACCAGATAATTGATGAATGCGCCGGATGCGAAATCTTTTCATTCATGGATGGATTTTCGGGGTATAATCAAATAAATATCCTCCCACAAGACCAGTCAAAGACTGCATTCATTTGTCCTTGGGGCACATTCGCATATCGAAAATTACCCTTTGGTTTAAAGAACGCAAGGGTGACGTTTCAGAGGGCAATGAATTATGCCTTCCATGACATCAAAAACATCGTTCAACCTTATCTCGACGACCTTCTGGCTCATTCGCGAAAGCGGACTGATCATCCGCAGCATTTAAGAGCGATATTTCTACGTTGCGGACACTACAAGATACGACTCAATCCGCACAAATGTGTATTTTGCATAAGTTCTGGTCGTTTACTTGGCTTTGTAGTCTCCAAGGATGGGATTCGTATCGACCCTTGTAAGGTCCAGGCAATCATAAATTTACCTCCACCTTCGAATTTGCTTCAGATTCAGAAACTCCAAGGGAAAGCAAAATTTCTGAGGAGGTTCATTCCAAATTACGCCGAACTTGCTAAAGGTTATACACGTCTTTTGAAAAAAGGGGTACCCTTTAACTGGGATCAGGTCGCGCAAGCTTCCTTTGATGCTTTAAAAGATTCCCTAATGAAAGCATCATTAATGTATGCCCCTGATTATCAAAGAGACTTTAACCTGTATCTGGCTGCAGCAGATACGACCATCACAATGGTTTTAGTTCAAGAAGTCGATGGAATAGAACATCCTATCTATTATTTAAGTAAGAACTTAAATGATACAGAAAGAAAATATTCTTATGTTGAAAAACTAGCGCTTGCAGCGGTTCAAGATTTCGACACTATGTCCTCTTTCGGAAAACTACCATTCTGTCAGATTGCAACCCCATGACTTATATATTGTCGCGACAGTTGCTGGGGGGCAAATATTCAAAATGGATAGCAATCCTTCAAGAGTTTGATCTGGAATTTGTAAAATCCATGTCAAAGAAAGCTCTAGTTTTCGCAGAATTATTATGCGATCTCCCATCGTCGTCCAACGATGAAACATCCGAAGAATCAATCGTGGATGAAAGTTTGTTTCTGATATCCGCAAGCAATGAGTGGTATGGAGATATAATCATTTATCTCCAGACCCAAAAATTCAGGCCAAATACCTCTCACTCTGAACAAAAACGTGTTCGATACCAAGAAAAAGACTACATGATCGTCGGTGATACACTTTACCGCCGTGGTATTGATAGAGTTCTGAGGAGGTGCCTCACCCATGAGGAGGCCGAAAAAGCCCTGAATGAGTGTCATTCAGGTGCGTGTGGGGGGCATCAATCTGGATATGCTACAACACAAAAAAAATCTTACGAGCAGGATACTTCTGGCCAACCATGTTCAAAGATTACATAACCGCAGTCAGAAGTTGCCATGCTTGTCAAATTTTTGATAGCAAAACCAAAAGACCACCCACACCTTTACAGCCAATAGTTTCTGTTGGGCCATTCACCAAATGGGGCATCGATTTCATGACATGTAACCCCACCTCGACCGGGGGGCATGGGTATATTATAGTCGCAGTGGACTATTTTAGCAAATGGGCCGAGGCGATGCCTACATTAGATAATACTGGTGAAACAGCTACCCTTTTCTTTTTCAATCGTGTAGTCGCCAGATTCGGCGTACCACAGGCTATAGTCACAGATCATGGATCACATTTTCGCAATCACATGATGGTTGAATTAGCTGCCAAACTAGGGCTATCTCACGACAGCTCTAATCCATATTATCCGCAGGCCAACGGGCAAGTTGAAGCGATCAACAAGGTCCTGAAGCGCATGCTGCAAAGGATGATTGGAGTTCACAAAAGAAGATGGCACCTAATCCTGTACTCAGCTTTGTGGGCTTACCAAACATCGGTAAGGAATGCGACCGGGTTCACACCCTTCCAACTGGTATATGGCCTGGAAGCAGTCTTACCAGTCCAGTGTGAAATCTCGTCTCTCAAACTCGCAATCGATCTCCTCCCCGGAACTTCAGAAGAAGAAGCTCGTTTGTTGGAATTAGTCCAATTGGATGAAACCCGTCGTGACACCACGTTGGCCAACGAAGCCCATAAGAAACGAGTTAAGGCATAGTTCGACAAAAATGTCAAACCCCGTGTCTTCTCGGAAGGTGACTTGGTCCTGCTTTACGACCAGGAATCCGATAAGTTGGGAGCAGGTAAATTTAAGTCTTTATGGATGGGTCCTTACATTGTTAAGCGGGTGTTAGCAAAAGGAGCCTACGAGTTGATGGATTATGACGGAGTTCCACTAGCGCAACCTCGAAATGGGTTGTACCTCAAGCGTTACTACGCCTAGTAGTAACCAATATGCTTTTGTTATATTTTTGTTTTCGCGAAGAGTGTTTGTTTTGGTCGAGTAATCCACCTTTTTACATTTATTGCAGATCTCAAACCCATTCGAACCATGCATTGGATATGCCGACGAAGCAAGTCGTAGTTCACGGAACCTGTCCTCGACAGCCTGGGCCATTTTTTATCCAAGCGGCGAACTAGTAAGTTTCAGAGGTGTATGTATTGGTCAATCAACAAACAATATCGCTGAATAGAGTGCATTGATAGAACTTCTCTCTGATGCCATCACTCATGGTATACGCCGACTAATCGTCAGGCTAGACTCACAGCTCGTAATACTACAACTCAATGGTATATATTCCGTCCGAAACCCAGCTATTTATCGCATGTTCCTAAGCGTTAAGATTTTGGAAAGACAATTTGATCTTATTCAATACCAGCAAATTTCCAGAAACTTAAACACATTAACCGACTCATTAGCGAACTATGTGTTAGATAGACATTTGCAACATTTATAAAAAGAAACACATCATCAATGTTCTACATGTGGATCACTTAACTCAACCAGAATAAAACTCCGACAATCAAAAATACATATATAGTTGTTTATGGTTTACATATAATGTTCTGTAACCAAGACAAAATCGGTCACACGACCTAAAACTCAAAATGCTAGGGGGCACCCTAGTCTAATGATGCTCGTGATAGCAAGTCACAGCCTGTGCGATCATGCGTAAGAGACGAGTCCATCGTCTGGGCACACTAGTAGTATGTCGCTGTAACTGCAAAGGTAGCTCGTCGATCCTCACATCTGGAATACCAAGAGTAAGGCTCTCAACCTGCTCCTGCACAACTGTAAGAGTCTCAGCCACATCGAGGTCGCGAAGAATAACCCTTCCGGCGGCCTCTCTTGCTGGGACAACAGCTTTTACTCTCACACGAACTACTGAATGAACAGGACCGACATCTACATGTACACATGAGTTTGATTAGAGCCTTGATAGAAAAAATCACAAGGACATTATAAAAAAAACAGTAAACAGCAATATGGTCAGAGGTTTTACCAATAGCACCCCACTGCTCGCCATCCGGCAGTACCAAATCTGGATCACCCCGGAAGTCCATGCCGGCATATGGATACTCGGAATAGACCATCTCTAGATGATCGAACCACCTGAAGAAGGTATCAGAAAATGAAATCTGAGATTGACCACCATGCCTAGACATATGGTCAACCCATCTCTGCATGCGTGGTTCAGTAGGAGAAAATCGAGTGCAATGTACTGCGGCTGCATCAGTGGTATCTTCTCCAAGGAAAAGGCAGTCAAAATAGAACCGAACCCAAAGTTCTTCAACTTCCCGTTCTTTATCTTGGTCAATTGCTCTTTCATTACAAGAAGTACTGCGTCGCACCAGTTGAACACCTTCGGTTGGAGGCATTCCAAGGCATGCTACATATAGAATCTGTTGGCTACATGAAGAGACGCGCTACCAGCCATCCTACCAAAAGTAAATAGGATAGTCCTAAGGGACCTATCAGTGACATCATGGATGATGATCTTGCCATCTTTACTCAGCTGAGATCCTTCCCTGCAATACTGACGGACATAATCTCTCATAGAATCGCCTCCTCGGACCGAACCTGACAAAGAAATGGGAGCACCCCGCCTCGACAAGCTAGTCAAGAAATAGATGGCTACTGCAGTCAAGGGGATAGATTTGCCCCTAATCTGGAAAACCTCGTTGATAGGATCCCAAGAGTCAAGAAAATACTTCAGCAAGTTAATCTGCTGTCTCATGCTAGAGATGTGGAATAACTTCAGCAAGCCACAGTTCCGCAGCGCGTTCACTGTAATAGGATCATGTAGAGCAATCATGTCCTCTTCTTCATGTTCTCGCTCTCGCCATGTAAGGGTCATTTTGCTCCAATATCTCTGCAAAAACAAACAAGAGAGGAGATTAGATCCTGATTTTGATGAGAAACATGGAAAAATTCCATCAAAAACTGTACAACAACTTTCCTTTCCGCGCCCAACGCACCTGCAACAGTGCTACAGGTGTGTTGAATGTCAAACTGCCTTCATGAGGACCAACATTCAGCATAGGTTTTGATGTACCCAGGGTGTGTTGATGGCAGAACGAGCCCATCAAACCCTAGGGGCTCAGAAAAGTAGGGAACAGAGCACAAAATGCAAAAAGGAAACCATGAAATGAAAGAGCTTGGGTTTAGCTCCTACCTGGTCCAAACGGCGCCAAGAATCGTCCATAGAATCTTCCGAAATCAGCTGATTAAAATCGAGGGGGAAAACACCTCCAAAGCTCCAACAAACCAAGTTCAAATGAAATGGTAAAATCAGAGGTAAAAAAAACACTTTTTAATTACTTTTACGTAGTTCGAAGTCAAGTATTAGCGTTTTAATCTCGTTTTCAGAACGAATATTGTTCATTTCTAACTAGTTTGATGAAGCAGTTGAAAAATGCAGTACTACCTTTGAAAGGACAAAGCTATCTATGGTAAAAATCAAAACAAGACCACTTAATCGAGCAGTTTTAGCGCATAGTTCAAGCTCATTAAAAAATAAACATAAGATCGAGCAAATGTTTCCACCCGCGTTTAAGCTCGTTAAAAAATGAACTATCCTCCGGTAAATAACCACCGTGAATGAAACATTTTCAGCCATTAAAGCCTTGGTCATGTTTGCACCGTCACCTCCACTTTTCCATTGGCCGATCATTCACCTCCATTTGATTGTTTACCCATTTTGAGGAACAGCTGCGAAGAGTGATTTCACTAGCCATCCTTGTGACACTGCCATGATTGGAAAATTCCAAACCTTACCTGGAATCAACTGCTACCCGTTTTATCACTCGTTCCTCAAAAGATGAGTCTTCTTTAAGCTCTTTTCATCTGACTCGTAAAATATGAAAAGATTGTCGAGTTTTGGCCTTCCAGCTCGTTAAAGCGACCAGAAGTGTTATCCCTCCTCTAGATTTTAATCTTTTTGGACCTGAGGGATTATTGCACAAAAAGATCGAGCGCTTGTTTTATTCGGCTCGTTAAAATTATCGAAAATTCATCCCTTCTGTATTGTTTTATACTTTTTCGGACTTAAGGGATTAGATGACGAAAAAGGAATTCTGGAGTTATCTTTACGTACCTTTTCAGACTCCCTAAAAAGGAAAAGGACCGAGTTATCTTCGTCGTTAGACTCGTTAAAAAGATTAATAGCGACAAACTTGTCTTTAGACGAGAACGAGTTTCACTATCGCTAGGCTCGTTAAAACATAGCGATGGGTTTGCCTGAAGGGAAAATTATAGAACAAGCATATGTTATCCTCCTCAAGCTTGAAAAAAATAAAGAGGTACTGGTCAGAAATGACTGGGGAAAAATTGGGAAGAAAACTCAAAGAAACTTTATTGGTAGCAAGTCGCTCTTGAACATGACACCTCCACTCCGTGCCAGAGTCGGGTTGGGTTGTTTCATTCACCGGTCACATCACCATGGTCACGCCATACCATCCACATTTGGGGTAAATGCTACCAATCCATCACATAAGTGTCACCGACATGTTCAAGAGAAGTCATCCAGAGAAGTCACCCATGTCCCATCCACTACCATACATTATACTTCACTCTTTCATGACCGCCACCCTGAACCGTATGTCACCAGATCGTTTTCACCTCCATCAAAATCATTTGCTCCATTCCGTGTCATTGATGTGGGATTCATTAAGGTCCTCCTTTGACGGATCGCTTCTTGTCGACATCAGCTCATTATCCAAGAAGTTGATCTAGGAACACCCCTTCAGTACTTTGAAGCTTGCATGCCTCAATGGCAAGTTTCTCACTTCCGGCGACAGGTATACATCAATGACCTTCGACCGAAAGATTTTGCGTGGTGTTCGATGCCAAGTCCTTTATTCACACCACGTGAATTGTACTGCAGTACCTTGAGGGTCATTATCATTATCGATGATTCCTCTCGCGCTTGTTAACAGTTTACATCATTGACTGGTAATCAAGCGATGTCTTTCCATGTTCGACTTCAAAACATTTCTCACATGGATCGACTTGTACTAGAGTGAAGATTGGACGAGATTGAAGACCCCGGATCTAGTTTCATCCATTTGGGCTGCGATATATATTCAGGAAAAATAAAGACATTGAAATGTACGGCATTGCAGCACAGATAATCATCCTACCAAAAGGATGATGACTTCGTCAGAATCATCAGTCTACCACCAGACGATTGTCTGTCCTATGTACATGAAAATGAATTTATAAAGCTGAGCATGGGAATGCCCGCCTCAGCTAGATCATGAAAACAGTATGAAGATAATGTATTGTATTGTATCTTATTACAGGTCTCCTCCCCAGCATCAGAAGAACTTCGGATCCTCCTAATAAAGCATTTCACCTGATAAACGGCCTCATACTTTAGGGGGAAACTGTTATAGACATTTTTGTGCCTTACAGCTATAAGCATGAAATGTCCATAAACCAAGGGATCCTAAGTCCCTAAAAGTGTTGTTCCAACTCCTAAAGAAACAAGGTCAACAAATTACAGCTTCTCCCAGAAGTTCTCCACCAGAAACTGCTCAAAACTAGTCAAAACAGGATCATTTCAAGTGCTCCACTAGATGACTGCGTTGAAAAGCACCCAAATACACTGGCTAGGTGCGTTGAAATGCACTTGAATGCACTACCAGGGTGAGTTGAGCGGGAAATGACAAGTGGCAGACTCATTCAACGAGGTGGAGAGACAATGGAAGCTTCCAGAATCTTCTTCAATGACACTTGCCTCACTGAATTCGACCAGTGATGAGTAAGAGGCTCTCAGTCTCCAAGTGGAAGCAAGAACTGACAGAGAGAAGCCACTAATCAATTCATGAGCTGACTCATCCTCTTTGCATACATCTATATATGGATCCCTCACCAAGAGATCCAGAGGCTGGAATTTTGTACATTGCAGAGAATTGTTGTTGGTTTTGTGATAGATATCAGAGTATTGGGTGATTTATACTTTGTTGGAGGTGAAGAAGGGATTCTATGCTGGGAGGTTGATGCTGGATCATGAATCATCGGTTGTAACTCCTCCTGGATCTTATTGTTTTATCAATAAAACTACTTGAGTTTATCCTACATGCTTGTATATCTGATGTGTGTTATATTTGTATGTTTAGCTTAAATCTCATCCTAAGCTTTTTATGAACATAAATCCATGTCTTTGTGTAGTTTCTCTCTTCTGTGAACTTGCAGGAACTTGGTGACGCTGGGCAAGTGAGGGAGCAGATCGGTGGAAGCTGGCAAAGAGAAGAGAGATTGGATCGAACAACTAGCGCAAGACACAGGTCGATTCATCTTAATCATCTTCGTTTATAGTTCATAAAGGAGAATACAAGTGTAGTTTTCCCTGTTTGTTTCTGAGGTCTCTGTCACAACCCAGTGGGATAGGGTCGTTCTGAATAGACACTTTTCCCGAAAACAGTAACTCATTGGTTACTTTTTTTTATAGGAATTTGACATAAGTATAAAGGATTGGCCGTAAAAGGAGAACCATGTGTCATATTTGCTGATTAGAATTCCACCCGTTACTAATCCCTTACCACTAGAAGATCGATTCTTGGATGAATTTCTTTTTGTTGTGACTGTCAAAACACCATGGTACACTGACGTTGCAAACTTACTCGCAACTGGAATACTTCCATCACATTTATCACCCTAGGAAAATAAGCACATTATTTAGTAAAGTGCTCGATTCTCAGGGATAGATGGATATCTTCTCCATATAGGGGAAAGATCTCCAAGTTGTAGATGAATTAGAGAAGATGAGATCTATGACATCCTCAAGGCCATGATGAACCTTATGGAGGTCATTTTTTCGACCACAAGACTAGGCATAAAGTATTGTAAATGGGCTATTTTTGGCCCACGATATTCAAAGATGCCAAGAAATATGTTCAGAGTTATGATAATTGTCAACTGATGGGGGATTCCATTCATTCTGATGAAATTCCTCTCCAACCATAGCTTCTATTGGAACCATTTGAGATATGGACGATGGACTTTGTAGGTCCCATTAGCCCACCCTCAAACTAAAAATCATACATTCTAGTCTGCATAAAATATGTAACAAAATGGGTTGAGGTGGTAGCTGTCTCGAGAGCCATAAAAGAGGTAGTCATAAAATTTTTATTTGAACTATTTGTTTGATATGGTCTTCCTCGAGAACTTGTAACTGACGAAGGATCATAGTTTACGTCCCATAAAATCTCTGCAACGCTGGAAAAGTATCACATCAAGCACAAAATTACTTCACCCTACTATCCAAAATAAAATAATCATGTGGAAGGAACAAATAAAGTCTTGGAAGGAATCCAAACTAAGACAATAACTACAAATCATTAGGACTGGACCTTTAAAGTCTCTTAAGAATTGTGCACTTATCGGACAACCTGGTGCAATCCTATTGGATATTCACCTTATCAGATTGTTTTTTGTAAGGATCTTATTGTTACATTTGAATTTGAAGTTAAGACTCTTATAACTACCTAGGAAGTTGGACCGGACCTTTCAGAAGCACAAAATCAATGCCTTGAACAACTCAATGAAATGGATGAAATGCACCTTGTCACTCTCCAATGTACAACTAGCATTCAACAACGAAGAGATAAGTGGCATGATTGTTTGATTAAAAAGAAGAACTTTTGAAAGGGGGATTGGGTGTTGTTATCTCATTCCAGATTCTAGGACTTCCCATGTAAGCTTCAAATGGGGTGGTTGGGTCCTTCCGAAGTCAATGGAGTTTATGATAATGGGATGGTATGCCTTACTATGATTGACAATGTGGGCATTTCTTTTCTCGTTAATGGTCATCGACTTTACTCGCACCATAAACCACTTATAATAGAGTAATTTCTTCATGAAATTAATAATGGTGCAAACTTGTGGGTTGTAGCTAGGTGGGGGTGTATCCCCACGACCATGATCAGGTATATATTCTTCGAAATCCTTCATTTCCATGTACATAATGTAAATAGTTTTTATTTTCTTATGGTGTGTATATTTTCTCTATTTTTGAAAACATGATGATTATTTTTGAAAATGTTGCTGCTACAATTAGTGTTTTTTTAGCCACAACACAATTTTCACAGTTGTTGTTTCCTTAATCACAATTTTTTTTCACAGTTTTTGTTTCCTTAGTCACAACATTGTTTTCATAGTTGTTGTTCCCTTAGTCACAACATCATTTTCACAGTTGTTGATTCTTCAGTCGGAACATTGTTTTCATAGTTGTTGTTCCCTTAGTCATAGTCGTTGTTTCCTTAGACACAATTGTTGTTTCCTGAGATGTGGGTATTATTATTGAGTTGTTTGCAAATATCTTTATTTTGCTTGTGATAATGAATATTTTAAGACCATTTTGAATATGATGGTGGGTAACTAGTTTGTTTAATGTTGATAACATAAGAATTTACTTTAAAAATGAGAATTTATTTTAAGATGATTTTATTATATGGATTTTTAAATCTCCCAAAATACTTAATTCCACAATTTTTTAAGAGATCCATAAATCACTCATTATTCACTTCTTCTATCACCACCTAAGGAGCCATCTTTGTACTCAATTTTAAAGAAATTCTATGGTTCTCTTGAAAAAATATTTTTTTTGGGAAAATATTAGCTAGCTAAAGATTATTTGTCATAAAACATTTTATGGCATCCCTAACTCTTAAGGATTTTATTTTTCACCCCATCTATTAATTAATATTTTATGATTAACAAAAATCATGGAAGAAAAATAATAAAAACAAAAAGTCCCTGAAGGATAGGAGATCTCATGACGAGCTAACCTACCATGGTCATAAGATCTAGTGAAGTGACATCACCACTTTTGGTCACCAAGTCAGGTTAATGGCCTTCAATATTACGGATGAGGGACAAGAGGTCTCATCACAAACCAACCTAATAACTTCATTATTTCCCAAGAATGGAATTTTTATTAAATGGTCACCATGCTAGAAAATGCCCCTCCATAGACATTTAAGAAAATTCAAATAAACTTATAGCTATGAATATGTTTCTAATAGATGGGAGACTAACATCTCAATGGGTTAAAAGGGAACTCTATCAAGGCTATGGACACCTACTAGTAGCAATGGATATTCCTATGGTATTAAAGTTAACTTAAACACTAAATTCTAGTTAGCTATCTTATACCCTCAAAATCAAAAATCAACAAAGGAAAGCTATTAGATTTTTTAAAATATACCATGGGGTACTATTAAAGTAGCTCCTATAAAGTGATGATTTTGATGGTTAATGAGGACTAATGGTAATTCTACATGTCAGGGATAAATATTATGAGACATTCGAAAACCTAACATTTTCTATCATCTTTCTTTATTAACTCCTTTTGTTAGTATCTATGTCGCATCCCTTAACTAAACATAATTGATAACCATCCATTGTTTTCAAATCGTCGTCTTCCCATGCATTTTATTTATTTTTATATTGATGTTTTGGTTGTCTCGACGATTTTTTGCATCATTACACTTTGTGATTGAATGATCAACCTAATTATTATTTGATGTGTTCAAACCTCTCTCATATTACGTAACCATTTTTTATGGTTGTTTCTTGTGATTAATCAATACAACATTATCTTTCAATTATGAAAAAATATTTTCCTTTCATTGAGCTAGTTAATGGATGTGGGTGACCTTCAAATTCAATTGGGGGGAAGAAGGTGTTTGTTGCATATTATTGTTGATCAGTGGTTGTCATTGATGTCAACCCAAGCAGCACTAGGGGCTACCTCAATCTTGCATGGGAATTTTGGCTTGACAAATTACTCTATTCCAAGTAAAGGATCTTCTAGATGGATTCTACTCATTGATATGTTTCCGTTGATATATGGCACACCAAGTAATTCTTTACAGTTGGAGAGATATTCATGTTTGAAGTTAGTAGCCCCAATTAGTGGGCTAAAACCATATGGGTTTGTGGCATGGAACTCATAATTGGTTGTGGTCATTGAATAGTCAATAATTAATAAATTATTTTTTTCTCATAAAATCCCTCCAACATTCCCTTGTTGATGACCCTCTCAACTCAAGACATTCATATAAATAATGATCCTCTTATCCTCCTCTAGTAGGGATTTTGTGGCTTCAAACAGGTCATCGTGGAATATTCGCTATAACTTTATTTATGTGAAGCTTGAGAAGCTAAAATTAAAATCCCTTTGAGCCAAAATCCTGATGAACTTCTTGACCGAATTTAAGATCTTTGTTAGCTATATTTTCAGACATATTATATGAGGAAGTTAGGGTTCCCACGGGCTCCCGAATTCCATGTCAAACAGGTGATGTTGGGAAAATCGTCATAACTTTCTCTCTAAGCATTGGATTCAAATTTCATAAATAGTCACAGAAAGAGGATGGGCTGTAGCATATTGAGCAATGTTTTTAGTGCCTAAGGTTGCAACAATGACACGTGGAACTTCATACAAGTTCGCTCTACAGTACCCATCAATAATCAGGTCATCATGGGAGATTGGGAATAACTCTTTCTTGAAGAATCCAATCTTGATCAGATCTATGGGGTTGGAAAGAGGACTCAAAGGGATACAAAAGGAAAACATTTTAGACCTTGGAGATCCAAAATTGCATATATACAACATATTCAATATCGATCTCCTAGAAGGTAAGAAAAAACATGCATTAAAGGATCACTGCAGTAAAGACCACACATCAATAGTCAAGAGTAAGTCTCCTACAACAAGGTATGTGTGATTAGTGTTTAGATTTGAAATATTAGTATCATATTTGACATATGTTTTGCAGGAAAACATAAGTACACACGGGGTCTTGGTTATATCTCTATGTCTCTATTTGTCACTGTTAGTTTTGATACCACATTCAGATTTCCTATTCTTGATACTACACATTTGATGCTACATATTCTTGCTACTACACCAAGCCTGCTAAATCTATATGATGTTGTAAGTTCATGTTACTTGTCTTTTCATAGTTTATATAATGGTCTCTATTGTTGTACTTAGAACTTGGTCCATCACAAGTCTAGGGTCTATCATCAATTTTTATTGTATATATATTTAGGTCAGTTTTGGATATAGTCTTACATGGTGTCTAGGCCTATATCAAGAGGGGAAGTCTTTGTCTGTTGCTGCAACAAGTCAACAAAAAAAGTGACAAGCACACTTTACATACACATCGTAACTATAATCTGTATTTATTCATTATTATGCACTTACATGTGTTTTTCAAGAAGAGGTAAGTTGAAGGGTACCTTATTTTGTTTTGGGATTGGTTTTGATGAGAAAAATTTTCATGAATGTACAAAATGATTCAAGTACAACTTCAAGCAAGAATTCAAGAGCAGAAGTATCAAATCAAAGGAAGCATTGTAGCGGGATATCCTTTGAAGACTTGAAAATCATCTATATATTGTGAAGAAGTGTCAAGGCCAACAATCATCATTGTAAAGTTGTAAAAGAATCATTTATAAAAGTGTCATCATTGGAAGAGTCATTATTGTAAAAGATTCAATCTGCCTAAAGTCGAAAATGCATTATTGGGAGGTATAGGAGTCTTTATTGGGATGATATCATGGTTGGTTTTCAGGTCATAGTGTGATTGGGTCCTCGGTCAAAAACATTGTAAATAATATTGTATCGTGGATTGTTGTCCCTGGTACGGGAATCCACACTCTTGTCTCATTTCAATCATTATAGGGTGGCACGGAGGTGCTAGGCTAGTGCATAAAGTTGCCTACAGGTTGGAACCTATGAACACTATAGGGTGGTAGGTTGGTCTAGGATGTTGGTGCATCCATTCAGTTGACTATTGAATAAACCAAGGGATTGGGACGTCCTTCCAGTGGGAGATGGAGAATAATTCTTTACTAGAATTCTAGGAAGTTGTTCCTTTCATTTCAGTTGGGGCTAAAGATTAAAGAATTTATTAGAAAATCGTTCGGTGCTTTTTTACCCAGAGGGGGTTTTCCACCTAAAATTCTTGTGTCTACTTTGTTCTTTTATTTATTGTTATTACTACATAAACATTAATAATAATTGAAGATTGAATAATTCTCTGAAAATATTTAAAAGTCATAACTACTAAGGAATATTGATTCACCCCTCCTCTTAGTATTTCCAACAATTGGTATTAGAGCCAAGTTCCTTCAGTAATAGCTTAACCGTTGGAAGTCAGTTTTCAAAGCATAGAGACGAGAAAGTCAAACAAGCAGGTTACAGGGATTTCAAAGCAAGGTATAAGTACAACAAAATCTAAAGAAAGTGAGTATTGTGTACCAACCCCTGATTTTGATGCAGATAATTACTGGATATGGGAATCCAGGATGGAAGTACATTTTCATGCACATGGAGTATGGCAATCAATTGTTTCTGGAGACACATCTACCGACAAAGCTAAAAGGTACAATTAAAATTCCATGAATGTAATTTTGAATGTTTTTCCAAATTCTGTGAAAGAAAAAGTTGGTCAATGTTCAATAGCTAAAGCTCTTTGGGAAAAGCTTCATAATCTTTATTCAACAAAGCAATCAAGTCAAGATGTTATTGAAAATTCAGATCCTTTTGATTATGATGAAGAAATGGGAGAAATAAGTAAAACAGAGTTTCAAAATCAAGTATCAAGGTGATAAAGGAACTCAAAAGTCAAAAGGAAAAGACAAGAATTTTGGAAGCAGAATTGAGGACAACAAAAGAAGTCATCAAAGAAAATGAAGAGTCTGAGAAAATGATTAGTAGTCTTAGAACTCAATTGGAATAAATAGAGAATATAACAACATGAGACCTCAAGAGATAAGTCCAACATAAGCAACAATAACTCGACACAAAATTTGCAGAGATTAGTAAGATCACACAACAGATGCAGGAAGTGGAAATTGAAAGGAAGGAATCTGATCAAAGATACATATCCGTTGTTGACCAAAAGCAAAAGGAATTAGAAACATCTTCAGTAGAAATAAGAATGCTCAAGACTGAAAATGAGAAGTAGAAGGAACAGATATAGGTTCCCAACAAAGAAGTAGAGAAGACCACTCTTCTCAAGCTACAGGTTGAAGAGGTAGAAAAAAGAAGGAAGATCTTGAAAATATGGTTTCAAGAAGATCTTGTTCTAAAGCAAGAAGAACTTGATGCAACCCGTGATGAGATCAACAAAATCAAGGGATCGCAAAATGGACAATTACAAGATAAGACAAATGAAGAAGCAAAAATGAAGGAAATTAAAGATGGTAAAGCTCTAGCTGATGAAGGTACAAGCTCCACATCTTTGCAAGAATTTGATCAAAGTGAAAAGCCAAAGAAGAATGTTACAACTCCAAAGAACAAGACCAAATCAATCAAGAACAAAGGACCACAACAAAATACAACGCCGCCTCAAAAGAAGAATGAAAAATCTTCCAGGTATGTCTGTTTATTTAATGGTTATTGTTTTTCATGTGCTAACTATGGAAATATGGCCAAGGATTGTGAATTTATTGATAGGTACAACTATCAAGGACCATCACATCTGAATGAACCATTAAGGTATGCACATTTATTTAATGTTTATTTCTTTTTGTGTGCTAACTATGGAGATATGGCTAGGGATTGTGAAGTTTTTGAGACGTACAATCATTATCTGCAAAGTCCTAGAAGCAAGTTTGCAGGATCACGAGACAGGTTCCACAATGATTTTGTCATAAGGTAATACGTGTTAGATGGACCAAACATTGAATGTTTGAAATGCCATAACTATGGCCATAGAGCTTGTGGTTTCATATATCAAATGGAATCACCTATGGACAACATTGAATGCTTTAAGTGTCATAACTATGGGCACATGGCTTGAGATTGCAGGAATAAGAAGGTATGAAAAAGGAAACACGTATAGGAAGACAAAGCAGATAACAAGGTTTCAACAATTATTCTTTCACGATTTGTAAAAGCAAAAGGTCATGAGGAATTAGCAGCCGCTTCAGATAATGACTCAAGTCAAGATGGGCCACGAAGTGACTCACTATTTTGAACAATCTGTATTGTTGACTCCTTAATGTTTATAGAGGAGGAATCTATGCAGTAGTTTATCGTAGAAGTCTACGATTGACATGAAGGTAGTTTGAAGAAGATGGCAGTTTCGTTACAGGTTCAGGGGGAGCAAAATAGTTGAAGGATTACAAGTTTCCAGGAACAAGGAAAAATTAGTCTGCAAGGGATATGCAAGGTTGAAGGAATCGATTTTGAGGAAAAATTGGCTCTCGTGGCTAGAATGGAAGTTATTAGGATGTTTCTCACTTATTCTTGTTCGCGAAAAATCAAGGTCTACCAAATGGGTGTTAAGTTATATTTTATAAATGGTGAATTGGAGGAAGAAGTTTACATTGAACAACCTGAAGGTTTTCTACTCTTTGACAAAGAAGACTACGTCTGCAGATTAAAGAAGTCTCTATATGGTCTCAAGCAAGATCCTAGGGCTTGGTATGCTCATATTGAGAAAAATCTACATCAACAGGGATTCAAGAAAGGAAGTGCTGACAACAATATTTATGTGAAAGTGGATTGAGATAACCTAACATTTATCAAAGTATATGTGGATGATATAATCTTTGGAAGCAGTGATGACAAATTAGGTAAAGACTTTGCCACAAAAATATAAAGTGAGTTTGAAATGTCTATGATTGGCGAACTAACATACATTTTAGGGCTTGATATTTCTTAGCAGGATAAAAGAATATTTATATATCAAACTAAGCACATCAAAATAATGCTCAAGAAATTCTAGATGGAATATTGCAAGCCATTCCTTACCCCCATAGTAACATGTTGCAAGTTAAGCTTAGAAAACTCATCAAAGGATGTGGACCAAAGGTTGTACACATCCATGATTGGTAGTCTCTTATATGTGACAGCCTCCTAACCTGATTTGATGTAGGTAGTTGGACAAGTAGAAAGATTCCAAGCAACACCAAAATAATCTCATATTATTGTCCTCAAAAGAATTATTTGGTATCTTAAGGGCACAAAGGAATATGGTCTATGGTATCCCAAAGTAAATGATCTGGTCATCCAAGCTTATATAGATGCAGATTGGGCAGGAAGTGCTGATGATCATAAGAGTACCAATGGAGCAACATTCTATCTAGGTGGTTTTATTGTTTCATGGTTAAGTAAAAATCAGTCTTCAATCTTCTTATCCACAACAGAAGAAAAAAGTGTCACGGAAACACCTTTTTGTACTAAAGTTCTTTTCATGAAGAAAAACTTGCAAGATATTCAAGTCAAGTTTGATGAGCCTATTGCCATCTTTTACGATAACACCAACGCCATCAATATGTCCAAGAATCCTATGATGCATTCCAAAATGAAGCACATTTTAATTAAATATCATTTCGTTAGAGAGCAGGTCACTGAAATGAATATCAAGCTTGAGAATGCTGGCACAAAGGAAAAAATTGCTGACATATTTACCAAAACATTACCTCGTGACACATTTTAGTATATTTTCCAAAAGCTTGGGATTCTTCCAAGTTTTCATTATACTTTTTCTCTTATTTAATCAAGTAGAAAGGGGCATTGGAGGTGTGTACAAGTCCGTAGGATGGTTGTTTGTAAGGGGGAGTTACCCTTTGCCATTGATGACAAAGGAGGAGAGAAGGAAGTAGGAAGAGGTGTCATGATCGCAGGGGGAGTACTTGTGTTACCATCAATGCGAAAGGGGGAGATTGCTGATTAATGGTTGTCATTGATGTCAACCCAAGCAGCACTGGGGACTACCCCGATCTTGCATGGAAATTTTGGCTTGACAAATTAATCTATTCTAAGTCAAGGATCCTCTAGATGGATTATACACGTCGAGATGTTTCTATTGATATATGTCATGCCAAGTAATACTTTAGAATTTGAGATATATTCATGTTTGAAGTTAGAAACCCCAGTTAGTGGGCTAAAACCCTATGGGTTTGTGTTCATTGAATAGTCAATAATTAATTGTTGAATTGAGGCTTCTATGATCCATATTATTTATAAGTAGAACTTTGGCGTAAATCACATAAAGAGAGACATTTGTCAACGCGTTTCGAACCAACCCGTGTGGCTCATCGTCAGGACAAGTTGAAGAAAGAGATCCAACTATGCATGCTAAAGCCTAAAGAATGCCGTCTAGGTGTTTGTCTTTGCTATGTCCAAGGAACCATGGACAAGATTGCTCGGATCCTTAAGAGGTATGAGATTCCCTCAACATATAGGCCCCTCAGCACCATCCGCAATTCCCTCCGATTGGTGAAAGATCACATTAACCCTAAGGACATGAAGGATGTCTACTTGATCCATTGTTCTTGTGGGACCCCTTATATTGGGGAGATAGGGCGCTCCATCCATCAGAGGATTAGCGAATAGGCAGCTGACCTAAGACATGGGAGATCCAAGTCTTCAGCTTTGGCAGAGCATGTAGAAAAGACCAAGCATCAGGTGTGTATAGAGGAGGCTAGGGTTGTCGCTAAAGTTGCTCAGTTCCATCATCATAAATTCAGGGAAGCTATTGATATTGAAAGAAGGCCAATCAATCTCAATAGAGATGACGACTGGAAGATCAGTAGATGTTGGATCCCCGCCCTTTCATTCTAGTCTCTCCCCGCCCCCCCGCCCCCCCCCCCCCCCCCCCCCTTTTCCATCTTCTTTGCTTTCGTTTGGGTCTGTCCTTCTTTTTTGTTAGGTGCTCTTCTTCTTGTTAGATTTTAATAAATATGATCTTAACTATATTAGAACTATAATATATTATTATACTCTATTTAATTAAATAATTGATTAATTAATTAATTTTTTATTCTATTTATTTATTTGTTTTTATTTAATTTTCACTTATTTAATTTATTTTTATTTATTTACTTATATTATTATTATTATTATTATAGGATTAATACTATATAATTACTATATCTAATTACCTTCTGAATATTTTATAAAGTAAGGTCCTTTATCTGATTAATTTACATTAAATTTATATATAACTTTTTAACCGACCAATAAGTTACCACCATATTAAATTATCTCTTTTAAAAGTTACTAGTTATTATAACTAACTAGCCCCCTTTATATTTTATTTATACCCTTTATATTATACCTTTCAACTATCTTTTATTATTTTTCTTTATATAAATATTTTTTCTAATAAAATTTAGTTACTATAACTAACTAGAATTGCCTCACATATAATTTATATTATATATATATATATATATATATATATATATATATATATATATATATATCAGGTCCTTAATCTAACCAATTCTTATTAAACTATTAACAGAATCAACATATCTAATTATTTCTTTTATAATTTAATTAACTCCCATTAATTGATCATTTTGAATTTTTAGGCCTTGAGTCAAAATTAGACGTTGATCAAGATAGCCGTTGGAAGCTCTGCTCAGACTATTTAGTATGCATTGCTGGATCTGTTTCTTCAACTTGTCCTGACGATGAGCCACAATGGTTGGTTCGAAACGCGTTGACAATGCCTCTCTTTATGTGATTTACGCCGAAGTTCTACTTATAAGTCAATAATTAATAAACTACTTTTTGCTTCTAAAATGACTCCAACATTCACCTATTGAGGAGCCTCTCAACTGAAGACATTCATATAAATAATGACTGTCATATCCTCCTCTAGTAGGGATTTTGTGGCTTCAAATAGGTCATTGTAGAATTTTTGCTATAATTTTTTTTCTATGAAGCTTTAGAAGTTGAAATTGAAACCCATTTGAGCCTAAATCCCGATCAACGATGTGACCAAATTTCAGATATTTGTTCGCTATATTTGCAGATATATGATCTGAGGATGTTAGGGTTTTTGTGGGCTCCCGAATTCCATGTAAAACAAGTGACATTGGGAAAATCATCATAATAGTCTCTATGAGAATTGGATTCAAATTTTGTAAATAGTCATAGAAAGAGGACAAACTATAGTTTATTGAGTAGCATTTTTAGGGTTGAAGGTTGCAACAATGACACATGTCGCTTCATACAAGTTTGCTCTATTAAACCAGTCTATAATCAGGTCATCGTGGGAAATTGGGAATAACTCTTTCTTGAAGAATCCAATATTGATCTAACCTGTGGGGTTGGAAAGAGGACTCAGAGGGATACCATGCCAAATAGGTGACGTTGGGAAAATCATCATAAATTTCCCTCTGAGAATTGGATTAAAATTTTGTAAATAGTCAAAGAAAGAGAACTGACTATAGTTTATTGAAAAGTGTGTTAGTGCCTAGATTTACCTAGGCTGAAAAGGTAGGATCGAAGGCCAAATCAAACCACGCTTAGCCTGGTAACTAGCCCTACCAGGTTAGGAGAGGGCTCTCTCCGGGTCAATCTCAGCAAATAATGATCGATGAGGGCTTGAGATGACTAAAATATCTTCTGATCTTAGGCTAGGTATATGTGCAAGAGAGTTTGATTTGATGAAATGGTGATTTGTTGGCTCAAAGGGAAAGACACATTTTGGGGTGCGGGGATTGAGGCTCAGTTCTTCAGAGATCTCGATGGGGCAAGGTAGGCAATCGTTTTGGCACTTAAATTTTAGTGAGATGGAGGGAAAAGACATGTGAGGTGTTGAAGAGTGCAAGAGCAATCATGAATCCTTCCCAAACATGAAAACATCAAACAACTAAAGAAAACTTCAAGTAGAGCATTGCACTTTCAATGAATTCTACTTACACTCTTATTTGTTTAGTGAAGAAGAAATAAGATAGAAATTCAATCGCATAACCAAATTCACAATCACAAAGAGAAGCATTGTACCAAGACAAATTGCCACATGAATCCCAAAGAGTACTGCAAATCCTGGTCTCAATTCCTTAGCCAAAATACTGAAAATGAATGTACAATGAAGCTCAAGGCTTTCTCCAAAGTCCAACCATGCTAATGACTGAAAAATAACATAATATAGACAAACAGAGCCCATCCTTGCCTCTAGGTGTCGAGCTCACAAGTTTAGGGGATGATCCAACTAATTCTAAATTGAGAACTAGAAACTAGTCAACATAACAACATGCCTCTAGAAACAAGGGAACTGATTCATTCAGTTTCAAACAACCTCTAAACTGATGAATCTACCTATACAAGTGAAAAGCCAACATATTTACATCCTAAATCCATCCAATGCTCATCAAATTACATCATAAATTTTCCATTAGGAAAGTGAAAAAGTCAAACTAGGCGAAGCTGGGTGAAAAACAGAGCAAAACATGGTCAAACTAGCAATTTTTCCTCTATGCGCCGTGCTTGATTCTCTATGTGTATCGCCTGTTTGGACCCAATTTTGGAGGCCTTCCTGATGTCCAAATGTGCTCTAGGTGTTCTTGTTGGAAAGGTATGCTTGTCTAATTTCCAACCCAAGTGGAATTTTTCAATTTGGCCTCCATTTTCCCCACCAAAAGTCCATTCTCCCTACACTGCTTCCTATGTGTCAAAATAGGGGCAGTGAGGTCATTTTTTAAGTGTTTTTTGACCTTTTGAGGGCTAAAAAAGCTACCCAAATTTCTTGGCCATAGGTAGACAAGTGTAATTTTACATGAAAAATCAAAAAATGCTTAGTTTTTGAGTTTTGGAGGACTCTAGCAAAATCGAACGCCATGTGGCGTGACACATAGGGTAGAAAACCTTGTTTTTTGTGCCAAAAATTTGCAAAAATGCAAAAATTGCTTCAAATTTCTTGAAATTTGGGCTAATTCTTATCTATCAAGTACTGTGATGGGCCAAGGAAGCCTCAGCTAAGATCTGAAGTCCTTCATCCTCTTTTTTCCTCCTTGATGCTCTCTTCAACTTTTCTTTCAAATTCCTGATTCTTGCTTGGCACACCAAGTTCCAAGACAAATAATGATATGATAAATTTCTAAGCATATTATTATCATTCATCACCTTCTCTAGCTTCCTCTCCAAGTGTATATTGACTCTTTCGAGCCATGACTCCCTATCGGCATTGATCTCTTGGTCCAAGGAAGTGAACTCCACCCTCCTCCTTCTGGCAGCTTGGCAGTTTTGCCAAATGTTTTGTAACTCCATCACCACCTGCTGATCCTCAAGATGCTTGTTACTGTGCTCCAAATACTATATAGTCCATTGGGATCTATCCAAGGTTTTAGACAAGGCATCAATGTCTGCCTGCTGCTCCTTGATGATATCTCTAAGGTTTGCACTTTGTGGGCCCATGTCAGTATCATCACCCTCAATGAAGATGAAATTAGTATCTCGCTCACCTAATGGTCCTTCCTCCTATAGAGGCCTCTTGCCTCGGTCCTGAATCTACTGTGCTGATGAAGGAAGTGAGGCCCCTTGCACAGTCACTTTGCTACTGCAAACAACCATCTAGTACCCCTCTGATAGGAGATGAAAACCGGCACACTAGCGGTCTCATGGCCCTCGTGTTGATAAGAAGGTCCACCTATCTCATGCGTAGCATCTGATGGTCCTTGTGAAGCTCTAAAAAAATCACGAGAGATGAAGTCATCCAAAGTGATGCCCTGTAAACCAAGCTGATGAACGACCACAATTTTGATGAGAGAAAAATGATAAATACTATTGAACTGCTGCAGAGGGGTCTTGTGCTACACAAGAGTGGTCATCTTCTCTATGTTTCGGCATATTAAATAAGGAATGTTCATCATTTGTACCCAAGTAAAATGCATCAGCAGCCTGATGTGATAAGCATACAAGCGGGAGAACCGACCCTCATAGGTGAAATACTTCATGATGAGTTTCATTAAAGGAGCATACTCATCCTTGAGGAACCAAAAAGGAAACACTCTCTTGAGCTGTCTCAGAAAACCAGGTTTGATGTATGGTTCATAGTGTTTCTGATCAATTTTCTGCCTCTTGTTCCATGGTTCTCCAATGTTTGGTATGCCGGTTGCCAATGAAATGGTTTTTGGTGTTAATGTGAAAGTGACACCAGCAAGACTGGCTTGCTCACCATGTAAATGCAAGACAAATAAGTGGGCCAACTCATGATGAAACTGAATATTACCAACCTTCTCGAAAAATTCATAACATGACTGATGCTGGAAACAAAATATGGCAAGAAGGCAGGCCTGTAACTCAGCAAGAGTGGTTGGTTCTTATACGATATGTCTACCACCTCTATGAGGCCTCGTAGGTGCATGTCCCTCCGTGGGTGAGTCACTTTGGGTCCCCTCTTCATAATCATATGAAGGATCAGATGCCATAGCTACTGGTAGACAAATTACCTTGGAGAAATAGGTGTTGATGTGTCAAA
The DNA here is from genome assembly GCA_031772625.1 of Pinus tabuliformis. Lineage (NCBI taxonomy): Eukaryota > Viridiplantae > Streptophyta > Pinopsida > Pinales > Pinaceae > Pinus > Pinus tabuliformis. The sequence continues at coordinate 2,000,426,238 of CM062816.1, forward strand.
CAATGTTAGACTACCTTTGATGATTGTTTGACCTCTGCCACCAAGGGAAAACAGTGAAACAAGGGACTGTAAGGAGAGGGAAAAATAATGGGAATTTAGGGACTGTTGGGATAGAGTTAGTTAGGGAAATATGGGATGTTTTGGGAGTTTTTGTATAGGATTAGGGTTTGGGGTTTTACATTTAGGATTTTGGGAAAGGGAACTTGGGATAGGGGATTAATAAATTTAGGGGGTAGGGGAACTTTAGGGAACAATGAAATCAAGGGAAAAATAAGATAAGGAAGTGATGGAGGGATGATAGACTTGGTAGCAAAATGGTTAATCAAACCCTAGGCAGCAAGTTTCTTGGAATTTCAAATGGTAGGGTTTGATTTTTTTTTTTAAACCATTACCATTCATCAACCACCATAATATAAGTACAAACTTGGATGAAACACAATGATGGAGGCTCTACCTGGCAAATCCGTGCGATTTTTGGCAATTTGGGAGAGTTTTGGGAATTTTCAGGCTCTTTAGCTATATGCGCCATGCATTCAGTCGAATGTGCCACGCCCTCTGTATGTTCCACACCCGTGTTAGTTTACACTGGGTCCTGAGGCCCAATGCACCATGCCAGATGAGTGCGTCGTGCCTCCTGCCTAGTGCACAATGCTGACAACTTACAACAATATTTACCCAATGTCCTCACTTTCTCACAAAAATCAATTTGCATTGCTTCCTCTTTGCTCTTGGAATGAAAATGAGCTTTCAACATTTGGAGACATGTTTTATACATGGGATTTCAAATTTAATTTTGCCAAAACCCACTTTCATAATGTTTTGCAAATAAATTTATTTCAACCTCTATTTTTGGACCTTTTCACTGCTTTTTAACTTTGTGATGAACTTAATGACCTAAACTTTGCTTGTTTTTGCAAGTGTTGGAGCTTTTGGGCTAAGGAAAGAAACCAGGGTGCAGATGAAGAAATTTACAATACGGGAAACAAAATTTTCATGATTTTTTACAATAAAAGGTAAATACTCTATACACATTTTCGAACACTTGGTGATGAAATTTATTGATGTTGCAACCTCCTCATGGCTTGCTGGTAATTATTGGACATTTTGACACATTTTTGACGAAACCCTAATGAAACCCTAGACCTAATTGACCATGAAACCCTAAAGATAACCTTTGCAATTTTTAGGATAAAAGGAGACTGTATATGTTTTTTTTTATGAGCAAATATTTGCCAGCAGGTAGATAACATGAGGGAAATTGTAGGAATGCCATTACTGTTAGATGATATATGTGCCTAATGCAATGCAAATGACTAGGCGGGACACCTAATATGAAATGCAACAAGAGGATTTGATCTCTGACGGAGGGATGAAAATACCGACTCTAACATTGGCTCCAATGGCGATGGTAGCTCCTTGGAGGTGCCAAGAACTACAGATCTCTGGGAAAGTAGGCAGTGCCTTCATCCATTGGGTTATGGAGTCAATAAATTTGACCCAAAAAAATTGAACTCTTGACTGAAAGACTCAATTTCAGGAGCGAACATGACTCAAATTGACTCATTTTCAAGATTGAAATTGACCGAAAGACTTGACTCTAACAAACCAAACCAAAACTGAAATTAAACTTCAGCTTTATAGCCTTCACCTCAGGCCCCAAGCTGAAGAATGAAAACAACACACTCTTGCAATGGAATTAAACAAACCAGTATATACAATGATGAATAGGACAACATAAAACAGTTCATGCAATATACCGTTTCAGGAGCTGACCATTGACCGGCACACCAGGATAGTCTTCGCCATTCAACACTTGAAAAAGGAAAGCATTATGGCCCCGATGTGCAGCAATATTGTATGGTCCTTTCCAAAGATTTTCAAATTTTCCATGCTTACCCTTCTCTTCATTCCTTACATCACATTTCAACACGATGTCTCCGATTTCAAACCTATCTGCATTTTCTTTCTGGCCATATATCCTCTTAATTCTTTCTTGCAGCTTGGAAGTATGCTGAAATACCTCTTCTCTAGTTTGCTGCAAATGTATCATTTGGTTGATCCTCTGCTGCAAACTATCATCCTTGCTGCTAGCTTCTTGCAACAGTTTTACCACCGGGACTGCCAAAGATGTCAGGAATACTGTTTCCACACTGTACACAAGCTTAAAAGGAGACATGCCGATAGATTTCTTTTGACTTACCCTGTCTGCCCAAAGTGCATTGACTAGCCTTTTGTGCCAACTCTTCTTGTTAGTTTCCAGTAGCTTTTTGATGATATTGACAAGAGATTTGTTGGAGGATTCCACCAAACCATTACCTTGTGGGTAATAGGCAGTTGAATGCCCCAAAGTAATTTGATACTTATGACAAAAGTCAATCATTCTTTTCGATTTAAAGGCTGCTGCATTGTCAATGATCAACTTATTTGGACATCCAAATTGAGACAAAATGTTGTTTTCAAGAAATGAGATAATTACCACATCGATGGCTTACCTTGTAGGAATTGCCTCAATCCATTTGGTGAAATAATCCGTAGCTATGAGGATCCACTTATGTTGTCCTGAAGAAGAAGGATGAATCTCACCAATAAAATCCAAGCCCCACTGTTGAAATGGAGTGCTTACTTCAATGGGCATGAGTGGTAAATGTTGCAACTTCCGCTTACCTTGAAAAATTTGACATTCGTGACAGCTGGCCACTATTTTGTACACATCAACAGATAGACTTGGCCAATAAGACCCCTCTCTCAATATTTTCTTGGTTGTTGTCTTCTAAAAAAGATGGCCTCTGCAATCTCCCTTGTGAAAATATTCCATCACTTGTTTCGCCTCTTCGTCTACTAAACAGTTCATTAGAACACCACCGTGATCTTTCCAATAAAGTGCACCATTCATGATACAAAATTTTGCAGCCTTCAACTTCAATGTCCTACTTTTGTTCTTGGCCATTCCGGGAGGTGAAGACAGATTTCGGAGTACATAAACAATGTCTTAATACCAAGGAGAAAGGAGGAAGATTTCAGATACTTGAGTGGGCAAATTTCCTTCATCTTCCTCGGACATAGCAACAATTAGATTAATTTCTAAGGCGTGCACATTTGACTCAGCCATAAGTTTTGCCAGCCTTTGTCCTTTAATGATCTTTTTCGGTTTGATTTCCACATCATATTCCAGCAAGGCAGTGATCCATTTGCCTCTCCTTCCCTCCGGATTTGTTTGCACTAGGAAATCTTTGATAACGACATTGGGAACATAAGAAAGGATGTGAGAATGCAAAATACAAACCCGAAAATCTTTTAATTCTTTAACCAATGTAAAGGCCTATTTTTCAATAATATTATACTTCAATGCCACATCCCTTATAGTTCTGCTAAAGAATGCAATTGGTTTTTCGAGCTGGTCTCTCTTTTGCATCAAAATTGCTGCCATAGTATGATCCGAGGCAAAGGAAAACAAAATAAAATCTTGAGTATAGTTCGGGCTGATCAAAATCGGAGTTGAAGAAAGAGCTGATTTCACCAAATTAAAAGACCTAATTTCTTCCTCGGTCCACCTTACTTCACTATCATTTTTTAGCATGTTTGTGATTTATCTCAAGTGTTATGCAAGATTGGGCACAAAGCAACGTAAGAAATTGATCTTACCATTGAAGGATTGGATTTCTTTCTTACTTCGTGGGAAATCAATCTTTTGAATGCCCTCCACTTGAGCTGGATCGATGCGGATACCCTCCTTTGAGATAATATTCCTGAGAAGCTTGCCTTCATCCATGGCAAACAAGCTTTTCTTTGGATTGAGCGAGATTCCATACTTCCTACACCATTGAAAAACGATCTTCAAATTATAGAAGTGCACTTCATCTATATTAGAGAAAGTTGTTAAGTCATCAAGCTAAACAACTAGAAAAACATCTTTTTCATTGGCAAATGCTATATCCATTGCCCGCTGAAAGGTTGCACTAGCATTTTTCAATCCAAATGTCATCTTTGCATAATGAAAAGTTCCCCACGGAGTGGTGAATGCTTTTTTGTCACGATCATCCTCATGGACCAAAATTTGGTTATAACCCGAATAACCATCGAGTAGTGACATCCGTGATGCTCCAAATACTCGTTGAAGTATGTGATCCATCTTGGGCAATGGATAATTTTCTTTCAAGGAAACTTTGTTCAGATTTCTAAAATCAATGCATAACTGAATCTCACCTGTCTTCTTGTGGACGGGAACCAAGTTTGAAATCCAATATAAAAATGTAATAGGGACTGTGATATCAAATTTATACAACCTATTCACCTACCTTTCGATTGAGGGCAGCAGCTTTGGGTTTATTCTTCTTAGATTTTGGCGAAAAGGCTTTTGATTTGGCTTGATTGGGATCACACGCTGAATTATGCTTGTGTCATATGCCTTCAAATCTGAATAATCCTAAGCAAATACATCAGTAGAAGAGGATAACAGCCTGATATATTTTGCCTTTACCTATGGGGGCAGTGCCTTCGATAATTTTACCATCTTGGGATGTTCAGCTCATCCAATGTTCACATCTTCAACTCCCTTTTCGGTTGGCAGGAAGGTCAATTTTTTAGCCACATCGTCTTGATCGAAGAGCTCCTCTAAAGGTATTAGACCTTTAAGAATGATGTTATCTTTGAGCTGCAAAACTTCCATCTGATTGAATTCCATATTCTCATCACCATCATCATATTCCATATCAATAGAAATGTCCTTGAATTTACCTTTATTTTGTAGAAATTCATTGATCTCATCATCATCTTGGAACACTTTCCAATACCTTTGATTGTCGGGCACAGTTGGGTGATGCTTCACATGAATCTCAAACTTATTGTTTGAGTTCATAGGAATCTTCAAATTTCTCGTTGTTGTTGCAGTTGAATCTACAATGACATTCTGAGCACGGGGCACACAAGTTATAGTGCAATCAGAAAATGCTTTTAAGATATCCAACACCGCATTGTGGTAGGCCCGCATTCGAGGATGCTTATCTTGGTACATGCCATTCACCTGTTTGATAACTAACTTGGAGTCGCCATATACTGAAATCCTCTTAGCATTTAATTTTCTAGGAACTTTCAAACCAACAACCAAAGCTTCATATTCAGCCTCATTTTTTTTATTTTTTCTCGTTAAAACTAATCTATTATATATAGGAGCAAGAAAACAGTTACATCATTTCAAGACAAAAAGAACCAGAGGCCTGTTGTGGCACTTTGGAACAGCTGAGACCAAAAATGAACAACCCTCGCAGGGGCGCCAGACCAGAGATAAACAACCCTCGCAGGGGCGCCAGACCAAAAATAAACAGCCCTCGCAGGGGCACCAGACCAAAGCATTACATCCCCCGCAGGGGCGCCAACATAACTTCAACTTAATCCCACGCGGGGAAGACAAACCCATCCCTGAACCAACATACCATAAATAGACTATGTGCCAACATAACATGAACAATAAGACCAAAACAAAACCTGAGCAGCAAGGGAGGCCGAGAGTCCAAACAGATGTGCAGCTATTCGTCCGGCGCCTCCTCCACCACCTGACACCATCCATAATCCTCCACCTCCGCTGCAGTGGGAGCAGTGTCCATGTTGACGTCATCCCCTTTGCTGGTCGTCGCCTCCTGAGCCAGAGGGCGATTAGAGACATTCTCTGGAACATCCACAGGCTTCTTCATGACATTCTCTGATCCGTTAGCAGGATGCTTCCCCCTACTGTCTTGAGAGTCGCCACCATCTGGAGAGACTTTGAGGAAGAGAACCGACACATGGGCACTGATTCGGGGTCTATTCAAAGAACTACTAAAATTGAAAATGGCGGAACCAAAGGCAGGCGTGGAAGCCGAATCAGAATCAGGAGTGCTTGAGTCCAGAAATTGGCTAGACTGAAGGGGGTTGGCTTCAGAGGTTCGATGGCAATAGCAGTGGCAAGAATGGGGATAAGGAGCATCTACTGGAGGGCGCGAAGACCTGCCATGGGAGGAACCTCGACGGCTGAGCATTCACTGTCGAGGCCTAACCATATTTGCAGGGTCACCAAGAATATAGTGCAGCTCGAAATTGAGTAACCGACCAGGCTTAGGACTACCCAAAACAGTCAGCGAATTGGCCCTGACGGCAAGAACCATAGACTGAGCATGAACCGGCGCACTAAGAACCATAGACTGAGCATGAACCGGCACACAGAGAACCATGGACTGAGCATGAACCGGCGCACAGAGAGCCAACCCACCGCGGATTTTAACATCCCTGCCGCCACCTCGAAACCTGTCCGCCATTACTGCACTCTCCATTCGAACCAAAGAGTCGGACAGAGCATTGAATTTCCTCTGGAAAATATCAATCCATTTATTCCTTAGTGGCCGAAGACAGGTCTTCTCGCATGCGTTACCCTTGTGACAGCGCATGGCTGGCATGTGGCCTCCATTAAACGCGCGTCCCGTCCACATTATCACCCGCATCCGGGGGAGCTGCATCTCTTTGGACCAGGCGAGTGCATTCCTGTGCCTGATCATTATTTGGTATAATATCCAGTTTTCCTGTGAGAAGGGTATTCTCATTTTCCACCCCTATGTTGGCCAAGAGGTCAGCGACCTTGTTGCCTTCCCTTTTTATGTGATTGAAGGTGATAGCCCTATTGCTGTGGAGCGCTTGTTCAATGGCTTCCAGTCTCGCTTCGAGCCTCCAACTGGTGGCAATTTTCCTTGCTTGAGATCCATTTAGGAGGTTCTTGGCCATATTCATAAGGATCTGGGAGTCTCCTTCCACTTCCAGGGGTTGGAAGTTGTGTTTCCAAGCGAGAAGGAGCCCTTGCCAAAGTCCCTCTAACTCAGCCGAGTTATTGGTATCCATCCAATGTTCCCAAAGAAGAGCTGCAGGGGAGTGCCTTCGTGATTCCTTAAAATTCCACCAAAGCCAGCCATACCAGGATTTCCTTTGGAGGCACCATCAAAGTTGAGCTTGAAGGCATGCTTTGGAGGAGCAGTTCAGGTGACTTTGTTTATGATGCTGCTCTTAGAAGGGCCGTTATTGTGTAATCCCTGAGGAAGATGCATTTGTCAGTTTTCTAAAATGGCTTTCTCATTGTCTTGAATCGTAAATTCCTCCTCCGTCCATGATCAGAGCATCAACGTTTCTTTGAGATTCCCACAAAGAATATTCCAAATACTTTCTATCAGAGATCGCTGATTTTTGAATATGTTTTTGTTCCTTTCCTTCCATATGCTCCATAGGAGGAGCCCTGGGATTATGTTCCATAAATGGTTGAGAATCTCACTTTTGTAGGGATTCTGTGGCCAGTGTCTTAAAGAGTTGGTGATGTCGTCCTCAAGTCTGCATCTTCTTTGACATCTGAAGCTTGCCTTTTCCCATAGCCGATTGGCTAAGGGGCAGGAGTCCAGGAGGTGTTGGAGAGTTTCCTCATGGTGATTGCAATTATAACAAATGGAGGGACCGTGAAAGTTTATGCACCTAAGTTTGTCCCATGTGAGGATTCTTTGATGACCAACCAACCATAGGAAGTAGGAGACTTTGGGCCAGGATCCGAGACCCCAGATTTTGCTCCAAATTGGGTCAGGGGGAGTAGGGTTATTGCATATGATTTTGTAGGCCTCAGATGTGGTGAAGGCACCTTTTGGTTGGTACCCCCAGCGAAGAATGTCTCTGCCTTTGTCATGTCTGATGATTCTTTTGCGTAGCTCCTTTTCCAGATCCTCAGCGATTTAGTGATTTTCATTAATGATTAACTGGTTACCCTGTTTCCATTTCCTGAATCCATCTTCTGTCTCCTGAGTCCAATACTGTTGAATCTTTTCTTACTGCTGCTCCTCCCCAGTGAACTCCGGAGGCGGATGAAGAATGCGGCTGAGCTGTGGCATTTGGTTCCAGGCGTCTGTCCAGAATTGAGCAGTTCTTGCATTTCTTATTTCCCAAAAACTATGCTACTGTATTAAATGGAAGTGTTGTTTGGCCGCATTCCAGATTAGTGAGCCTTTGTCATTGGGAGTGAACCTGATGAGCTCCTCCTGAGGTTTGTGATTGGCATATTTGGCCATCCAAATTTTGGCCCAAGGTTTTTCTGGGTTAGAGAACCATTGCCACCAGATTTTAGCACTCATGATGGAGTTGCTGTGCGCAGGGTCTCTCATCCCAATGCCCCCTTTATCTTTGGGCGTGCAAATAGTGGTCCATTTTACAAGGGCCCATTTTTTATTAGTTGTCGTGCTGCCCCATAGGAATCCACGCTGAAGATCCCTGATTCTTTTTAAAACCCATTTTGGCGCTGCTAGGATTGAGAACAGATAGAGCGACATTGCCTGAAGAACTGACTTTATGAGCACTACACAACTGGCCAAATTCAGAGTTCTGTGCGTGCAGAGGTTGAGACGGGATTCGAGCTTCTCAATGAGAGTACGCCAGGAGGAGTGCTTGATGGCTGAAGTAGTAAGGGGGGCTCCAAGGTAATTAGAGGGGAGAGTTGCAATGGGGAATCCCAGGATTCAAGCAACAGCAGTCTTAACGACAGGAGGAGTGTGAAAGAAGAAGATCTGCGATTTGGAGCTATTGATGCTGGTTCCGGAGGCTTCAGAGAAGTCATTGAGCAAGGCTTTGAAGCAGGAGGCTTCCTGGACAGAAGGGTAGCCAAAGAGCATGGTGTCATCAACAAACTGCTGATGAGAAGTTGCTGGGGTGTTGTGAACGGAAAGTCCTTTGAGCTGTTGAGAGTGGAGGGCGTGTTTAATGTGACGACCCAGACCTTCAGCCATTAGAACAAAGAGGAAGGGGGAGAGGGGATCACCTTGCCTGATTCCACGGGATGGTTTGAAAGGGCGGGAAGGGATCCCATTCACAAGGATGGAGAAGAGAGAGGATGAAATAAGACTCATGATCCAGCGGATCCACATAGAACAAAATCCAAAGGCAATTAGCATTTGCTGAATGTAGGTCCAACTGAGTTTATCAAAAGCCTTAGAAAGATCCAGCTTAAGAATCATACCTGCCTGCTTGGACTGCTTGAGGGAGTGTATGATCTCATGCGAGAGGAGAATGCCATCCATGATCTGTCTCCCTTCCACATACCCAGATTGTTCCGGAGAGATGAGCAGTGGCAAGAGGGGCTTTAACCTGTTGGCGATAACTTTGGAGATGACTTTGTATATAACGTTGCAAAGAGAAATCAACCTATATTTGTCTGGGGTGATTGAATCCTCCTCTTTTGGTATAAGGGAAATGAAAGTTGAATTGAGAGAGGCAAGCAGCCAATGGAGTGCTCTCGATTCCTCTACAATTTGCCAAACCTCCAATTTTATCAGCTCCCAGAAAGTGTGAAAGAAAGTTATGGTGAAGTTGTCCGGGCCAGGGGCTTTTCCTTCCTTAAGCTGGGACATGGTCGTATCCACCTCCTGAGTCAGAATAGGGCGAAGGAGTAGATCATTATGTTCCTCTGTGATTAACTTTGGCACATTATGAGTAATTCTCTCTATTGCAGGTTGCCTGTCTTCATCGGGCTCTTGATGAACAAGCTTGAAGTGATTAAGGAACTCCTCCTCAATTTCCTCATGCTTCTCAACTTTTTCCCCTCCTTGTTTTTGAATGAAAGGGATGTTGTTATGCATTCTTCGTTGAACAGTGGTTCGGTGGAAGAATTTGGTGTTTTGTTCACCCTCCTTCAGCCATCTGATCCTGGACTTTTGCTTCCAATATATTTCCTCCTACTTCCTCCTCTCCTCCAGCTGGTTGTGGATGCGTTGCTCCTGCTCCAGAGTTCCCTCAGTGTGACCCTCTGTACTTATTTTTTGCTGGAGTTCTGCCATTTCCTTGTTTAAGTCATGTTGCGCCTTAAAGATGTTTCCAAAGGTCTCACTGTTCCAATGCTTTAGATGGTTTTTTAAATATCTGAGTTTCTGTTGGAACTGGTACATCTTGGAGCCTTCTGGCGGAGTGAAGGTTGTCCAAGTTGTTTTGACGAAGTCTTTGAAAGATGGGTGGGAGAGCCAGAACTCTTCGAAGCGGAAGGGTCTTCTGGTGAAGTCGCCTGGTCGTTGCCACTGGAGGGCAATAGGCCAGTGATCCGAACCTGTGTGGGGAAGAATAGCAGCTGAAATGTCTCCTCCTAGGTGAACCGCATTGTCTGATATGAGGAAACGATCCAATTTGGAGGCAATTTGATGTTTTCCTGCTCTTCGATTGCTCCAAGTGAAAGTGTCGTTACAAAAAGGCAAGTCTATGAGAGAGGTGTTCTGAATGAAGTCCTTGAAATGGGTGTTCTCCTGTTCCATTCTATTTCTTCCCCCAATCTTTTCCTCCAGCTTGGTGATCATGTTAAAATCCCCTCCAATAATCCAGAGCGGATGCCTCCTGTTGTTATTCAGAGCTTCTATGGTGTTGAGAAGAGCTATTTTGTTTCCTGCATCCTGCGGGAAATATACATTTGAGAGGATTCCATGAATATTGGTGCCTAGAATGTGGAAGGCAGCCTGGATGAGGTGATGAGAAGCGTGGAAATCAGAGAGAGTTAGCACTTGTGTGTTCCATGCAATGGCAAGCCCCCCTGAAGCGCCAGATGCATCCACCGCCACCGATTGACAACCTGGCCATGCTTTAGAGAGGATGCTGCCTAGTGTAGAGCTGTTACACTTGGTTTCCTGGAGAAAGCATAGTTGCGGCTTTTCCATTTTAATCATGTTTTTTAACATTCTGAGTTTTCCTGGGCTGTTGAGCCCCCTTAGGTTCCATGATATAAGCTTCATGAATCAACTATTAATAGAGGGTTTATAGTACTTCGTCAATTTAGCATACCTGCCTGAGTCCACCAGGATTTTCCCGATCTCGATTGTTCGCTGGAGATCCGTTCTTCTTCCTCTCTTTTTGGTGTCTTTTGGGGGAAGGCTTCCATCCCAATGGCTTCCTGGCTAGATACCTAGTTGTCACTGTTGATAGGCCCTTGAGATGACCACTTCCAGTTTGTTGAGTTGAAGCTCTGGGATACTGTCGTAAGCCTTCTTTTTGCATGCTAATTCTAGTTCCAAAATGTCTAGACCGTTCAGATCTATGCTTTTTGGTTCTTCATCCATCTGTTGCACCTGGCTGCTTCCTTCAGTGTAAATCTCTAAGCTCTGGAGGGGATCTAGATTTCCATCAACGTCCATGTCAATGTCTTTTCCTGCAGGATCTTTTCGACCTTCCTTGAAGTTCGCTAGAATGACATTGGGGATTTGAAGTTTAGAGGGGGAGGCTGTAGGAGGGGGCTGGGAGGAGGAGGAAGGGGGAGCGGAGCTAGGCTTGGAGATCGGGGCTTGCTCTTCTGAGGTCTGAGCAAGAATTTCAAAGCTGTTCTTTGAAGCAGGGCCACGGGCATTGTCTTGCAGGGGCTTATTCCCGTTTGAAGTTTTTTTTTGTGCTCACTTTCGGCTAGGAGCTTTGGTGAAGCCATCATGGGTCAAGGAATCTGAGGGATCAGGAGCATTGGCTTTAGCATTTAGGGGACAGTCCCTGAATAGATGCCCGAGAGCGTGGCATTTTCGGCAACGAAAAGGGACATGTTCATAATCCAGAGGTTGAATCCATTCATTGTCACGGTGAGAGAGACTTACCGATTCTGGCAGAGCTTTGTCCAGGCGCATGAAGACGCAGATGCGAGCATAGGAAGTGTATCTGCGCATTTTTGTTTCTTCTGCCGCTTTTATGTATTCCCCCAATCCATTTCCTATGTCTTTGAGAATATCTTCGTCCCAGTACTCATCTGGAAGTGAATACATTCTGATCCAGACTGGCGCCCAGGTGAGGTCTTCCTTGTCCGGGTTAAATCTTGGTATCCACTCCCTCAAATACAGACCAGCTGAGTTAAAAAAGTAAGGCCCTGCACCCAGAATTTTGTATTTGTCTTCAAGGCAAAAGAAAATCGCAATAAAGAAACCTTTCGGCCCTAGCTGCAGAGTCACATCCCCTTTGGGTTTCCACTTCACTGCAATCCAACCATATAAGGCTTTTTCTGTCGGCCAGAACCCTATAAATTTCCCGATGAGGGCATGATCCCTCATGTATTCGATTCGTTTGTCAATCTTATGTCCCGGCAGCTCTATTCTGGGCCGTTCGGTAGCTATTGGTTTGCAAGTAGTCGAAGAGACCTTCGAAACTTCTTCTGGTTTGTCCTTTCTGCCGTGTGTGACGCCGGTCTTGTCCTCCTGACCACTTGTCTCCTTGTGCCTGTATTGTTGCAGGTTCTCCTTGCTTATCACTTCCTCATCAATAGAATCAAATACAATTGCCCGTTCAGGTCCTTACTGCAAGGTGTTTTCTTTGGGGGAGGGCGTTGATGCCCCCCCTGGGGAGATTCCATTGTTCTGCGCTAGAACCCTGAAATGCTAAGTCGAAACAGGGTTTGGGGTCAGGCCCGTGAAGGAATCCTGAACTGTGCAGACTGCGCCGTCGGTGTTGTGGTCAGAACCCTAGCAGTCGAGTCCTTCTGCTCTCATTCACTCATCTGAAGGTCTTAAGGGTCTTTGTGTTATCTGCAAGTTGGAAACCATAAAAAATTTCATATTCAGGCTCATTGTTTGAACAGTCAAAAGCTAATTTATAAGAGCAGACCCTTACATTACTTGGCACTTTGTTTGGGGTGAAAACTGGGCTGTGTATCCAAATACCAATTCCATCACCTTCCCTTCCTACAGCACCATCAAAGTCCATAGTCCATAGGCTTGTTTCGTCCTCTTCCAAATGTTGAAACTCTTTTTATTTACCTTGTTGTCCATCAATATGTTGTTGCTGTCGGACTGCTGATTTTTTAGCGATGCCATCAAGTATTTTCCACTCTTGTCTCAAGACTTCTCTAAAAGTTTCAGTAATCTCGAGAATGTATTCTACTTCCACTAGTTTACTATTTACATCATTAAAACTATCTGAATACAAAACAAATGACTCTAGATCAGTATGTACATAGTTGATTGGATGATTTACCAGTTTCTCCTTGGTAGTGATCATGTACTTCATTTTTTGTTCCCGGTATAGTTTCCTCATCTGATTGAACACGGGAATTGTAGCATAGGAGAAATCAAGTTGCATTGTCCCTTTAATCTTTTCTCCCCAAGATCTGGAAAGAAGCATGCCAAATCTAGGAGGTATATCCGCCACCACCACATCCATCAAAACATTTTTAGCTGGGATATGATCCAAACTGACCATCAAATCCTTGATAAGTCCAATGCACCTTACTCTACCTGAATCGAAAGAGTTAAGGTCATAGTATTTCCTAGTGATTTCCAATCCCAATTTCTCCATGATGGCTTTCGGCATAAGATCATGAGAAGCTCCGAAATCAAACATAGCATTGTGTAAAATAAATTCATGCACCTTCAGACTGATATAGAAAGGAGCAACATCACTATCTTGGGACTGACCTTCCAAAGCTGGCCCTAAGATCAGATCGGGACTGTCATCCTCCACATTTACCATGTCTAATGATGGATCTAAACTCAAATATTTAGACACCTGACTTTTATAATTGTTGTTCTTCATCAGCTCGGTCAAAGGAATGGATACTTTTAACTTAGCAATTTCATTTTTTAAGTTAAAAATTGAAACTTTTTCTACCTCTTTCACTGGAACATCCTTCTTTTCTGTTTTCTCCTTTGACACATTTGGCTGATTTGGTCTTTCACTTGCTGATGTCGTTTTGCTGGTGCTAGGATTAGCTGTCTCTTTTCCCCTTTTTCTGCACATTGGGAGGATCATTCTTTGATGTTGTTGCCTCCTTCCTTTTCTGAATTGGATTTACAAGCACATCTCTATTTCAAAGTGAATATTTCTGCTCATGAGCTGATAAAGCATTCATGTATCCTCTTTGGTAATCATCAGATTCTTCCTCAAGAACTGTCTCATTTGCCAAAATAAAATTTTCATCCCCACGTTTAGCTGGATTCTCGGAGTACTTCTCATCTTCAATGATGTAAATTGGCATGTCATCGGGCGTAAAGATATGATTTTCTTCTCCAATCACATTCTCCTCCTCTTCTAATTCTGGACCAAGTACAACATTTTGTTGTAGAGGTGTCTACACTTATTGTTGCGTTGCTTGATCTTGGGCTCGATGCTCTCCTTGTTTGATCCTATATTGGGGCTGCTACTAGCCATGGAAGTTAGGATTTATGATCTGTGGTTTAGACTTGTCGAGCTTTAGTCTATCAAGCATCTATTCCACCTTTTGAAGCACTTGATCTGACGAGGAAGAATCTTCTTTAATTGTGACTTTCTTTTCAACTCTTGCTCTAGCTCTCTTGGCCAGCAAATTTGCTTCAATGCTGGCCGTAATCTTCTACATGTCTTCCAAAGTAGCTGGATCTCTTTCTCTTAATTGGTAAGCCATATCAGTATGAAAACCATCCGAAAACTTAATCAACGCTAGCCCCATGGGTGGCTTTATATGATCAAGAATTGCATTGTAGACTGAATTGAATCTAATACAATAATCTTGATCAGACTCACCAGCATTTCATTTGATGTGCTCATACTCGGAAAGAATCTGAAGGGGATTTTTCTTCACTTCCCAGCGGTCTAAGAATTGTCTCTGTAGATTGGCCAATGTAGTGATGCTTGCAGCCGGCAAGGCCTTGAACCATTTCCTTACTTCACCACCAAATGTTTGTACAAAAAGTCTCATGGTTACATTTTCTGCATCAATCTCATGAAGATCAAAGAAATCCGTCATTCTGTCCACATGTTGCTGAGCTGTGACACCGTGAGGAGTGCCATCAAACAAAGGAATTTTTCTTTGATAGTCCGCGAGAATATCATCCAAATTTTGAGGCAGTACAAGAGGTGCAAAACGAGTATCCATTGCTCTTGGTGGATTTGCAATTGGCCTTGGGGATGTTGGGGGAGTAGGTGGAGCTGCTGTATGGGGTTATGGGGAGGTGAAGCAATCTTGGCTATTTTAGGAGTAGAAGGAGTAGATGGAGGTGATACTACTATATTTTTTTAATCAAAAACAGTAGGCTGCACAGGAATAGTAGGAATGAAAGGAGGTTCGGTGGGAATTCTTGAACTAGACGTAATTACAAATGACCCAAGGGTTGAAGAAGTAGTTTCTAAGAAATAAACAATATTAGAAGCTACAGTTGTAGTCTGTGGCTGGTTCAAGATATAATCATCAATAGATTTATTTGCCTTTTTAGTTTCAAGATTTCTAACAAACTTAGGATTTAAGATAGTTGAAGCAACGACACTTTCAGATTTGGTTTCAAACAATGACAACTCAAACTACTCATCAAATTCAAGATCCTCAATTGTTATAGACATTTTTGTGCCTCGCATCATGGAGCATGGAATGTCAATAATTACAGGGATCCTCAGTCCCTAAACATGTTGTTCTTACCCCTAAAAGAACAAGGTCATCAAACAACAGCACTTCCAATCAGTTCTCCACCTGAAAACACTTCAAAACAGGCTTATTTTGGATCATGTCAGCTGCTTAACTGAGCAACTGCGCTGAATGTCAACTGCTCCTATTTGTACCTGCGCTGGAAGTCAAATCTAATGAAGGCTACCTGCGCTGGGCGAGATTGGCCAAGTGGCACAGTCATTCTGCAAGGTGTCAACTGCCCAGGAAGCTTCCAAACTGACACTTGGTTCATGAGATTCGCCCTGTGATGGGTAAGAGGTACTTGATCACCATGTGTAAGCAAGGATCTCCAAGTGGACTCAAGAACTGAAGATTAACTGAAGAGGGAGAGGACACTAGTCAGCTCTATGCCAGCCTCAAGCTGACTCATCCTCTCTTCTTCTCTCCTATATATAGAGCTCTTCTATGAGGTCTAAGGAGGCTGGAATTTTGTGTAAAGCAAGGAGGTGCTGTTGGATTACAGTTAGAGCTATTGGGTGATTGTTTTACTAGAGGTGAAGAGGAGAGTTCTTGCTGCTGGGGAGGTGCTGCTGGATTGGAGCCATCATTGGTTGTAACCTTCTCAGAACCCTGTTACTTCTATCAATAAAGTTTTGCATGTTCTCCTATATACTTGTATTGCATTGATGTATTGTATTTACATGTATATTTGATTCACTCTAATCCATGCATCAGTTATGAGTACATGTATCTTGTAGTTTCCTCTCTTGTTTTGTGCAGGATCTGGTGTGTAGCTGGACCGGCAAAGAGAGCAAGGAGCTGGGAACAGGAGACAAAGAGAGAGGATCAAGATCGACTAAGCGAAGGATACCAGGTTGGTTGATCATTTCTTACCTCTCTCTGTACTTTCATAAAGGAAAACATCAAAGCTTTACTTTCAGTTGTTGCTAAAGACTGTCACCTTTAGAGTAGGGATAGGGTCATCCGCATCGGATACTTTTCCCCACAACAAACTGGCGACTCCGCTGGGGAGCCTAGTATCTTGTTGGTGTTTGTAGTATTTTGCTATTCATTTCTTGAAGAAAAGAGTACCAAATCGAAAAGCTTTTGACTATATCAAAAGCGAAGTAGAGGGACTGCTACTCTTGCTCATTTGCTGAGCAAATTCAAGATTTGAAGAGCCTATCTACAAAAGACTCTTTACTCTTTGTGATAGATCTTCATCCTCTTGATCATCCCTTAGCCTGTACTTGACCTATAGCTTTTTATTTCATCAAAAACAGTGCATTTTTGAGCTTTTTATGACCCGGAATTCTTTGTAGACGAAACTCTCGTGAGTCAGTGCAGGCTGTACACAGGCAGTCTGCATTACAGCGCAGGTACTCCCTTCGGGAACTGCGCTGAGAGTGAAATTGGCAGACTAGAACCTGCGCTGGTCCAGTTAGCCCTTGTCTTGCTCAGTCTTCCTATTGTGTCTTGGCCCTGTTTTCACTTGTTTTTGGCTGATTGCTTGCTGGTTATTGTACTTGCTGTAAGCCACTTCTCCTTGACATTATTCCGCCTCAGTTGTGTGATGAAACTGTGAATGTTCTTTCAGTATTTCTTGTTGCAGTTACAGTTTCCCATTGTGAAAAGCGAACCAGTATAGCTGTGACCTCTTAGATCCTGAACTGTAAAAGTGTCTTTGTGATCTTATGAGCTAGTTTTATTACTGTTCATGGCCGTTTAAGTTTGTTTGTTTTTCACTTTATGGTTTGAATTCATATATTTTTAGTGTTGAAACAAGTACCTGTAAAGCGTCTTTTCATTTTAGAAAAACTGGTTTGTTTACGCTTCAAATTGAATTCGAAAATCATACAACAGTTTTCCTTTTGTCTACATCAACATTAAAGGAAAAGAAAAGAAATACATGCATCTTGCATTTGCATTTTGATAAGTTTGGGTGTCTGATCTAGGAGAAAGTGCATTAGTTTGTGCTTGGTGCTCTGTGTGGAAAGATATTGTTTTTTTCTCTCCCCTCAGTAGTTAGGATTTTCAAAGCTAAAAAGATTGTGAAAGCTTGCTTATCATTTTAGCTGCATTTAGGAATTTGTACCAATACATCTCGTGGTGATCCTGAAAGACAAACTGATAAACAAGATCAACTTAAAATATATTGAATGAATCTAAAAACGCATTGTAACATAACGCTCACAATAGAGGTCTAGGTAGAGACGTGTTCCGGCGTCGTTAAACGTAGTGACTGTCGATCTCTACGAAGGTGGGTGATTCCTCCTGAGGGACGATAGCACTAATACGGACTTGTGCTCCCGCGTACCGTCGCGTATATTGGGAGACCCCTATAGGCTTTTATCCTTTATCCTTAGGAAGCCGTGTCGACCGCCCTACTGATCGCGATGCAGTGAACACAGCATTCACGAAGATCGACCACCCGTACCGTAAAACGTATTCTGTGGTTTCGCGAAAGGTTTGGCACACCCTCTGCCTAGATCTCCAGAGCAGTTTCTTTTGGCCTTTTTCAAACTCTATAACTGAAAAAGTCCAACCGAGCATTTGTCACTTCGGGCTCGTTAATACATCGAAGGCGACTAGAGTCATCTTTAGCTTTTTCTCGATTCTTAAAACATGAAAAAGCAAAGTTGTGTCTAAAAGCGTCTAATAAAATTCATTCAATACGGAAACATAATTCCCCTTTTTATATTTTAGTTGATCAAGTAATCCGCAACCGTGGAGGAAAGTCAATTAAAACCCCGTCGTTCAGGGAGGCTTGCGAGTCAACCGCCTTTGTCTCCGGAACCGAGAGTAGTACGGACGAAGCGAACTCGCTTGACCAGGTCAAAATCTCCTTTTAAAGTTAGAACGGAAGTTCCAACAACATCTGAGATTCTGGTCACCCCCAATATTTCTGGAATCCCTGCCTCTATTGAAGAAGTTCAACAGCAACAGAGGGACAGTTGTACTGATCCTAGTCTGAAGACAAGTACTTGCATAACTGAACCAGTTCCATCTGAAACCGGTCCATAGAGTCTTGTTGCTCAAACAACTGTCGTTGTCGAAGCAACCCCTTCTTCGACACCAGAAATCTTTTACGGACCTGACGGTCTTCCTCTTCCTCCTGGTCTGATTGCAATAGAGGAAATCGTAGAGGACCAGCAAGCAAATACTCCAACTCATTTTGGAGTAGGCGCCACTCTTTTTCCTTCTGCATCAAAAGTTTGTCCATCGCCACTGGAAGTTCCTGTAGAATCGTTAGGCAGTTTATTGGATAGACTTAAAATGTCTGAGTAGCCGTCGACATCTAGGACTGTGCCAAACGACACAGCGACAGCAGAAACTCCTGCTGTCACTCCAACGATGTTTGCCGGCATACCAGCTGTCCCGACTAGCTCTCATCAGCTAGAAGGAGTCCACCCAGGGACTATTACGACAACTTGTTCTGTTCCAGTTTGTTCTTCCGGTATAATGCCCGGTAATTCTTATGTTGAAACTAGACAAATTGATCCCTTTGGAAATCAGTTTGGGCCATCCAGTCCTCAAAGGCAATCTATACCCTTGAGTTCCGGATTGTTACCATATGGGGGGCAATATGCCCTTTCACTTCCCCTTCCGGGGGGATACCCATACGGAAGTTTTCAACAACATTCAGGTTTGACTGAAGTAACGACGAGTGGTTGGGTACCTATGTTACCCCAACAACCAAGAATTGTATATTCCATGCAACAGTGTGTACCTATGTCTAGTATCCCGACGACGCCAGCGATTGTAACCGTGTCGCAAGTTCAATCGATGCCTGTTGTATGTCAACCCCAAGTTGTAATGCAACAGCCCATTGAACCTGTAACACAACCACAATTGCCAACTGCCGGGACGACACAGACACAAACGGGAACCATAACCCCGCATCTTGGTCCGTCGGTTAGTATCGCACAGCAAAACATGGCTTCGCAACCATGGATGGTGCAATACCAACAACCTCAGTTTCAACAGGTGTACCAGGGATCTGAACAACAGATCTTTGCGAATAGTGGGCAACCCTATATTCAGAACGGGTTAAATCAAC
This sequence comes from Pinus tabuliformis, assembly GCA_031772625.1. Taxonomy (NCBI): domain Eukaryota; kingdom Viridiplantae; phylum Streptophyta; class Pinopsida; order Pinales; family Pinaceae; genus Pinus; species Pinus tabuliformis. The sequence continues at coordinate 2,000,445,644 of CM062816.1, forward strand.
CACTTTACAGTGGCCAAGCCCACCAGCCCTATCAGTCATATCAACATCAGTTGCATTATGCTGGTATGCAAAGGCCTATTGCTCAGGCGATTCCATCGTATCCTGGGTACGCCTCGCCAAACCTGAGTCAGCAATTGCCATTCGTGGCAACTCTAGAATTACCAGATTTACATCGATTGACGAACGATCCAATCGCCTATGCCCATTGGTGGCCAGCGATTCCTCACAAACTTCCTTCGGACATTCCTAAATTCAATGGAAATCCTGGCGAAGACCCGTCGAATCATGTGATGACATTCCATCTGTGGTGTTCGTCGAATACCTTGAATGATGATTCGATAAGGCTTCGCCTTTTCCAGAGGACATTGACTGGTCCGGCGGCTAAATGGTATATTGAATTACCTAGAGCCTCTTTCGACAATTTTAGTTCCCTAGCCACGACTTTCTTAACACACTTTCAGTTACCTATAAGGTACGAAACTGGAACCGAGATCTTAACCAATTTCAAGCAGACAACGGCCACACATATATCAGATCATATACATGAGTGGCGTCGTCGTCGCAGAATGGTAAAGACTTATGTTCCAGATCAGCTTTTAGCTGAGTGGTTTATAAAGTCGCTTCTTCCTCCTATAACAGAAGATGTGGCCAAGGGAGGCGTCGTAACAGAGGAGCAAGTTATTCCTCGTGCCCAGTATTTATACTTAGTGTATACTCAGTCTGGCACGCTCTATGACAAGATACCTGACGCCCCTAGACCGGAATTTTCAATTCCTCCCCCTCCTGGATCAAATAGTGACTCTCATGCCGACGATGGTGTGATTGGCACTGCAAATGCAAAGTCAACACAGGATTCGTCTAAGAAAACCCGTAAGACTTCGAATCAAAATGAAAATGAAGAACTTCTTGCCTCGGAAGTAAGTGCCGTGTCGGACGACAAGGGCAAACAACTGAAGCAACCAGGAGACAAGAAGAAAAAGAAAGGGAGAAAAGGGAAACCCCCTTCGGGGTGTCATATATGCGATGAGGATCATTGGACAGCAGATTGTCCATGCAAAGCTAAGCTTAAAAGATTCTTTAAGAGTCCAAAAACCTCAGCTGTGTTGACTGATCCGTTTCCTAATCCTGGTCAAAATCTGGTTGCTAATCAAAATGCTTCCCGATCCCAAGTGCTTATGTTGTCTACCTCAAAGCAGCAGAATAATGCTTTGACAAGGAATAAAGATTACGGGAATCCATGGCTATCAAATAACAAGGCTAATGAACAACCTAGTAGTTCGACGACAGCTTTGACCAAAGTTGTGCCACCCATCATTCCTGAACCAATGGTAAAGTTGCCAAAGGGAGTAGTACACAAATCGACATTTAATCCTCGTGCCAAAATAGCACAGAATTATAATATAATAGAGGACCTGGCCCAATCGCCGTCCGCTATGTCGACACTTGAGGTACCGCAAAATTGCCTCTCCCAAGAGCAAACTTCATTATCAGCAATAGGTGGGATTGGTCCAATGGATTCCAATCTTGTGGCCTTTGATCATAAAGGATTTGACCCTAAGTTACCAGCTCAACTAGCTTTCCTTATTCAAGTGAAAGCCCTCAACAAAACTGTTCATCGAACAAGTATTGATGAGGGGGCATCTACATGTATTATGTCGATGAGTTGCTGGAAAAATTTAGGCTCACCAACCTTGTCGAAATCGTCAACGACCTTAAAAGCGTTTGATGGACGATCATACACTCCATACGGGATTTTAAGTAACTTGCAAGTTGAACTGGGGGGCAAAACAGTAGAAGTCGATGTTGAAGTAATCGATGGAAACCTCGATTACAACATCCTACTAGGAAGGCCCTGGATATATGCCATGGCCGCAGTCGTGTCGACCTACTTCAGGAAGATTGCATTTCCCTTTCAAGGAGGGATTACAATCGTCGACCAACAAACTTTCCTCCCCGACAGTTCTCAAGTTACGGGAAGCATTCCAATGATCCATGGAAGCGATCATTCGCTTCAAAATATTGGAGTAGGTCTCCTAAAAGACCCTGCCTTAATGGGTACTTTTGCCCTACCGCCTGCAAGAAATCTGGCAGAAGTGGCCACAGTGGAAACCTACAATATGAAATCTTCTATATCTAATGGATTCGGAAGATTCCTAAACATTTTGTCAGCATGGATCATCGCCCTAATGGAAATACTGTAAATACAGTGGGCTCCGAGCACGGTTCTTATCTCGTGTCAACCTCGTTAAAAAATGAAACAAGGAGTCATGAGGATAGTTCTTTTACTATGTCAACCTCATTAAAAAATGAAACAAATCCCCTTTCAAAATTCAAAGGTAAACCTTCATTCCAACCACCAAGTTGAATGCAATGAAGCTTGGGGGGCACCCTCCTTTGACATGCGTTATTATGATGCTGGGGGCATGCAAATCCGAGCAGTTTTAGCGCATAGTTCATGCTCGTTAAAAAATAAACATAAGTTTATGAGCAGGCTTTCCTTTAGAGTTCAAGCTCATTCAGAAAAAATGAACCGGTAAATACCCTTCTGAGATCGTAAATTCATCAGCCATAAAAGCCTTGGTCGTGTTTGTGCACCGTCACCTCCACCGTCATTTGGCCGATCATTCACTTCCATTTGTGTGTTTACCCATTTTGAGGAACATCTGCGAAGAGTGATTTCACTTAGCCATCCTTGTGACACTGCCGTGATTGGAATATTCCAACTTGTACCTGGAATCAGTTCCTATCCCTGTTTATCACTCGTTCCTCAGAAGACGAGTCTTCTTTGAGCTCTTTTCACTGACTCGTAAAATATGAAAAGTTTGCCGAGTTTTGGCCTTCCAGCTCGTTAAAGCGACCGGAAGAGCTATCCCTCCTCTAGATTTTAATCTTTTTGGACCTGAGGGATTATTGCACAAAAAGATCGAGCGCTTGTTTTGTTCGGCTCGTTAAAGCAATCGAAAATTCATCCCTTCTGTATTGTTTTATACTTTTTCGGACTTAAGGGATTAGATGACGAAAAAGGATTTTTGGAGTTGACTTTATGTACCTTTTCAGACTCTCTAAAAATGAAAAGGACCGAGTTATCCTTGTCGTTAGACTCGTTAAAATTCATTAAATAGCGACAAACTTGTCTTTAGACGAGAACGAGTTTCCCTGTCGCTAAGCTCGTTAAATCATAGCGATGGGCTTGCCTGAAGGGCAGGTTATAGAACAAGCATATGTTATCCTCCTCAAGCTTGACAAAAATAAAGAGGTACTGGTCAGAAATGACTGGGGAAAAATTGGGAGAACATTCAAAGTTTAATGGTAGCAAGTCGCTCTTGAACATGACACTTTTCCTCCGTATCACATCGGGTTGGGTTGTTTCATTCACCGGTCTCATCACCATGGTCCTCACCACACCATCCACGTTTGGGGTAATGCTACCGATCCATCGCATCAGTGTCGTTATATGTTCAAGAGGGGTCTTTCTGAAAGTGTCAACCGTGTCCCATCCACTACCATACATTATCCTTCATCCATTCATGATCGCCACCCTGAATCATATGTCACAATTTGTTTTCACCTCCACTAAAGTCATTAGCTCCGTTCCGTGTCATTGATGTGGGATTCATTAAGGCCCTCCTTTGACGGATCGCTTCTTGTCGACTTCAGCTCATTATCCAAGAAGTTGATCTAGGAACACCCCCATCAGTACTTTGAAGCTTGCATGCCTCAATGGCAAGTTTCTCACTTCCGGCGACAGGTATACATCAATGACCTTCGACCAGAAGATTTTGCGTGGCGTTCGACGCCAAGTCCTTTATTCACGCCACGTGAATTGTACTGCAGTACCTTGAGGGTCATCGTCATTATTGGTGATTCCTCTCGCGCTTGTTAACGGTTTACATTATTGACCGGTAATCAAGCGATGTCTTTCCATGTTCGACTTCAGCGCAATTCTCACATGGATCGACTTGTACTTAGAGTGAAGATCGAACGAGTTTGAAGACCCTGGATCTAGTTTCATCCATCCGGGCTGCAATATATATTCAGGAAATATAAAAGCATTTGCCATGTACATCATTGCAGCAGATGATCATCCTACTCAAAGGATGATAATTTCAGCAGAAAATTATCAGTCTATCTTCAGACGATTGTCTGTCATATGTACCAAAATGTATTTATAAAAAGCTGAGCATGGGAATGCCCGCCTCAGCTAGATCATGAGAATAATGATGAATGAAAAATGATGTATTGTATTGTATTGTATTACAGGGCACTCTCCTCAGCACTGGAACGAACTTCGGATCCTCTAGATAAAGCATTTCACCCGATAAACGGCCTCATACTTTAGGGGGCAACTGTTATAGACATTTTTGTGCCTCGCATCATGGAGCATGGAATGTCAATAATTACAGGGATCCTTAGTCCCTAAACATGTTGTTCTTACCCCTAAAAGAACAAGGTCATCAAACAACAGCACTTCCAATCAGTTCTCCACCTGAAAACACTTCAAAACAGGCTTATTTTGGATCATGTCAGCTGCTTAACTGAGCAACTGCGCTGAATGTCAACTGCTCCTCTTTGTACCTGCGCTGGAAGTCAAATCTAATGAAGGCTACCTGCGCTGGGCGAGATTGGCCAAGTGGCACAGTCATTCTGCAAGGTGTCAACTGCCCAGGAAGCTTCCAAACTGACACTTGGTTCATGAGATTCGCCCTGTGATGGGTAAGAGGTACTTGATCACCATGTGTAAGCAAGGATCTCCAAGTGGACTCAAGAACTGAAGATTAACTGAAGAGGGAGAGGACACTAGTCAGCTCTATGCCAGCCTCAAGCTGACTCATCCTCTCTTCTTCTCTCCTATATATAGAGCTCTTCTATGAGGTCTAAGGAGGCTGGAATTTTGTGTAAAGCAAGGAGGTGCTGTTGGATTACAGTTAGAGCTATTGGGTGATTGTTTTACTAGAGGTGAAGAGGAGAGTTCTTGCTGCTGGGGAGGTGCTGCTGGATTGGAGCCATCATTGGTTGTAACCTTCTCAGAACCCTGTTACTTCTATCAATAAAGTTTTGCATGTTCTCCTATATACTTGTATTGCATTGATGTATTGTATTTACATGTATATTTGATTCACTCTAATCCATGCATCAGTTATGAGTACATGTATCTTGTAGTTTCCTCTCTTGTTTTGTGCAGGATCTGGTGTGTAGCTGGACCGGCAAAGAGAGCAAGGAGCTGGGAACAGGAGACAAAGAGAGAGGATCAAGATCGACTAAGCGAAGGATACCAGGTTGGTTGATCATTTCTTACCTCTCTCTGTACTTTCATAAAGGAAAACATCAAAGCTTTACTTTCAGTTGTTGCTAAAGACTGTCACCTTTAGAGTAGGGATAGGGTCATCCGCATCGGATACTTTTCCCCACAACATCAATATACTCAAAACCAACAGAACACGATTGAGCTTTGAACATGGGAATGATAAAACTTCCTTGGCGAACAATTCTTGGAATAAGATTGGGATTTTCATAGTGCCTATTTGGACCCACTTTTGGATGCCTTCCCGATGTCCAAATGAGCTCTAGGTTCTCTTTCTGGAAAGGTCTACCTGTCTACTTTCCACCCCAAGTGGAATTTTTCAATTTCGCATCCATTTTCCCTCCCACAGATCCATTATCCCAACACTGCTTCCTTTGTTTCAAAATAGGGGCAGTGAGGTCATTTTTTGAGTGTTTTTTGACCTTTTGAGGGCTCAAAACCAGCCCAAACTTCTTGGCCATAGGTAGACAAGTGTAATTTGTCATGAAAAATCCAAAATACTGAGTTTTTGAGATTTGGAGGCCTCTAGCAAAAGCGAGCGCCACGTGGCGTAACACATAGGGCAGAAAACCCTGTTTTTTGTGCCAAAAATTTGCCAAAATGCAAAAATTGCTCCAAATTTATTGTAATTTGGGTCGGGTCTTCTCTATCGAGTGTTATGATGGGCCAAGGAAGCCTCAGCCAAGATCTAAAGTCCTTCATCCAATTTTTGCCTCCTTGATACTCTCTTCAACTTTGCTTTCAAATTCCTGATTCTTGCTTGGCACACCAAGTTGTGGGACAAATAATGATATGACAAATTCCTAAGAATATTCTTCTCATTTATCGCCTTCTCCAGCTTCCTCTCCAAGTGGATATTGACTCTTTCAAGCCATCACTCCCTATCGGCATTGATCTCTTGCTCCAAGGAAGTGAACTCCACCCTCCTCCTTCGGGCAGCTTGGCGGTTTTGCCGAATGTTTTGTAACTCCATCACCACCTGCTAATCCTCAAGCTATTTGTTCCTCTGCTCCAAATACTGTATAGTCCATTGGGCTCTATCCAAGTTGGTAGACAAGGCATCAATGTCCGCCTGCTGCTCCTTAATGATCTCTCTAAGGTTTGCACTTTATGGGCCCATGTCAGTATCATCACCCTCAATGAGGATGAAATCACTCTCTCACTCACCTGATGGTCCTTCCTCTTGTTGAGGCCTCTTGCCTCAGTCCTGAACCTACTGTGCTGATGAAGGAAGTGAGGCCCCTTCCACCCCAGGTGGAGATAACACTCGCTTTGTTGCTACAAACAACCGTCTAGTACCCCTCTGATAGGAGATGAACACTAGCACACTAATGGTCTCATGGCCCTCATGCTGATAAGAAGGTCCACCTGTCTCATTCCTAGCCTCTGATGGTCCCCGTGAAGCTCTAAAAAACTCATGAGAGATGAAGTCATCCAAAGTGATGCCTTGTAAAACAAGCTGATGAACAACCACAATTTTGATGAGAGCAAAATGATAAATATTGTTGAACTGCTGCTGAGGGGTCTTGTGCTGCAAAAGAGTGGTCATCTTCTTTATGTTTTGGCATATGAAACAAGGAATGTTCATCATCTGTACCCGAGTAAAATGCATTAGCAGCCTAATGTGATAAGCATACAAGTGGGAGAATAGGCCCTCACAGTTGAAATACTTCATGATGAGTTTCATTAAAGGAGCATACTCATCCTTGAGGAACCGAAAAGGAAACACTCTCTTGAGTTGTCTCAAAAAACCAGGTTTGATGTATGCCTCATAGTGCTGCCTGTCAGTTTTCTGTCTCTTGTTCCATGGTTCTCCAATGTTTGGTATGCCGGTTTCCAATGAAATGGTTTCTGGTGTTAATGTGAAAGTGACACCAACAAGAGTGGCTTGATCACCATGTAAATGCAACACAAATAAGTGGGCCAACTCATGATGAAATTGAATATTAGAAACCTTCTCGTAAACTTCATAAACTGACTAATACTGGAAACAAAATATGGCAAGAGGGCAGGCCTGTAACTCAACAAGAGTGGTTGGTTCTTCTCTGATATGTCTCCCACCTCTATGAGGCCTCCTGAGTGCATGTCCCTTCATGGGTGAGTCACTTTGGGTCTCCTCTTCATAATCATATGAAGGATCAAATGCGATAGTTGCTGGTAGGCAAATTGCCTTGGAGAAATAGGTGTTGATGTGTCAAATGGTGTTGGACTGAATTTGATGATTGTTTGACCTCTGCCACCAAGGGAAGACAGTGAAACACGAGACTGTAAGGAGAGGGAAAAATAATGGGTATTTAGGGACTGTCGGGATAGAGTTAGTTAGGGAAATATGGGATATTTTGGGAGTTTTTGTATAGGATTGGGGTTTGGGTTTTTACATTTAGGATTTTGGGAAAGGGAACTTGGGATAGGGGATTAATAAATTTAGGGGGTAGGGGAACTTTAGGGAACAATGAAATCAAGGGAAAAATAAGATAAGGAAGTGATGGAGGGATGATAAACTTGGTAGCAAAATGATTAATCAAATCCTAGGCAGCAAGTTTCTTGGAATTTCAAATGGTAGGGTTTGATGTTTTCTTTCTAAACCATTACCATTCATCAACCACCATAATATAAGTACAAAATTGGATGAAACACAATGATGGAGGCTCTACCTGGAAAATTCATGCGATTTTGGCGATTTGGGAGAGTTCTGGGAATTTTTGGGCTCTTTAGCTGTATGCGCCACGCATTCATCCCAATGCATCGTGCCCTTCGTATGCACTGTGCCCATGTTATTTTACACTAGGTCCTAATGCCCAATGTGCTGCACCAGATGAGTGGACCGTGCCTCTTGCCCAGTGCGTAGCACCGATAACTTACAATGATTTTTACCCAATATCCTCACTTGCTCACAAAAATCAATTTGCATTGCTTCCTCTTTTCTCTTGGAATGCAAATGAGCTTTCAACACTTGGAGACATGTTTTATACATGGGCTTTTCAAATTTAATTTTGCCAAAACCCACTTTCATAATGTTTTGCAAATAACTTTATTTCAACCTCTGTTTTTGGACTTTTTCACTGCTTTTTCACTTTGTGATGAACTTAATGACCTGAGCTTTGCTTGTTTTTGTAGGTGTTGGAGCTTTTGGGCTAAGGAAAGAAACCAGGGTGCAGATGAAGAAATTTACAATACGGGAAAGAAAATTTGATGATTTTTTACAATAAAAGATAAATACTCTGTTTTTTCCTCAAAACAGAGTTTTGAGGAAAAGCACATTTTCGAACACTTGGTGATGAAATTTATTGATGTTGTAACCTCCTCATGGCCTGCTGGTAATTATTGGACATTTTGACACATTTTTGACGAAACCCTAATGAAACCCTAGACCTAATTGACCATGAAACCCTAAAGACAACCTTTGCAATTTTCAAGATAAAAGGAGATTGTATATGTTTTTTTTTATGAGCAAATATATGCTAGCAGGTAGATAACATGAGGGAAACTGTAGGAATGCCACTACGGTCAGATGATCTGTGCACCTAATGGAATGCAAATGACTAAGCGGGACACCTAATATGAAATGCAACAATAGGATTTGATCTCTGACGGAGGGATGAAAATACCGACTCTAACATAGCGTTTCTAGGGCCAAAGGTTGCAACAATGACATGTGGCACTTCGTACAAGTTCGCTCTACTGAACTAGTCTATAACCAGGTCATCATGGGAAATTGGACATAACTCTTTCTTGAAGAATCCAATATTGATCCAACCTGTGGGGTTGGAAAGAGGACTTGGAGGGCTACCACAGGACGAAATTTCAGACCCTAAAGATCTGAACTTACATAAATACAACAAATTCAATATTTAGCTCCTAGAAGGCAAGAAAAAACATGCATTCAAGGATCACTACAATAAGCACCACACATCAACAGTCAAGGGTAAGTCTCCTATAATAGGGCATGCATGATTAGTGTTTACATTTGAAATATGAGTATCATCTTTCGCATATGTTTTTGTAGGACAAAGTAAGTACACAGAAGGTATTAGTTATATATCTATGTCTCTATACGTCACAGTTAGATTTGATACGACATTTCAGATATCCTATTCTTGATGCTACACATTTGATGCTACACCAAGTCTGCTAAATATATATGATGTTGTAAGTTCATGTTACTTGTCCTGTCATAGTTGATAGAATGGTCTCTATTGTTGTACTTAGAACTTGGTCCATCGCAAGTCTAGGTTATATCATACGTTTTTACTGTATATATATTTAGGTCAGTTTTGGATATAGTCTTGCATAAATTCCATGCCTATATCAAGAGTGGGAGTCTTTGTCTACTACTTCAAAAATTCAACAAAAAACGTGACAAGCACACTTCAGGTACGCATTGTAATTTTGATTGTAATTTATTCATTATTATGCACTTACATGTGTTTTGCAGGTGGAGGTAAGTTGAAGGGTATTTTCTTTTGTTTTGGGATTAGTTTTGCCAAGAAAATTTTTCATTCAGGTAGAAAAAGATTCAAGTACAACTTCAATCAAGAATTCAAGAGAAAAAGTAGCAAATCAAAGGAAGCATTGCAGAGAGATATCCTTGGAAGACATGACAGTCATTTGTATATTGTGAAGAAGTGTCAAGGCCAAGAGTCATCATTGTAAAGCTGTAAAACAATCATTTGTAAAAGTTTCATCATTGGAAGAGTCATTATTGTAAGAGAGTAAATCTTCCTAGAGTCGAAAAGGCGTTATTGGGAGGCATAGGAGTCTCTATTGGGATGATGCCATGGTTGGGTTGCAAGTCATAGTGTGATTGGGTGTTCAGTGAAAATCATTGTAAATCATATTGTATCATGGATCATTGTCCCTTGTACGGGAATCCACACTCTTGTCTAATTTCAATCATTATAGGGTGGAAGGTAGGTGCTAGGTTGGTGCATGAAGTCGCCTATAGGTTGGAGCCTCTGAACACTTCAGGGTGGTAGGTTGGTCTAGGATGTTGGGGCATCATTCAATTAAATACTGAAGAAATAAGGGCATTGGGGTGTCCTTCCAGTGAGATTTGGAGAAGAATTCTTTTCTAGAATTCTAGGAAGTTCTTGCTTTCATTTCAGTTGGGGTTGAAGATTAAAGAATTTATTAGAAAATTGTTCAATGGTTTTTGACCCAAAGGGTTTTTCCACCTAAAATTTTTGTGCCTACTATGTTTTTTATTTTCTATTATTACTACATTAAAATTAATAATAATTGAAGATTAACTAATCCTCTGAAAATATTTAAAAGTTATAATTGCTAAGGAATACTAATTCACCCCCCGTCTCAGTATTTCCAACAATTATGACTTGAATTTTACTGAATTCCCATACTATTCGCAATGTTGTTACCATATTATACTTTGAGCTATGTTGTTTCAATTTGCAATCATTCCTTCTTAAATGGATAATGATGCAAGGTCATTCATTATGCCATGAAATAACCCAATTTCAGGCCAGGTAAGAAGCACATAGTATTTTTAATCGGGCAGGATGGCTAGATTATTTTGGATGATTGCAGGGATTCAATAATGAAGTTGCACTTGAATTCATGCATAATTTGAATGAAGTGGTAACAATGGTAAAGAATGCAGAAATACAGGTCAATGATGAAATAGTAGTAGAGGTAATAGGCCTCCCGTCAGAAGGGTGTAAATTGTATGAAGTACATACCTCGCTACCAAATTCGGCCCTTCTATTCTTGAATCCAAGGGAAGAACTAGTTAAGAAAGGAAAAATGTAGTATACCTAGGGGGAATCATATGGGGTACAGAGGGAGGTGCCCAAGGGAATAATGTGATGTAATAATATAATGGGCCATAGTTGATAAATAAAGTGGTTAAACCACATTGATACATGTTATGGATTTATTAACTATGGCCCATTATATTGTTACATCAAATTATTCCCTTCGCTATTGGTTTGGAGAATTTGGTATCTACGGATAAATATTAATTCCCTAGATAAGTAGCCATATCTAGAATAATAGTTTAAAGAAATTTAACCTTATTATATAAACAATAGATAAGACAAAGAGAATGAGAATACCTACTTGTAGTTTTTCTTTCCTCTTGTCTCCTTTGTATCGACCCTGTCGCTCCTTCTTGTACTTAAGATGCTTAAGAAGTACCTATAAACATCAACAGAAGACAAAGAACCAATCAAAGCAAAAGATCTATTTATTACAAGTAAATGGAATCAGATACATTCACACATATACGTATCATATATCAAGATAAGCATATGGAAAAAGGTGTAAATACTTTATTGGATAGAAGGAAGAATTACAACCATGAAGCCTGATTCGAAGTCACTCCTCCGGCTTTGGTTCCATCTACATCACATCATAGACATGACATTTCAGCAGCATAACAACACTTACAATAGTCTCAATTCTCAAACTAACATTATCTCCTTAAAATTCATCAAAGTCCAACCCCTGATCACTTAGATGAGTGCTCAATCTATAAGAAGACGGAGGAGGTTATGTTATAAATGTGGCTATTGAATGGCCTTCCATACTTAGAATTAGTTCCATGGGGGAAGGGATGAGAGGATAAGATGCATCTTAACTCATTCCTCATCCATTTTTGAGCTCACAGGAGTTGATAAGTGAGGGAAACTTCTAGAAGAATCCAAGAGATAAGAATATTCTCCAAACACTATGTGAATTTCACTTAATCTCATCCACCACAGGTCAAATAGGGCCTAAGTTCTCTACAGAGCACCCTAGCATGGACTTAACTTCTCTGCAGTTCACCCTTACATGGGCCTACCTATGCGAGTCCCTTTAGAGATAATTTCAGGATGTCTTCAAGTCATGAAATTTTTTGGGAAGGAGGCATTCAAAAGGTTGACTTATTTAGGGCATGTAGCAACTAAAATTAGGGTTTGATGAGCCCTAAAATACTAATCTGGATGATGGGAGTGATATGCCAAAATGGATCTATAATAGCTTCCCCCTAAAGTGTGAAATCAAAAAATGTAAATGTCGAATGAAATGCTTTACGATGTGATGAGGAGGTTTCGAAGTGGAAGATGACCTACATCAATTAGAATACATATATAATGATATTTTGATTTTTTCTCATGAATCTTTGACAGAAGGCATACCCATGGTCAACATATAAAATTTTCATTACATGTACATCGATAGTCATCTACAGATATAGACCCATGATAAGATGACCATCAGTGTAAAGCCATCATACATATGATTTACTAGTCCTGAAATCGCAGCCCGGATGGATGAAACTAGATCTGGGGTCCTCTATCTCGTTCAATCGTTCACTCAAGTATGAGTCTAACCATGTGAATATGTGATATGAAGTCGAGCATGGGAAGACACCGTCTAATTACCAGCCAATGATGTAAGTTGTTAACAGACGCGAGAGAAATCACTGATAATGATCATGATCCTCAAGGTACTGCAGTACATTCTGCATGGTGTGAATGGATGTTTTGATGTCGAACACCATACAAAGTTTTTTGGTCGAAGTCCAATGATGTCAACTTATCGCCGAAAGCGAGAAACTTTCCATTGATGTATGCAAGCCTCAAGGTACTGGAATGGTGATTCTAAGTCAACTTCTTGGATGATGAGCTGATGTCGACAAGAAGAAACTCATTGCAAGAGGGCCTTGATGTATCCCACATCAACAACACAAAACAAGTGTAATGATTTTGAAGATGGAATTTGACTGATGACACAAGGTCCAGGAATGGTGGTCATGAAAATGAACGTTTATGGTATTACAAAGGATGAATTATAACTAGATGACTACTCTTGAACATGTCACTGACAATGAAATGAATTGGTAGCATTGACCCAAAACAAAGTGATGGATGGTATGATAGACCAATGGTATGATAACCATCAAGCTGATAACCCAACCCAAGTAGTCACAGTGATGAAGTGAAAGTGTCATGTTGAAGAGCGACCTGCTACCATAAAGTGGTTTACCCCTTTTTCCATTTTTCCCAAATCATCGCCGACCAATACCTCTTTATTTTTATCAAGATTGAGGAGGATAACATATATTTGTTGTATAATTATACCCTTCGGGTGAATCCACTGCTATGTGATGTTTTAACGAGTCCAGCGAAGGTGAAACTCGGTCTTGTCTAGATGCAAAAGTTTGTTGCTATTTGATATTTTAACGAGTTTAACGACAAAGATAACTCGATCCTTTTTATGTTTAGAGAGTTTGAAAAGGGACAAAAATAAAACTGCACAAGTTATTTTTCGTATATTTGTCTCTCAAGTCCAAAAAAGAGTAAAACCATATGAGAGAGAACCTATTGACCATGTTCGGTCAATGTATTCCTTTTCATAAATAATTTATCTCAACCCAAAAAAGGGTTAAACTTATACTGAGTAGATGTCATTTCCAATCCATTAACGAGCTGAAAAGGACAAGCGCTCAACAATCTTTTCATATTTAGAGAGTCTGAAAAGAGCTTAAAGAGTACTCCACTTTGTGGAACAAGTGGTGTTTAGGATAGAAATTAGATCCGTGATGTTGGAACTTCTCAAAACATGTTGATTTAAGTGAAGAGGTTGGCTAATAAGACCACTCATTGCAACTATTCCTCAAAAAAGGGTAGAATAACCAAGTGAAAGCATATGATCGACCAAGTAGATAGTGACAATGGAAGGAGAAAAAACAAGGCTCATTTGCTAGAAGAGGCTAATAGAATGGCAAACACGAGGGTTAAAATGGAAATGGGTTCATTTTTAGACAAGCTTGAACCATAGGGAACTATGTTTGGATTCAGTTTCATGTTTACACAAGCTTGGAATGAAAAAACTATGCTCGTATTCAATCTTGTTTTTAGACGAGCTTAAAACGAAGAATTATGATTGAATTCAATTTCATTTTTACACAAGATTTAAATCAAGAACTATGCTTGAGATTGGTTTGCATGCCCCCAACATGATGAAAGGGAGAGTCTCTTGTAATGAGATGGAAGTCGTTGTGGTGAAGCATGATGGTTATCCAACACCTTTTTGGCTTCATCTAGATAGGCACAAGGGTGAATGGGGTGATTCCCTTCACATAACCTACAGGGAAAATTAACTTTACCACTAGGTGCATGCCCTCCAAGATTCATTATGTTCACCTAATTAGGCTACTCATGGCTATCAGGTGGATGGAATGAAGGTTCATTTATGATATCAAGTGAAAGACTCGACTGGGATTTTACGAGATCTACTCAAAGGTTCGAATTGGAACTTTGCTCCACGAGACCTTGTTTCATTTTTAACGAGCTTGACACAAGACAAGGAACTCTACTCCGATTCCTTGTTTCATTTTTTAATGATCTTGACGCAAGACAAGGAACTATGCTCATGGGACCTGTTTCATTTTTCTTTTTTAATGAGGTTGACACAGTAAAAGAACTATCCTCATATTCGTTGTTTCATTTTTTTAATGAGCTTGACACAAGACAACGAACTATGTTCATACCCTTTATTTCATTTTTTACCGAGGTTGACACAGTAAACGAACTATCCTTTGACCCTTTGTTTCATTTTTTAACAAGGTTGACACAAGACCAGGGACTATCCTCATATTCCTTGTTCACGAACGATAAGAGGTCATGACTTCCAAGAGGTTCTCATCAGATGGGAGAACAATGCTCTAGAAGGGATCAGTAACAAGGAATCCGTTAGAGACGTTTGGTTCCAATGCCCCTAGTACATAATGTACAACATCATAGAATTGAGCATCTGTTGATGGAGGCATGGAACAGGTTGCCACATAATCAACCCATGGTGGGGATGATACCATTGGTACAAAAGGACCACTTAGGGAAGATGGTTGGTTGGAAGCCATATTTGTACTGGGAAATGAAATCTGGTCAACAGTGACAATTCTACCTTCATGCGGGAAATAGATCACTTGAAAGAGCATTGAAACAATAGCTCCCATGTCATAAACATAGTCATGCCCAAGAAGGAAATTATAACCTAAAGGGCCTGGGACTACCATCACATTGAGATAGATAATTTTTCCTCCCAAAGTAATAGGTAATTGAGGGAGGATCCCTAATGGTTGACAAGTTCCTCTGTTAAAAGCCAACATATTCTAGGTAACTGGTACAAGTGGTGGCAAACCGAGCACTTGCCAAGCAGTAGAGGAAAGGATACTCACTAATGCACCTTCATCTATAATTATAGTGCCAGATATAATCATATTATAAATCTATACTATGATTTGGAAATGCACATAAGAAGAAAGACGTCATCCTTCCAGTTGATTCCAATCGAAGGAAGTGACGAGAATACTTGGAGGGGGTACCATAGAAACGGGAGAATTAACCCCTTCAGTTACAAGAGTGGGAGGATTTTCCTCCTATCTTGATGGAACAAGAGGACTGCCCCCTAGGCTCATTAGAAATGAGGAAACGAAAAGAACCTGAGTGGTATCATATTCACTCTCTTCAGAAAAAGTATGATTAAATGAATGTGAAATCGGGTCAACTGTTTCCTTGACCTGTGATCGGTCATGTATAGACTCATGGGATTCACATTCAGAGAGAGTGGGTTTGACCAATGGTGGATTTGGGTCAGTCACTTTATCAACTAGTGAAGGATTAAGGGATAGTCTCCTATGACCAAACAAAAGTCATTGTGGTGAAGCATGATGATTATCCAACACTTTTTTTGCTTCATCCAGATAGGGACAAAGGTGAATGGGGTGATTCCCTTCACATAACCTACAGGGAAACTTAACTTTACCCTTCTTTCCATGAACTTTACTACCACTAGTTGATGGTGTGTCACCAGCATGATCTCCAAAAGTTGATGAGACAAGAGAATGTGAACGGGAAGACCATTCTTCTAAGATCTGAGGAATACAAGAACAATTTCGAAGAAGATGGTCTCTCGCACAAAGTTTGCACGGATATCAAACTTTGTGAGGCTTAACAGATGGTTTCTCATTAGATGTTGCATTCAAAGCAATGGTTTCTTGGTTGCCCCTCTGTTTAATTTTCTTCTTGTTCTTCTTCTTCCCTTTCTTCTTCTTCTTAGCCATCTGGTTACTCGTACCAATACTTTCACTAGGCAAAGAGGAAGAAGGGGAGGAAGAAACAACCGAGGAAGAAGGCAAAGGATCAACTATAGGATTGTTACAGATCCATTTGGGAACTTCACTCCCATCATCCAAATCAGTGTTTTAGGGTTCATCAAACCCTAATTCCAGTTGCTACATTCGCTAAACAAGTCACCCTTTTGAATTCCTCCTTCCCAGACAATTTCATGACTTGAAGACATCCTGAAATGACCTCTAGAGGGACTAGTGCAGGCAGGCCCATGTAAGGGTGTGCTACAGAGTAGTTGAGTCCATGCCAGGGTTCTCTATAGAGAAATTAGGCCCTCTTTCACCTACGCTGGGTGAGATTGACCTAAATTCACATAGGGTTTGGGGCATGTTCTTATCTTCTGGAATCATCTAGAAGTTTCCCTCACTTATCAACTCATATGAGCTTGAAAATGGATGAGGAGTGAGTTAAGATGCATCCTATCCTCTCATCCCTTCCTCCATGGAACTAGTTCTAAGTATGGAAGGCCATTCAATACCCCCATTTATGACACAACCTCCTTCATCCTCCTATAAATTGAACACTCATGTAAGTGATCAGGGGCTGGAATTTGATGATTTGTAAGGAGATAATGTTAGCTTGAGAATTGAGACTATTGTAAGTGTCATTATGCTACTAGATTGTCATGCTTATGATGTGATGTGGATGGTGTTAGCACCTAAATCTGCCTTAGGCTGAAGGAAGGCAAAAATTAGGGTAACCACAAACCACGCTCAGTCTGGTATCTAGCCCTACCAGAGCAGGAGAGGGCTCTCTCCAAGTCACGCTCAGTGAATAGATGATCGAAAATGGTCTGAGATGACTTACAATGTGATATTTACCTTAGGCTAGTCAGTGAATATGGATTCTGGAAACAATTTTCATGAATGACCGAGCTTTTGGGATGTTATGGGGCCGGCGCTCAGCAAAGAACAGAGAATTTAATACAAAGGCATAGATTATTCCGTGAGGCAAGCTAGGCAGGAAATGTAAAAATTTAGTTTGAGGTACCACGGCATGAAAATATTGTTGAAGAAAGTGAAAAGGGCATAGTGACATGAATCCTTTTCAACAGAAGAATAACAGTGAACATGAAATTTTCCCACAGGCAGAGCAATAAAATTGAATTCTACCTAATCTCACTCAGAAAATTTCACTGGAAATGAACATGGATTGAATTATGAAACATAAAAAAATACATATGAAAACTTAAGAGACACATTTTCTACACTCACAACCACAAGAATCTCATGAAACAGAGCCGCTGCCTTTCATTAATTCTCTGTCAAAAATACACAGTGAAGAAACAAAGTTTCTTTCCCACAGTCTCCCAGGAGTTACAACCCAACCAACCCTTTGCAAATAGCTTGCATATAATATATAGAATGTTCCATGAAGAGATAGAATTCCCAAGGATTGGGGAGTTACTTGAATCATTACAAAATGGAGATGAAGAGCCAACCATCAGCTACAGGTGTAGCGTTACAAACATGACAAATGGCTTGGGTGACCGTTTGCCTTCCTTCGCCACTTGGATAGAAGCCAATCTGGGGGAAAAATACTTTAAATGCCACCTTTGGTGCCAAAAAACTGAAGTGTAGATGAGCAGGCCCACTTGGAGAAGTCGCGAACCGAAATTTCACGAAACAGAAGCAAATTAGCAATTTTTTCCTCTGTGCACCGTGCCATTTTTTCTGTGCGTCGCACTACTTTGGCACCTGTTTTGGGGCACTTGCAGGTGTCCAAAATGTGCCCAAGTGGGCTTGTTTGGAATACTATCATGTCTAATTCCTAACCCTACTGGAATTTTTGAATTTAGTGCTCATTGGCCCCTCCAAATTTTCATTCTCCCAAGACTGCTTTCTGTGTGTAAAAAAAGTGGCAGTGAGGCCATTTTTGAGTGTTTTTTGACCTTTAGGAGACTCAGATCTTGTCAAAATTTCTTGCCCAGACACAAATAGTCATGATTTTCCATGATGAACCCAAAAATGCAAGCCATTCCTCATTTGGAGCTCTAGAATTTTAGGGTCCCACCAGTGGCGCAGCGCACAGGGAGAAAAAACCTGTTTGTGCACAAAAATTTGTCAAATGACCAAAAATGCTCCAAATTTCTTGCCCAAACACCAGTGGTCATGATTTTTTATGCCGAATCCAAAAATGTAAGCCTTTTTTCATTTGTATCTCTATAGTTTTGCTGTCGCGCCAGTGCGCGGCGCAAAGGGAAGTGGCGCGGCGCACTGGGCTTGAGGCGCAACGCATATAGCCTGTGCGTAGCTGTTTTTGCATGAGACTTTTGGAGGCCTTACCGGTGTCCAAATTGGACGTAGGATAGCTCGTGGGAAAGGTATTTGAGTATAATTTCCAAACCAACTGGAATTTTTCAATTTGGAGTTCATTTGCCCTATCAAAAATCAAATCGCCCAAGACTGGTCAAAATGTGCCAAATGAGGCTGCCAAAAGGCAGACTGTTGTTACAGTCAACTTTTGAATTCCTTCCTCAACTCCAAATTGAGCTCATGATATCTCATTGGAAATATAGTGGTGTCTAGGTATCATTTGACTCATCAATAAAGTCATTTGGCCAACTTATCTAGGAGAAAATTTGATTTTCCCAAGGTCACTTTAGAGGTGCATCATTTCTCCCGAGGCGACTATAGTTTTGACATTTCTCCAAAACCATGACACTTGTGTAAAAAGTGAAGGAGGTTTTTCTTCCTTGGCATGGTTTGGACAAAATCCTCTCTCAGTTTGTAAAAATGAATCTTTTACCACTCAGAAACATCATTTGAGTGAAACCTACCCCGATGTGTGGAACAAGGGATTTGTCGAAATGAAGCGAAATGAAGGGGATAGGGAGCTTCTAAATTCTTGAGGAAATTTTGGGAAGTAGGTAGGGATGTTAGGAAGTAGGGGAAAGTGGAATCTATGAAATTGGGTGAGGGGAAGGGGTCAAAAAAGTCAAAACACAGGCCCAACCTATAAAACTGCCAAGTTGTAGCAAGAAACTAGGGTTTGTGCGAAAATGAGGAATTTGGGGGATTTCAGTGATGGGAAGTATTTGATAAGGTACTTTAAGGATAGGGGAATGTGTATGAACATCAGGATACAAGTTTTGCCTATGATTTGGCCGTCCAAGAGAAATTGCCTTCAAAACCCTAGGAGAGGGAAATGACCTTACCTAGGCGCAACTGAAGCATGAACAAGGTGTAAAATGACCCATTGGAACCTAACATGACAATGAAAACCCTATGAATGATGGTAGACTCATCTGAATAGTGACATAGACCGACATTTGGATGACTTTGGAAGGAGTGAAAGCAAACCCTAGACCTAATGCCTAGTGATCAAATTTTACTTGAAGACTCACTGAAATGACAAAATTTCACCTTGACACCTTAAAACCACTTTGTAAGAGCATGCTTGATCACTAGAGGAAGGCTGCAAAGACTGAATCTAACAGATGGAAAAAAAGCTGGAGGAGTGAATTTGAATTAGGCTTCATGGTTGTAATTATTCCTTCTATTCAATAAAGTATTTGAACCTTTTTCCATATGTTTGTATTGTCATATGATGATTATATGTGTGAAATTTATTTGATTCCATTCATTTGTATTCAATAGATCTTTTTCTTTGATTGATTCTTTGTCTTCTTTTTGTGTTTATAGGTACTTCTCAAGCATGTTGAGTACGGGGAGGAGTGACAGGATTGATACAAAGGAGACAAGAGGAAAGTGGAGCTACAAGTAGGTCGTCTCATCTTCTTTGTCTTATCTATTGCTTATAGGAAAAGGCTAAAGTGCTTTAAACTGTTGTTTTAGATATGGCTACTTATCTAGGGAATTAGTATTTATCCGTAGATACCAAATTCTCCAAAACAAATTGATGACCATACTGGGGAATGATCATCATTTCAAGTAGCTTATCCACATCCTAGGACACTCTATCAGACCTTAATTCCTTTCACTGATTGTATTTCAGCCTTGTCGAAGTGTTGTTTCGTAAAAAATTGAGGTTAGATGTCTCTTGAGTGGCCTCTCAGGAATCAACACAGGATTGGCCAGGGGATAGTGCTCTGTAGAGCACCTTTGAGTGAGAGACAATGTTCGGTAGTGCAGTTAGGACCTCTTTGACCTGCGTTGATCCACGTTAGGGAAATTTTCACCTTTGGATTGGGTTTTCTTCCTCCAAATTTCTTTCTGTTTATGCTTGCTGAAAGATTAATGGTTGTAGTATGTCTCTGAAATCAACTTGTATTTCCTCTTTCCAGCCCTACTTTGACTTGATTCATTAATTTTTCTTAAATGATTTCTTTGTCATTATCGATTCATCATCAAATTTATATTATAGTCGATTAATATTTGTTAAAAAGAAAGTGTCGTAAAAGTATTCTTTTCCTGTGAAACTGAACTATCGTAAAGTCTTCATCTTATAAAAAGATTGATTGATTGTATGTGCATTAGTTTCCTTTTTGTTCATCATAAAATTAAGGGATTTGAAAAGAAAAAATTGCATCATTCATATTGTATTTTTTGAATGCTTGAAAGCAATCTCTAGGGAAATTGCATTAGATGTGCTCTTTGCTCTTTGTCAAAGGTTTGATTGCTCTAACCCTCCTAGCTAAGGTTTTGCTATGAAACCAGCTCAAGAAAAGATAGAAAAGATAGATCAACGCCTTAGAATTTAGCCTCTTCGAGGGGGCAACCTCCTTTACATTACATAAATGAACAATTCTTCGATGATACAAATGACAAAACCTCCTTTCTATATATAGGAGTCTAAGGAGTCACAATATAACTTAGTCGACCTAATAATAATAATATAAAGCCATAAAAGTAACAATAGAGGGATTCTATGGGGCACAGTAATAACAATATGGGGGCAATAGGGGCACAACCATATTAATAAGGGGTATAACTACAATAGTAATGGGGTAATCACTAGTATTATAGGGACCCAACATGCCCCTCTCCTTAAAAAAGGTGTTGTCCTCAACGCTTGAGTAGTTCTGGATACTTCTATATAAAATTCTCATCCACCCATGTGGAATCTTTAGCAGATAAGTTCTTCCACTTGATAAGATACTTTGAAATTCATTGATTTTCTAGCTGTCGAGTTCTTGTTTCTGTGACTGCTTCCGGTTCCAATATAATTTTTCCTTCCTCGTCAAGTTCTAGCAATATTGTTTGAAGTGGGAGCTTGTCGCCTATAACCTTCTTTAAACATGAAACATGGAAAACTAGGTGCAATCGAGAAGCTGCAGGAATCTCCAATTTGTATGCCATAGTACCAATCTTTTGCAACACCTTGTACGGACCATAATACTTTGGTGATAATTTATTATCCTTCTTAGCTTGCTTGAGGGACATTTTCTTATATGGTTGTAGTCATAGGAATACCTAATCACCTACATCAAAACTTCTTTCATTGCGATGTTGATCTGCCTATTGTTTCATTCTATTCTGTGCCAACACGAGGTTATCCTTTAAGAGTTGGAGGACTTGTTGTTTATGTTCGATGTGATGTTCCACTGCCTGAACCTTAGAATTTTCTCTTAAATATGATGTGATGGATGGTGGTTGATACCCATAAAGTGCCATAAATGGGGTAATTTTTGTTGCTGTATTGAAGGAAGTGTTATACCACCATTCAGCCAGAGGCAACCATTTGACCCATTGTGTCTGTTTATCAGATACAAGGAAACGAAGATATCCTTCCAAACATTTGTTTACTATCTCAATTTTACCATCAAATTGAGGATGATAAGATGAGCTATGAGCTAACTGAGTACCAAGACAAGAAAATAATTCTGTCCAAAAATTTCTAGTGAAAATGAGATCTCTGTCACTTACAATAATCTTTGGGTTTCCATGTAGCTTTTGAATTATTTCCATAAATGCAGTAGAAACTATACTGGACTTAAATGGATGTGATAATGCAAAAAAGTGTGCATACTTGGTAAGTCTGTCAACTACCACCATGATGACACTCTTTCCCTCAGACTTGGGTAAACCTATGATAAAATCCATTGAAACCTCCTCCCAACGTTGGCTTGGAATGGATAAAGGTTGTAATAGACCCGGTGTGTTAATTGTTTCAACTTTATTTTGTTGGTAAACCAAAAATTCCGCCACAAACTTTTGAATATCTGATTTAAGGCCATCCCAAAAAAATTCCTTCTTAACCCTGTGGTAAGTTTTTAAAAATCCTGAGTGCCCTCCTAAGGGAGAAGTGTGCAATTCCATAAGAATCTTTTGTTTTAGCTGGGAATTCTTACAGAGGTATAAGCGATCTTTGTACCATAACGAATCATTTTTCCAGCTAAATGTATCAGACATACTGGAATATTGTTGTAACTTTCGAATAAGTGCCCACACTTCTTCGTCATTCTTCCATTCCTCCCTTGCTTCATTTATCCAATCTAATTGGATAATAGAAATGGCGCACAACAATGCTTCTACATCTTCATCCTTTCATGAGAGTGCATCTACCACCACATTTTGCGTCACTTTTTTGTAGATGATTTCAAAGTCATAACCCAACATCTCTGTGACCCACTTTTGTTGCTCTTCAGAGGATAATCTTTGTTCTAAAAAGTATTTGAGGCTATCATGATCCATTTTTATGTTGAAGTGTCTTCCCATTAGGTAGGGTCGCCGTTTCTTAAGTGCATGGAGTATTGCCAACATTTCCTTCTCATAAATAGCTTTTCTTAGAAACTTTCCCTTGATTGGACGACTTTCAAAAGCAATGGGTCTTTCATCTTGCATTAGAACAGCACCAATTCCATTTCCTGAAGCATCACATTCCACAATAAAGGTTTTTGTGAAGTCCGGTGTAGCTAAGACCGGTGCTTGGCACATTGCCCCTTTAAGATGTTCAAAGGCCTTTGTTGCTTCCAGAGTCCATGAAAATGCATCTTTCTTCAATAATGTTGTTAGAGGTGCTGCTATTCTCCCATAATTTTTAACAAACTCGCGATAATACCCTGTCAACCCGAGAAATCCTCGCTGATGCTTTATGGATGTGGGAATTTTCCATTACTTAATGGATTTAATTTTGCTAGGGTCTACCTTAACTCCTTCATGAGATACAATATGACCTAGGTATTCTACCTCTTGGACTCCAAAGAAACATTTGGATCTTTTTTCATATAATTGTTTCTCCTCCAATAGTTGTAGCACCCTCTCAACATGTTTAACATGATCCTTCCAAGACTTGTTGTAGATTAGTATATCATCAAACAATACTAACACAAATTTTCTAAGGAATGGTTTGAAAATTGAATTCATCAAACCTTGAAATGTTGAAGGTGCATTGGTAAGGCCAAAAGGCATGACCAAATATTCATAATGACCCTCATGAGTTCTAAATTCTTTTTTCGGAATGTCTTCAATCTTCATTCTGATTTGATGATATCCTGAATGGAGATCCAACTTGGTTAAGTAAATTGATCCATGCAATTCATCCAGTAATTCATCAATGATAGGAATGGGGAGCTTATCTTTAATAGTGAGCTTGTTGAGCTCCCTATAATACGGACACATGTGCCATGATCCATCCTTATTGTGCACCAATACTACTGGAGGAGAGAAAGAACTTTGACTCGGTTAAATTATACCAGCTTCTAGCATTTCTGCAACCATACGTTCAATTTCACTCTTTTGGACATAGGGATATCTGTACGGCCTGATGTTTGGAGGAACACTTCCTGGAATCAGATGAATAGTACGATTATTATCACGCATAGGTGGGAGACCTTTGGGAGTCTAAAATACCTTGGAATGATTGTCCAGGACTTTTTGGAGATCTGGAGAAATAGATGATTCCGATGTGGAAACATCCAGCGAACATAATTGTGCAATTACACCTCTTTGTTCCTTTTTTAGAAGCTTTGTCATACCATTAGAGCTGATTATCTTTCCTGGTTTCCCTGAAATACCCCTTAATTCAACTTACTTTCCTTCCGTAGAAAATTTGATGAAAATTTCTTGAAAATTAAAAGCTATTGTACCCAAGGATTGTAGCCATTGGACTCCTAGTACAACATCAACGCCTCCCATTGGAATGGAAAGCATTGGGCTAGTCAATACATATTCTCCCATGGATAGCTTGATATTATGGCACTTTCCACAGAAATTTATTGTTCCTCCATTAGCAATCATCACTTGATACTCTGGTGTTTGATATAGGAAGCAATTCAATTCTTTTGCTACCTTACAATGAATAAAATTGTGGGTGCTTCCTGAATCAGTCAACACTATTACCTCTTTCTTCTTGATTTGTCCTTCTATCTTGATGGTTTGAGGAGTGGTAATTCCCGCCAATGCATTACAAGATATGGTCGGATTTATTTTTTCTTCATCTAGGCTTTGTTCCTGGAGTATATCCTCTTCTTTTGACCTTTCTTGCTCCTTTTCTTCTTCCTCTTCACAATCTATGTAGAATAACTTCTTCTCAACACACTTATGACCTTTACTGTATTTGCTATCAAAATTGTAACAAAGCCCTTTTGCTCTTTTTTCTTCCAATTTTTGAGGTGTCAACCTTATAGGTTGTGGAATACTAGGGGCAACAACACTTCCGTCTTTATAGTTGTGAGTGGTATGCTTCCTGGTTGCCATAATTTTGCTTTCCATTTTTCTTGCTAACCTGAATACCTTCTCTAATGAATCAGGTTCCCAAAGGTGAACATCATGTTGGATATTATCCTTTAAAGACCCTATGAACACATCAATCCTATGCTCCTAAGGAATATCTTTTACCCTTATGTTCAATTTTTGGAACTCCTCAATGTGCTCCATTATTGAACCCTTTTGTTTGAGACTTATCAATTGGCTAAAAAAAGTGTTGCTTTTCGTATCCTCATAATGTGCTATCAATTCTTCCGTAAAAATAGCCCAAGTGATAAATTGTTTACGAGAGCAAAGCCATTTATACCATACAAACTGATTTGGTTCCAAATATAAAGTTGTCATACGTACCTTTTGTGTGTTTTGCACATTATTGAGATCAACAAATTGCTCCATCTGTAATATACATGTTGCGGGATCCTTGCCATAAAACTTCCTCATATCGATTTTTGGAATAGGGTGGGTCTTTGATCCAACATTAGATTCTATGGAATCATGATTAAAATATATTTTGTTTTCATCATGAGTTTCCTTTACAACCTTTTCACCATTAGTAAGTATTTCTTGTAGAAAATTTGTCAAATCTGTCTTCAAATCTGCCAGGTCTCTCTTCAAACCTGTCTTTGAATCATCCATCTTTGCTTCCATGCCCTTTATCTTAGATTCCACACCATTTATCTTAGATTCCATGCTATTTATCTTAGCTTCTGTTAGCTTTTGTGAGAATGACATTTGTTGCACTTGTTCTTGTAATTTTGATATATCATGTAGCATTTCTTCCTCTTCTTCATGAGTCATGCTAGAGCTTTCGGGTTCCTTACTAGGTGTTTGCATTTTATTTCCTCGAGGCATCAGCTACTGATAATAATTCTTTACTATGCCCTTTTAATTCCTTCAAACCAAGCTTACACAAAAATTTAAAAAAAAAATACACACATTTTTTCACTTCGTAGAATCCTGATATTGAATCTGATGTATCTCTGTAATTTCGGATCATCTAGTTCTGAAATTGTGACCTATAGTAGCCTTCTATGTCCTCTTTCCAATGCCACCAGTCTGATCCAAATTGGATTCTCCAAGGAAGAGTTATGCAAACTCTCCCACAGTGACCTGCGTATAGACTAGTTCAGTAGAGCCAACTTGTACGACGTGACACGAATCATTGTTTCAACCTTTGGCTCTGAAAAAAATATATACAAGAAACTATAGTCCGTCCTCTTTCTGTACCTTCTTACGAAATTTAAATCCGATGCTGAGAAAGAAAGTTATGACGATTTTCCCCAGGTCACCTGTTTGGAATGTAATTCAGAAGTCTGTAATAAGACCAACTTCCTCAGATCATATCTCCGCAAATATAGCGCAAAAAGTTCTGAAATTGTATTCTCAAATGGGTTTTTTTTAGCTTCTGAAACATCACAGAAAAAAGTTATAGCGAAAATTCCACAATGACCTGTTGGGAGCAGCGAAACCCTAGAATCCAAGGCTCTGATACCAAATGTTATGAAACTAGCTCAAGAAAAGATATAAAAGATAGATCAACACCTTAGATTTCAACCTCTTCGAGGGGGCAACCTCCTTTACATTACATAAATGAACAATTCTTCGATGATACAAATGACAAAACCTCCTTTCCATATATAAGAGTCTAAGGAGTCACAATATAACCTAGCCGACCTAACAATAATAATATAAAGCCACAAAAATAACAATAAAGGGATTCTATGGGGCACATTAATAACAATATGGGGGAAATAGGGGCACAATAATATTAATAAGGGGTATAAATAAAATAGTAATGGGGTAATCACTAGTATTATAGGGACCCAACAGGTTTTCATTGTTCAATTGAATGAAAATAATGCTTATCATATTAGTTGCATTTTAGGAATTGCAAACATACATCACATGGTGAACCTTGAAAGGAAAATTCTAAAGATGATCAACTTAAATCTTATCTGAATTTACCTAATGGAGCATTCTCACCTAATGAATAACATTTAGAGGTTCTAGGCTAGAGACGTGCTCTAGCGTCGTAAAACACAACAGTTGTCGCTAACTTGTCTATAATACATCCTGAGTGTGATACCTCATTCCACATATGTGAGTATATCATAGCTCATCCACGAACCTTCGGGTATATAGGGTGGTGTTACAGTACATAAAGTATATGGGAATGCTCTCACTATACTGTTTTGCATTAGATAGTGCCAATATGGATTGGGCCTCCACGTACTTTCAGGTATATATGTGAGGACAACACTAGGTTGCTATCCATCCTTAAGTAACCGAGTTAGCCACCTTGTACACTGTGATACAACGAACACGGCATTCGGGGAGAATTCCTGCCCATACTTCTTGGTTCACTGGGAGGTATTCTATAGTTCACAATTTCTTGGTAAACCTTTTGCCTAGATTATCCCTCTTTTGTTTTGTTATGTTACTTTGATTAAATTAAAATTAATTGATTGTGGATATCATCCTCCATGCTCACTCCTTAGTTGATATTAGGTTGAAACATATGGCGACAAATCCGGAGTCCACCGATCAAGGAATTCCTTTTGATGGGAATCCTAGTCCTTTTCCTCCTTTCAAAAATATTGGTGCTCCTTATATGGCTACATTGTCCTTTCTGGGACTTACCATTGGCTTGCCAATATGGTTGTTTTCAACCTCCTTGGTTAAAAATGTTGCGATTTCTCCACAATCGAGTACTCCTCCAACTGGAAAAAATCAACCTCCAATTGATCCTAAAGTTGACCCTTTGTCTTCTTCCTCAGTTGTTTCTTCCTCCCCTTCTTCCTCTTCGCTTCGTGAAAGTTTTGGTACTAGTAACCAGGTGGTTAAGAAGAAGAATAAAGGGAAGAAGAGTAAAAAGAAGAAAATTTAGCAGAGGGGCAACCAAGCAACCATTGATTTGAATGCAACATCTGATGAGAAACCATCCGTCAAGCCTCACAAAGTTCAATATCCATGCAAACTTTGTGTGGGAGACCATATTCTTCAAAATTTTCCTGGTATTCCTCAGATCTTAGAAGAATTCTCTTCTCGTTCACATCATCCTGTGTCATCAACTTCTGGAGATCATGCTGGTGACACACCAGCAACTAGTGGTAGTAAAGTTCAAGGAAATAAGGGTAAAGTTAAGTTTCTCTATAGGTTATGTGAGGGGAATGACCCAATTCACCTTTGTCCCTATTTGGATGAAGCCAGAAAAATTGTTGGATAACTGTCCTGCTTCTCCGCAGTGATTTCCATCTGCTTATAGGAGACTCTCCCTTAATCCTTCACTAGTTGATGAATTGACTGACCAAAATTGACCATCGGTCAAACCCACTCTCTTTGAAATTGAATCCTATGAGTCTATACTTGACCCAAATCAACAGGTCAAGGAAAAAGTTGACCCGATTTCACCTTCAGTTAAGCGTACCTTTCCTGTAGAGAGTGAGTATGATACCACTCAGGTTCTTTTTGTTTCTTCAGATTCCAATGAGCTTGGAGGCAATCCTCCTATTCCATGAAGACAAGAGGAAAACCCTCCCATTCTCATAACTCAAGGGGATAATTCTCCAGTTCTTACGGTAACCCCTCCAAGTAGTTTGGTCACTTCCTTTGATTGGAATCGACTGGCAGGATTATGTATTCCTTCTTATGTGCCTTTCCATATGATAGTACAGGTTTGTAATATGATTGTATCTAGCACTATTATAGATGAAGGTGCATCTGTGAGTATCCTTTCCTCCACTACTCGGCAAGCGCTCAGTTCGCTGCCACTTGTGCCTGTTACCCAGAATTTGTTGGCTTTTAACAGAGGAACCAATCAACCATTAGGGATCCTTAGTTGCCTATTAGTTTGGGAGGGAAAATTGTTTATCTCAATGTGATGGTAGTCCTAGGCCCTTTAGATTACAATTTACTTCTTCATCACGACTATGTTTAAGACATGGGAGCTATTGTTTCAACACTCCTTCGAGTGATTTGTTTCCCGCATGAAGCTAGAATTGTCACCGCTGACTAGCTTTCATTTCCCGATCCAAATATGGCTTCCAATCAACCATCTTCCCTAAATGGTCCTTTTATACCAATGGTATTCTGCCATGGGTTAATTATGTGGCAACCCGTTCCATGCCAACACCAACTAACGATCAATTTAGTGATGTTGTACATTATGTACTGGGGGCATTGGAACCAGATCTCTCTAATGGATTCCTTGCTATGGATCCCTTCCAGAGCATTTTTCTCCCATCTGATGAGAGCCTCTTGGAAGCCATGACATCTTATGAGTCGTGATCAAGGAATATGAGGATAGTTCTTTTGCTATGTCAACCTCATTAAAAAGTGAAACACCTCCCATGAGGATAGGTCCTAGTCTTATGTCAACCTCGTTAAAAAATGAAACAAAGGGTATGAGCATAATTCCTTGTCTTATGTCAAGAGTGTTAAAAAATGAAACAAGGAATATGAGCATATTTCCTTGTCTTGTGTCAAGCTTGTTAAAAAATTAAACAAGGAATATGAGCATAGTTCCTTGTCTTGTGTCATGCTCATTAAAAAAGGAAACAAGGAATCTGAGCAGAGTTCCTTGTCTTGTGTCAAGCTCATTAAAAAATGAAACAAGTTCCCTTGGAGAAAAGTTCCAAGTCGAGTGTTTGATTAAATCTCATAAAATACCAGTCGAGTCTTTCACTTGATCTCGTAAAAGAACCTTCATTCCATCCACCTGATAGCCACGAGTAGTCTACTTAGGTGAAGCTTGGGGGGCATACACCTAGTGGTAAAGTTATGTTTCCATGTAGGTTATGTGAAGTGAATCACATCATTCACCTTTGTCCCTATCTAGACAAAGCCAGGAAGGTGTTGGATAACTGTCCTACTTCACTACAGTGACTTCCATCTGGTTGTAGGAGACTCTCCCTTTCATCATGTTGGGAGCATGTAAACTCGTTCCAAGCATAGTTTTTTGTTTCAACCTTGTGTAAACATGAAACTAAATCCAAGCATAGTTCCCTATGGTTCAAGCTTTTGTAAAAATGAACCCATCTCCATTTTAACCCTCATGATCGCCATTTTATCAGCCTCTTCCATAAGATGAACCTTGGTTTTTCAACTTCCATCGTCACTATCTTCTTGGATGATCATACGGTTTCACTTGGTTGTTTTACCCTTTTTGAGGAATAGTTACAATGAGTGGTCTTATTAGCCAACCTCTTCACATAAATAAACATGTTTTGAGAAGTTCCAACATTACCAGAACCAGTTGCTATCCTAGACACCACTCGTTCCTCAAAGTGGAGTCCTCTTTAAGCTCTTTTCAGACTCTCAAAATATGAAAAGATTGTCAAGCGCTTGTCCTTTTCAACTCGTTAACGGATTGGAAATGACATCTACTCAGTATAAGTTTAACCCTTTTTCGAGCTAGGATAGATTAACTATGAAAAACGAATACGTTGACCGAACATGGTCAATAGGTTCTCTCTCGTATTTTTTTACGCTTTTTTTGGCATCAGAGAAAAATCTACGAAAAATAACTTCTGGAGTTTTCTTTTTGTCACTTTTCAAATTCTCTAAGTATGAAAAGGACCAAGTTATCTTTGTCATTAAACTCGTTAAGACATCAAATAGCGACAAACTTTTCCATCTAGACAAGACCGAGTTTCACCTTCTCTAGACTCATTAAAACATAAAATAACGATGGATTCACCCAAAGGGTGGAATTATACAACAAGCATATGTTATCCTCCTCAAGCTTGATAAAAAATAAAGAGGTATTGTTCAACAATGACTGGGGAAAATGGAAAAAGGGGAAAATTTTTGGGAAGCAGACCCCTCCATAGCAGATTTTTTGGGCTGGTAGCCTGAATTTTGGTCAAAAGTAATGTAAGACCCCACAAATTGTGGGTGTGGAGTGAGAAAGTCTACGGTTGTCTGCCCTAAAATATTGTAATTTAATATAGAATGTGTTGGCCTACCCATGGTCCGTGGACCATGGTAATGTATAAATAGAGTGAGGCTCTAAGTGTAGAAGTCAGTTTTGGAGGATTGATCTCAAGTGATATGGGTTTTTGAATGAGATATTCACTCTGAGTTCGTAAGTCCGAGTCTTGGGTTGTAGGAGTAGGAAAAGGCTCTGTAGCTATGTGCGCAGAGGCCTGGTAGAGTCTGTAGCTATGTCCACGGACCCCTGCTGCTGAGTGCATAGGGAGGAGTTGGGATTATAATGGAACAAAAGTTTAATAAAAGCTAAGTTGATTCTGAAATATTGTGCAACTATTCGTAGATCTGTATGTTTATGCTTCTGTTATGTGTTTATGCATCTCCTTACAGTTTATGATTGCATTCACTTGTTATGAATGTTTAATGATTAGTAATAATATTGGGCCCACAAAATTAAGATCTATAATAATAATAATGAAGTAAGGTTAAGGATCTAGATCGCGCCTCTTCGCACTCTCTACAGAGCTACACGAAGGTCAGACAACTACGTTGAGTAGTGAAAACACAAAGGATCAGTTCGCGAACTTCCCAGACTTCATCAAGACAGCCCTAGGGTGTAGAAACCTGGTTCCAGCACCCTCCCATACTACCTCAGGTGAGACTTCAGTCCGCGCACTGCGGACTGTTGCCGAAAGGGCCCGTAGTTTTTGGATTTTTTTCACTAAATCACTTCTGAACCTAGGTGAGGCCCCAACAAGCCAACAAATGGTTCTGTTGCTGGGACTAGGATCTGCCTAAGGGATGTATGATGTTGGAACATTGGAATCCTACGAAGACGGAAATTGAAGATTGGTTGGATCATAAGCTTCACATATGGGACAAGAAAACACAAATCCACATATATCTGAGAAGAGGTCGTTGGATCACTATGTATATATGGAAATCCACGAGATCTTCTTCACATCCTCCTCTTCAGAGCTATATGATTGGATCGCGAGGTTAGCCGATAGATAGGGAAGGTATAAGCTCGATCAACCGATAGTGTGGACTCTAGAGTTAGTGTGAAAAATAGAGGCATCAGAAGATAAGATCGTGCGATCCATGGACCATTGGCTCGACCGGATAATAGGGGGATTTATCACTGAGTTTGTGATAGACACAACCATGAGCTATAGCAAAGCGGAATGACTTTTTCTCAAGGGACCGCGAGGTAGGTACTTTAAATACCTGAATACCTAGATTAAGATGTTGTTATGTGAAAAGTGGGTTATGCGAATACATTAATGATTGGAATGACATGGAGCAGAAAGATATACAAAGGTATCGAAGGATTAGGAACTAGTCCCTTAATTTCAGCTTTGCGAGAGAGCGAGGAAGAGCGCGCTCGAGTTTCTTTGAGAAGTTCAGTCAGTTTAATAAGGCAATGCATTCCACAGTTATCACCTCCACTTATGCCATCACCCGCTTCACCTGCTTCACTTCCATCTTCACCCACCCCACCTCCACCACCCCCATGTTTCAGCATGGTGAGAGCGATCAAGCTACCTGTATTCAGGGGAGTAGGGAATGAGGATCCAGACTAGTTTTGGTTCATGGTAAGAGTAGTGTGGGAAGCATAAGGGGTCACAGATGACAACATTAAGAAGGCCACATTGGTGAGCACACTGTAGGATCACGCATTGACATGGTATATCAAGCACTCAAATGATCACCCAAATGTAGGAATAACATAGATCCAGATTGCATTGAACAAAGAATTTAGTTAGCCGAAATTAGAGACAGTCAATTATCAGATTTAAAGAGATTGTGATGCTTCCAAGCGAGACCCCATGGGATCTGGATTAGAGACTGAAGAGTACGATCCACAAGGTTAATTTGATGCTAATGGCTGCGCAGTACCGCACATGGTTTGTGGCATCTTTGACACCACACCTGATGATGTCGTTGTCACAGCAGAAGCTTTCAACCCAGGAAGAAGCATTGGAAATGGAAATAAGGTTACATGAAACACTAATACAGGATCTGGGATTGTGAGTTTAGCAGAACAACGAGCAACTTTAGAATCTCTACCTGGAAATGCAGAGCTTGAAACAAGATAGGGCACCCTAGCCAGAGGCGCGTGAAAAAGCATGGTGCATAAAATGTAAAGGCCAGGGCCATGACAAAGATCGTTGTCTAGTATTTGTGAAATACTTAGAAGGAGGGCGACCAATGCCATTGAGACCAGAAGCATAGGCAAGGCCAAGTACGACACCTGCGCTCTGGTCCGCAATCTGTCAGGTGGGAGGAAAGCACATGATAGACAACTGTCCTTTGTTGTAGACGTATACACAGACTTCCCAGTAGCTATTTTGCAATTTTTGTAGATTGGTGGTCCACGACGAGCGTACTTGTCGCAGCTACAAGTTAGTGATGGAGTGGACCCCTACCTATAGAATGCAAATGGAAATGCAAGGCATTGAACCATCCATGGGAATGGTGCATGCTGGATTTCAAGGGCAAGGTCGAGGATGAGGAGTAATGGGGTTAGGAAGGGGCCGCGAACAATTAATTTTTTACAGTTGCGGAGGACTGGGGCATTATGCCCGTGATTGTATCAACTCGACAAGACTATATTGTTCATACTGTGTACAATTCAATCATGAAGAAGTAGATTGTCCTATGTTGATCATGCAGATGCACGAGAAAGGGGTATTGCAGCCTACTTTGACTCAGAACATCCAAATGATGAGGTCTAAACTGCGCGAAGGAGATCCCAATGTGAACATGGTGCTCAAAAACAGTGTAACCATAGGGGAAGACAAGGGGAAGCAGCCCAAGGAAGATACATGGGTTCGCAAGGCTCCTAAAAAGGAACATGAGTTTGACTTGGAACACACAAAGGAGACGTTTATTAGAGCTAAGGAGAGCTCCGCGGAGGCCTCTACTTTAGGTAGTAAGGATCAACTAGAGACAAGGATGGATCCTTCTATGCTAACTACCTTTCTAGAGACATGCATGAAACTGTTGCACAATAATAAGGTAGTTAAAGGACTACAAGAGTTGATAACTAGGTGTGCAGGGTCAGGTGAACCGTGCGTCGTCCTGAAACTAGGAAAGCATACATTACGCACAGGGAGGGAAATGAGATTAACAGTGCAGATTGGCAAATATGAAATGGATCAGGTAATCCTAGACCTGGGTTTAGATGCGAATGTGTTACCAAAGAAGACATGGGAGTGCATGGGTAGGACCGCATTGCAGTGGTCCCCTATTCAATTATGGATGGTGAACCAACAAAATATCTTGCCCATGGAAAGGTTACAAGGGGTAACCGTTGATATCAAAGGCACAAGCACACAGATGGACTTTAAGGCAATAGAGATTGTGGATGACAAAAACCCTTACCCTGCATTGCTAGGAATCGACTAGGTCACTGACATGAATGGAGTCATCAACCTGAACAAGCGCAAGATGATATTTGAGAAAAAGTATCTATGCGTAGTAGTTCCATTAGACCCAGCCAAAGGAGCGCGCTACACTGAACCTGTGCGCGACGATGAAAGTGACGATGAGCTGGAATGCATTTACCAGATAATGGGGCAAGATGAGGATTAGGTAAACTTGACTGCAGATGGGAGAATCTCATGGGAGCACGACATTTCTTGTACTTCGGATTTAGTTGAAGAGATAGAACGCTGGCATAATCGGTTACATGAAGTGACAATGCTGAATTGCAACATGATGATTAGATCACTGCGGTGTGTGACGACAGAAGCAAGGGAACTGCCAACATATAATGGGGTAATAGGAGTAGAGGAATTCTTCGATAAATTTGAAAGTATGTTACCAGAATGACAACGATATGGTGTGCTGGAATTGGCATTGCGTGCGTCACCCGCACAATGGTGGAATACACATCAAAAGACTATGGGGAATTAGTGTGAATGTAGAAGATGGATGTGCTTATGATTTGGAAGTCCACAGTGATGAATGGAAGCTAGGTAGCCAGGATGAAGCAATTTGCACACCCACTTGTGTCGATGGGTGCAAATTTATGTTGTGCAAGCACCTATCAGACTAAGGATCGAAAATCAGAACCCAACGCGACAGCAGGGAAGGCGATGCACTCCAAAAATAGTCTGTGATGGAGCATTCAAACCGCTATGTGGAGTCATGAACAGAGTTCACCAGGCGAGACAAACTGACTGGGACCTATGCATACCAGCAGCTTGATGGGCCTACAGGACCATAAGAGAAAACCGAAGCGCGAACATGACCCCAATACTGACAAGAATAGATGAAACCAAGAGAACAGTGAAGAATCCCCAGACCATAGCTCCCGTAGTTGGGACAAGACAAGACGACCTGGGTAAAGGAATTATGCAATTATAAGAATCCATTCAGCGAGGGAGTTCGAAACTTCATGAACTCGATGAAGATTGGGCATGGCTGAGGAAAAAAATTGTGACATTGGACGAAGAAATCAGCAAACTAGAAACTGAAGTTAGACAAGTGAGCCACAAGAAACTAAGCATGATGGGACCAAGTCTAGCCAGCCCTACTACGAAATTAGAAGGAGTTGCGACCTTGCTACCATGGCTATGATTGCACCTTACTAAATAGGGGAGCATACCCTACAGAGAAGAACATGACGCACTACCATATGCAAGGGTATTTGGACGGTGCCCGCAGCTTGGGCTAGTAGGAAAAGTGAAGCCTCATAGCAGGGGTTCAACCACCTGACTATCTGTAGGAAGCACAGTCTCAGTGCTCCAAGCAATTGAAAGAAGGCACGTGACTATAAACGAGTCTGCAAGAGAACTGCCTGGGAAGGAGGATTCGCGCAGGGCCAGTAGGTCACAGAGGTTGCGGTCGCACACAAGGGGCTGTGCTACTGTGCGGGTCGGCTAGGAAGTGACCATTTATGTCACTGTTCATGACAAGAAGTCCAATTTAAGGCAGAAAGGAGGGGGTAGTGGGCCATTAAGATAGGAATTAAGAGCTAGATTTGGAATGATCTACCGCCAAGAAGGTATTAATGACTCAAAAGTTGAGGGAATGGTCGAATTCAAATTCAAACGTTACTATAAAACCCCTTGGGTTAGCCTTGAGGCAACACTTGGTTGTTTAAGATTTGAGCCAGTACAGAGCATTGAGCACCAAGCTCCCTTGTCACTCGTCAGTACACGACCGAACGGATCTAGTGAAGGAATGATGATGACCGTGAGAACCGGAGTGCGATTCACTGAGGTTACCTAGAGCCCCATGTGACCCAGGAGGAGCTTGGAGAGGCGGCAGCTGCACCAGAGGTTCCAAAGTCTCCCCACATGCCGTGACCATAGAAAGACCACCAAACAATGGGGCCAGTCTGGGTATCACCACGGAACCCATGGTCTAGTAAATTGTCGATGGCAGAGAAGGGAAAAGCTATTACCATGGAAACGTAAGAGGAGGAGGAATATTTGCAAGCCCTGATTGTCAAAATTGAAGCACAAGACAATGAGGTGGAGGATGTTTCCCAAGTACCTTCGGAAATAAGGTAACCCCCCTACATCCCCCCATGGAAAGGGACAGCTAAGAACCTGGAGGCCATGAAGAGTGCACTCCAGACCCTGCTTCTTCCGAATGAACTAATGTTTGAAGGTCCGCCACTGGGATGGGTACCTAATATAAAGTTCAAAGACTGGGACCTTTCAGATAGTGCAAAGTTGCCATAGCTGGCCGTGGAGCAATTATTACAACAGAAATTTTTACGCGGTGTAGAGAAGGCTGGGTTACTACATCTGTGATGGATACCCCACTACCACCACGCACCCATCACAATTTTTGTCATCCAGTAGCTCCTATGTCTAGTACATGATGGGTATCTCTAGTTGGAGGAGCCTATTCCCATCACGACTGATTTAGTTCATCGGATTTCTCGACTGCCCATCAAAGGAAACAATCCTGTAGCCATAGCAAGATAGAGCAGTGACTTGGCCCTCACAGAAGTTATGAAGGCCAAATATAAGCCAGAGAAGAGGAAGAAAGGGTATGTGATAGCGAGCATCAAGGACAAAGGGGTGCGCATAGCCACCCAGCTGCTGTCCAACAAGCTTATGAGGAAATGCCACACAGACGACATGCCAGCATCTGTAATCGTGTTGGTACAACAATGTGTAGAAGGGGTCGAGTTCAACTAGGCACAGTTTCTCTACAATGAGCTTTTGACAAATTGTCAGGAGGCCCAGGAGCAAGGTAAGATCTTCCACTATGCGTGGTTGCTCTTATCCGTCCTATTGGTTGTAGGGGACCTGCTGGCAGATAGCCAGTTTCCCACCATTGAGAGGACCTTACCCAAAGCCGCGAGGTACACCTCGCTCTAGGCAACAAAAGACGCGATGAGGGTTCACGAGATCAAGGTGTTTTGGGTGTTCTTGGAGGCGAGATTCTGAAACTGGATCAACCGAGGCTGTGCTTGTCTCCGACAGTATTGTTGGGCACCAAATCGAGCTATCTTTCAGTTGCATTTCCATCCCTATTTTTGTCGTTTTTTCACTTATTCAACTGTATTTACTATGCTAAATCCACAACGTAATTACCCCTTTCCTATCTATTGGAATATTTTATTAGTGAAGTAAAGTCACGGGGTTTTTCTTATTCACAACACTAAAACATATGTTTGACTGTAGCTTTTGGAGAATAGGTACTGATCTTTCAGCGTCCTGCAGCAGATCCGTAATTCACAGCAATGACCAACCATAAGGAAGCCCTCTAGCCGGAGTCACAGATGTCCCTGAACAATTCTTGGACCATTCTATGATCTTTTTCATCTGACATTAGTGTTGTTCTATACCGATGTATATTTCTAGGTATACGGTTACTAGGTTTTGGGGAAGGATGTTGTTCTCCTTCACTTTGTATAAAAGACATGTTATTCCTATAGAGGGAGAGAATCCCCATCGATATTGTAACAATTTTCTTTTAGTTAATAATATACCACTCGTTTTGTTGCTCCACTCTTTGTTGTGATTAATGCAGCCCTGATCAGAGAGCTGGGGCCGATCTTCTGATCAGGTGCTGCGTAGTTCCTATTGTGTGTCATTTATCATTTCATGGTTGCTGTTGCAGATTGTTATTTCTTGTAATTTATTTTCTTGAGAACTACAGTTAATTTCAGTTTTACGAAAAATGCTTTGAGTATTAATCACGAAAACTTGGTTGGTGATGGATGGTAACCTTGCCCCTACATATACTTTGCATGCTTCCTTGAAAAGGATATGCACCTGGATTGATAAATTAATGTAGGAAAAAGGGTCAATAGATTGTTCATACTTGGACCCCAACATTTTGGCACCATTGTTGGGGAGGCTAACAAGGTGCAAGACATGATTCGAACCAACCAGAGGGTCAATCTCTTGTCTTGCGAAGAGAACGAGTTTTCTCACTCTGCTCCAGGTCTTGAGCGTAGGTGTTTCTTTTTTCTTGTTTTTATTTGCTTTCCTATTTTCATAGGGTCGACCTCTTGTCCTAGGGAGGGAGGAGTCTTTTGACACCCTGCTCCAGGCCCTGAGTTAGGTTTATTTTTCAAACCATTTTGTGTTTTAATTTCGGGAAACCCTAGCTTTTACCCTGGGGAGCGAGGAGTATTTTGACACCCTACTTCAGATCTGGAAGTATTAGGTCTTCTCGAAGGTGTGTTTTTGTTTCTATTTCTTGTCTTGGGGAGGGAGGAGTCCTTTAACGCCCCACTCCAGGCTCTAAACCTTAGATTCCTATTTCTTTTCTATTAGTTGTCTCTATTTTCATAAGCTCTTTTGTCTTAGGGAAGGAATGGTCTTTTGACACCTTACTTCAAGTCTAGAGCATTGTAATTCGACACCAAGACCTTCCTTGTGTGAACAGAGAACCAAATAAGAGGGGTAGAGGAAGAGCCCCAAGGAGGGGAGGACCAGACTCGGGAAGAAAGACTTACATCCAGCAAATTATAGCAAAATATGAATCAGAATCATTCTCTCGTGTAGCTGTGAGATCGGGTGCACGTAGAATAAAATCCGAGGGACAATCAGTAGGTCAACCAGTGACATCTGCAACATTCTCGGGCGATTCGACACAATATCCCCTTCCAGTAGTTGAGGAGACATCCAACACTATACCTAACCAGGGGAACCCTATGCCAGTAATACAAAGGGAGGAGGTTGGAAGCAGAACATCAATAGGGCCTGTCCACTCCAACAAGGGAAAGGAGGTCGTAGCCAAGGGATCAAGTCATCAGGACACAGGGGAAAGAATTTTAGGGGCACTCGCATCACCAAGGGACCGGGGAAGTGACGTCATAGCGACTCGAACCCGAGTGGTAATGAACCCTCAACCATCTTCTATAGAGCTTATTGAAATACCCAATGGTTATTGGAGGATATTTATGGCACCTACAACCTCAACTATCGATTTTCCGATCGGGGATCTAGGAGTCGGCGTGCCGACGAAGCCCATTCCATTAGTATCCTTATCAAGCCTTCAATGGCTTATTCCAGAAGACCCTAAAACGTTTTTGTTCAATTTTGACATAGTGTGCCAGGGGTATGACTACATGACAAATGCCCAGAAGTTAAAAATTCTCCCTGCCACACTAAAAGGGATAGCTCTACGATGGTTTATGGGCCTTGGAGGAAGTTCTATTTCCACATGGGATGATATGCAAATAACTTTCCTGGAAAAATACCAGGATTACTACAAATCCTGGAATATCAAAGAGGAACTTTTTAAGTTCACAAAAAAAGAAGAGGAGAGCTTGGAAGACTATGTGGAACGGTTTAAGTACACATTACAAAGGTTAGGTCACTTCGACCTACATAGCGATATTTTGAAAATCATCCTCCTCTGGGCTTTTCATGAGGACTTTTTGGAATTGTTGAACATTGTAGGAAAGGGAGATATATCGAAGGAAAGCTTCAACATTATCTATGAACTATGCATCCAGTGCTTGAGGGGACTCACAAGAAATAGACAATGGATTCGCTCAGCAAGGGTATCTGGCGGGGGTGTTATGAAGGCAGAAATCAGAAACTTGCTAGACAACTTGGGAACTGATATCCTGAGTACTCTGTCAGCACATATGGACATGCTACAAGTGAAAGAGAAGCAACTAGAATTGGATAGGACCATGGCTATATTCTTCCCAAAGTGTAGAAAAAAGCATCCAGAGAGGGAAAGCCCATTGAAATCCATAGAGGAATGTGAAATCTGTGAATTAAATCATGCAACAAGCTCATACCCCTCCTTGCCAGGCTTGAAAGCAGTGTTTCAAGGGACATGAGAAGACATGGAATAGCAATACCTCATCGGGTCTAAAAATTCATGGTAGCCTCGACCACCAATGGGAAATCAAGGTATGTACTTAGACCCATCTCAATATTTCAGTAATTTCAATATGAATCCTCAGTCCATGCCCTATCCACCCATGTGTCCACAATACTAGTTTTCACCTTAGCAGTAGTGGAGCCCTCAAGCTAGTTCAAGCTACCCGTGGGCTCCAACTTGGCAAGGATCTTCTCCTAGGCAGTTTCCTCAGCCGATGCCACAACAAAAACTCCAACTGCCCTCTAGTGTGCCTCCCAGTAGTCAACCTGTTCATCCCCAACTTCCCATCTAGCCTAACCTGAATCCTAATAATAAAGGAGTTCATCAAAACAACACTCTCAACCTACCTTCGTATAGCATTTCCACTACAAAATTCTCTGAAATGAATTTACGATTAGGGCGGACAGTCGATTCTCAACCTCCACCAGTTACCATTGAACAACTTGATAGTGAGGGTAAAGAATCAGAATTAATTAACAAGGAACCAAAACAAATTGGTATAAATCAAGTTCCTCCTGCAAAACAACATCAAGCTAAACCACCCTATCCAGAAATACTGACTTTGAGTAAATCAAGCCCTCAGGCTGAATTCAACTTATTAGGTGAATTATAGAACTTATTTGTCAAAATTACCGTGTTACAAGCTATGAAGGATGTACCGATATATGCAAAGACTCTTAGGAAATACTGTTCAAAGAAGCCAACAAAGAAATCCAAAGACCCCCTTACTATTCAGGTCATGGGAAAATTATTAGATTTTATGATGGGAAAGTCAATGCCTGTAAAGTATGGAGATCCAGGGAACCCAATTCTAATAGCACAAATTAATGCGATAGAAATTCCAAATGTGCTGGTAGATCTGGGTGTTGCCATCAACGTTATCACCACTAAAATCATGCATACATTAGGTCTTCGTAACTTGAAGCACACACCTACAGTATTAGAACTGGCAGATTGATCTACAATAAAACTAGTAGAAAAGTTAGAAGATGTAACAATTTTGGTGGATTCATGGCACTATCCCATAGATTTCCTAGTATTACACACACAATCTTCGGTCAGCGGCCATCCCTTGATTTTAGGTAGGTTGTCATTGGCTATTGCAGATTATTACATTGGGTTCTGTTCAGGGCACATGGTCATTTCAAATGGGAACAACACTAAGAATTTAGTGTTATACCCACCTGCAGAACCAAATCCATCCACAAAACTAGCAGGTAGAAAGAAAATATTATCTAGGAAGGAACCTGAATCGGAAAATGAGGAATTAAGACCAGTCCTTACTATTGGATAGTCTCTCTAGTTAAAAATGGAATCGGAGAATGATGCAATCACCTCCTTTATGAATGATCCTTGCTTCATTTCAAAACCAAATCAGCGAATCCTAGAATCCATCTTAAGCTGTGAAACACAAGAAACTACTGAAATAGTAGAGGGATCTGAGGAGCTACCCATAGTTGCATGCCATGGAAGTATCCCAGTGTAATTAGAACCTGGAAAGACCCTAAACATTAACCCATACCTATCAGAATGCTAGAAGAAACAACTTTTAGATGTCCTTTGGAAATATAAAGAAGCCTTCGCCTAGGATTACTTAGACATGAAGGGGATTCCTGCTAATTTATATACCAACCATATATATATTAAGGAAGATTGTCGTCTTGTGAGACAACCTCAGAGAAGGATGAACCTTGCATTGAAAAATGTTGTTAAAGAAGAACTTCAAAAATTACTTGATGTAGGTTTTATTTACCCCATTTCAAACAGCCAATGGGTTTCTTCATTAGTAATGGTCCCTAAGAAAAATGGTAAATGGCAGATATGCGTGGATTATAGAGAATTAAATAAGGCAACAGAGAAAGATCATTTTCCTTTACCATTATTTACCAAGTTCTGA
Source organism: Pinus tabuliformis (assembly GCA_031772625.1). Lineage (NCBI taxonomy): Eukaryota > Viridiplantae > Streptophyta > Pinopsida > Pinales > Pinaceae > Pinus > Pinus tabuliformis. The sequence goes on from CM062816.1 coordinate 2,000,487,836, forward strand.
AAACATTGGCTCATAAAACGTTTTTCTCCTTCCTAGATGGATTTAGTGGGTATAACCAGATCCAAATAGCTCCTGAAGATCAGGACAAAACTATTTTCACATGCCCCTGGGGAACATCCACATACTGGGTCCTTCCTATTGGCCTATGTAATGCACTTGCAACGTTCCAGAGGGAAATTTTGGGGATATTCTCTGATTTGGTGGATGATAGTGTTGAAATTTACATGGACAGCTTCACTCCATATGGGGATTCATTCATAGAAGGGTTGAGAAATTTATAGAAATTTCTTAAAAGGTGCATAAAGGCGCGTGTCTCCTTAAGTATGGTAAAGTGCCATATGATGATGAAGGAAGTAATTGTTCTGGGACATTTGCTCTTGGCTGAAGGAATTCGGATGGAACCAACTAAAATAAAGGTAATTATACACTTTCTAATACCCAAAACACCCACACAGATACGTAGCTTTATTGGTTGTGCGGTCATTACAGGCGCTTTATAGAAACTTTTTCTAGAGTAGCACATCCACTTTTTCAATTGCTGACAAAAGATGCAGATTTTGTGTGGACAGATGACTGTGATGTAGCCTTCACGAAAATCAAGGAATTGGTCTGTAGCACTCCAATCCTTAGAGGTCCAGACTAGGCATTACAATTCCATATTCACATGGATGCTTCCCAGATAGTGGTTGGTGCAGTATTGGGACAACAAGAGGAGAGGGTACCATATCTAGTTTAATATGTTAGTAAGAATTTGGCCCCTACTGAATTAAATTATATAGTGACTGAAAAAGAGATCCGTGTTGTCATCTATGCCATCAACAAATTCCGGCATTACATTACCAGGTATCCTACCTTTATACATACTGATCATGCAGTTATCAGGTATTTAACGAATAAACCTGTTACCCTTGGTCACATTACAAGATGGTTTTTGCTACTACAAGAATTTTACATTACTATAGTAGATAAACCAGGGAAGGACAATGTGGTTACTGATTTCCTGTCTAGGATAGAAAATGATGGTAAGAATACACCCATTGAAGATAATTTTCCAGATGAACATCTTTTTGTAGTTTTTGCTAACACTATGTGGTATGCAGATATTGCTAACTATCTTGCTACAGGGAAGGTGCCTCGTCATTTGTCATAGAAGGATTAGAGGAAGATTATTCATCATAGTACCCAATATTCATGGATGGCAGGGTACCTCCTTCATACAGGGGTTGATCAACAGATTCAGTGTTGTGTGGCAGAGGATATCATCAATGAGATATTAAAGGCCACCCATGACGGACCCTGTGGAGGAAATTTTGCAGATAAGAGAAGAGACCAAAAAGTGCTGCAGATGGGATATTACTAGCCTTCCATCTTTCGTGATGCTCAGGATTATGTCCGTAGATGTGATAGTTGCCAACGGATGGGACAACCTCGAAAAATAGATGAAATGCCTCTATAGCCCTAGATAGTCCTCGAACCTTTTGAGAAATGGGCCATCGATTTTGTTGGACCTTTCAATCCACCTTCTCATCAAAAAGCTCACATCTTGGTCTGCACTGATTATGTGACTAAATGGGTGGAAGCTAGAGTGGTTGCAAGAGCAACAGAGAAAGTAGTGAAAAACTTTCTTTTTGAAGAAATCTTTGCTCGATATGGTACTCCAAGGGAAATTGTGTCAGATGGAGGGGCACAGTTCACATCTCACATGATAGGGAAGCTAATGCAAAAATACAAGGTTAAACAAAGAGTGACAACACCTTATCATCCCCAAGTGAATGGATAGGTAGAAAGTACAAACAAAATATTGGAAAATATCTTGGCAAAAACAATAGCAAGTCCACCGTCAGGACTGGTCACAGAAAGTTACAAAAGCTTTATGGGCATATAGAACAACATGGTAGAACAAAACCAAGTTTTCTCCATTTGAGTTAGTCTATGGGAAATCCACCTTGTTTCCAGTAGAATTCAAGATCAGCACGCTCAGAACAATTTTAGAAGTAGGCCTAGAAGTATTAGAAGCACAGAAACACTGACTGGAACAACTCAATGAGTTGGGTGAGATTTGATCGGTAGCTGTCCAGAAAACCACTACTATTCAATAGCAGAGAATGAAATGGCATGATAAATTTATCAAGAGCAAGGTGTTTCACATAGGGGATTGGGCATTACTTTACGACTCCCGGTTTATAGATTTCGAAGGCAAGCTTCGCACTTGTTGGATGGGACCGTATGAAGTGGATGTAGTGTTTGACAATGGAACAGTTAGACTAATTACAATAGATGGGAATCATACTTCGTTCTTAGTAAATGGACATTGTCTAAAGCTATACCACTGTCCAGCCTCTAGAGATGCCTTCATCAAACATCTATCTGATTCATCTGGTTTAGTTGTTGTTGGTGTAAAGGACACTCTCACTTTGCTCTAAATATATATATGTAATTATAATAGTAATAATAATAAATAAATAAATAAAAACATTGTTATTACTTACTTGTTTGTATGTTGCAGGAATAACAAAGGAATATAGCTAAGAGAAATATAACACTCGGTGTTGTTACTCAACTGTCGTTGTTACTCCACTGGTGTTGTTACTCTACCGATGCTGTTACTCCACTGGTGCTACTTCTCAGCCGTTGCTGTTACTCCATTGTTGTTGTTACTCCACCGGTGTTGCTACTCAACCGTTGCTATTCCTCCGCCGCTGCTGTTACTCCACCATTGATGTTACTCTACCAGTGTTGTTACTTTGCGGTTGCTGTTACTTCACCATTGTTGTTACTCTACCACTATTGTTACTCCATCGTTGTCATTACTCCATCGTTGCCATTACTCCACCGTTGTCATTACTTCGCTGGTGCTGTTACTCAACTGTTGTTGTTACTCCACTCCTACTGTTACTCCACTGGTGTTGTTACTTCGCCGGTGCTATTACTCTGCCGATGCCATTACACCAATGGTGCTGTTACTCCACCAGTGTCGTTACTTCGTCATTATTGTTACTCTGTGTTTCTGTTACTCCGCTAGTCATTTTGCTGTTACTCCACCACAAGGTAGGTCCCCAAGTACGTCTCTACTGAATTTTACGGATTTAATTAAAATATTCCAAAAGACACCAATACGTGCCGCGGATGACCATAATTAAGTTGGGGGGGTCTCGTCACAATAAACGTTGGCTTACCAAAAAAAAATGCATTCATATCACACGATTCACACCAAACTAAATCCAATGATTATGATGATTTCGTTATCACGACTCCGACGCATTGGAATTCATATTCGTACGTAAAATTTATAACCTGTCACTTCCCCAGCACGCCGAATTCAACCATTGAAAGCATGCAACCGTACTGCCATAACTCACCATCGTTCTTTGATATTTCTTCAAACGTACCAGTACCATGACATTATTACTATTACCAACAGTTTGGGTCCCTGTCATTTCCCCCAACCAGCTAATTGTATTTGTCATGCTGATCCCGACTCTACAGCGATGGGTGGACGGTCTGTGCGGCATGAGCCAGAAGACACAACAAGAGTTTGAAACAGCTAGGAAGTATGTCAAGTCTTTGAAAATTCAGGTTGGGATCTCTACTCTGACACATTGATCGGGTCCAATGTGGCAATTGTGGTGGAATTCACACTCAATCTAGAAGAAGAAAGTTCTCGGGTCCGCAGGATAGAAGTCCCTGTTATGGAGGAAGCCATTGCAGAAGTTAGCGGGATCCCTCAATATGGACAAAGATGGTTTTCAAGGAGAAATTCACTCCTAGAGTTTCTTGAAGCCTTTTTGCAGGCAGGAGAAAGTATTGCTCAAAAGGGGCAAGGACATGACTGAAACTCGTTATCACACCCATGGGGAGAGGTAGCAGAGTTTGTAATAAAGTATATAACTTGCGAGGGGAGGTACTCCACTGTGTTTAAATATCATCTCTGGATATTAGCTCACATCTGATTCCCCCAAGGAGAGGCCTTCTCATTAATGTGCCTTATTTCCTACTAAGGAATCTTCAGCTAATGGCTCAGTCTGCTCAACAGTTGCGGAAGGTGATGGCGGTCATTACCCACCACGGGCTGGTCCAGTTACTGGTGATGAATGTAATTAGATGGATTCCAATTCTATGGGAGCTATTTTGGGATTCCATGGAGCAAGAGATAACAGTCGATATGGCTGCTAGAGAAGGCGAACTAGAAGCAATGGAGGATGAATATGGGGAAGGAGATTACTATGTTGACCAAAAGGAGCCAGAGGAGATGGAAATGGGATTCGAAGAACTTGAAGAAGAGGCTGCTCCTCAAGACCAAGCCGCAACTATGGAACTGATGGAAGATAGAGGAGTCGACATAGAAAGGCCCACTTGTACCACGGTAGAGGTTGTTCCACAAGAACCAGCCTCGACTGTGGAGCTAGTAGAGAAAATCAACAACACGACAACAACAGAAGAGGTACCACAACAGGCAAGGATAGGAGAATTGGTTGATATTGTGGCTAAAGGTACCCCACAAGAACTTCCCGCCACCATGGATCCAATGGAGGAAGATAGCATGAATGAATAAGAGGTTGTGGCCACCTCGACCATAGAACTAATGGAGGAGGACAAATTAGGACAAGAAGAGCTTGGAGCTGGAAGAACCATGGAAACTACAGAGGAAGTTCTAGGAGAACTAGGACATGAGGTTGGTGCTGCTCCACAAGAACTAGCATTAACCTTGGGACCAAACACTGTACAAGCAAGGAACATGACCTAGAATAGAATTGTTGAAGGCCAGAATGAAGATCCCTTCCAGTTTTTCTTTTTTTCTTCTATTCCAAGAGGAGAAAGGGTATCTTGTTACCCTTGGCGCACAGAAGAAGATATCGCCATTCCTCATGCTTTGAAATTTTCAAGTCGATTAAAAGAAGAGGTGCGGGAGGATTGTTGACTGTGGACTCCCAATAGGACCCTTTTGAAGGACAGCTTGGAGAAAAGGAGCCTGAAACATTACAAAGACCACAACTGGGTGGGATAGATGTTGCCTAGACGATAAGCATCTCGGAGCTTGAAAGAGAAGAAGAGGCAAGGAAACCTGGAGGGGTTCTAGTAGAAATATTAATAGGTGATCATCTCATAAGGGCACCATCGGTCGTAGTGATCACACAACAAAAGGAAGCAGTTTTTGGTGAAGAGGAGGGACTGAGAGAAGCGGTCCTAACGAATGAGCCAGTGGTAAGGCCAAGCGAGAAGGCCTAAAACAAGAAATAATTGAGGAAGAATGAGCAATGGAAGGAAACCTAGCAGTCGACATAAAAAAAGCTTTCTCGGGGGATTTACCTCTAGCTGAACCAGTTGCAGAGGCTGAAGAGGTTTTGGTTAAGCAAGAATGGGTGGAGTTGTGTGAACAACGAAGATTATCTATCAAACAAAAATACCAGCTACAATTCAAAGAAACAATGCGGCTCAAGATAAAGGTTAGGAAGTTGAGAAAACAGGTACATAAATTGTAGAAGCAGGTGAAGCAACAGGCCAAAAAGTCCCAAGTCATATTAGTTGAAGCAAGGACTCAGGTGGACTATATAGCTACAACTTCTATTGCCACTCAAACAAACCCAGTTAAGCAAATGTTTGAAGACGATGAATATTCCCTAATAGCTGAAGTGCAGAATTGGAAATCCACTGCAGCATGGTATCAAAGCGAGGTAGAAAGAACTAAAGAACAAGCCTCCACAACCACTTTTGAATATGTGGAGCATATAGATGTCATGATGTTGAGGCATGCGAAGCAACAACTCAAGATGGAGCAGCTGGAAGGGCAAGTGGCAGAATTGAAAGCTGACAAGGAGCAGATGTTTAACTTAGCACAGGAGGTGATGGCATGTCATTCCCCTACTTCTTTTTATTCTTTATCCTTTCATGAAAATTTTCTTTTCTTCTACATGGAGAGCATCAAGAACTAAATAAGTTATGAAGTAGAGGACGTGTCCAATTCCTCCACATATTGAGGAGCCATTACTTGCCAACTTAGAATTTGATGTGTGAGTTTTACATGCATGGGTATCTACTTCGCACGAATAGAGGATTCAACCTGGTCCCATATGTGGGAGACATTCATCTAAGGGCTCTCACCTCTTACATTTTTAATCAGATCAGTTGGCAGAAGGCTTTTAATACATTTGAGTCCAATCAGGTTACAAAACCGTTTATAGTAAGAGGAGAACATGAAATGTCAATAACCATGTTCAATAAACACAACATCCTTTTGGGAATTATGGGAAACAAGGAAAGAATACTAAGAACACAAAAATGGTGCCTTGATCTTTGTGTCAAACGATTAGGCACATTTCAAGATGAAGCCCTTGATTGCTGTCAAAAAAGATGGATGATGTCACCTATAGCTGTCCGGAATAGGGAACCGTTTGGAGCACCGAATTTTGCACGAACACTCAACAGCGAGTCAAGGTATGTGGCGTGCATCCAAGCATGTGGGTTCGAGTGGATGGGGATCCAGTTCCAGTTCCCCACCATCTAGTTTCCAGTGGAAAATTACACCCTAGCATATAATGTTATGGGTGATTGATGGAAGGAAATCCTCCTCTAAGAAGGTTTTAAGGTTCCAGGGACAAAGATGGCCGAAGAGTATGATCTTTCTTAGCTCCATAAAGCCACCATACTACATAACCCAAACCTGCAGAGGCAATGAGCTGCATGAGGACATGTAGAAGGCTATTTGGGGGGAGATGTTGGGCACCAAATCAAGCTATCTTTTCGTTGCATTTCCATCCCTCTTTTTGTCCTTTTTGCACTTATTCATCTGTATTCACTATGCTAAATCTGCAAGGTAATTACCCCTTTCCTATTTATTGGAACATTTTATTAATGAAGTAAAGTCACAGGGTTTTTCCTATTCACAACACTAAAATGCATGTTTGACTATAGCTTCCAGAGAATAGGTACTAATCTTTTAGTGTCCCGCAGTAGATCCGCAATTCACAGCAACGACCAGCCATAAGGCAGTCATGTAGCCAGAGTCACAGATGTCCCTGAACCATTCTTGGACCATTCTCTGATCTTGTTCATTTGGTGCTAGTTCTGTTATGAACCGATGTATATTTTTGGGCATACGGTTACCAATTTTTGGGGAAGGATGTTGTTCTCCTTCGCTTTGTGTAAAATACACGTTATTCTTGTAGAGGGAGAGACTCCCCATGGATATTGTAATAGTTTTCTTCCAGTTAATAATATAGCACTCCTTTCGCTGCTCCACTCTTCACTGTGATTAACGTAGCCCTGATTAGAGCACTGGGCCCACTCTTCCAATTAGGTGCCGCGTAGTTCCTGTTGTGTGTCATTTAACATTTCATGGTTGCTGTTGCAGATTGTTATTTCTTGTAATTGCTTTTCTTGAGTACTGTAGTTAATTTCGGTTTTACACCATGCTTTGAGTATTAATCACGAACCCTTAGTCAGTGATGGATGGTGACCTTGCCCCTGCATATACTTTTCATGTTTCCTTGAAAAGGATACACCCCCAGATTGATAAATTAATGTAGGAAAGAGGGTGAATAGATTGTCCATACCTGGACCCCAACAAGTATAAAATAGTTTGCAAATCATGATAGAATTCAACGTGGATATGCATAATCTGTATATTTGGGTGCAAAAGGATCAAGCCCAAACGTGGGTGAAGCTTCAATTCATTGCAATGGATGATGCAATCTTTGATGTAATGGTGGCATGGTCTCTGGAGTGGCACGCTCTGGACTTGGCAGAGCTAGAAAAGATCGTCGCATAACAGTGAAAGAAGGAAACCAAGCTACGCATCATGAAGCTAGCAGAGAGAAAGCACCAGGAATAGGAAGTGCCATGCAACGGTATGTGGCTGAGGCAGCAGCGACAACGTAGACAACCAAACCCACAACCGCACCCACCGAAGAGACTGAGGAAGGTCACAAAATGTCCCCAGAGCAGGACATCCAGGAGGAATTTGAGACAGAGGAATGCACAACAAAATCGACCCAACTCAAGAGGCCGCACATCCAAGAGAATCCAACTACATAGAAGAAGACAAAGATAACGAAGACCTGTGAGGGATCCCTTCCTAATAGTGGTGAACCAGTTCACGATGTCACCAAGGATGCTCTTGAAGAATTAATGATGAAGCAGACAACTGTGTTGGGGGTGCTTAGAGCATAGTTGCAAGCATTGTAGGTGTGACCCCCAGAAGTGATGACACCGTGCCTTGTAGAAGGTGCATACGAAGCTAAGTAGATGTTGCGTGCATGCACAATGAACACTTTGGTGTTACCAGATGACATCGTCTTAGCAAAAGCCGAAGGTGACTTGAGGGGTTGGGGGTTGAATTTGGCTGCCCTTCCCAGAGAAACCCTATACCACCTACAGGATGGGGTAACTACTAAGCTGCGCACTAGGGAGGGCCACGCCCTCCAAGTCTTGAGCGAGAAGAAATTAAATTTAGAACAGCTCAGCCTGCAATGTGACAACTTGGTCGCACAAAACCAGGGATTAGAACTGGCCGTGGAGGAGGCCTGTAGCAACATACTGGATTTGGCTATCCTAGCGGCACTCTCCACCGTGGAAAAGATTCACCAACTGGAAGCTGGAGTCCACAAGACCCAGGAGGAGGCCACAAAGGCTCAGTTGGAGCTGAACTTGCAGATTGCAGAGTTGCGACTGAAGGTGCAACCCTCTACACCTCCGGAAGTCAAAGAGCAACGCCACTGCACCATTCAATCGAGGTTGGAAGTGATAAAGCACGTTGTATAGGACTGCACATGATTGTTCAATCAGTCCCTCTTTACGTTCAATTCATTGCAGGAGGACCCAATACTACAGCAATTAGAGACAGAAGCACAAGAATTGCAACAGGCCTAGGACAATGTCCGGGGGACTGCGTAGACGGTTGCCCTTACTTAGCGACTAGCCAAGATGAGGGAGGCCCAGGCTCTAAAGGCACAGGTGGATGCCGCGTGAGAAAGAAGCAGTGCTTAAAGAATGCATCCAACCTTGGCCCGAGGAAGCATTCACGGTCACTGCCACAATCGAGGGGAAGCTCGCCTAGATGCAGGATACATACGCGCAAAGGTAAGAGGGTGCCTCTAATGACGATGCATCAGAGAGTAGCACAAAATTGATACTATAGATAGTGGAGGAATGTGTGGCAGACATCTGTGAAGCACAGAAGTTACTGAATGGACTCCGAGCAAATATCACCGCACCAGCCGAGTGACTCTGGATGAGTCACGTTGATTGTGTTGGGGGCTTGTTGGGCAGCGGATCTGCCTATAGTGAATTTTTGGGGCTGGTAGCCTGAATTTTCGTCAAAAGTAATCTAAGACCCCACAAAATGCAGGCGTGGAGTGTGAGAGTCTAGGGTTGTCCACCTTAAAATACTGTAATCTAATAGAGAACGTGTCAGCCTACCCATGTTCTGCAGACCATGGGAATGTATAAATAGAGCGAGGCTTTAAGTGAGAAGTTAGTTTTGGAGGATTGATCTCAAGTGATATGGGTTTTTGAATGTGATATTCGCTTTGAGTCTCTAAGTTCAAGTCTTGGGTTGTAGGAGTAGGAAGAGGCCCTATAGCTGTGTGCACAGAGGCTTGGTAGAGTCCGCAACTATGTGTGCAGACCCCTGCAGCCAAGTGCACAGGGCAGAGTTGGGATTGTAACAGAACAAAAGTTTAATAGAAGCTAATTTGATTCTGAAATATTGTGCATCTATTCGTAGATCTATATGTTTATGATTTTGTTATGTGTTTATGCATCTCCTTGCAGTTTATGATTGCGTACACTTTTTATGAACGTTGAATGATTGGTAAGAATATTGGGCCCACAAAATTAGGATCTATAATAATAATAATAAAGTAAGTTTAAAGGATCTAGACCGTGCCTCTTCACGCTCTCTACAGAGCTACGCGAAGGTTAGACAGCTATGCGGAGCATTACGAGTGCACAGGATCAGTTCGTGAACTTCCCAGACTTCATCAAGACATCCCTATGGTGCAGAAACCTAGTTCCAACATGCTCCCATACTAACTTAGGTGAGACCTTAGTCTGCGCACCACAAACTATTGCTGAAAAGGTCGGTAGTTTCGGGATTTGTTTGGCTAAATCGCTTCTGAAACTGGGTTAGGCCCCAACAAGCCAACAAAAACCACTTTATGGTAGCAGGTCGCTCTTGAACATGACACTTTCACTCCATCACCATGACTACTTGGGTTGTGTTATCAGCTTGATGGTTGTCATACCATCCATCACTTTGTTTTGGGTCAATGCTACCAATTCATTTCAGTGTTTCCTACATGTTCAAGAGAAGTCATCTAATCAAAATTCATCCTTTGCAATATCATAAACCTTCATTTTCATGACCACCATTCCTGAACCTTGTGTCAACAGTCAAATTCCATCTCCAAAATCACTACACTCGTTTCTTGTCATTTATGTGGGATACATCAAGGCCCTCCTGCAACGAGTTGCTTCTTGTCAACATCACCACATTATACAAGAAGTTGACCTAGAAACACCCACCAATACATTGAGGCTTGCATACACTAGTGGCAGGTTTCTCGCTTCCAAGGATAAGTTGACATCAATGGCCTTTGACCGAAAAGCTTTATATGGTGTTTGACATCAAATCATCCATTCACAACATGCAGAATCTACTGCAGTACCTTGAGGATCATTATCATTATCAATAATTTATGTCGCGTCTGTTAACAACTTAGATCATTGGCTGGTAATCAGACAGTGTCTTCCCATGTTTGAATTCATATCACATATTCACATGGTTAGACTTGTACTTGAGCGAACGATTGAACAAGATAGAAGACCCCAGATGTAGTTTCATCCATCCGAGCTACGATTTCAGGAGTACTAAATCATATGTACAATGGCTTTACATTGATGGTCTTTCTAATCACGGGTCTATATCTGTAGGTGACTATCTATGTACATGTAATGAAATTTTATATGTTGAGCATGGTTATGCCTTCCTTAAGCAAATTCATGTAAAAATCAAATATCATGATTTATGTATTATAATGGATGCAGCTCACCTTCCACTTTGAGACCTCCTCATCACATCGTAAAGCATTTCATTCAACATTTTCATTTTTTGACTTGATGCTTTATGGTGCAGCTATTACAGATCCATTTGGGCACATCACTCCCATCATCCAGATCAGTCTTTTAGGGCTCATCAAACCCAAATTCCAGTTGCTACATGCCCTAAACAAGTCACCCTTTTGAATGCCTCCTTCCCATATAGTTTCATGACTTGAAGACATCATGAAATGGCCTCTAGAGGGACCAACAAAGGTATGCCCATGTAAGGGTGTGCTGTAGAGTAGATGAGTCCATGCCAGGGTGCTCTACAGAGCACTTAGGCCCTCTTTCACCTGCGCTGGGCGAGACTGATCGAAATTCACATAGGGTTTGGGGAATATTCTTATCTTTTGGATTCATCTATAATTTTCCCTCACTTATCAACTCCTATGAGCTCAAAAATGGATGAGGAATGAGTTAAGATGCATCTTATCCTCTCATCTCTTCCTCCATGGAACTAATTCTAAGTATGGAAGGCCATTCAATACCCCCATTTATGACATAAGCTCCTTCATCCTCCTATAAATTGAACACTTATCTAAGTGATCAGGGGCTAGACTTTGATGAATTGTGAGGAGATAACGTTAGTTTGAGAATTGATACTATTGTAAGTGTCATTATGCTACTGGATTGTCATGCATATGATGTGATGTCAATGGAACCAAAGCTGGAGGAGTGACTTCGAATTAGGATTCATGGTTGTAATTCTTCTTTCTATTCAATAAAGTATTTGAACCCTTTTACATATTTTTGTATTGTCATATGATGCTTATTTGTGTGAAATGTATATGATTCCATTCACTTGTATTCATTATATATTTTTCTTTTATTGTTTATTTGTCTTCTATTTGTGTTTACAGGTACTTCTCAATCATGTTAAGAACGGGAAGGAGCAACAAGATCGATACAAGTGAGACAAGAGGAAAGTGGAACTACAAGTAGGTCTTCTCATCTTATTTGTCTTATCTATTACTTATAGGAAAAGTCTAAAGTTCTTTAAATTGTTGTTCTAGATATGGCTACTTATCTAGGGAATTAGTATTTATCCATAGATACCAAATTCTCCAAAAGAAGGATCAACTGGAGGTTGATTTTTTCTAGTTGGAAGAGTACTCGATTGTGGAGAAATCACGAAATTTTGAACCAAGGAGGTTGAAAACAACCATACTGGAAAGCCAATGGTAAATCTTGGAAGGGACAATGTAGCCATATAAGGAGCACCAATATTTCCAAAGGAGGAAAAGGACTAGGATTCCCATCAAAAAGAATTCCTTGATCAGTGGACTCTGGATTTGTTTCCATATGTCTCAACCTAAGACCAACTAGGGAGCGAGAGTGGAGGATTTTATCTGCAGTCAAATAATTTTATTTTAATCAGAGTAGCATAACACAACAAAAGAGGAATAATCTAGGAAAAAGGTTTACCAAGCAACTGCAAACTGTAGAATACCTCCTGACGAACTGAGAAGCAGCGTTGTCTAATGCAAACCCACATAATGAGAGCATTCCCATATACTTTATGTACTGTAACACCACCCTATATACCCAAAGGTACGTGGACAAGCTATGATATACTCACGTACGTGGAATGAGATATCACACTCGGGATATATTGTAGACAAGTTACTGATATTTTCTATGTTTTACGACACTAGAACACGTCTCTAGCATAGAACCTCTAAATGTTTTGCGTTAGGTGACAATGCTCCATTAGGTTAATTGAGATAACTTTTAAGTTGATATTCTTATGAATTTTCCTTTCAAGGTTCACCACATGATGTATGTTTGCAATTCTTAGAATTCAACTAGCATGAGAAAGATTCTTTCATTCAATTAACAATGAAAACCGTAGCTAGTAAGGGATAGAGTAATCAGATCTTTGATAGAGAGAAAAGAGCACACCTAATGCAATTTCCCTAGCTATTCCTATCAAGATATCACAAACTTTAATATGCACAATGCAAGTTTTTCTTTTCAATTCCCTTAATGTTGAAATGAACAAAAGAAAACTAATGCACATACAATCAATCAACCTTTCTTGCAAGAACCAAGACTTTATGACAGTTATTTTTCGAAGGAAAAGAAGACTTTTATGACACTTTATTTCAAACAAAGATTAATCGACTATAATCTAACTTTGACTATGGATCGATAATGACAAAGAAAACATTTTAGAAACATTAATCAACCAAGTCAAAGTAGGGCTAGCAAAGGAGATAAAAGCTTATTTTCTGAGACATGACATTCATTGACCAATCAACAAGCAATCAAATAGAAGAAATTTGGCAAAAAACTCAATCCAAAGTTGGGAAACTGACCCTGGGAGGATCAGCGCAGCCCTGAATGGGAGACAATGTGCTTCAAAGCACTGTCCCTAAGCCAAGGGCACTCTGTAGCACAATGTGTCTCTCACAGGCCTGCGCTAGTGACAGTAAGTCATTTCAAGGGGCAAATTGACACAGTTTTTTACCAAAATTCAATGCAATAAAGCTAAAATACAATCAATGAGAACAAGTAGGGTCTGCAAGAGTGTCCTAGAGGTTGATAAGATACTAGGAAGGATGATCTTCCCCAATATGGTTTCCAATTTATTTTGGATAATTTGGTATCCATCGATAGATACTAATTCCATAGATATGTAGCCATATCTAGAACAACATTTTACAGCACTTTAACCTTTTTCTATAAACAATAGATAAGACAAAGAGAAAGAGAATACCTACTTGTAGTTTCACTTTCCTCTTGTCTCCTTTGTATCATCCCTATCGCTCCTTCCCGTACTTAACACGTTTGAGAAGTACCTATAAAAATCAACAGAAGACAAAGAAACAATCAAAGAAAAAGCTCTGTTGATTACAAGTAAATGGAATCAGTTACATTGACACATATAAGTATCATATATCAAGATAAGAATTTGGAAAAACGTGTAAATACTTTATTGAACAGAAGGAAAAATTACAACCATGAAGCCTTATTCGAAGTCACTCCTCCAGCTTTGGTTCCATCCACATCACATCATAAGCATGACATTCCAACAACATAATGACACTTACAATAGTCTCAATTCTCAAAGTAACATTATCTCCTTACAATTCATCAAAGTCCAACCCCTAATCACTTAGATGAGTGCTCAATTTATAGGAAGATGGCGGAGGTTATGTCATAAAATGGGGGTATAAAATGGCCTTCCATACTTAGAATTAGTTCCATGGAGGAAGGGATGAGAGGATAGGATGCATCTTAGCTCATTCCTCATCCATTTTCAATCTCATAGGAGTTGATAAGTGAGGGAAACTTCTATAAGGCTGCAAGATATAAGAATGTTCAAAAAACCCTATGTGAATTTTGCTCAATCTCACCCATTGCAGATTAAAGAGGGCCTAACGGCTTTGTAGAACACCTTAGCATGGACTTAACTACTCTACAGTGCACCCTTACATGGGACTACATGCACTGGTCCCTTTAGAGATCATTTCAGGATGTCTTCAAGTCATGAAACTGTCTCAGAAGGAGGCCTTCAATAGGTTGACTTGTTTAGGGCATGTAGCAACTAAAATTAGGGTTTGATGAGCCCTAAAACACTAATCTGGATGATGGGAGTGATATGACCAAATGGATCTATAACAGGTACCTTCCTCTGTACCCCATATGATCCCCCCTAGGTATACTACATACCTCCACTATTGGTGCCTGAGTGGTGTTTGATGCCTTTTTCGTACCAGGTTTAATATTTTTTTTTGGTTGTCAACCATCAAAGGCTCATCATCTGATGTGTCAGTGTCATTAGAGCTTTGTGCTTATGTCTCCATAGTCCTTTCCTAGGTCTTAATGAAAATATCCTGCAATGTAATTTTCTTCATTTTATACCATAAATTCATGAATTTCTTCTTCACATTAATATTGACAGTACCCACCAAGTTCCATCCAAGGGTACCCCAAAAGAACATCCACATTATCCATATCTAAAGTATAAAAATCTAAATGAAACACATACTTATCGATAGAAAGATTCAAGTATTTATAAATTTGAACATCATCATGATCAACCATGCGGTTTCAATGTGTTTTGTTGGAACTTGCAAATTTTTTGTCAAATTAACATTGATAAAATTATGCTTGCAACTAGGATTGATAGCCACAATCATCACCTCCTTCTGAATACATCCATGAACTTGTAATAAGGAGATACTATAAGAAAATAACCCATTACGTTTCCCATTATCCTGTTTTCTAGGATGAGACAATTTGTGCAAAATGACTTTTTCAAACTCTTCATCAGGAAGGATTACCACTTTTTTCTGTCAAGTGAGTCCCACCATATGGCCACCTCATCGTTAAAATAAAGGCATGCTATATTTTTTCAAGTATTGTCCATGTTCACTTATTATTTTTTTAGGCAATCATCATGTCCTGTAAAGATCATCTCAATAGAAGCCATGAAGTAGAATGAGGATTTAAAAAAAATTACCTACTTTATGCGGAAAATTTAAAATGGCCACAACTCAGTCAATATGGCTCAAAATCCTTATTATGGCTTATTTTCGGAAATGGAATAACCATTCTGCATCACCCATCTTGATTGAAATCTCGATTGGGGCACTCTGGAAATTCAGATTTGTGCTACAACTGTCTTGTCATCACAACAACTTCTAACAAAACTAATTTTAAATCAGCGATATCTCCCTTGTCCGCTCCCTTGTCCGGTCTTTATTTCAACCAATTATTTTGTTGAATTTGGGCGATTTTTCAAGAACATTTCATATCTGTAATTATTTTCTCAAAATTCTCCACAAAATCTTCCAAAAATTACTAGAGAACCGAGGTCCACGAATTTCTGTCAAAAATATTTCTGCAAAATAACTGATTTTAAATCAGCGATATCTTCCTCATCCGGACACCGTTTCGACTAATTTTTTTTATTAATTGGGCATATTTTTGCAAAGAATTCAAATTGGTTATTTTTATTCAAAACTTTTGTACCAAAATTGTCATATTGGATCTGAAATCTCTTTGCCAAAAATATTCTTGCTAAAAAATGACAAAAACAATTCTCCTCGCTTTTCCCAAGAAACTTGGCTCTAATACCTCTTGTAATAGATATTACCTGTAAATTAATAAAATTATATAATAAAATAAACCCAAGAGCCAATACAATATATTTTTAGAATGAAAATCAAAATTCTTCTTTATTAATATCTTCAAAAAAAACCCTTGAGGTAGGGTAACACCATCCAATCAATCCTTAAGGAAGGAGAATACTCTACAAGCCACATGCTTGTCAATACAATAATCATTGACATGTCTCAATGAAGAGTCTCTTGCCTCTATATAGGATTCATACATACAATACCATGGGTCTCTCAATACCATACATCCATAACAATGGGCTTATCACATTATTCCCTTGGGAAATTCCCTCTGTACCCCATATGATCCCCCTTAGGTATATTACATAAGGCCAAAATATTGAATTGTTGCAGGTAATAAGGAATTTGAAGACCGATCTGGATGATATTAAAGAAAATCAGGAAAGGTTGGTCAAAGCAAGAGAAGATCGATAAGAAATTAATGGGTATTTATTAAGAGAAATGGAAAAGGAAAAATCTAATGAGAAGACTCATGGGAAGAGACATAGAAGTAAATTTGTTAGTACTACAAGTAGATGTAATTCATAAACATCTATTGATAATGAAACTAATGAGTCTGTTAGTGTCGGTCTTGAAAGCCCTCCATCAGTGATCAAAGCTCTTTGCATTTGCATTAGTAGGTGTCTCATTAGTGTCAAATTTTACATCCCGTTAGGCATGCCATAACCCTGATGGAGGAGCTGGTCTATTTATACCCCTCTTGGCTTTGCTGGATCAGGTCATATTAGTCATTAAGTTTTTCAAGCTTGTCTTGTTTTGTCTTAAGGTCAAAGGTCCTAGGTCTAGGGTTTTGGTCATTTATCCTTGCAGGGTCATGTCTTTGAAAGTCCTTGAGTGCCCAGCAAGCCAGAGGGAGGATTGTCAACATGTTTCTTTGATATTTTCATCATGTACAGTTCATTTTTAACCTTGGATTTAAAAACTCTATTTTTAAAGCCAAGGTCATGTTAAATTTGTGTAAAAAAGAATGAAATTCCAAAAAGTCTTCAAAAGGGCATCAGTAACCCTGGTCCCCTTGCCAAAGTCCCTCAGATGATCTACCTGCAAAAAGAATCAAGTCAAAGCACTCAATGAGTAAAAATCAGGATAAAGGAAACCAAAAATCAGTGCTATAAAGTGTCAAAAGAAAAAACATTAGAAAGTGGGTTTGTAAATGAAATTTTTTCAAATGAGACTTATAAAAGCCCAAATTCCCTCCTTTCACTCTCATTGTGCATTTTATAGCTTGCAAGAGAGAAAGAGAGAGCGATTGAGAGAAAGGAGCGAAATTGCAGCGATTTCGGGTAGTTGAGAGGGGCGCGACCCGTCGAGAGAGGTGCGCGACCTGTTGGGAGGTGCGCGACCCGTTCAGAGCCTCTCTGCAGTTCTGAAAATCAACCTGCGCGACCCGTTGGGAGGGGCGCGACCCGTTGGGAGGCCTGCGCGACCCGTTGAGCCGGTCTGCTGCAAACTTCAAGAAATTTCCCTAATCTTCTTCCAAATCACCAAATTTGCTCGAGGTAGGTGCTCTAAACATGGATTCATTGCTGTTATGAATGGCGGATGTCATGGGCATGCTTTTATGATCAAAATTTTGCAAGAGGAACTCTTTATATGGCTGCTATGTTCATGACCAAATTGTGCTAGGGTTTGTGTTGTTTCAAGATTACTTTTCCCTTTGGTTGGCTTCCTTTCCTTTCCCTATCACTTATACTCATATGTTCATCTCTCTTCCCATATTATTTTATAAATGAAATGCAAATTTTTCCCCATCCCTAGCCATTAAGAATGAAAACCCTACCCCTTTCCCAAAGCATCAAAAACAAAAAATGAAAACCCTGATTCCCCTCTACCATATGCATATGCAAAATAACAAAAAGTATTGGTAAAATGTCAGCATGTTTTGTGTATGGTTTCTCTTTTTCCCTTATGAAACATGAATACATATATTCCCATGTTTACTTTCATGCATGTTTTTCCCATATGCAATAATCTCTGCAAATGATTTCCCTATTACAAATATGTGTTCCTATATGAATATGATTTGCAAAATTTCCCTCGAAATTCCCTCTAATATTTATATATTCCCATTCCTTGTTAAAAGATCCCTCCCCTAATATTTCCCTCATGTTTTGTTCCCCTTGAAACAGCATAGATTTCAGCACTTTTTGCAGGTAGAGACAACAGTTTTATTTGTCCACTTTGCTCCTAAACCATGTCAGAAACCGAAACTTATGAGCAAAGTGATGACCATTCATCATCTACAGAGGTTGAGGAACAGAGGAGGCCTCGTAAGGGTGGTAAGGGTGGACATCATAAGCGAGAGGAGCCCACCTCTCTGGCAGAATTACAGGCTTGCCCCATGGCAGTGAGTTGTTTTCAGTATATGTCTTGTTATGATTTCTGTGAGAGAATTTCTCAGATTCAGCATCATAGAGAGTTGGCCCGCTTGTTTGTCTTGCACCTCCGTGATGGACATGTCACTCTGGCAGGGGTGAACTTCACATTGACTCCTGAGGTGATCTCACAGGCTACAGGGATACCAAATGTGGGTGAGGTGTGGCCTAAGCGCAGATTGCTAGATTTTGTTCACTTTGAGCCCTATGTCCGGCCACCATTCGTGAGACTTTTGACAGGTGTTTTTCCATTCAGATTTCTCCGGAGCGAGTATGCTCCCATCATGAGGCTTATTATGCATTGTTTTACCTGTGAGGGCAGATTTTCATAGGTGTACTCATATCACATTCGCCTTTTGATGCATTTCACCCGAGTGAGGATGATGAAAATCCCAGTCTTCTTGTTTCATAACATTCAGAGGATGGTGCCCATGTTGTAGAAGAAGACCCCGGCCCAGCAGTACAGGAGCTTATGCCATTATGGTTTGATTCAGCTCATAGTCTCACATCAGTTGACTCAGCAGGGCATCTCATGGGAGGAGTTCATCTCCCGTGAGTTTTTCACAGTGCCACCTCAGCCGCATCAGGAGGTCATTCATGAGGAGGGAGGACCATCTCAGCAGCCTGATGCTCCCGTCACCTGACATGTTAGCTCCACTCCTTTGGTCACTTATCAGAAAGGCCCAAGGGCCTTATTTGTAGCAGCTAGGCGAGTACTATCTCCACAGCAGGTGGAAGGGGTCTCGCCTTCATCTCCAGCTCAGCGAGTGTTATCTCCACATCATGTGGAAGGGGCCTCGCTTTCTTCAACAGCACAGGTACTATAGAGGGGCAAAGAGCCCATGATTCATGAGGATCCGGTGATTGATCTTGAGGCCAGTTCTCCTAGCCAAGAGGCGAAGGAGATCATTCAGCATCTCAGGGCTGAATATGATGTTTTACAGAGGAGATTTGAGGGTGCCCAATGGACTATTACTTACCTGGAGCAGCGGAACAAACAATTGGAGGAGGAGAAAGAACTTGATGAGCTATGGAGGATTCGTAGCGACCGAGTCTTGAACCGTAGAAGACCCAGTGATCCGTTGCCTACTGACCAGGAGTCAATGCTCATTCAGGAGAATGCCCACTTGGAGAGGCTATTGGCTAAGGCCAACCGAGAGAAACAGCTGCTAAGAAACATGAAGAATCACTATTGGGCAAGGATGCAAGTATGCAAGGCCAAAATGAAAATGTTCCAAAGGAGGTTGTCCGAGGCTCTTAGGCGGAGGAAGAAAACCAATCCACTCCGTATATTGGCTGAGGCATCCCTCAAAGATCATGGCACTCACTAGTATCAACTACAGCACAAATCCCAAATTTTTTTGAGAATTTTGGGTAATTTTGGCATTTTTTGGAAATTTACAGGTTTTGGCTCCTCAACGAGTCTCACCCCCGGTGAGACCCTTTGTCATCGTAGCTCTGTTTTGCAAAAACTCAGCATTTTTAGATTTTTCATGCAAAATTACATATGCCCATGGATGGACTTGAGTTTTTATGGGGTTTTGGGCCTCCAGAAGGTCAAAATACATGCAAAATTTGACTTTCTGCCCCTTTTTTGAGTTGCAGAAGCAGTCTTGGGAGAATTGAGTGTTGACTCAGCAAATGAACTCCAAATTCAAAAATTCTAGTTGCGTTGGAAAGCAGACTCGCAGACCTTTCCAACGAGCTATCCTGCACCCAATTTTGACACCCGGAATGCCTCCAAACAGAGCTCCAAAGTGCGCGACCCATTGAGAAAAGGGGCGCGACCCGTTGAGGAAATGTTGCCAGATTTGACCAGTTCAGCCCAGAAATTGCAGATTTGACCCTTTTCGACTTTCTGAGGTTAATGATGATCTTCATGGATGTAATTGTGACACTTTTTGGATACTTTTACTCTTGTTTAACATTTCTAGAAGATTTATGCATGTAAAGGGTAAACATTGAATGTATGAACTGGTTTCCAAGTTTATAGAGGCAAGTTGTTTTGACCGCCTATTTTGTAGTGCTTAGTTTAGAAGTGGTTCAAACAGCTCCTAGGATAGTGAGATCGACCCATGGAGGTAGGGAAAGAGGTTAGATCATCTATATTATGTACTTTCTTGCTCATTTTCAAGGTTGGACTCTTGAGGGAGAAGCTATCATTGTATTATTTCACTTGTATCTCTGCAATTTTTGGCTAAGGAAGACCAGGGTTTTGCAGTCATCTTTGGGATTCTTGTGGACTCGTGTGTTGATGATGTGTATCTTAATGTACTTGTAAGTGTGTTTATGTGCTTCATCTCCTTTCTTTACTTCTGCATATTAAACAAATGAAGTGTTAAAGTATGAATTCATGCCTGCCATGCTCTGCTTTTAAATTTGTTTAATTTCGATGTTTTCTGCTGTCTAAAGAGAATTCAAAGTCATTTTTTGCTCTCTTTAGCTCCTCCTCTTTCTTTCCTAATCATCCACTTCAACTAAAGGCATCAATACAGGCTCCTACCTCGCCCCAAAGACCCCCCTGCAGAAACTGTGTCCAATCCCCGCACCCTAAATTGCAGCTCCTCAATTTGCCACCAAAAACCCCAAAAACCCCCAAATCAACCTTTATAATCTGTTTACTAGCCTAATATCAGTGTTACCTTGTTGGTCATCTCATCCCATTGAAGATTTACCGAGATTGACCGGAGAGAGCTTTCTCCTGCCCCGTAGGGCTAGCTACGAGGCTGAATGGTTTGATGTTGCCTTGAGGTTTACCTTTCTCAGCCTGAGGTGAAATTTCAAGCGCTAACATACTGGCGAACATACTGGGGAGAACATCTAATCCTTTGCTCATTGACGTGTTATTTCATAGGTCTTAGACGGAGCCTGAAGTTACGCCAAGTAGCCTTTGAAAACGCTCTTGTTTTACATCAGCGCAAGTAGATAAACGCTGCTTCAGTCAATCTCCGTGAGCTTGTGAACATAGCGCTTCATTGACATCTTATCCCCGTGTATTTGTTAAATCTGAGCCGTGGATGATAGGTTGAGAGTTTTCACAGGCTAAATGCTTTTTCTTTCCTAGTCATTTTGAGAAAACAAGCTGGCTACAGATCCTAGACCCATTTTCAGATCTCACTCATGCCCAGCTATTTTTGATTATCTTGAAGATTTAGATTTTGACGAAAGCTTTGAGTTGTCTCGGTTTAAAGCTAAGTCTGAAAGTGCGCTCGATTCTCTAGTTCTTGACCCTGATTTTGCAGCTGTTATTGAGTTTGACAGACATAATAAATTGGTTGAAAATTTCATCTTAAGACATCTTCAGTCAAGTGTTCAAGCTACTACCCTTGCTGATTTTTTTGAGAGTATCTCTGATCACATTGGATCTACTATCACGACTCACGAAGAATCTTACCCTCCTTATGTTTCAGTTTCACCTATAATCACCTATCCTGAATCAGCAGTCGGTTCTCCTCCTTCGTCTCCTACACCTCCGACTCCCCCAACTCCACAAACTACACCTCCTCTTATAATAATCCCTGCTATCACGGCTCCTCCACTTCATACTCATCCTACTCCCCCTCCGAGAGCAATGGCTGCCCGGTTTGCCCCATTGGTTTTACCTGCAAATCTTCATAATATGCCAGCTGATTACCAAAGTAAAATTCCCATGTTTGATGGCACTCCACAAAGTATTATAGCTCAGCAACATATCGACAAGATGACCACATTTTTTGATCTATATGAGTTAGATGAAGAAGATGTTACCATGCGGTTATTCGTGCAAACATTTGCAGGGGAAGTTAGAAAATGGTTCAGAGGATTGACAGCTAACAGCATTACTACTTTGGAAGCACTTCAGAATCAGTTTTTAGATTGGTGGGAAATCAGAAAGGATCCACTTCAAATTAATGCCGAATACAACAACCTCAAGCGTAATCCGGGTGAGTCTGTTCAAGATTACATAATCAGATTCAATACAGTTTATAATGTTATTCCCGATGATTTGAGGCCATCTAGAAAATCAGCACTTCTTAAGTTCCCGGATGGTTTTGATCCGGAGATGGCTTATTCATTGAGAGACAGAGATCCGCCTACATTGGAGGAAATGCAGAAAATTGCTGTCAGCGTTGAGGCAAATTTGAATGATAAAAGAGCAAGGATGAAGGCAGAGAAGCGAGTCACAATTAAGGAGGAAGCATCCACTTCAAATCAGTTACATCATGATGTTGAACAGATAAAGAAGGCACTTGAAAAGATTACTCTTGACAAGCCGGAGCCTCAGATTCGTAATCCTAATTTCAGAGGTCAACAGCAGCAACAATATAGGATTAAGCAGCGCGAAACAAAGGCACAAGACACAACAGTTCAGCAGCAAATGAAACCTCCTTTTCAGCAGAATTTTGTTAGCCAAGAGTTTGAAGATGAAGGTGATAATGTTGGCGAGGAAAATCATTTCTTCACTCCTAATGATATGCCCACATATATTACGAAAGAAGATGAATTGGTGAGTAATTCTGTCTTTCCCCAAGATGAGAATTATATTTTGTCAAATGATACAATACTTGAAGAAGAATCTGAAGAGTATCAAAGAGGGTACTTAAATGCTTTATCAGCTCAGCAAGGACAGCAAAGGCAATTGAGAAGCCGAGCTATTCCTATAAATCCCGTGCAGAAAAGGAAAGACATTGCAGCAAAGAATGATTCGGTTTCCTCAAAAGGTAAAGATATAGTCGGTCCATCAACAACTCAAACATTATCAGTAGCAAAGATTGACCAGCCATCAAATGCACCGAAGGATAGAGCTGAAAAAAGAGATAATCCGACAAAAGAAGGTGAGAAGCTTCCAGTTTTTAGTTTGGAGAATGAGATTGCAAAGGTGAAGATATCTATTCCTTTGACAGAGGTCATGAAGAATGCCACTTACTGAGGCCAAATTTCAAAATTGCTGAATTTTGATCCAATGTCAGACATGGTTAATATACAAGATGATTAGCCGGAGTTGATCTTTGGGCCAGCTTTAAATGGTGAGTCTCCCGAAAGTGATGTTCCTCCATTTTATATTAGTCTGCGGTTGCATGAGTTTGTGTTGCACAATGCCATGTTTGACTCGGGAGCTTCACATAATTTGATGCCTAAAACAATCATGGAGAAGCTGGGACTTGACATCACAAGGAAGTATCATGATCTGTATTCATTTGATTCCAGCCGAGTAAGATGTATTGGCTTGATCAAAGACTTAGTGGTGAGTCTAGATCAAATTCCAGCGAAGAATGTTTTGATGGATGTGGTGGTGGCGGATATTCCTCCACGGTTTGGCATGTTGTTGTCGAGGTCATGGGGAGCCAAACTCAAAGGTACAATTCAGCTTGATTTTTCATATGCTACAATTCCAGTTTTCGGTCAAATGAGGAAGTTATATCGGGAACAAAAGATGAAATACATGATCACTAGTGAGGAAAAGCCCGTAAATCATCCTGTAAATTATGTACAAACAGATTTAGAATCTTTTGTTTTGTTTGCGGAAAATTTCAATGAGGTAGATAGTCAGTTAGTTCAAGTAGAAGATATACCAAACATTTCAGAAAATTTCAGAGAAGTTTTGAGAAAGGAAAGTGAAGAAAGGTCTCCTGTCATAAGGCCAATTGCAGAAATAAATGGGCAGCAAGCAGAACATGAATCAAAATCAGATTTTCAGCATTTAGAAGATGATGAGGATGGTCTTTGGACCATTGATTTTGACGGTGCAGTAGGCAACGATGGTGCTGGTATAGGTGTGTGGATCCGAAGCCCATTCTCAGCCCAAGATCAAGTTCCAAGCAAGGTATGGGTATGTTCTTATAAATTGGCATTTGATTGTTCAAATAATGAGGCGGAATATGAAGCTCTTATTGCTGGTCTGAAAATCCTTCGGAAGTTGAAGGCAAAGAAGAAAGCGGTATATGGCGACTCCGAATTAGTTATCAAGCAAGTGAAAGGTGAATTTCAGGCCAAGCATCCTCGCATGAGAGCATATAGGAATGTTGTTTTGGACATTTTAAAGAGGTTTTCTGAACATACTTTGACATGTGTGCCCCGGATTCAGAATGGTGTTGCGGATGCATTGGCTAAGGCAACGAGTAATCTGTAATACCCATGAATTCTAGCAATAAGTTTGAAATATATGTGAAGCATCGTCCTACAGTTCCAGATAATCAAAGATGTTGGCAAGTTTTCCAAGATGATGAAGAGATCAAAGATTTTCTGCAAATTGAAGGTAAATTCGAAGATATTTCGATAGACACGGAAGCTGAAGGAGTAAATCAGATGGATGTGTTGAAGCTCAAGGACAATTACATTCCTAAAGGATTGATTCCTTTGGAGGAATTGTTCGATCAAGATGATGTGGCCCGCAAGCCAACTTTGAGACCAACAGACGAAGGAGTTGAAGATGTGAACCTTGGGACAGCTGCGAATCCAAAGATGGTGAAGCTTTCAAAAGCATTGCCGCCTAAGGTAAAGCAAGAGTATATCAGATTATTGTCTCTGTATTCTAATTTTTTTGCATGGGACTATTCAGATTTGAAAACTTATGACACAAGCATTATTCAGCATACCATACCCATAAAGCCAAATCAAAAGCCTTTCCGACAAAAGTTGAGAAGAATTAATCCTAAATTGCTGGCATTGATTGAAAAGGAAGTCAACAGGTTGTATAAGTCTGGAATCATAGTGCCAATCCGGTTTTCCGATTGGATCTCAAACTTGGTGCCCGTGAGGAAGAAAACCGGTGAGATTCGCTTGTGTATAGACTTTAGAAATCTGAACAAGGTGTCATTAAAGGACAATTATCCGCTGCCCAAGATGGACCACATATTGCAGCGGGTTGTGGGGGCATCTAGGATGTCATTGCTTGATGGTTACTCCGGATATAATCAGATTTTGGTGCACGAAGATGACCGTGACAAGACAACATTTACTACTCCATGGGGTACATTTCATTATGCCAAGATGCCGTTTGGATTGAAGAATGCGGGTGCCACATTTCAGCGTGCAATGGACATGGCCTTTGCAAATGAGAAAGATGTCTTTTTGGTTGTTTATCTTGATGATCTGACCGTGTTTTCTAAATCAGATGAAGAGCATTTGTTTCATTTGACTAAGGTGTTTCAAAAGTGCAGAAAATATGGCATCTCATTGAATCCGAAAAAGAGTCTTTTTGCTATGAGCGAAGGCAAGCTGCTGGGCCATATCATTTCTAAAGACGGCATTCGTATAGATCCTGCACGAGTAAAAGCAATTCAACAAGTGGAGCAGCCCCATAGCAAGAAATAAATTCAGTCTTTCAATGGTAAATTGAATTTTATGCGTCGTTTCATTCCCAATCTTGCTGAACATCTTAGAGAGATAACAAATATGCTAAAGAAGGACAGCGAGCTCAAATGGACCGAAGAGGCGGTGAAATATTTTAATTTAATAAAGGTAATCTTATCTTCAGCCCCAACTTTGATTAGCCCGAATTATACACAGGATTTCATTTTGTTTTCATTTGCCTCTGAGCATACATTGGCAGCCGTGTTAATGCAAAAGAGAGATGGAGTTGAGAGGCCCATAGCTTTTTTCAGCCGCATCATAAGAGACGGAGCGCTGAATTATAATATCATTGAGAAGCAAGCATTGGCGTTGATCAAAGCTTTGAAAGATTTCCGGGTTTACATATTGAATTCTCATATTTTAGCATATGTTCCTAATGCAGCTGTGAAGGATGTTTTAGTACAAACGGAACCGGAAGGAAGAAGGGGTAAGTGGATCGCTGCATTATTAGAATATGATGTAGAAATTAAGCCTACCAAGTTGGTTAGAGGTCAAGGTCTTGCTAAGTTGATGGCTGAAGCAAACCTTCACGTTCTTGATATAAATTTGATTGCTGCCTTGTCCGATGAAGATGAAGAAAATTCAGTTCTACAGGTGTCCGATATCTTTGTGTCTTCTCCTTGGTATGCTGATATAGTTTATGTGCTTCAAAACTTATCTTCACCTCTTGGAATGCCTAGAAACAAAGCTAGAATGTTGAAGCTAAAGGCTGCCAAATTTTGCATTATCAAATCTGCACTTTATTGGAAAGATCCCAGTGGCATCTTGCTGAACTGTTTGGTCGAAGAGGAAGCAAAAACAACAGTAGATGATTTCCATAAAGGTGAGTGTGGGGGTCACTTATTTTGGAAGACCACGGCTAATAAGATCTTGAGAGCTGGTTTCTATTGGCCTTCTTTATTTTCTGATGTGTATAAAGCGGTAAAGAGTTGTCATGAATGTCAAATTTTTCAAGGAAAATAGAAATTACAGCCTTTGCCTCTCAAGCCGGTTGAGATCAGTGCACCATTTCAACAGTGGGGCTTGGATTTTATTGGCAAAATACACCCAGCATCTTCCGGGCAGCATCGATGGATCTTGACTGCCACAGATTACTTCACAAAGTGGATTGAGGCCATTCCCACCCGACAGGCTACAGATTCGGTAATTATTTCTTTTCTTGAAAATAATATCTTGTCACGTTTTGGCTGTCCACAAAATTTGATTACAGACAATGCAGCAGCATTCAAATCGAAGAAGTTGGTTGATTTTTGCTATAAATATAACATCAGTTTGGGGCACTCAACCGCTTATCATCCGCAAGGTAATGGGCTGGCCGAATCTTCAAACAAATCTCTAGTGAACATTATAAAGAAATTGCTGGAAATAAATAAGAAGAGCTGGCACAAGAAGTTAATAAATGCACTATGGGCTGATCAGGTAAGTCAAAAGAAGTCAATTGGTATGTCACCTTTTGAAATTGTTTACGGAGTAGATGCAGTGTTTCCTACTTCACTTAGTGTCCCAGTAGCCAAGTTGTTTCAAGAAGCTAGTGGTGAGGAGGATCCTATGCAACGACGGATTAGTCAAATGATTCATTTACAGCAGACACGAGAAGAGGTTCACCAGAATTCCCTTAAGTTGCAGGAGCGCATAAAGAAAATCTATGACAAAAAGGCCAAAGCAGATGAGTTTCAGATTGATGATGTTGTGTTACGGTGGGATGCCCGCAATGAAGATAAAGGGAAGCATGGAAAATTCGACAACTTATGGAAGGGTCCTTACAAAATTGCAGCATACCGTGGTCCAAATTCTTTCCTTCTCAAAGAAATGAACGGTGATGAATGTCTTGGTGGGTCGGTGAATGGCCGGCTGCTCAAAAGGTATCATGCTTGAGCATTTTCTACTCTCATCACTCTCATTGTAAATACCATTTCATTTTCTTTCTGCAGCAAGTGTGAAACTGATTTTCCATCTTCAGTTTGGGGCCCGCAGTGAAGGCTATAATTCTGAAAATGGTGATTAGTTGGTGTGAATTTTACAAGTTGTTTCATGTCAGTTCATTTTCTATATAGAGTAAGTGAGTTAGTGTCCAAGTTAGTCTTGAATTTCAGTCAATTGTCCAAGTCAAATAAAGTTGTTTTCAAGTTGGTCACATGTGAATAAGTTGACTCCATTGCCCAATGAAAAAAGCACTGGTCTGCTCTCCCAGAGGTCTGAGGTTCTTGGTACCTCCAAGGAGCTACCATCCCCATTGGAGCCAATGTTAGTGTCGGTCTTGAAAGCCCTCCATCAGTGATCAAAGCTCTTTGCATTTGCATTAGTAGGTGTCTCATTAGTGTCAAATTTTACATCCCGTTAGGCATGCCATAACCCTGATGGAGGAGCTGGTCTATTTATACCCCTCTTGGCTTTGCTGGATTAGGTCATATCAGTCATTAAGTTTTTCAAGATTGTCTTGTTTTGTCTTAAGGTCAAAGGTCCTAGGTCTAGGGTTTTGGTCATTTATCCTTGCAGGGTCATGTCTTTGAAAGTCCTTGAGTGCCCAGCAAGCAAGAGGGAGGATTGTAAACATGTTTCTTTGATATTTTCATCATGTACAGTCCATTTTTAACCTTGGATTTAAAAACTCTGTTTTTAAAGCCAAGGTCATGTTAAATTTGTGTAAAAAAGAATGAAATTCCAAAAAGTCTTCAAAAGGGCAGCAGTAACCCTGGTCCCCTTGCCAAAGTCCCTCAGATGATCTACCTGCAAAAAGAATCAAGTCAAAGCACTCAATGAGTCAAAATTAGGATAAAGGAAACCAAAAATCAGTGTTATAAAGTGTTAAAAGAAAAAACATTAGAAAGTGGGTTTGTAAATGAAATTTTTTCAAATGAGACTTATAAAAGCCCAAATTGCCTCCTTTCACTCTCATTGTGCATTTTAGAGCTTGCAAGAGAGAAAGAGAGAGCGATTGAGAGAAAGGAGCGAAATTGCTGCGATTTCGGGCAGTTGAGAGGGGCGCGACCCATCGAGAGAGGTGCGCGACCTGTTGGGAGGTGCGCGACCCGTCCAAAGCCTCTCTGCAGTTCTGAAAATCAACCTGCGCGACCCGTTGGGAGGGGCGTGACCCATTGGGAGGCCTGCGTGACCCGTTGAGCCGGTCTGCTGCAAACTTCAAGAAATTTCCCTAATCTTCTTCCAAATCACCAAATTTGCTCGAGGTAGGTGCTCTAAACATGGATTCATTGCTGTTATGAATGGTGGATGTCATGGGCATGCTTTTATGATCAAAATTTTGCAAGAGGAACTCTTTATATGGCTGCTATGTTCATGACCAAATTGTGCTAGGGTTTGTGTTGTTTCAAGATTACTTTTCCCTTTGGTTGGCTTCCTTTCCTTTCCCTATCACTTATACTCATATGTTCATCTCTCTTCCCATATTATTTTATAAATGAAATGCAAATTTTTCCCCATCCCTAGCCATTAAGAATGAAAACCCTACCCCTTTCCCAAAGCATCAAAAACAAAAAATGAAAACCCTGATTCCCCTCTACCATATGCATATGCAAAATAACAAAAACTGTTGGTAAAATGTCAGCATGTTTTGTGTATGGTTTCCCTTTTTCCCTTATGAAACATGAATACATATATTCCCATGTTTACTTTCATGCATGTTTTTCCCATATGCAATAATCTCTGCAAATGATTTCCCTATTACAAATATGTGTTCCTATATGCATATGATTTGCAAAATTTCCCTCGAAATTCCCTGTAATATTTATATATTCCCATTCCTTGTTAAAAGATCCCTCCCCTAACATTTCCCTCATGTTTTGTTCCCCTTGAAACAGCATAGATTTCAGCACTTTTTGCAGGCAAAGACAACAGTTTTATTTGTCCACTTTGCTCCTAAACCATGTCAGAAACCGAAACTTATGAGCAAAGTGATGACCATTCATCATCTACAGAGGTTGAGGAACAGAGGAGGCCTCGTAAGGGTGGTAAGGGTGGACATCATAAGCGAGAGGAGCCCACCTCTCTGGCAGAATTACAGGCTTGCCCCATGGCAGTGAGTTGTTTTCAGTATATGTCTTGTTATGATTTCTGTGAGAGAATTTCTCAGATTCAACATCATAGAGAGTTGGCCCACTTGTTTGTCTTGCACCTCCGTGATGGACATGTCACTCTGGCAGGGGTGAACTTCACATTGACTCCTGAGGTGATCTCACAGGCTACAGGGATACCAAATGTGGGTGAGGTGTGGCCTAAGCGCAGATTGCTAGATTTTGTTCACTTTGAGCCCTATGTCTGGCCACCATTCGTGAGACTCTTGACAGGTGTTTTTCCATTCAGATTTCTCCGGAGCGAGTATGCTCTCATCATGAGGCTTATTATTCATTATTTTACCTGTGAGGGCAGATTTTCACAGGTGTACTCATATCACATTCGCCTTTTGATGCATTTCACCCGAGTGAGGATGATGAACATCTCGGTCTTCTTGTTTCATAACATTCAGAGGATGGTGCCCATGTTGCAGAAGAAGGCCCCGGCCCATTAGTATAGGAGCTTATGCCATTATGGTTTGATTCAGCTCATAGTCTCACATCAGTTGACTCAGCAGGGCATCTCATGGGAGGAGTTCATCTCCCGTGAGTTTTTCACAGTGCCACCTCAGCCACATCAGGAGGTCATTCATGAGGAGGGAGGACCATCTCAGCAGCCTGATGCTCCCGTCACCCGACATGTTAGCTCCACTCCTTTGGTCACTTATCAGAAAGGCCCAAGGGCCTTATTTGCAGCAGCTAGGCGAGTACTATCTCCACAGCAGGTGGAAGGGGTCTCGCCTTCATCTTCAGCTCAGCGAGTGTTATCTCCACATCAGGTGGAAGGGGCCTCGCTTTCTTCACCAGCACAGGTACTACAGAGGGGCAAAGAGCCCATGATTCATGAGGATCCGGTGATTGATCTTGAGGCCAGTTCTCCTAGCCAAGAGGCGAAGGAGATCATTCAGCATCTTAGGGCTGAAAATGATGTTTTACAGAGGAGATTTGAGGGTGCCCAATGGACTATTACTTACCTGGAGCAGCGGAACAAACAATTGGAGGAGGAGAAAGCACTTGATGAGCTATGGAGGATTCGTAGCGACCGAGTCTTGAACCGTAGAAGACCCGATGATCCGTTGCCAGCTGACCGGGAGTCAATGCTCATTCAGGAGAATGCCCAATTGGAGAGGTTGTTGGCTAAGGCCAACCGAGAGAAACAGCTGCTGAGAAACATGAAGAATCACTATTGGGCAAGGATGCATGTATGCAAGGCCAAAATGAAAATGTTCCAAAGGAGGTTGTCCGAGGCTCTTAGGCGGAGGAAGAAAACCAATCCACTCCGTATATTGGCTGAGGCATCCCTCAAAGATCATGGCACTCACTAGCATCAGCTACAGCACAAATCCCAAATTTTTTTGAGAATTTTGGGTAATTTTGGCATTTTTTGGAAATTTACAGGTTTTGGCTCCTCAACGGGTCTCACCCTCGGTGAGACCCTTTGTCATCGTAGCTCCGTTTTGCAAAAACTCAGCATTTTTAGATTTTTCATGCAAAATTACATATTCCCATGGATGGACTTGAGTTTTTATGGGGTTTTGGGCCTCCAGAAGGTCAAAATACATGCAAAATTTGACTTTCTGCCCCTTTTTTGAGTTGCAGAAGCAGTGTTGGGAGAATTGAGTTTTGACTGGGCAAATGAACTCCAAATTCAAAAATTCTAGTTGGGTTGGAAATTAGACTCGCAGACCTTTCCAACGAGCTATCCTGCACCTAATTCTGACACCTGGAAGGCCTCCAAACAGAGCTCCAAAGTGCGCGACCCGTTGAGAAATGGGGCGCGACCCGTTGAGGAAATGTTGCCAGATTTGACCAGTTCAGCCCAGAAATTGCAAATTTGACCCTTTTCGACTTTCTGAGGTTAATGATGATCTTCATGGATGTAATTGTGACACTTTTTGGATACTTTTACTCTTGTTTAACATTTCTAGAAGATTTATGCATGTAAAGGGTAAAAATTGAATGTATGAACTGGTTTCCAAGTTTATAGAGGCAAGTTGTTTTGACTGCCTATTTTGTAGTGCTTAGTTTAGAAGTGGTTCAAACAGCTCCTAGGATAGTGAGCTCGACCCATGGAGGCAGGGAAAGAGGTTAGATAATCTATATTATGTACTTTCTTGCTCATTTTCAAGGTTGGACTCTTGAGGGAGAAGCTATCATTGTATTATTTCACTTGTATCTCTGCAATTTTTGGCTAAGGAAGACCAGGGTTTTGCAGTCATCTTTGGGATTCTTGTGGACTCATGTGTTGATGATGTGTATCTTAATGTACTTGTAAATGTGTTTATTTGCTTCATCTCCTTTCTTTACTTCTGCATATTAAACAAATGAAGTGTTAAAGTATGAATTCATGCCTGCCATGCTCTGCTTTTAAATTTGTTTAATTTCAATGTTTTCTGTTGTCTAAAGAGAATTCAAAGTCATTGTTTTCTCTCTTTAGCTCCTCCTCTTTCTTTCCTAATCATCCACTTCAACTAAAGGCATCAATACAGGCTCCTACCTCGCCCCAAGGACCGCCCTGCAGAAACTGTGTCCAATCCCCGCACCCTAAATTGCAGCTCCTCAATTTGCCACCAAAAACCCCAAAAACCCCCAAATCAACCTTTATAATCTGTTTACTAGCCTAATATCAGTGTTACCTTGTTGGTCATCTCATCCCATTGAAGATTTACCGAGATTGACTGGAGAGAGCCTTCTCCTGCCCCGTAGGGCTAGCTACGAGGCTGAATGGTTTGATGTTGCCTTGAGGTTTACCTTTCTCAGCCTGAGGTGAAATTTCAAGCGCTAACAGAGTCTATTAATCAAGATGAACAGAAATCAAGTACTAGCATTTCTTCATCTAGTAAAAGGAAATCATCCTCTCAATTACTAGGAGATTTTAAGAAAATCATACCCAATTTTTATGGTGAAATCGAAGGAGAAGAGGCATGGCTCCTCAATATGTTCAAATATTTTGAAGTGTACAACTATCCAAGTAATCTTAAGACAAGGTTGGCCACATACCAATTGACTGGTAAAGTAACTTTATGGTGGGATGAAAACAAAATTGTTAAGAGAATAAGCAGTAAGAATATAACTTAGAAGTTGTTCAGGAAGGATTTTAAGAAGAAGTATTTGAATAAAAGGTACTTTAATGAAAAGGCTAGTGAATTTCATGAGTTGAAATCGGGACAACTCACTATGGATGAGTTTTTCAATAAATTCATGATTCTATTGAGGTATGTTCCTTACTTGAAGGAAGAAAAAGAAAATATCGAATATTTGTTAGTTGTCTACCTTTCTTATACAAAGAGAGAATAAAATTTTATCAGCCAAAAGCAATGGATGAGGCTGTTAGGAAATAAAAGTTTTCCTTCAATCAAATTAGACAAAAGGGAGAAATCTTTAAAGGATGGGTGTCCAAGAAATCATAAAATTTCAGCAGTAAGAAGAAGGGGTTTAAAAATCCCACTTTAGGAAAAGTATGCAAGATGGAAATTATAACAAGAATTATAACTAACAGAAAAATATTGGTGAGAAAGAAGAAACTATGAAAGAAACAAAATTTTCAGTGAAGTTGTGAGGCCACCCATAAAATGTTGGGGTCATGGTGAGAACCACTTATGGAGGGATTGTCAACATAATCCACTAAAGAAGAAAACAATGTTAAATAAAACTCTTGAAGCATCAACAATAAATAATGTGTCATGTAATATACCAAGGATTAGCATTGCATTAGATGGAAGGGAGGAAGATCATCATGAAACTCTGGTAGAAGTGAAATGTAAGATTCTTGACAATAATGTACTTTTTTTATAGATACAGGATCTACCTTAAGCTATATCTCAATTGGTGTAGTTGAGAAATGTAAACATAGAAAATAAAAACAATATAAACCTTAGTTAGTACAACTAGATACTAGAACCAAAAGAAAAGTGTTTGAAATTATTAATAATTGTGCTATAGACTTGAATGGAATGAAAGCTATCCTGAATTTAAATATTTAACCATTAGGATCTTATGATGTCCTCATAAGAATGGATTAGTTAGAAAAACACAAAGTGATATTAAACTATTCGGAAAATTCCTTTACTTGTGTGGATGATGGAGGAAAATATTGCCATGTTTAAGGAATTTCAAGAAAAATATCTCTCAAGCAAAATTTTGATGTACAAATGAATAAATGTTCTAGGAAAAGGGCCAATTGTTCACTATTCAAGTGCACAAATTTTATAAAAATGGCCAACAACCAGCATTAACCAAATATCCTATATTATAAGAATTTAAAGATGTGTTTCTAGAATAAATACCAAGACTACATCCAATGATGGACAATGACTTCATAATCGATCTTGTACTTGGAGTTGTTCTAGTTTACAAAGCCCCATACATAATGATTATACATGAATTAATGGAACTCAAGATTCAATTACAAGATTTATTAGACAAAAAGTACACAAGGCCAAGTGTGTCTTCTTGGGGAGCACCTATATTGTTTTTGAAAAAGAAAGATGGAATATTGAGGTTATGCATGATTATAAATAGTTGAATAAGGTGACCATGAAAGAAAAATCTCCCTTACCAAGAATAGATAACTTGTTTGATCATGTTAGGTGAGCTTCTATATTTTCAAATATTGACTTAATTTAGGATACCATCAAATCAGGATCAAAGATGAAGATATACGTAAGACACCATTTTGTACTCGCTATGGGCACTATGAATTTTTTGTGCTTCCATTTGGGTTAACCAATGCACCTATCACAGTCATGTGTTTCATGAACAATGTGTTAAGGCCATTCTTTAATAGGTTTGATATTTTGTTCATAGATGATCTTTTAGTATACTCAAAGAGTAAGGAAGAACATGATCAACATCTAAAGATAGTTCTCCAAACTCTAAGAGATAATGAACTTTATGCTAAGTTCAACAAATGTTCATTCTAATAGAAGAAAGCAAATAATCTGGGACATGTAATATCACAAGTGGGAATTGCTATAGACCTTGAAAATGTAAAAGAAAAGTTGGAGTGGCTAGCCCCTAAAAATGTAGAAGAAGGTTAGATCCTTTATGGGAATCACAGGCTATTATAGCAGATTCATTGAAGGGTTCTCTAAATGTGCTTAACTAATAACTAATCTACAAAATAAAGGAATCAATTTTGAGTGTAGTACAAAATGTAAAGCTAGTTTTGACATTATCAAACAACTCTTGACAAAAAATCCTATTATAAAACTAGTTGATCCCAATAAGGAATTCACGGTCTGCACAAATGTAAGCAAGCAAGGACTGGGAGGAGTTTTAATGCAAGATGGTGTTGTGCTATTCAACAACCACCCAATTTATTGATTTAATAGCTAATGTTCTATTAATAAATGGGGGCCCTTTATTAAAAAACCCTCCAAGAAAAATTTAGTTTAAACTTTTAGAAATAAATCAAGATATCATGTCAAAACCCTCTAAAACTAGAAATTATTACCTTTTCGCATATTGCTGGACCATGTGTGTCTAAGGGTTAATTAATGAACAAAATCTTCAAATTTCGATAGAAATAATCACCACATTTAACTTAGATATCATTAGAATTTTCATTCAAAGCAAAGACTTAAGGAATTTCCTATAAAATGAAGCTTATTGCAATCGCATATCGACTTTCACAAAGGATGCAACTCAAAAAGCATGTTGTAACATGTGAATACGTTATTGCAATAGAGCGAGTCAATACTTACCATGACACTTTACTTAAAAGCCAATCTTATGAATTGCAAGAGTTTTTGAAGTGTGATAGAACTTGGACCCAATAAAAGTAAATGTTATAAATCGTAAGTTAAGTCCAACATGTAGTGATAAGAACTTTATGAAATAATTACTGATTTGGGAAAACTATGCTCTAAAAGATAAAGAATATGCCACTCATCTCACATCTCACATTCCGCAAAATATTAGAAAATTCTAGGAATGTGCACAACCAAAAATGCGATAGTGTGATTTGCGATAATCTTATCGCAATCACAAAATCAACGTTCTCACAGTTTAAATGCGCCACCTTAAAGTTTTTCCTTGTCGTTTGCGATGTGGTAGTTTAATCAGTAATAAAGGCAATGATAAGAAGCCTTAGTGGCTATTGAATAAGTTTAATGGCATTTATGTTAAAGAGCGGCTCGATGTCATACGATATATTTTCATCTACGTTTTGAATAAAAGATCCTATCTTGTCATATTTTTTAGGTTAAATGTATCATTTAATTCTCACTATCATTCTCACTTGTGTTTATCTGATAACTTACATTTTGCTCCATTTCCGGACACCTCTACAGAGAACATCATTTGAAATAATGGTGAAGAAGGGAAAGGCGACTGCATTTGAGAAATCAGACATGGTGTCACTTTTCTCTGATACCACATGCAGCAAGGATGGAGGAACCATGACATGGGAGGCCATGTATAACTTGTTATAAGAAGAGAAGCCCAGGCCATTAGTAACAAAAGCCATGACTGATGCTCAGGAGTCATCTAACACCTCCCATTTCAAAACAACATGTTCATTCCTACACCGAATAACTGAGAGACCAAACATAATACCATACACGGATATGGTCAAATGGGTAATTGATGAGGTTGACATCTCAGACAGAACCTTCAAGAACAATAAGCAAGAGGTCATGGGGTCTTTCTTAGCAAACAACCTACGACTAATGTACCAGTTACCATAGCACAAAAGCTCTACAACAAATAGTTCCTTAAGCAATTCACCAAAGAAAATGAAGACCCGTTAGATGTCACGTAGACCTCGAAATCAAGCAGAGAAAAACTCAAAAGGGATAAAACTGGTATGTACTCAACGACATCCATTTCTCCCACTCATAGTTTTGCAACAACAATGATATGTAGGGTATTCGATAGACTCGATAGCACCAAGTTTTCCATGGAATGGATACCATTAATAGATACAGTAGTGAATGCAATAATTATGAACTGCGCCCAAATTTTATCAGACAATTTTGGAAAAGGCCATTATAGAATATAGAAGAAAAAGAAGTCATTCTTTAAGGATTTTCCCCCTTCCTTCATGAGTTCCTTTTTTATGTATGCAATTTGTTTTTGTTATAAATTTCCCAATATGGGATGGAAGTGGACTTTATAGAACCCGCTTCCCATCCATATATACCATACCATTTTGTGGGAATCTCAAGGGGTTATGCTACCTATTCATGGAGTAGTGTATGATAGAGATGCCCCTAGGTTTTTAAAGAGGCTGAAGTAGATATCTTTCTAGTAGCTAGATGGTTTGGGGAAGAGACATTCACCTACATCAGAGTTTTTGGGAGCATCGCTTCACTGCATGTCCTCCCATATTATGTCCCCGACAAACTAATGGCCAGAGAAATAACCTACCAAACAACAAGGGAAGGTGGATTGAGAAGAGGGCTGAAAGAGAATAAGAAGGCCATTTGGCCTACATTCCCATTGAAACGTGGCGCTTTTTCACTAGACGATTATGGACATGAATTAAAAGAAGCAGAGATTATTATGTATCTCAAATTAGCTATAGCTCTGGGAAGGAAATACGACCCAAATGGAATTGTTAAGGAATCTACTACTATGGTAAAAGTAAAATAGTTCACCCATGAAGAGGATGCCTTTGATGATGTCTTCCTACATGCAAAAACATTTTCACAAGTTTTGCATCTGGCATCACTACTTTTGGCCCCAGAGGATATTAATGCTTTCCATGTGTACAGGGAAAAGAGATTATTAAAGGCCCCATTGGACCTATTGCAGATTGAAGCGATAAGTGAGCTAACTCCCATTGTAATCTTGGAGGGAAGCTACAAAGAAAAATTCGAAGAAGAAACCCAAGAGAGGTTGACTCAT
Organism: Pinus tabuliformis; assembly: GCA_031772625.1. NCBI lineage: Eukaryota > Viridiplantae > Streptophyta > Pinopsida > Pinales > Pinaceae > Pinus > Pinus tabuliformis. The sequence continues at coordinate 2,000,525,705 of CM062816.1, forward strand.
GAGTTAGACGACTCAGAGCGAAAGTCTCAAAATGGGGGAGGAAACACAAATAATGAGTCTGAAAAAGACAGAAATGAAAGTACAGAGGAGATGGCCAAGCAAGCCTTAGCAAGAAACAAGTAGAGATTGCTTATACTTCAACTCAGTCAGGTAAAGCTCCAATCATTTACCTCGAACAAGAATGGTAGAAGTTCAATAAAAAGCTTCACACAGACACAAACCCTCAGCAAACATCTGAAACGCAAACTCCCAAGCAAACCTAGAATAAAGAAAATCCAAAAACAACAGGAGAAGGAGATACAGACACTTAGGACATTGAAATCATTCCTGCTATTCCTACTTAAGAGACTATCTTAAGAATTGAGGAAATACTTCCATTATATGTATTCTATAGTCCTACCCGCAAGGCTATAGTCAAAACACAAAGGAGGAAAAGAAAACTGGATGCCATGGATGTTACGACTCCAAAAAATGAACCAATGAATATTGTATGGAAGGACTCACCTATTGACCCATCTGAGAATCTCACAAAGTTGTTGCACTTCGCAGGAGCCTATGCCACATCGACCATGAACAAGGCGACAATGATCCAAATGCTGCTGAAGGAAAAGGAACAAAAAATTCTGCTACTAGAACAATAATTAGCCCAAGAAAAATCTAATCAGTAAGCAGAATTACAAGTAGCTCAGATCCAAAGAGAATTGGAACAGATGAGGATACAACATCAAGCTAGCTTAGGAGAAAAGGATTCGCAAATACAAGACATGATAGATAAATTTATAGATAATCCACAAATCTACAAATTCATCAAAGAAGCACACATCCTCAATTACCTACTAATGCAACAAAAGGAAGTATTTTTCAAGAAAATATCGCAAATAAATCCTTATTGCAAGACCAATGATAAATTAACAAACAAAGTTATCGATATGAGATTTGATTAAGATGAAATCCACAAAAGGGTTTCTCAATTTATCACCTGGAAAGAAAGGCTAACCTACCAAAGACGGAAGAGTCCATTAAAGATATTCTATTTACAGATTGGGATTCTCAGTTGGAACATGGAGAAAGGGAAACAACGATAACACAGATAGTAGAAAACAACATAATAGAAGCCATTAATAAAAATATTCATGGGGCCAATCTTGTCATGGAGTGTGTACCAAGGTTCCTTCTGAATGTCAAGCAATGAGAGCAGCAATGGAAATAGGCAGCGCAAGAAAAAGAGGAGGCAATCAAACAGTTAAACAAGCTGAATTGGAAAGCATACTGGTAGTTTCTAGTAAAACCACACAGCCATTGGATGACTCTAAGATGCTTAACAACCATATGGTGCTAGAATTGATAGATGACATAGTTACTGGGCAGTTAAAATCTGCAATCGGTCAACCACCTCAGCTCAAGCCAATGACTGATCTTTGCGACCTTAAAGATCAAGTTCAAAGGAGTTAGTCATTAATTTATTTTTTCTTTTAGTTTTATTTTTGCATATTCTGAGGAAGGTTTTTTAAAACCTCCTTAGTTATTTTTGTAATAATCTATTTTGAGACATATAATTTAGTATTTAAACCCTTCTCATACATTAGAGAGGGGTCCATAAATTTTATCAAAAACACTTTTCAAGACATTACACTTCCATATTTTTGAGGAGGTTTTGATGAAATGAATGGAACATGATCTATTTTTCTTTACATATCTAGCATACTCTACTAAAATGCACTTCTGTACTCTTAGAATGTGTTGGATTGAATGATATTGGGTCAATATTGTTGAAGCACATGAGCAGGACTTATCATATATGGTACTTTTATCATATGATTATGTTTTATTTATGTATTAAGAAATAATTCTTCTTTCAATTGCTTTGTGTATAAAAGTCAAAATTATAGTTTCACATTATTTCACTTCTGTATGATGTTAGCTTTGATTCCATTTTGAATACATGAACGATTTTTATATGCGATATATTTTTCTCAATCGTTTTTTCTAACTATTTATCCAAAACGATTATTGTTAAATGATTTAATTTATTTTGGCAGTTGAATGATCTTTATTACCAATTGCTGTAAGACATCATTATATATCGCACATGTATTTTATTCGTGGGTATATTATAGTTAGATAATGTTAGATTAAAAAGATATACATGTGTTTAGTAGTTAGATTAGATTACACTTAGCTTAGTCATTTCCTGTTACATCTTATATCATCCCACCAACATTATCAAATCTATATGGGAAACTGGTCCGATTATCACCAGTCAAAGCCACTATACAGATGGCCATGTGTTAGAACTTGTAGCAAGAAAGGCTCAATTTGATGTTTTCCTTAGTCAAATTGAGTAATTCAATTTTCCACATCAGCAGGATGACTTGCATGGTAATTAGCTAGAGTGACATGGTCTTATCTACTAGTTAACTCAGTAAATTCAAGTTATAGTCTAGAAGTAGAGTTGTGCATCTAGTGTGCTAAAATTTAGCAATATAGTTCATTTATTTTCAGTTGAACCCTGTTAATGAAGCTCAAGTAATTAATTGAGTCATTTGAAGGTCAGTTGAGTAGTAGAACTAGTGTTACCTCAGTGATCTCTCAATTAAACTAGAAAATCAACTAAAAATATCCCAACCATGCATTTAATTCGAATTGCCTAGATAGAGTGGAGGAAAAGTCACATTGTAATTATCAATTGTACACTAGTTGAGTGTACAGATTGATAATTCAGTAGGTGAATCATTCCTTGTAAATTGTGCAAGTAAATATGAGGAAATTCCTATATTTTAGGAGCTAATTTCCTTAAGGAATGTCTAATGAAATAGGAGTAATTTGGAGCCTTGAATTGGCTAAGTGTTCGCCAAAGTAGGACAGTTAGCAGAAGAATAGGTTTACAGTGCAAGCTGTGCTTCATATTCGAAGGAAGACATTATAATAGTTTCACATTCTGATCTGATTAAAGAAAAGCAGCAGAGGGGATTTTCCCAGTTGGGTTCCTCTATAAAATCATTGTGTTCCTATGGTTTTGATGGCTTCATGTCAATGCATGTGTTGCAAAATTGTGATTTCCATTCCACAAAATAGTAGAGGAAATTTATAATCTCTTGATTTCAGTTTCATTTCATCACTCGTAACAAATTTTTATTAATTTCTACATCCTATTAGAGCTTGAAATCACAATAGAGTCTAGTTAATAGAGCTTCTCCTTTAGATATTTCAATTTGTAGATTCAGTGAAGCATGTTTTCTTCTGTGTGGGAAAATGTCTTTCAACCAGTTGATATTGGAGTATGCCCTAGAGGTAACCTTGTATTTCATAGCTTGGAAGGATAGGATGAAAGTTGTACTCAATGATAATGGAGAGATGGAGTACACCAAAATTGACATTCCAAAACTAGCAGTATTAGATACACAACAATTAGCCCAATGGAAGGATACTACAAAATCCAAGAGGACATATTGGAGAGTGTGAGGGACCACATAGTCTCAAATTTACATGTCAAGGAGACTCCCTTTGATATGTGGAAAACCCTCAATAAGCTACTCGAAAATGGTAGTGACACCAGGAAATTTCCATTGAGGTACAATCTTAGAAACATCCACATGTAGAAGAATGAAACCATTCCACATTACCTCTCCATATTCAATCAGTGTTCATATGAGCTTGGAGGAGTTGGAGAAAATATACCATCTTCAAAGCTAGTGAGACTAGCTCTCTTAGGTCTTCCAAAATCCTGGTGCAGTTACCAGGAATCTATTTATGGAACGGACAAATGGAAAAATTGGGACAGACTTTGGTTCAATTTAGTGTAGGAAGAAATTCAAAGGAACACTAGAGATGGAGTAACATCCAAAGTTGAGGAGGAAGATAATTTTTCCTTGGTTCTAAAGGGAAAGAAGGCCCAAAGAAAGCTCAAAATTCAAATTGGATCTCCAGACACCAGTGGCATGAAAAAAGCTCAAAATTCAAAGTGGCCGAAAGTCAATCAATTTGACATTAGATCGAAGTGCTCGTCGTCTTGATTCCTGTTAGCCTCCTATACCAATAGGTTCTCATCTCTCATGATTGACAGTGGAAGTGCCAAAAATGCTCATCTTCCATGCCACTAAGGTTCCATTTTTGTGAAGAAAGGAGACATGTTAAAAAATGCAAAGAGGGTATGCCTTAAAATAAAAATCAAAGGGCAAGAAACTGAATTGGTCAAAGAAAAAATAAAAGAAATGGACCCCAAACAAAGACCATGAAAGTGGCTAGTTCAAAATTGCCACTACTACTTTGGTGGGTGGCCCAACAGCCCAAGCTGGGCCACACCATGTTTTAAATTTCATGTTGTAGATTAGAGAGGAAGTACCTGTTCAAACAGTTCAAGCTTGACAGATGACTAGGTGGATAGAGAAAGAAAGGAGCCCAACTGCTTAATCTGGGCCCTTGGAAGTCATAAGGGTAGACTCAGATAGGAGGGAAGCAGAAAGAAAAAGAGAATTATCAGGGTTTGCAGGGCTAAGTGCACCCATACAAAATGAAGAAAAAATGTTAGGCATAATAGGCAAGGTAGGCAGTTGAAGGTTGCAGAAAGCAAGATCCAAGCACATCACTTGGAGTAAATCAAATGTTGCCATCAGCAGGAGAAAGGCAGGAGCAATGGCCTATTTGGCATACTACTAAACCATCACTAACTCCCCTCATCCCCTTCAAAATCTTTTACTAATCTCCCCATGAGCACTGCAGGATCTGCCTGATTAGTCCTCCTTACACTCTTCATTTTTACAAATCTCATGTCATAAATGACTTCTTTCTTTGAAAAGAAGCCACATTTCTTGTGTAAAAATTCTTTTCATTTTGATCTACTTCCTAACTAAGTTTGATTCCTAAAAAGCTTAGTATCCATCACTTCCCATTCTTATTCCCCTCCCAGTACTAACTACTAACTCTATCTACATTAAATCCCCTATGTTCCCCTTTCCCCTACTACTATAACACCATGGTGTATAAACCCCTAACATGTGTAAATATCCCCCCTTTAGCATTATAGCTGAATAACAGGTCTAAGGGAGACATTAGTCCACCAGGGACTATGGTCAACCCTGATTTGGGAATTACTCTAACCCCTGGTTAGACTAATAGTCCACCCTAAACCTTCATTGCCCCTCTTTTCCAAAAAAATCATGAAAAACCCATTTCCCTCTGCTCAAACCTAAGTCTAACCCTTTGTTCAACCCCCGACAGATTAATCCATACCCCGAAAAACCCACAAAACCCCCTAACCCTAAGTTCTGAACCCGCATGATTTAAAACATTATTTTATTATTGGGCGGGTCCGAACCCCAAGTTGCACGACGGATCGGGGCACCTGCCAGCCGTCCATCATCCGCCGCCCCTGATCCAACGATGGGCGGTCTTTTTTAAATCCCGACATACCTCCCTTTAACGTCTGGGGAGATGGCGGTATTAGTGGCCATACCCAGGACGCGTGGCAAGCGGCGGGGTTGTTCGGAGCCCCCCTCCCCGATACCGCCTTACCCCAAAGGTGGTGCAGGGAGACCGCTTACCACCTTCCCCAATACCGCCCCTCCACTGTCAAGTCCGCCCCCACGTCATCGTGACGTCATGCCACCTCTGCTCACCCTCGCGCCTCGTGGCCCTCCACCTAACCATGCCACCCCACGCTGTCCGCCACCCTGTCCTGCCATGCTGGCCTCCAGCTCAGCGCCCACGTCACCCTCCGTACTCGGGCCCGCCATGACGTCATGCTGACGTCATCGGCGGAAAAGCGCCAATAACCCCCATTTTCCAAATTTTTCGTTAAAACGCGTTGTTTAGCCATTTTATGTCATTTTCATTGGAAACAAACAAGAGCCATTTTTTCTGTTCACTATGAAAATTGCCGCCAAGCTGTGAAATTAAAGATTCAGACACTGCCACTCGCCAAATCAAGTGCATTCTTCATTCACTATCCAACCCGGCAACTCTCGGCGTCGTTTTTTCCAGGTATTTGCCCAAATTCACCTATTCAACCCGTGTTTATGCCATTTCTCTGCAAATTGTCCATTAAGCACCTGCTCAATCCAGCATTAAGGACTGTCATTTAATCATTTCTGCACCAAATCAACCTACATTGCCCCCTGCTCCAAAATTTGATGATAAAACCATAATTCGCAGCCTTAAATTCACAAATTGTCATCCAAATCGCCCGGCATTGTTCCCTTTTCCTGGGTACATAGTTGAAAAACTATGTTTCACCAGTTGTAATCCTACCACACCCTCTGCAAATCATCCTCATCAATTCACAATCCCTGTGAATTTACTAAAAAACAGCAAAGGCAAGCCTGCATAGCCTGGTTATCCTACTTTGAAGACAATCTCTATCACTGTCTGCATTTAGTTTGTCACTTGAGCTTTGAAGAGCCTCGCAAGCCATTGCACTTACCTTGTTCAAATTCATAAATTACATAATGGCTGCTCCTGCACCCACAGCTCTCAGTGTTGCCCCCATAAATGCACCAAATAAAGACCTGGAGTCCTTACCACTTGCTGACAGAGATTTCCTCATCCAAGACTTTGTGGGTGATAGGAACCATTTGCAGACCTTTAGGGAATTGAGAGATGATTACTTAAACAATAATGACAAATATGGGATATGGGAATCCAATCTCCCTTACTACTTCCTCCCCTCTGTCAATATCTTTCTGGAAATTATCCGGCTGTGTGCTGAGAATTATGATGCCAGTCAAAGAGCTGTCAAGTCTCCATCTAGGAGCATCCTCTTTCACATTCATGCTGAGTCCATCAACCAGATGCTCAATTTCAAACAAACTCAGCTGTTGTTCCCTTTCTCTATGAACTATCTGCTAGACACAGGTGCCAAGATGTCCACTGCTGACATTCAGAAAGTCACCCAGACTTTTATGAGGCCAGACCGCCAACCCACAGGGCCACCTCCCTATTTGTATGTGCACTTTACTGAGGTAGGCAAGCTTCTGTTGGACATTATTGCCCATGTGTTGCGGTCCAAGACCAGCGAATTTGTTGATGAAACAGTGCTGGTGCTGCTAGCTGCCTATAGCCCAGGCCAACCTCCTACCTACAAATACAATTTTGCCAAGTTCATAGCCAACAGAATACACGAGAAGCTTTTCAAAGTAGACAAGGAGGGCATATTCAAGTATTCATCTTACATCTACCACCTGTTCATGTACTATCAGTTCGAGGCTTTTCGATGCCACATCAAAAAGCTGGATTCTAAAGGAGAAAGAAGATCTATTATCTTCTGGACATCTGTCTTCCACCGAGTGCAAGATTCACCTTATTCATATTGTGAATTCATAGATCAATTTGTTTACCCAGCCTCTTGTTTATTGATGAGGTCCCCTCCCTCCAGAGTGTCATTTGAAATGCAAAAAATCTTGCAGCTCTCCAAGAATTTTAAAATAGGTGATTGGTACCTATACCAAGATCGTACAGTCATCAGAATCTATGGCTATGAGCTCTGTCCATACAGGCTCCCAAAATATGTGCCTATGAGACTATTTGCTCTAGAGTATTATAGGCAGCTCATTCATTCTGACCTTCACAGCTCCAAAAAGAAAACCCATCTCAAGTTCAAGCACCACCTGGGCCCCTTCATTACGAATAAGAAAGAGGGATGGCAAGATGCTGAACTAATCCTCGAAGAGAAGTACAAGATCTCAAAAAGTTTCTGGTGGGTCCCTTATGACACCGAAGGCTTCATCACTGCTAGGAGAGTCAAGTACAGGCTGCTAGGCTATGAGCACTGAAAATATCCACACATTGAACAGTATGCCAATCAACAAGAATGGAAACCTGATATATTAATTGAAAAATTGACTGAGGAAGAGATAATGCTAAAGAATGTCAAGGATTTGGAAAAGACTCTTGACCTAGATTCTGTGCAGCAGGTACCCTTCAATCGACCGCACCTAGTAGGAGAAGGGACCTCGGCCTCAAAAGCTGCACCAACCAAACAGGCACCTTCTACAGTAGCACTAGATACAGGTAAAGGTAAAGGAATAATGGGTGCTGAAGAGGAAGCACCAAAAGAATAGCCTGCCCCTTCAAGTGAGCAGCAACAAGAGCAGACCCCCCCTCCACAAACTGAGCCACCAGCAGCTCCAATCTTGCAAACCCCAGCACATGAGGAGAGGGGTAAGAAGAGAGAAAGAGAAGAGTCCACTCCTGCAAGTGGATCCTCCCAGCAACCGGAGACCAAAAGGCAAAGGGCTGACTCCCCTGAGATAGAAGTAATCAGTGAAGAAGTCCTTGACAGTTCAAGGAAAGATGGAGAAGGCAGCCAACAAACAGGTACAAGCTCCTTTCAGCAGGAGCAGGGAGTGCAGCTTGGTTTGGAGGTATCATCCTCCACTCAGCAGAGCAAGAAGCCTAAAAGCACTAAGGCTTCTTTCAAGCAAATAAAAGCACAAAATGATTTGCTGAGGGTAGAAGTGTACAAACAATTTCTAAATGCAACACCAGCCCAGCAAGAAAGGCTGATGTCGGTTTATGACCTTCAAGAGGAGAAAATGATCCTCAGTCACTTCAAGCCTAAGGTGCCGTAGCCTAAATCAGCTGCATATTTTGTAAGAACAAGGGTGGAGGTCATGGCAAAGGACATTCACCCCATGGACCAAATAGAACTCCACAAGCAAACTGGAGAAATGGTCTATGCCACCTTGGTGGACCGGGCAACCATGGCCCATGAATTAAAAGAATCACTGAAAAATACCAACATTCAGTTGGATTTTGAGAGAATGTCCTCCATGGCCAAGGACAACAGAATAAAATCGTTGGAGGACATCATCATTGACTTAGGACATGATCCTAAGGATCCAAAGGGCGTAAGGGCCCTCCTAAAGAAAAAAGAAGATGACCTTAATGCACTGAAGAAAAGGTTAAAGCTGCTGCCCACAGAGCACCCTCAAACAACAGAGTTACAGAAGGAAAAGGAGGCCGATGAGCAACTGGACCTCATAATGCAGCTCAACCAGAAGGTCCTCGATTTGGAGAAGGAACTTGAAGGAGCACTGCAAGATAAGCAGGGAGAATCCACATCCCAAGCTCCTCCAACTACTTCAACCACTGCAACAACAACAGAGGCAGCAGTAGCCCCTGTCACAACCATAGCCACAACAGAAGCAACAACAACAACAACAGCTCCAGACTCTAGTACAAGCATGGAAGATTTGACCAAGGCTATTAAAGAAATGGAGCTCCAGGCCACTGAGATAAAACAAGCCAAGGAAAAGTTGGCAGAGCTGGATACCAAATATGATAAATCAAAAATGACTGTGGCAGAGAAAGGAAGAGAAATAAAGGCCCTCAAAGAAAAGATAAAGGCCTTCGAGAAAGAGCTGAATCTAGAAAGCGCCATGGCTGAAATAAAAAGAATTATGTGGGCCAAAATTGACCAATCCATCACTAAACAATGGAAGTCAATTAAAACTGTACATGAACAAATGGATTTAATTGGCCAAGCACAAATAGAAATTCAGAAGGCCAAAACAATGCTGGGAAATAGGCCTGAGCAGGCCAATAGAATGATTGATTTTTTGAATAACCAGACTAAGGAAGAACTGGCAGCCTTCGGCATTGTCAACAGAACAGAGGCTGTCCTTACAGCTAAAAAGGTGCTAACTCTCAGGAATTTTGTACAAACCATGGAGAGGAGATGCTATGAGATACAGGCTGAGGTGGACGAGTATAAACTCAAAATGGGAGCACTGCAGCAAAAGGGACTGCCCAGCCTACTAAATGGTGTAGGAAGACTGATCTCTCGAGAGCAATATGCCACCAGAATGTCAAATTATATTGAAAATCAAATCATTGCATCTGGCAGTACTTCTGAGGAAACAGGGCCTCCAACAGGACAGAGTCTGTACAATAAACTTGAAGGTTTGTTTTTTATTGAAAGTGAAGTAAATCACCTTTTTGAAATTCCTCCAAATTTTTATAGATATACAGAGGCAGATGAAACTTTAGTGAAGATTCGAAGACATCAAATGCCCAAGGAGGATTGGTGGCAGGCAATGCTTCAAATTTTGCCACAATAGCCTCAGTTGCTCGGTCATTGCCAACCCCAACTCAGCAAAAGTCAAGTAGCAGAATAAAGACAGCATTTAAGGCAGCTGAAAGGTGACTCAACATATGGAAAACGACAGCAAGCCCAAGAGATAAGAAATACGCAATTTTTGGACAGTGTATCCTCATCCGACTCCAACAGCCACAAAGTCAACAGTTTCTGACTATTTTGGACAGCCAAGGCACTAAAGAGTTACTACAACATTTACTTTCTCAGCTACCATGCTCCAGAAGTTGGCACGATATTAATGGAACATTTATTTCATCAGCTAGATATTTTCTTATGTAAATTATGTATATATACCTCCCCTGGCAGCGTATAAGGGGTTGGTGATTTTCATTCTGAGGCAAATGTATTGTATACTTTCAGATTATCTAATGAAAAAGGCTGGAAAAGCTCAGTGATTTCCTGAATGTTTGATGTCTTGGTGATGCTATGTGTGCCGTTGCAGAATTCCTGTGCTGTCTAATGGAACAATAAGTTTTCTCAATCGATGTTTTGTCTTTTTATGTTTATCTAAATCATATACATGTTGCACTAATCTAGCAGTAGGGAAAAGGAATAGTACAGGAAATGTTTGACTACATCTTGTGCTCAATCTCTATTGCTGTTAATGTTTTCTTCAGAATTGACCATGAACATGAATTCTTAATTACTCATGTTTTCATTAATTCTATAAATATGAATGTTATGTAGAAATTATTCATTGCTTCTAAATAATGTTCTCACTGTTCTCCATACTAGTTTGTTGAAAGATTCTCAATTGCCTTTCATACCCTGGTCATATCACATTTAAATCACAGATTCAAAGAATTGTTTCTCAGACACTTATCTGGCTCTGCAGCATTACTATGGTAACAACACAGACATATCAAACTGATCAAACACCACTGACTCCATTCCCAATGGCCTAGAACACGCTGGTAAGCACATATATATCTTGACTGAAGTCACCATCCAGCAAACTCCTAAACAAAACCTTGAGCATCATAACTAGCCTAAAATCTTATACCAACAAAGTTAAATCACAAAGAGAGAGCCTTCTCTAGTCACAGGTAGGCTAGAACCTGTGACCAAAAGATTGGTTAGTGGTTACCTCAGTTGTATTCCCTTGGGAGTCAAAGGGAACAACTTGAGTGATAACATCATTGGCGACTCCACTGGGGAAAGAGCATATTTTCAGCTGCTATCTATTCTTAGACAGTGGTTCCAAAAGCTTAGACAGTCCCTTTAAAATAGTTCTAAACACAGCCCCAAAAAACACCAAAAACAAGTTCAGAAGCTGGCTCCTGAGAAGAGAACTAGGCACACCAGGTCAAATCCCGACCCAAATCCCCCACTTGTTTTTGATAATCCAAATCTCATCCCTAAAACTCTTAGGAACTAGAAGGAACTAGAACAATCTCCTGAAGCCAGCCCTGAGGAAGTTCAGCAAAGCCTTGTCCCAACCCCTGCTAAGCCATCTGTTCACCTTCATACAAGCCATTCTTCACCCTCTTCATCATCCACTTCACAGAGTTTATTGTCCATACCCAATACACAGACTGCTGTTGTTATCCCTGTTGTCCCACTCATTCCCCCAAATATGGCTAACCGTTATGCACCACTTCAGTTACCCGGCAATCCTGGGGCTATGCCTCAGGACTACCAAAGCAAGGTCACTTATTTTGATGGAACCAGTACATACACCGCCTTACAACATACTAAGAAAATGCAAGATTACTTTGAGAACTATGAGATAGATGATGATGATGTAAGGATGAAAATTTTTGTCCAAAGTTTGACAGGTGAAGTAAGAACCTGGTTCAGGGCCCTGACCCCAAATTCAATAGCTGATTCGGGTGCCCTTTACCAGTCCTTCTTAAACCGATGGGAAAAGAAAAAGGACCCTCTACACATTCTATCTGAATATGACACCATAAGAAGAGGCCCACAAGAAACTGTCTTGGGCTATTGCACTAGATTCAACACTATTTATAATGCTATTCCTCAAAACCTAAGACCTCCACTTGATTTAGCATTGATTAAATTCCCTGATGGATTTGATGCTGATATGGCATATCAACTGAGAGAAAGAGACCCTGCAACTCTAGCAGATATGCAAAACATAGCTGTTAGTGTAGAGGCAAATCTAACTGCCAAAAGAAACCGGGCCAGAACTGAAAGGAGGACTACTTTCAAAGAAGAACCCTCATCATTTGAGCAAAAGCTAGATGCAATGATCAAAGGGATGGACAGACTTGGAGACAGGGTAGAAACCATAGAGAGAAAATCATCATGGGAAGGCCAAACAAGCAATATTAGAAACCCAAACTTCAGAAAGAATCAAAATCCTAATGTTGGTAGGACTGATCCTGACCAGCATGTCAGACCTCCTTTTCAAGAGAATTATGCTGAGGCTTCAACATCTAGTGAACCTAGTGAGGATCCTCACATCAATCTAATGGGTTTGGACAGTGAAAATCAAGTCTTTTTGACACAAGAAGACCAAGAGGTTTACAATGACAATCAATTCCACACTAAGTCAGGAGAATCTTTCGACTTTAAAGAAGGATATGATGCAGCTGTGTATGAGGTGCACAAACAGTACAAACTAAGGAGTAGAACAATAGAGGTACCTACACCCCTCAAACCAAAGGATAATAAACAACCAAAAAAGATCAATGAAAATACTACTCTCCCCAAATTAGCTGACAGCTCAAAATCACCGGCCACAGAAGTAACTGTGGAGGACATTTCAGAACAACAGTCCTCTCAAAATCAGCCAGGTTTGCCCCATCAATCAAAGACAAAGGCAAATACTCCCATAGGAAACAAACATGGCACCGGTGTCACTCAAAAGGATCCTAACTATGAGTAGAAGACCCCTGATAATTCAGCCGAAAAGGAAAAATCTGCAGCACTAAATGCCAAAATTCAAATGGAAAAACCTTTCAACTTGGAAACAGAAATTAGTAAGCTAAAAATATCAGTGCCTCTTTCAGAACTAGCCAAACATGACATATACAGACAGCAGATTAACAAATCACTCCAAATATCAGACAATAAAGATGTTGTGAATGTCCTAGATGATCAACCAGAATTGTTGTTCGGACCTGAGGTTAATGGAAAAACAGAGAATGGAGGGGTGCCACCCTTTTATGTCAGTCTAAACATTCATGATAAGGTCCTACATAATGCAATGTTTGATTCTGGGGCCTCACACAACTTGATGCCCAAATCTGTGATGGAAAAACTTGACTTGGATATCACAAGACCATACAAGGATCTATTCTCATTTGATTCAAGCCAAGTCAGGTGTTTAGGCCTGATTAAAGACTTATGTGTCTCCCTAGTTCAATACCCAACCAAAACTATCTTGATGGATGTAGTGGTAGCTGACATACCCCCTAAGTATGGCATGCTCTTGTCCAGATCTTGGGGGGCCAAACTCCAAGGATCTCTGCAATTAGATATGTCCTATGCAACTATCTCAGTCTTTGGGCAGCCAAAGAGACTATACCGGGAGACTTTGATGAAATATGTGGTAAGCAGTCAAGACAAGCCCCAAAACTTCCCAATCTACTCAATACACTCTGACATGGATTCGTTTATTCTCTACAATGCTGACATCTGTCACAAAGCCTATTTGGAACTATTAATGACAGTACAGACCGAGGAGTTAGATGAGCAATGTATTTACAAAGACCAAGGGACCATGAGCACAGCTGATAAGAAGAATGAAGAATATGATGTGCCAGGTAACTTGCAAGAAACCATCCTACCCATGATCCAACTTCCTAGTGATCCCAATCTAAACCTTGATCATGAAACCTTATGGTATCTAGAATTTGATGGCTCTGTAAACAAGCTAGGAGCTGGAGCAGGAGTCTGGATCCATAATATGCACAATGACCAAGCTAAGGGCCATGCATACAGACTAAACTTTCGATGTACCAACAACATGGCTGAATATGAGGCCCTTCTGTTAGGTCTGAAACTCATAAAAAATCTAGGCGCAACTAAAGTTTCAATCTTAGGAGATTCAGACTTGGTCATACAACAGATGAAAGGGAATTTCACCACGAATGATCTGAGGTTGAAAGCATACAAGGGAGCAGCTATCCAAGTACTTGAGAGCTTCTCACATTTTCAATTAACCAAAATTTCCAGAGAACTCAATCTACATGCTCACAGTTTGGCAACTTTTGCCAACACTTGTAAATTTCCTTTCAAAACCAATCATACATTTACTGTTGAAATCAAACACAGACCTTCAGTTCCAGATAACATCAAGAATTGGCAAGTCTTTGAGAATAATACACAAATAAATAACTTTCTCACTTTAAAGGAAGAATTTTTTGGTATGAATATTGACACCAGCACTAAAGATGACCAACCACAGTTATGCACAATTACACAGAAAATATCAGCTGAAACAACTGATTTAGTGTTGCATCCTACCACCTTTGACAAAGAAATTATACAGGAGATGACACAATCAGATGAAGAAGAAATGGTTGAAGCAGAAGATGAGGTAATTGACCTAAAGGATAATTTTCTGCCCATAGGTCTAACCCCTTTGGAGGATCTGTTTGATTCAAATGATATCTCAAGAAAACCAAAAATGCAACCACTAAATGCTGAAATAGAAGATTGTAATATTGGGACCCCTGAAAATCCCAAAATGGTCAAATTATCCAAAGCATTACCACCTGATCAGAAACTGAAATACATTGAGTTATTTAAAGAGTTTCAAGATGTCTTTGCCTGGAGCTATGATGACCTTAAATCCTATGATACATCAGTTATCCAACACACTATCCCTCTGAAAGAAAATCAAAGGCCTTTCAAACAGAAGCTTAGGAGAGTCAATCCAGTCCTACTTCCCCTTATTGAAAAAGAAGTTAAGCGTATGTATGAAGCTGGGATCATTGCCCCAATCAGATTCTCAGAGTGGATTTCAAATCTAGTGCCTACCAGGAAAAAGGCAGGGGAAATCCGACTATGTGTCGACTTGAGAAATCTGAACAAAGTATCCCTCAAAGACCATTACCCCTTACCAAAAGTGGACCATATCTTGCAAAGGGTAGTGGGAGCTGCTAGGATCTCTCTACTAGATGGTTTCTCAGGATTCAATGAGATCTTAGTACATCTGGATGATCAAGACAAAACTGCCTTTACAACACCTTGGGGAACATTTAAATATGTCAAAATGCCTTTTGGACTGAAAAGTGCAGGGGCCACATTCCAAAGAGCAATGGATATTGCCTTTGCCAAGGAAATTCATGACTTCCTAGTTGTCTATCTTGATGATCTAACTGCCTTCTCAAAATCAGATCAAGAACACTTAGAACACTTAAGACAAGTTTTCATAATTTGTAGAAAGTATGGCATATCACTGAACCCAAAGAAGTCACTATTTGGGCTGGAAGAAGGAAAACTCCTGGGACATATAATCTCAAAACATGGTATTAGGATTGACCCGGACAGAATTCAAGCTATTCTACAAGTACCTCATCCAAGAAACATCAAAGAACTCCAAAGCTTTCTAGGAAAGATCAACTTCTTGAGGAGATTCATTCCTAACTTGGTTGAACTCATTAGACTGCTAAACAATATGCTGAGAAAGGATTCCAAGGTCAAATGGACTATGGAAGCTAAACAAGCGTTTGAGGATATCAAGAGAGCATTGACAAACACACCAGCCCTCACAAGCCCTAGATTTGATCAAGATTTCCTTATTTTTTCTTTTGCTTCTGAGCATACAATTTCCGCTGTTTTGCTGCAAAAGGATGACCAAGGATGTGAAAAACCCATTGCATTTTTTAGTAGAGCCCTTAGGGATGCTCCTTTAAAATATCAGATCATGGAAAAACAAGCCTATGCATTGGTAAAAGCCATCAAGGAATTCAGAATTTATATCCTTTACTCTCACATAATTGCTTATGTTCCTAATGCAGTGGTCAAAGATATTCTAACCCAAGATGGGATTGAAGGCAAGAGGGGTAAATGGATTGCCAATATCTTAGAATATGACATTGAGATTAAACCTACCAAACTGATAAAGGGACAAGGCCTAGCTAAACTAATGACTGAAACCAATTTTCAAGCCCTTGACATTAATGAACTGGACAATGAACAGGAGATGGCGACTCCACAGATCAACCAAGCCTTTATATGTTTTGTATTATTGAACCTGCAAGCTCCTCTAGGGTTGTCGAGAACCAAGAAAAGATTCTTAAAGATGAAAGCATCCAAGTTTTGCATTATTGACAATGTTTTGTTTTGGAAAAATCATGAAGGAATCCTACTCAATTGTTTAACAATAGAAGAAACTGACAATGTCCTAAAAGAGTTTCATGCAGGTGACTGTGGAGGACACTTATACTGGAAATCTACAGCTGATAAAATCCTAAGGGCTGGATTTTATTGGCCTTCCTTGTTTTCTGATGTGAAGAAATTTGTAATCTCTTGCCACAAATGCCAAATTTTTGAGGGCAAGAGGAAACTGCTACCGTTACCACTTAAACCAGTCTCAACTGAGAGGCCATTCCAGCAATGGGGTTTAGACTTCATTGGTGAAATTCATCCTCCATCCTCTGGCCAGCATAGGTGGATTCTTACTGCCACAGATTATTTCACCAAATGGATAGAAGCCATCCCTTGCAGGCAGGCTAATGACTCCATTATCATACAATTCCTAGAAACCAACATCTTGTCCAGGTTTGGCTGTCCAGAAAAAATTATCACAGACAATGCTGCAGCTTTTAAATCCAAGAAAATGATCAGTTTTTGTCACAAGTATCACATAACCCTAGGTCATTCCACTGCCTATTACCCTCAAGGTAATGGCCTAGCTGAATCTTCCAATAAAAGTCTCATCAACATCATCAAAAAAGTTCTGGAAGAAAATAAAAAGAATTGGCATAAAAAGTTGGTAAATGCACTATGGGCTGACAGACTCACCACCAAGAGATCAATTGGCATGAGTCCATATGAACTGGTCTATGGGCTAGAAGCAAAGTTTCCTACATCTTTAGGAATTCCTGTCATCAAACTGCTGTAAGAAATACAAGCTGAGCCCAATGATATCCAAAGAAGAATTAATCAAACAATTCATTTACAGCAAACAAGAGAAGAAGTCTATCAAAGAACTCAGATTCTACAAGAAAAGCTTAAAAGAATATTTGACAAAAGAACCAAAGCTGAAGATTTCTATATAGGAAATAAAGTGTTAAGATGGGATTCCAGAAGGGAAGACAAAGGCAAACATGGTAAGTTTGATTTTTTATGGAAGGGACCCTATGTCATCTATGCTATACAAGGAAACAACACCTATTTTCTAAGAAGTTTGGATGGCTCAAACACTGAGGAAGGCCCAGTTAATGGGAGAATGCTCAAGCATTATTTTGACTCCCCTTGATCAAACACTAAATAGGCATGTATTGTACATAAATATTTCTATTTCCAGTATTTTAAATTACAGCAGATAAGTAAAGCAGCAAAGTGCATCATAGTTTTGAGAAGACTAGGATGAAATACTATGATATTTTTTGGGAAATTTGGATCCTGGCATTTGGGCAGCAAGCAAAGCTAAGGGTGACTATCAAATCAGCAAGAGGAAGTTTGAGAAACAGGTAAAAACAGATCTGCAAATTCACAACAAATAAGCTTACTGGGTGCTGCTTGCAACCATGTGGGGTCCTAACCATTGGGCTCCAACAATACAGAAATTCAGCCATCAGCAAAGGAGCAGAAACTAAGGCAATCTGACCTGCTGTTCTTGGCTTTTCATCTGGAAAAACCATCCCCAAGTGGAGCCACTGTTAGCCTCCTATACCAATATGTTCTCATCTCTCATGATTGACAGTGGAAGTGCCAAAAATGCTCACCTTCCATGCCACTAAGGTTCTATCTTTGTGAAGAAAGCAGACATGTTAAAAAATGCAAAGAGGGTATGCCTTAAAAGAAAAATCAAAGGGCAAGAAAATGAATTGGTCAAAGAAAAAATAAAAGAAATGAACCCCAAACAAAGACCATGAAAGTGGCTAGTTCAAAATTGCCACTACTACTTTGGTGGGTGGCCCAACAGCTCAAGCTGGGCCACACCATGTTTTAAATTTCATGTTGTAGATTAGAGAGGAAGTACCTGTTCAAACAGTTCAAGCTTGACAGATGACTAGGTGGATAGAGAAAGAAAGGAGCCCAACTGCTTAATCTGGGCCCTTGGAAGTCATAAGGGTAGACTTAGATAGGAGGGCAGCAGAAAGAAAAAGAGAATTATCAGGGTTTGCAAGGCTAAGTGCACCCATACAAAATGAAGAAAAAATGTTAGGCATAATAGGCAGGGTAGGCAGTTGAAGGTTGCAGAAAGCAAGATCCAAGCACATCACTTGGAGTAAATCAAATGTTGCCATCAGCAGGAGAAAGGCAAGAGCAATGGCCTATTTGGCATACTACTAAACCATCACTAACTCCCCTCATCCCCTTCAAAATCTTTTACTAATCTCCCCATGAGCACTGCAGGATCTGCCTGATCAGTCCTCCTTACACTCTTCATTTGTACAAATTTCATGTCATAAATGACTTCTTTCTTTGAAAAGAAGCCACATTTCTTGTGTAAAAATTCTTTTCATTTTGATCTACTTCCTAACTAAGTTTGATTCCTGAAAAGCTTAGTATCCATCACTTCCCATTCTTATTCCCCTCCCAGTACTAACTACTAACTCTATCTACATTAAATCCCCTATGTTCCCCTTTCCCCTACTACTATAACACCATGGTGTATAAACCCCTAACATGTATAAATATCCCCCCTTTAGCATTATAGCTGAATAGCAGGTCTAAGGGAGACATTAGTCCACCAGGGACTATGGTCAACCCTGCTTTGGGAATTACTCTAACCCCTGGTTAGACTAATAGCCCACCCTAAACCTTCATTGCCCCTCTTTTCCAAAAAATTCATGAAAAACCCATTTCCCTCTTCTCAAGCCTAAGTCTAACCCTTCATTTCAACCACCGAATCCATACCCCGAAAAACCCACAAAACCCCCTAACCCTAAGTTCTGAACCCGCATGATTTAAAACATTATTTTATTATTGGGCGGGTCCCAACCCGAAGTTGCACGACGGATCGGGGCGCCCGCCAGCCGTCCATCATCCGCCGCCCCCGATCCAACGGTGGGTGGTCTTTTTTAAATCCCGACATGCCTCCCTTTAACGTCCGGGGAGATGGCAGTATTGGTGGCCATACCCAGGACGCGTGGCAAGCGGCGAGGTTGTTCGGAGCCCCCCTCCCCGATACTGCCTTCACCCAAAGGTGGTGCGGGGAGACCGCTTACCATCTTCCCCGATACTGCCCCTCCGCTGTCACGTCCACCCCCACGTCATCGTGACGTCATGCCACCTCCGCCCGCCCTCGCGCCTCATGGCCCTCCACCTAACCATGCCACCCCACGCCGTCCGCCACCCTGGCCTGCCACGCTGGCCTCCAGCTCAGCGCCCACGTCACCCTCCGTACCCGGGCCTGCCATGACGTCATGCTGACGTCATCGGCGAAAAAGTGCCAATAGCCCCCATTTTCCAAATTTTTCGTTAAAACGCGTTGTTTAGCCATTCTATGTCATTTTCATTGGAAACAAACAAGAGCCGTTTTTTCCGTTCACTGTGAAAATTGCCGCCAAGCTGCGAAATTAAAGATTCATATGCCGCCAATCGCCAAATAAAGTGCATTTTTCATTCACTATCCAACCCGGCAGCTCTCGGCATCGTTTTTTCCTGGTATTTGACCAAATTCACCTATTCAACCCGTGTTTATGCCATTTCTCTGCAAATTTTCCATTAAGCACCTGCTCAATCCAACATTAAGGACTATCATTTAATCATTTCTACACAAAATCAACCTACATTGCCCCCTGCTCCAAAATTTGATGATAAAACCATAATTCGCGGCCTTAAATTCACAAATTGTCATCCAAATCGCCCGGCATTGTTCCCTTTTGCCGGGTACATAGTTGAAAAACTGAATTTCACTAGTTGTAATCCTACCACACCCTCTGCAAATCATCCTCATCAATTCACAATCCCTATGAATTTACTAAAAAACAGCAAAGGCAAGCCTGCATAGCCTGCTTATCCTACTTTGAAGACAATCTCTATCACTATCTGCATTCAGTCTGTCACTTGAGCTTTGAAGAGCCTTGCAAACCATTGCACTTACCTTGTTCAAATTCAGAAATTACATAATGGCTGCTCCTGCACCCACAGCTCTCAGTGTTGCCCCCATAAATGCACCAAATAAAGACCTGGAGTCCTTACCACTTGCTGATAGAGATTTCCTCATCCAAGACTTTGTGGGTGATAGGAACCATTTGCAGACCTTTAGGGAATTGAGAGATGATTACTTAAACAATAATGACAAATATGGGATATGGGAATCCAATCTCCCTTACTACTTCCTCCCCTCTGTCAATATCTTTCCAGAGATTATCCGGCTGTGTGCTGAGAATTATGATGCCAGTCAAAGAGCTGTCAAGTCTCCATCTGGGAGCATCCTCTTTCACATTAATGCTGAGTCCATCAACCAGATGCTCAATTTCAAACAAACTCAGCTGTTGTTCCCTTTCTCTATGAACTATCTGCTAGACACAGGTGCCAAGATGTCCACTGCTGACATTCAGAAAGTCACCCAGACTTTTATGAGGCTAGACCGTCAACCCACAGGGCCACCTCCCTATTTGTATGTGCACTTTACTGAGGTAGGCAAGCTTCTGTTGGACATGATTGCCCATGTGTTGGGGTCCAAGACCAGCGAATTTGTTGATGAAACAGTGCTGGTGCTGCTAGCTGCCTATAGCCCAGGGCAACCTCCTACCTACAAATTCAATTTTGCCAAGTTCATAGCCAACAGAATACATGAGTAGCTTTTCAAAGTAGACAGGGAGGGCATCTTCAAGTATTCATCTTACATCTACCACCTGTTCATGTACTATCAGTCTGAGGCTTTTCCATGCCACATCAAAAAGATGGATTCTAAAGGAGAAAGAAGATTTGTTATCTTCTGGACATCTGTCTTCCACCGAGTGCAAGATTCACCTTATTCATATTGTGAATTCATAGATCAATTTGTTTACCCAGTCTCTTGTTTATTGATGAGGTCCCCTCCCTCCAGAGTGTCATTTGAAATGCAAAAAATCCTGCAGCTCTCCAAGAATTTTAAAATAGGTGATTGGTACCTATACCAGGATCATACAGTCATCAGAATCTATGGCTGTGAGCTCTGTCCATACAGGCTCCCAAAATATGTGCCTATGAGACTGTTTGCTCTGGAGTATTATAGGCAGCTCATTCATTCTGACCTCACTCACTTTCACAGCTCCAAAAAGAAAGCCCATCTCAAGTTTAAGCACCACCTGGGCCCCTTCATTATGAATAAGAAAGAGGGATGGAAAGATGCTGAACTAATCCTCGAAGAGAAGTACAAGCTCTCAAAAAGTTTCCGGTGGGTCCCTTATGACCCCGAAGGCTTCATCACTGCTAGGAGAGTCAAGTATAGGCTGCTAGGCTATGTGCACTGCAAATATCCACACATTGAACAGTATGCCAATCAGCATGAATGGAAACCTGATACATTAATTGAAAAATTGACTGAGGAAGAGATAATGCTAAAGAATGTCAAGGATTTGGAAAAGACTCTTGACCTAGATTCTGTGCAGCAGGTACCCTTCAAGCGACCGCACCCAATAGGAGAAGGGACCTCGGCCTCAACAGCTGCACCAACCAAACAGGCACCTTCTACAGCAGCAATAGATACAGGTAAAGGTAAAGGAATAATTGGTGCTGAAGAGGAAGCACCAAAAGAACAGCCTGCCCCTTCAAGTGAGCAGCAACAAGAGCAAACCCCCCCTCCACAAACTGAGCCACCAGCAGCTCTAATCTTGCAAACCCCAGCACATGAGGAGAGGGGTAAGAAGAGAGAAAGAGAAGAGTCCACTCCTGCAAGTGGATCCTCCCAGCAACCGGAGACCAAAAGGCAAAGGGCTGACTCCCCTGAGATAGAAGTAATCAGTGAAAAAGTCCTTGACGGTTCAAGGAAATATGGAGAAGGCAGCCAGCAAACAGGTACGAGCTCCTTTCAGTAGGAGCAGGGAGTGCAGCTTGGTTTGGAGGTGTCATCCTCCACTCAGCAGAGCAAGAAGCCTAAAAGCATTAAGGCTTCTTTCAAGCAAATAAAAGCACAAAATGATTTGCTGAGGGTAGAAGTGTACAAACAATTTCTAAATGCAACACCAGCCCAGCAAGAAAGGATGATGTCGGTTTATGACCTTCAAAAGGAGAAAATGATCCTCAGTCACTTCAAGCCTAAGGTGTCGTAGCCTAAATTAGCTGCAGATTTTGTAAGAACAAGGGTGGAGGTCATGGCAAAGGACATTCACCCCATGGACCAAATAGAACTCCACAAGCAAACTGGAGAAATGGTTTATGCCACCTTGGTGGACCGGGCAACCATGGCCCATGAATTAAAAGAATCGCTGAAAAATACCAACATTCAGTTGGATTTTGAGAGAATGTCCTCCATGGCCAAGGACAATAGAGTAAAATCGCTGGAGGACATCATCATTGACTTAGGACATGATCCTAAGGATCCAAAGGGTGTAAGGGCCATCCTAAAGAAAACAGAAGATGACCTTAATGCACTGAAGCAAATGTTAAAGCTGCTGCCCACAGAACACCCTCAAACAACAGAGTTACAGAAGGAAAAGGAGGCCGATGAACAACTGGACCTCATAATGCAGATCAACCAGAAGGTCCTCGATTTGGAGAAGGAACTTGAAGGAGCACTGCAAGATAAGTAGGGAGAATCCACATCCCAAGCTCCTCCAACTACTTCAACCACTGCAACAACAACAGAGGCGGCAGTAGCCCCTGTCACAACCACAACTACAACAGAAGTAGCAACAACAACAACAGATCTAGACTCCAGTACAAGCATGGAAGATTTGACCAAGGCTATTAAAGAAATGGAGCTCCAGGCCACTGAGATAAAACAAGCCAAGGAAAAGTTGGCAGAGCTGGATACCAAATATGATAAATCAAAAATGATTGTGGCAGAGCAAGGAAGAGAAATAAAGGCCCTCAAAGAAAAGATAAAGGCCTTGGAGAAAGAGCTGAATCTAGAAAGCACCATGGCTGAAATAAAAAGAATTCTATGGGCCAAAATTGACCAATCCATCACTAAACAATGGAAGTCAATTAAAATTGTACATGAACAAATGGATTTAATTGGCCAAGCACAAATAGAAATTTAGAAGGCCAAAACAATGCTGGGAAATAGGCCTGAGCAGGCCAATAGAATGATTGATTTTTTGAATAACTAGACTAAGGAAGAACTGGCAGCCTTCGGCATTGTCAACAGAACAGAGGCTGTCCTTACAGCTAAAAAGGTGCTAACTCTCAGGAATTTTGTACAAACTGTGGAGAGGAGATGCTATGAGATACAGGCTGAGGTGGACGAGTATAAACTCAAAATGGGAGCACTGCAGCAAAAGGGACTACCCAGCCTACTAAATGGTGCAGGAAGACTGATCTCCCGAGAGCAATATGCCACCAGAATGTCAAATTATATTGAAAATCAAATCACTGCATCTGGCAGTACTTCTGAGGAAACAGGGCCTCCAACAGGACAGAGTCTGTACAATAAACTTGAAGGTCTATTTTTCATTGAAAGTGAAGTAAATCACCTTTTTGAAATTCCTCCAAATTTTTACAGATATACAGAGGCAGATGAAACTTTAGTGAAGATTCAAAGACATCAAATGCCCAAGGAGTATTGGTGGCAGGCAATGCTTCAAATTTTGCCACAATAGCCTCAGTTGCTCGGTCATTGCCAGCTCCAACTCAGCAAAAGTCAAGCAGCAGAATAAAGACAGCATTTAAGGCAGCTGAAAGGTGACTCAGCATATGGACAACGACAGCAAGCCCAAGAGATAAGAAATACGCAATTTTTGGACAACGTATCCTCAGCCGACTCCAACAGCCACAAAGTCAACAGTTTCTGACTATTTTGGACAGCTAAGGCACTGAAGAGTTACTACAGCATTTACTTTCTCAGCTACCATGCTCCAGAAGTTGGCACGATATTAATGGAACATTTATTTCATCAGCTAGATATTTTCTTATGTAAATTATGTATATATACCTCCCCTGGCAGCGTATAAGGGGTTGGTGATTTTCATTCTGAGGCAAATGTATTGTATACTTTCAGATTATCTAATGAAAAAGGCTGGAAAAGCTCAGTGATTTCCTGAATGTTTGATGTCTTGGTGATGCTATGCGTGCTGTTGCAGAATTCCTGTGCTGTCTGATGGAACAATAAGTTTTCTCAATCGATGTTTTGTCTTCTTATGTTTATCTAAATCATATACATGTTTCACTAATCTAGCAGTAGGGAAAAGGAATAGTACAGGAAATGTTTGACTACATCTTGTGCTCAATCTCTATTGCTGTAAATGTTTTCTTCAGAATTGACCATGAACATGAATTCTTAATTGCTCATGTTTTCATTAATTCTATAAATATGAATGTTATGTAGAAATTCTTCATTGCTTCTAAATAATGTTCTCACTGTTCTCCATACCAGTTTGTTGAAAGATTCTTAATTGCCTTTCATACCCTGGTTATATCACATTTAAATCACAGATTCAAAGAATTGTTTCTCAGACACTTATCTGGCTCTGCAGCATCACTATGGTAACAACACAGACATATCAAACTGATCAAACACCACTGACTCCATGCCCAATGGCCTAGAACACCCTGGTAAGCACATATATATCTTGATTGAAGTCACCATCCAGCAAACTCCTAAACAAAACCTTGAGCATCATAACTAGCCTAAAATCTTATACCAACAAAGTTAAATCACAAAGAGAGAGCCCTCTCTAGTCACAGGTAGGCTAGAACCTGTGACCAAAAGATTGGTTAGTGGTTACCTCGGCCGTATTCCCTTGGGAGTCAAAGGGAACAACCTGAGTGATAACAATTCCAACGGTGTGAATGGAACTCCAATCCGAGTCCGTATGAAGAATATAGAAGCAGTCAAAGTTCGGGTTTGACTTACCCATGTGGCAAGCTTAAGGAGGGCACAATTTGGCAAGAATTTAGCACTAAAATCTGGTCAGTTTTCCAAGTCAAATTGTGGGTCTGTTAATTTGTGTAATATCACCTAAGGTTCTGGATAATTTTTAAGTAGGCGATGGTTATATATATATATATATATATATATATATATATATATATATATATATATATATATATATATATATATATATATATATATATATATATATACAGGGTGGGCGGCAATGACCATGCTACCCCCAGAACCACCATAACGAAAAATCAAATTTGAATTCGGGTGGGTGGCCATGACCTAGCCACCCTCGGAGTCCACAAAGGACTTATTAAATATGGTGGGGGCATGGGATGTCAACCCTGCTGCCCCTCCACCTCACCCATATACAACAAAGTGGCCAATGTAAATGGGACGCAGGCCACCCAAAACATCAAATTCACCATTAAAAGAAAGATACATTGGTTAATTCGAGAGGGGCCGGTTTCGATTCCCCGACGCCTCCTCAACCATTTTTTATTTTTAACCAATGCGTCCAAAAACTTCATTAGGTAATCCACCCACCAATCATTATATGAACCTATTTTCACATTGCGCCAGGGGGAGAGAGAATGCACGTGTTTCGAGGTGGATGACTTGCAGGTGGCAGAACAGTGAGCAGGCCTATGACAGGGAGTAGAACCCTGCTTGAGCACATTTTCTAGGGGGTCAGTTGTGGTCCAAGGTCAGAATTGGGAAAGCTTTATATTGATTTTTCACCTCTTGGCAATAGGAAATCAATGGTGATGCTAGTTTCTAAATCATAGCTCTCCATTTTTCGGCCATTTTCCAAATTGGAGGTATAAGACTCCTTTTTTTAAATTTTGATCGTACTCTTTGTTGGGTGTGAGATCCCCCAAGGGTAGTTTTGGGGCTTAAATCTGATATTTTGGTCAAATTTTGTAATCCAAGTGTAAATACTTTGCATATTTTGGTCGCGGAGCGCGTACATGTTAAAGAGTCATAGGGTTGTCTACCCTTATTTTGGAAATGTAATATTGGTTGTAGAAGATCTACCCATGGTCCGTGAACCATGGGATTGTATAAAAAGAGCTAAGCTCTAAGTAGAAAGAGACATTGAACATGTAGGAAAGTGATAACTCTAAGCAGAAGTATAAGTTTGGGTTGTAGCATCGATAAAGGCTCTGTAGCTGAGTGTGTAGAGGCCTAGAAGTCCACAGCTAAGTGCGGGGACCCTTGCAGCTAAGTGCGCAGGGCAATTCGATTCTGTAATTGTTTGAAATTATCAATAAAGAGAAGTATTCCACAAATTCTACGTCTTTCTTTCCCGTTTATCCATCTTGTTATGTTGGGTATGAATTCCACTTATAATGTTTATATTATTTATAAATATATGTAATTGTGTTGGTTAAGTGAACGCAAGTAAGAACATCTATTTACGTGAAGCTAACTAAGAGCTATTAATAAGATAAGTAAGACACTTAGCCTAGTTTGGGAGATATCGCAGTTCGTTGCCCTAACTGCGTGAAAGTCCCTGAGCTGCAGGTTAGGGCCACACGGAAGCCAATTGTACCCTTTTGCAAAGGTACTAAAGGGTGGAACAAAGGGCTAAGAAACCTGTGCGAAGGCAGGTATAGGCAGAATAAATTGACATCACAACCATCTCAAGGGTGTAGAAACTTGGTTCCAGCATCCCCACATACTGCCTCTGTTGAGACTTCAGTCTGTGATCCACAGGCTGATGCCAAAAGGGCCAATAGTGTAGGGATTTGTTTAGCTAACTAACATTGAACCTAGGTCAGGCCCCTTCAAGCTAACATATGGTTATGTTGCCAAGACTGGAATCTGCATAAGAGATGTGTGATGTCATATCACTGGAATCCAACTAAGAAAGAAATCGAAGGCTGGTTGGATAGAAGGATTCACGAGTTCGTGGGACAAGAAAATAGAGACCCACAATTATCAAAAGAACAGTGGTTGGACCGATACCTATACACGGAGATCAATGAAATATTTTTCCTCTCCTTCCCTACTAAGCTATACGAGTGGATCGCGAAGCTAGCAGATATCTAAGGAAGGTGGAAACTTGACAATCCTATTGTGTGGACCCCAGAGCTAGTATGATGGTTGGAAGCATCAGAGGATAAGATTGCTTGCACTGTTAATCATTGGTTTGATTACATCATAGGAGGATTTGCTATTGAATTCATAGTCGACACCTCAGTCAGCTATGGTGAGGTAGAGCGACGCTTTTTGAAAGGACCGCGAGGTAAGTACGTAAAATCTCTAAATACTTGGATTAAAATGTTGTTGTGCAAAAAATGGGTTATGCAGCTACCTTGATGTTTGGGACTATGTCAAGTGAAAAAATTTACAGAAACGAAGGGAATAAGGGTCCAGAGCATAGCCCTTGATTTCACCTCCGTGAAGGGACGAAGGAGGAATAGTGAAGGTTTCTCCATGAAGTACTATTCAGTTAATAAGGCAAGGATTCCTGTGAATACCACCTTCACCCACACCACCTCTGACTTCACCACCATCGCCTCCAACTTCACATGTACCACTTCCACCTCCACCACGATTCAGTATGGAAAACATAGTGAAGTTGACTTTATTCAAAGGCTTGAGAAATGAGGACCCAGACCAATTCTCATTCGTTGTAAGGGTTGTATGGGAACCTCAAGGTGTTACAGATGATCACATAAAGAAGTCAACACTGGTTAGTGCTCTGCAAGATTGTGTGCTAACCTGGTGTATTAATTACTCTAACAATAACCCGAACACTAGAGTAGCAGACATCCAAGCAGCACTAAATAGGGAATTTAGTAGGCCTAAATCTGAGACACAGTCAATTGTGGGATTCAAAGAGATCGCGATGCGACCAGGTGAAACACCTTGGGAATTGGATCAAACATTGAAGTGTCAAATCCATGAAGACAATATGAATTTGACAAATAGACAGCATCACAAGTGGTTTGTGGCTTCGCTACTACCCCACCTAAGGAGTGTGTTGTCGCAGTAGAAGATAACAACTCAAGCAAAGGCCTTGGAGACATGAGACTTCATGAGACTCTGATGCAAGATCCTAATCTAGGAGTTCAACAGATCCACGCATCATTGTAGAATCGTTTCCTTGAGATGTAAACTCTAAAGTAGGTCAGGATGGTTCGACCAGAGGTACATGAGGACATATGGTGCTTGAAATGCAAGACTCAGGGTCATGACAAAGACCATTGCCCAATCTTTGAAAATTACCTTGCAAGAGGAGGACCGATGCCTTTAAGGCTGGAAGCTCAAGCAAGACCTAGCATGGCGACTGCTCTATGGTGAGCTATCTGTCAGGTAGCCAGAAAACATTCAATGGATAACTCTCACTTACTGCAGAAGTATGTGCACTCGCCGCAACAGTTGTTCTACAACTTTTATAGGTTGGTAAGACATGATGAGCGTACTTGTAGGAGCTATGAATTGATGATGTGTTGGGTGTGGACCCTGATTATCTTCTGTATTCAAAGGTATCGCCACATTGGACCCTAGTTCGAAATGGGGTGGCAATGCTGCCCGTAAAATATTCACTGCAAGGGGAGTCTAGGGGGGGTAGCTGTGACCTTTGGGGAGCCCCCCCCCCCCCCTCCCTGATAGGGGGTTTTGGGGGTAGCGCCTCCGAAGCTAAAAATAGATGTAAAATTTCCTTGTAAAAGTATAGTAATTTCTATTCAATCTAGGTCGTTCATTAGGTGGATGATATAACAGTAGAACTTATGTTTCATTTAGGGTTTTTTTCCCTAGAACACAACCCCTTTCTTTGTATGAGGGAATTGTATTGAGTCTATGTAATATATGTGTATTCTATGAGCGAGAAGAAGAGAGGAGAGACTGTGAGAGAAAACATAGGATATTACAGTGGATCTGCTATAGGTTGTGTCTCTTCATTTTATTGGATAATAGAAAGGAAGGACTGGCTGTTCGGGGTGGATATAGCCCAAACTGGGTGAACCACGTATATTTGTGTCTCCCTTGTTTTATGCGTTTTCTGTGTTTATATTTCTGCAATATTTTATGTGTTCCATTGCTCTGTAATATATAATTTTCTAACAACTGGTATCAGAGCCGAAGGTCTATTTGGCTAATAAACTCGTAGGAAAGAAGGGTTCCTCATTCGAGTGGGAGCAATGGTGGAAGATGGTAAGTTTAGGGTCAAGAAATTTAATGGCTAAAACTTCTCGTTGTGGAAGATATAGATGGAAGATTATCTGTATCAGAAAGATCTGTACCTACCATTGGGCAGAAAAGCAAAGATGCCAATGGGAGTGATAGATGAAGAATGGAACCTTCTCGATAGAAAGGCACTCGGAACAGTACGGTTGTGCCTTGCAGCGTCGGTCACCTTGAACATTTCGAAGGAAATAATGGCAGAGGGTTTGATTAAGGCATTGGAGAAACTATATGAAAAATCCTCGGCCTTAAACAAGGTATTTCTTATGAAATGGTTATTTAATATGAAGATGTCAGACGTTGGATCTATTGCAGACCATTTAAATGATTTTAATACTGTTACAAGTCAGTTATGTTCTGTAGGGGTAAACTTTGATGATGAAGTTAGAGCTCTGTTATTCTTGTGCTCATTATCGGAAAGTTGGAATGGTTTAGTAATGGCCATTAGTAACCTATTTCTGGATCTAGTACTTCAAAGTTTGAAGATGTTGTTGGTGCTATCCTTAGCGAGGAAATGCGACGGAAAAGCTCTGGTGAGACATCGGGTAATGCTTTGAGTGCAGAGTCTAGGGGAAGAAAAATGGAAAGAGGAAAGAGCTCAGGATATCGCAGTAAATCAAGGAAGGGAAAATCCATGTCTAGATTGGGGATAGTGTGCTAGAAATGCGGAAAGAAAGGACACCTGAAGAAAGACTATAGATCTTGGAAGGGAAAAGAAGGAGATGCACAACAAGAAAACAATCATGAAGCAAATGTGACAGGTGAGGTGTTACAAGATGCTTTGATTCTTTCTTTCTAAAATATTACTGATTCTTGGGTTGTAGATTGAGGGTCCTCATTCCATGCCACACCTAATAAGAAATACTTTCATGACTACGTTCAAGGAGATTTTGGACAAGTTCGTTTGGGTGATGATAAACCCTATAAAATTGTTGGAATGGGTAAGGTTCTTGTAAAACAGAAGAATGGAAACCAATGGCTACTAAAGGAGGTAAGGCATGTTCCAGATCTAAAGAAAAAATTGATTTCAACGGGGCAATTAGGCGGTGAAGGTTGTGTGACAACTTTCATAGATAAAGCTTGGAAGGTTACGAAGGGAGCCCTAGTAATAGAAAAAGGTGAAAAGGTTGGTAAATTGTAGTTATGCAATGGTATTTCTAACTATGTTAATGCTTTAACTTCTAAATAAGCAGATGCAACATTATGGCATCATAGGCTGGGACACATGAGTGAAAAGGAGATGAAGATTCTTCACTCAAGGAATTTGTTGCCGGGTTTGAAGAATGTTGATTTGGACTTCTCTGAGAATTGCATTTATGGAAGACAGAAGAAAGCCAGATTTCTTAGAGTTGGGAAAGAAAATAAGAGTGAAAAATTAGAGCTTGTGCATACAGATGTATGGGGACCTGCTCAGATATCATCTCTCAGTGGCTCTCATTATTATGTTACTTTTATTGATGATGTAACTAGAAAAACTTGGATTTACTGTATTAAGAATAAGTCTGATGTATTTGATACTTTCAAGATATTGAAAGCTTTGGTTGAGATTGAGACAGGAAAGAAATTAAAGTGTCTCAGATCAGACAATGGAGGTGAATATTACAACAAAGAGTTTGATAGGCACTTTTCAGAGCATGGAATTCACAGAGAGAAGATAGTTCCAAGAACACCACAACAAAATGGTGTGTCAGAAAGGATGAACAGAACAATCATGGAGCGTGCAAGGTGCATGAGATTGCATGTAGGATTGCCTTTACAATTTTGGGCAGATGCTGTAGAAACTGTTGTTTATCTAATAAATAGAGGGCCTTCAAGTTCCTTGGATGGTGGTGTTCCAGAGGAAGCATGGATAGGTAAAAGGGTAAACTACTCTTTTTTAAAGCCTTTTGGTTGTGAGGCCTCTGTCCATATTGATAAAGAAAATAGAACAAAGCTTGAGGCAAAGTCAAAGAAATGTACCTTTATTGGATATGGTGTTAATGATTTTGGTTATCGCTTATATGATTACGAAAATCATAAAATAATTAGGAGTAGAGATGTAATATTCAATGAAAAGGTCTTGTATAAGAATTAGTTGCAGCAAAAGAAACAAGAAAAAGAAAACAAGCTATATATAGTTCTTGATGAAATCACTGAAAGAGTAAAGGTGCCTAAAAATAATAATAATCAACAACCACAACAATAGCAACCACCACAACAGCAACAGGCACCCCAAACACCTAAAAGTGGTGTTAGAAGATCTACTAGGATAAGTAGACCCCCTGAACGATAGTCTCCTTCATTATATTATTTATTGTTGACTGATTCTGGTGAACCCAAATGTTATGAAGAAGCAATGCAGGTTGAAAGCAGGAAGAAGTGGGAGGTAGCCATGGAAGAAGAGATGGAATCCTTAATGCATAACCAGACTTGGGACTTAGTCAGGTTTCCTGCAAGAAAAACTACATTGAAGAATAAATGGATTTAGAGGCCAAAGGAAGAATATGGAGGAAAACAGAGGTACAAAGCTAGACTTGTGGTGAAGGGGTTTGCACAGAAGAAAGGTATTGATTTTGATGAAATATTTTCTCCTGTTGTTAAAATGACTTCAATTAGAACTATTTTAAGTCTAGTAGCAGTTGAAGGTTTGCATCTTGAGCAGTTAGATGTAAAGATAGCCTTTCTCCATGGGGATTTGGAGGAAGAGATCAAGGATAATTTTAGGGGCGAATGTTCGCCCTTTGGCGAAATTAAGGGGTTTTAAATTTTTAGTGGGCGAATATTTTGTATCATAGTACATTTTTACAAATCCCCTCAAATAGCCCACCTTATTTTAAGGGAGAGGGTAAAAAAGGTAAATTTAGCCCTTGAAATTAGGACTTACAACCTTCCATTCGCCCATTTTCAAAAATAGGTTTTATTTAAGTGAATCCATT
The DNA here is from genome assembly GCA_031772625.1 of Pinus tabuliformis. Taxonomy (NCBI): domain Eukaryota; kingdom Viridiplantae; phylum Streptophyta; class Pinopsida; order Pinales; family Pinaceae; genus Pinus; species Pinus tabuliformis. Next base: position 2,000,558,031 of record CM062816.1, read on the forward strand.
CGCCCATTTTCAAGAATAGGTTTTATTTAAGTGAATCCTATGGGCCAAATACCATATTTATAAAAGAGGTATGGTAAATTAATAAAAATATAAATAAATGAGAGGTATGGTAAATAAATAAAACATTTTTATATTTACTCCATAAATCACCTTATATACATGTAAGGGTGTAAACAAATAAAAATATAAGTAAAGTGGAGGTATGGTAAATAAATAAAACATATTTTTATACTTATTCAAAAGGTATGGTAAATAAATAAAAATATAAATAAACTAGACGTATCGTAAATAAATAAAACCTCTTTTTATATTTAGTCCATAACCCTCGTTCTATTTATGAAGGCTTTCTCCTATGGGCCAAATACCATATTTGTAAATGAGGTATGGTGAATTAATAAAAATATAAATAAACGAGAGGTATGGTAAACAAATAAAACATTTTTTTTATATTTACTCCATAAGTCACCTTATATTTACGAACACTCAAAAAATGGGTTATATTTAGGTGAAACCTATGGCCAAAATACTATGGGACAAATACCATGGACTAGATTGTTATTAATACCATGCAAAAAACCATTATTAACCCTAATATTAGAATTAATAAAAAAAAAATGGAACATGGTATTGACCCATGGTATTCACCAAAATGGCACATCGTATTGACCCATGGTATTCACCTAGAATGTAGCCTATTTAAATGGGGGAATTAAACCAGCATGTAGCCTATGCTAAGATTCACTAGGACTTTACAAAGTTTTATTATTTAGTGAAAGACTCGCCAAGATCTTACAAGATTTTATAATTGAGTAAAATATTCGCCATGCCTGGTGAGAGATTCACCAAAAAATTATATATAAATATTATATTATTGATAAAATCGCCTTCCATTTTTCCTATATACCATGGAGATTCGCCCATTTATTATATTTATAAATTTAGGGGGGGTTCTTAAAATTTTCCCTGGAAGAGATATATATGTAGCAGCCACAAGGATATGAAGTGAAAGGGAAGGAGAAGCAAGTGTGCAGGTTGAAGAAGAGCTTGTATGGATTAAAATAGGCTCCAAGGTAGTGGTATCTAAAATTTGACAAGTTTATGTCTGAACAAGGTTATACTAGATGTCACTCTGATCATTGTGTTTATCTGAAAAACAAAAATGACGGCAGTTATATTATATTGTTATTGTATGTAGATGACATGCTTGTTGCAGGGTCTAACATGCAGGAAATAAATGTGCTCAAAATAAAATTGGCAAATTCATTTGCAATGAAGGATTTGGGAGCTGCAAAACAAATCCTTGGTATGAGAATAAATAGAGACAGGAAAAATCGTAAATTAACATTTTCTCAGAATGAGTACATACAAAAGGTGTTGAAAAGATTTAATATGCACAATGTGTTATAGACATTTTTGTGCCCTACAACCCCAAGCATGAAATGTCCATAAAACAAGGGCTCCTAAGTCCCTAAAGGTGTTGTTCAAGGATAATTTTAGGGGCGAATGTTCGCCCTTTGGCAAAATTAAGGGGTTTTAAATTTTTAGTGGGCGAATATTTTGTATCATAGTACATTTTTACAAATCACCTCAAATAGCCCACCTTATTTTAAGGGAGAGGGTAAAAAAGGTTACTTTAGCCCTTGAAATTAGGACTTACAACCTTCCATTCGCCCATTTTCAAGAATAGGTTTTATTTAAGTGAATCCATTCGCCCATTTTCAAGAATAGGTTTTATTTAAGTGAATCCTATGGGCCAAATACCGTATTTATAAAAGAGGTATGGTAAATTAATAAAAATATAAATAAATGAGAGGTATGGTAAATAAATAAAACATTTTTTATATATACTCCATAAGTCACCTTATATACATGTAACGGTGTAAACAAATAAAAATATAAGTATAGTGGAGGTATGGTAAATAAATAAAACGTCTTTTTATACTTACTCAAACGGTATGGTAAATAAATATAGATATAAATAAACTAGACATATCATAAATAAATAAAACCTCTTTTTATATTTAGTCCATAACCCTCATTCTATTTATGAAGGCTCAAGAAATAGGTTTTATTTAAGTGAATCCTATGGGCCAAATACCATATTTGTAAAAGAGGTATGGTAAATTAGTAAAAATATAAATAAACGAGAGTTATGGTAAACAAATAAAACATTTTTTTATATTTACTCCATAAGTCACCTTATATTTACGAACACTCAAAGAATGGGTTATATTTAGGTGAAACCTATGGCCAAAATACTATGGGACAAATACCATGGACTAGATTGTTATTAATACCATGCAAAAAACCATTATTAACCCTAATATTAGAATTAATAAAAATAAAAATGGCACATGGTATTGACCCATGGTATTCACCAAAATGGCACATGGTATTCACCCATGGTATTCACGTGGAATGTAGCCTATTTAAATGGGGGAATTAAACCAACATGTAGCCTATGCTAAGATTCACTAGGAGTTTACAAAGTTATATTATTTAGTGAAAGACTCGCCAAGATCTTACAAGATTTTATAATTGAGTAAAATATTCGCCATGCCTGGTGAAAGATTCGCCAACAAATTATATATACATATTATATTATTGATAAAATCGCCTTCCATTTTTCCTATATACCATGGAGATTCGCCCATTTATTATATTTATAAATTTAGGGGGGCTTCTTAAAATTTTCCCTAGTGTTGTTCTAACCCCTAAAGGAACAAGGTCAACAGATTACAGCTTCTCTTAGAAGCTCTCCATGAAAAACTACTCAAAATTGGTCAAAACAGGATCATTGCAGCTGCTCCACTGGCTAGGTGCATTGCATCTCACCCAAATACACTGTGAGGGTGCGTTGAATTTCAAAATTCCCTTCTATCAGGTGTGATGGGCGAGAAATGACAAATGGCAGTGTCATTCCGCGAGGTGGAGAGGCAATGGAAGCTTCCAGAATCTTCTCCTGTGACACTTGCCTCACTGAATTCGACCAAGGATGAGTAAGAGACCCTTAGTCTCCAAGTGGAAGCAAGAACTGACAGAGAGAAGACACTAATCAAATCACAAGCTGACTCATCCTCCTTACAGATATCTATATATGGATCCCTCATCCCAGAGATCCAGGGGCTGGAATTTTGCATATTGTAAGGAATTGCTGTTGGTTTCTAGAGACAAACATCAGATTGTTGGGTGATCTAAGCTTTGTTTGAGGTGAAGAGGGGCTTCTTTGTTGGGAGGTTGATGTTGGGTCAGAACAACTGGTTGTAACTCCTCCTCGATCTTTTCTTTTTTATCAATAAAAGCTATTTGAGTTTTCCTCCATGCTTTTGTATCATTGATGCTTGTTACATTTGTATGGTCAATTTAAATCTGATCCTAAATCGTTTATGAATATAGATCCATGTCTTTGTATAGTGTTATGCTTCTGTGATCTTACATGTAATTTGTGAAGCTAGGCGTGCAAGGGAGCAGGTAGCTGGGGACTATCAAAGAAGAGAGGGATCAAATCGAAGGATTAGCGCAAGACAGAGGTTGGTCTTTCTATTCCTCTCTATCTATAATTCATAAAGGAAATACAAAAGTAGCTTTTCTCTGTTTGTTTCTAAGGCAGCTGTCACACCTTAGTGGGATAGAGTGGTTTTAAATAGACACTTTTCCCTGTAACAAAATGGCGACTCCGCTGGGGAGATAATTAGTTTGTTTGTTTATCATTCTTTTTTGTTTGTTTCATAAACTTATAAGTAGCATTCGAACTGCATTTGCCATAACAAATGCAAAGTAGATAGCTGCTGCTTCAATCCATCCACTGGATCTGTTTATGATTTAAACAACTGATTCACAAAATATCTGATTTCCCTTGTGATAGCTCTTAGATCCTCCTTAGATCTACCCCTGACTGTTGCATTACTGATTGCTTTTTACTCGGCCAAAAACCAAGAACTGGACTGCAAACTGTGACCCGGAACCCGGACAAAGTCTCTTTTCTGGCCCAGCGCAGGCACTGTTCAGAGATTCTGAATTTCAGCGCACTTCCCGAGTGGGAAACCTGCGCTGCATTTCAGATTCTCTGTGTTACAGGTGCGCTGATCAGACTAGCTCTGTGTAGTTGTGGTTTCTGGGGATCATTCTTTCCAGTTCTATTCCTGAATTTTGCTGCTTGTGATCAGTATATGTCTATTTGAAACCCCTTTTTCCCTACTGTTATTTCGCCTCCTTTGTACAAAATAACTGTAGATGTTTTTGTGTGTTTGTTGAGTCATTTACAATTTTCCTTTGCAAAAGTAGCATAGTCGTACTGTCGTCCTTTGATTTGAATCTGTCGCAAGTGTCGATTTCGATCATAGGAGAAAGTTTGATTGCTGTTGATGGTCGATTATCCTGTTACTATTTCTTTTGGTCTGAATTTGTAATTTTCTAGTGTCAAAAACAAGTATTCATTTCAAAATCGTAAAGTGTCGTAATTGTCTCTATTTTTGATTTCGAAAAGGAGCTTGTTTATATTTGTCGCTTGAAAAGAAATTCAGATTTGTACATCAACTTTCTTTTTAAGCATCTATATATTAAGAAAGTCGAAAAACAAATACATGCATGTGCATTTGCATATAGACAGTCTATTTGGCTTGATTTAGGAAAGTGCATTTACAGTGTGCTCTTTGCTCTTTGTGAAAAGATTCTGTCTTTCTTTTCCCTAGTAGCTAGGATTTTCATTGCACAAAAGAGATAAAAAGTTTGTTTATCATCTTTACATTGCATTTTAGGAATTACATCTACATCTCGTGGTGAACCCGAAAGGAAAACTTCATAAACAAGATCAACTTAAAATAAATTCAATGAATCTAACAACGCTTTAGAACTTAACGCACAAAATTTAGAGGTCTAGGCTAGAGATGTATTCCGGCGTCGTAAAGCCTGGTAACTGTTGTCCTCACTGATGGTTGGGTGATTCCTCCACTTTGAGATGATAAGTGCCAGTACGAACTTGTGCTCCCACGTACCATCGAGTATATTTTGGCAGACCCCTATAGGCTTAAATCCTTTATCCATAGGAAGCCGTGTCTGCCGCCCTATCGATCACAATGCACTGAACACATCATTTGGGAAGATTGACTGTCGTACCGTAAAAAGTATTCTGCAGTTTTGCGATTGGTTTGGTACTCCCTCTACCCAGACTTCCAGAGTAGTCGATTTCGTTCCTTTTCAGACTCCTTAACGGAAAAGGTCCATCTGAGAACTTGTCACTTCAGGCTCATTAAAAATTGAAGGTGACTAGAGTCATCTTTTATTTTTTCTCGACTCTTAAAAATTGAAAAAACAAGTTGTGTCAAAGTGTCTGAAATTCATTCAATTCGGAAACATAATTCCCCTTTATTTTAATTGATCGAGTAATCCGCAATCGTGGAAGAAAGTCAATTGAAACCCCGTCATTCGCGGAGGCTTATGAGTCAACCGTCTTTGTCTCCGGAATCGAAGCCAGTATGGACAAAGAAAACTTGTTTAACTGGTTCCAAATCTCCTATTAAAGTTAGAACAAGTGTTCCAACGACATCAGAGACTCCGGTTACTCCAAACATTTCTGGAATCCCTACCTCTACAGAAGAAGTCCAGCAGCCACAAAAGGACAGTGATACTGATCCTAGTCTGAGAGTAAACACTTGTGTTACCGAACCAGTTCCATCTACAACCAGTTCGGAGAGTCTTACTCTTCAAACATCTGTCGCTGCCGATTTCACACCTTCCACCTGGTCTGATTTCCATAGAAGAAATTGTAGAAGATCCTTAAACAAGTACTCCAACGCAATTTGGAGTCAGGATCAGTCTATATCCTTCTTCGTCAGAAGTTATTCTACCACCAACGGAAGCTCCTGTAGAATCGCTAGGTAATCTTTTGGATAGACTACAAATGTCTGAACAATCATCAACATCTAGGACTGTGTCGTCTGACACAGCGATGGCAGAACTCCCTACTATCACTCCGACAATGTTCGCTGGTATACCATCTATCCCGACTAGCTCTCAACCGCTAGAAGGAGCCCACTCAGGGGCTATTTCGACAGTATGGTCCGTTCCTGTTTGTTCATCCGGAATAATATCCGGAAACTCTTATGTTGAGTCTCAACAAATTGATCCATTTGGAGGTCAATTTGGGCAGTCTGGCCCCCAAGGGAAAACAATTCCCTTGAGTTCTGGATTACCACCGTATGGGGGTCAGTATACCCTTTCATTATCCCCTCCGAGAGGATATCCATACGGGAGTTCACAAAAATATTCAGGTTATACTGGAATTACCTCAAGCGGTTGGGTACCTATACTACCTCAACAACCAAGAGTTGTATACTCAATGCCACAATGCTTACCTATGTCAAATATTCCAACTACGCCAGCTATTGTGACGGTGTCGCAAGTTCAAGCACTGCCTGTTGTATGCCAACCTCAAGTTTCTCAGGTTGTAATACTACAATGCCTTGACCCTGTGACTCAACCACAATCACCGACCGGTGGAATGACACAGGTTCAAACGGGTACAATTACCCCTCATCTTGGTCAAATTGTCAGTATCGGGAAACAACACATGGTTTCACAACCATGGCTGGTGAAATATCAACAACCGCAATTCCAACAAGTATACCAAGGTTCTGAGCAACAAATATTTGCTAACAGTGGATAGTCGTACATTCAAAATGGTCAAAATCAACCATTTTACAATGGTCATGTCCACCAACCTTACCAAACATACCAGCATCAAATGCATTATGCCGGTATGCAAAGACAAATTGCTCAGGCAATCCCATCTTATCCTGGGTATGCTTCGCCTAACCTGAATCAGCAGTTACCCTTTGTGGCAACTTTGGAGTTACCTGATTTAAACCGATTAACCAACAATCCAATTGCTTACGCCCCTTGGTGGCTAGCGATTCCGCATAAACTTCCATCAGATATTCCTAAATTTAATGGAAATCCGGGTGAAGATCCATCGAATCACGTGATGACCTTTCATCTATGGTGTTCATCAAACACCCTAAATGATGATTCGATAAGACTTCGCCTCTTTCAGAGGACGTTAACGGGTCCGATGGCAAAATGGTACGTCGAATTGCCTAGAGCTTCGTTCGACAACTTCAGTACCTTAGCCACAACCTTTTTAACCCATTTTCAGTTACCAATAAGGTACGAAACGGGAATAGAACTTCTTACTAATTTCAAACAGACGACGGCCACTCACATATCTGATCATATACATGAATGGTGACATCGTCGTAGAATGGTAAAAATGTATGTCCCCGATCAGCTCTTAGCTAAATGGTTTATCAAGTCGTTACTACCTTCCATCACGGAAGATGTGGCAAAGGGGGGAGTCGTAATAGAAGAGCAAGTTATTGCTCGTGCGCAGTATCTGGATTTGATTTACACTCAGTCCAGCATGCTCTATGATAAAATACCTGACGCCCCTAGACCAGAATTCTCAATTCCTCCTCCTCATAAATTGAACAATGACTCTCATGCCAGCGATGGCGTGATTGGCACAATAGACACGAAATCGACAAAGGCTACATCCAAAAAGGCCTGTAAGATTTCAGGTCAAAATGCAAAGGGTGAACTTCTTGCTTCGGAAGTAAATGCCATATCGATAGATAAACGCAAAGAAACCAAACAACCAGGGAGCAAGAAAAAAGGCAAAGGGAAGAAGAAGAAACATGAGGAATCTATTGGAAATAATACTAAGAGGGGGGGTGAATCAGTATTATCAAGTTCTTTTAATAAATCTTCCTTATTTATTCTTTGAATTATTTTTGCATGTTAGTACCATAAAATAATGAGCATGAACAAAGAAAACAGATAGTCACACCAAAGAACACAAGATGTAAGGTGGAAACCCAATGTCGGTGAAAACCACCTGCTGCAATATGTCTCTATCTTCTTTCAAATTAGAAACTCCTTTTACAATGGTTTTGTACTTGTGCAGTCCTTTACCAGTACGTAGGCTGCAACCTGTAGAGAGCTACAACTCTCTCTCTCGTTTTCCAGTCTCTCCTGGAAGGGAGCTACAACCCCCTACTTCTTTTCTTTCAAGGACCACTTTTCATAAATTTTCAAATTGGATCCAAGAACATCAAAAACCCATCAACTACACTTGCATCATCAATCTCTTATTTCACCAAAGCCAACCCGCATACAGATCTGCAAATATTTCTTTATAACTTTGCAGTTGTTACATCAGACATACCCAGATCATAACATGTGTAAAATAAAACATGCATCAATAATTCAGACCTAGATTATTAGATTTATAGATCAAGCGTATGCCACATATCACAGATCAAAATCATATAGAGATACCACTATTAAAGCCTTAAGATTTTGACCCATCAATAGAACTTATCCTTCTCCTTACGCTCAGGTTCCTTCTTCATTCAGATCCAGATCTGCACCAAAACCCAATCACAATATTCCAGATCTAGCACTTTATCAGATATTCGATAATTCAGAAGATGCTTTGCCAAATGATCTCCTTCCTCTTTTATAGTCTTAGGCCTTTCACAATACCACGGGCCAAAACCATAGGATCAAAAAACTGTTGGACTAATACCATGAACCAACCATGAAATTGCGTGAGATCAACACTTTTGACGAGGTACCATGGTCAAAAACCATAGGTTCAAATACCAAGGACTAACTACCATGGACCAAAGGTAAGTTCTCCAACATATACACATTTTTCCTTGCATGAAAGTGCGTACCAAGGTCCAAAACCATAGGCTCAAATACCAAGGACTAACTACCATGGACCAAAGGTAAGTTCTCCAACATATACGTGCTTTTCCTCATAGGTTCAAATACCAAGGACTAACTACCATGGACCAAAGGTAAGTTCTCCAACATATACGCGCTTTTCCTCATAGGTTCAAATACCAAGGACTAACTACCATGGACCAAAGGTAAGTTCTCCAACATATACGCACTTTTCCTTGCATGAAAGTGTGTGAACTTTTTCTCTACATGAAATAAACTTTTCTCTGCATAAAAGTACGTGAACTTTTCTCTACATGAAATAAACTTTTCTCTACATAAAAGTGTGTGAACTTTTCTCTACATGAAATAAACTTTTCTCTGCATATAAGTGCGTGAACTTTTCTCTACACTATAATTTATTATCTGAGATGAGTGGGTTGCCATCAAGTACAACATGTGTATCATAATGCCAACAATCTCCCCCTTTGGACTTGATGGCAACAACAACCAATCACTCTCCCCCTTTGACATCAAGGGCAAAGGGTTATGCTCCCCCTAAGAACCTGCTCCCCCTGACTATAAACCAGATCTGCAAAGAAGAACCATAATCCATGACCATGAAAGGGATAGAGACGTATTGCAGCAATATTCAGACCAGAATCCATGATCTCCTTCTGTACTTCCTCCATAATGCCAACAATGCATGATATGATCCCCCTGAACCTGTGCCATTCGATCTTTGACCAATCCTCAACCCAGCACATGTACGCATATACTTCAGATGAACCTTGCGTACAACCAACAATCAGAAGAGATTCAACAACAACATGATGCATCAACAACCCCCAGATTTTGCCTGAGGTATTCAAAGGTCTCCCTAGGCAATGGTTTGGTGAGTATATCAGCAACCTGCTCCTTAGAAGGAACATACTCCAACTTGACCTTTTGTTCAAGCACTTGTTCCTGGAGAAAGTGATACTTGATTGGAATGTGCTTGGTTTTTGAATGCATGACTGGGTTCTTTGAAATGCTGATTGCACTTGTATTATCACATAAGATGGAGATGGGGGGTGTACAAGTGATTTGAAAATCCTGCAAGGTCTGCATCATCCAAAGGAGTTGAGTGCAGCAAGATGCAGCAGCAACATATTCTGCTTCAGCTGTAGACAAGGCAATCGAACTTTGTTTCTTGCTGAACCAAGATACTAATATGGAACCCATAAAGAATGCACCACCACTTGTGCTTTTCCTATCATCCACGCTTCCGGCCCAATCTGCATCTGTATAAGCATGAAGTGTGAGATCTGTATCTCTAGGATACCATAAGCCATAGTTTTGAGTCCCTTGAAGATATTTGAAGATTCTCTTTAATCCCTGAAGATGAGTTTCCTTTGGATTTGCGTGAAATCTTCCAACTATTCCCACTGCATGCATGATGTCTGGTCGTGTACCTGTCAAATAAAGTAGAATTCCAATCATAGATCTGTAAGTTGGTTGATGCACTGCTGCTGATTCATCATTTGCACTGAGGTTACATCCTGTGACCATGGGTGTACATACTAGTTTTGCTTCTTCCATACCATATTTCTTCAAAATTTGCTTGAGATACTTGGTTTGAGACAAGAAGATCCCTCCTTCATTTTGTTGGATTTGCAAACCAAGAAAATATGTCAGTTCTCCCAGCAAGGACATTTCGAATTCTTTATGCATCACCAAGGCAAAGCTTTGACTCATAGCTTCTTCATTGCTGCCAAAGATAATGTCATCTACATACACAACAAGTATCAGCAATTTGTCATTTTCAACATTTATATAAAGATTGTTGTCTGCTGATCCTTTTGAAAAACCTTGTTGATGAAGATATTTGTGCAAACGATAGTACCAAGCCCTTGGAGCTTGTTTGAGGCCATAGAGAGCCTTTTTCAATCTGCATACAAGATTTGGATAATTTCCAAGAATGAAACCATATGGCTGCTCAATGTATACTTCTTCTTCCAAGTCTCCATTCAGAAAGGCGGATTTCACGTCCATTTGAAATACTTTGAAGTTTTGAAAGCTTGAGAGAGCAAGGAACATTCGGATGGCCTCAAGTCTTGCAACAGGAGCAAAAGTTTCTTCAAAATCTATCCCTTCTTGTTGCACATACCCTTTACAAACAATTCTGGCCTTGTTTCTAATTACTTCTCCATTTTCATTCAATTTATTTTTGAAGACCCATTTTGTTCCTATAACATTCTTATCCTTTGGTCTACGAACCAACTCCCAAGTGTTGTTCTTTTCGATTTTCTCAAGTTCTTCATCCATTGCTTTGACCCAACATTCATCTTTGCATGCCTCTTTCACATTTTGTGGTTCAGTGGAAGAGAGTAATGCCAAATAGCTTGGAGCTTCTGCAATTGTTCTTCTTGTTTGTACACCTACTTCTTTCTGTCCCAAAATCTGAGATTCTAGATGATTCTTCTGAACATATCTGGATGGAGTCTTCTCTTCTATCCTTATCTGCTCCTCTGGTTCTTCTTGAGGTTCTTCTTCTTCATCATTCTGTCTTTGAGGATGGCCTTCATCTTCTTTGATATCTTCATGATTTACTTGCCTAGGAATGTATCCCTTCTCATCAACCACTACATCAATGCTGTCAACAATTCTTCCAAGTCTTTTATTATAGCACTTGTATTCTTTGTTGTGTGGAGAATAACCAAGAAGGATGCCTTCATCTGCTCTAGGTTCAAGTTTGGCAAGTTGCTCATCAGTATTTTTAATATAGCATTTGCTCCCAAAGATTTTGAAGTGCTTTACCGAAGGAATCTCACCATACCAGAGCTCATGAGGGGTTTGAGTGCTGTTCACTCGGACATTTGTTTTGTTGAGAATAATAACCACAACATGTGCTGCTTCACCCCAGAAAGTTGTGGGAGTTCCAGATTCATAAAGCATAGCACGAGCCATTTGTTGGACAGTTCTGTTCATTCTTTCCACCACTCCATTTTGCTGAGGAGTTCTAGCTGTAGAGAATTCTCTTCTTATCCCATGTTCTTCACAGAAATCGAAAAATTCATTTGAAGTAAACTCCCCACCTCTGTCGGATCTCAGACACTTAATTTTGTATCCTGATTCATTTTCAACCAAGGCTTTAAAGGATTTGAATTTTTTGAATGCTTCATCTTTGTGCTTCATAAGTCCTAACCAGACAAACCTGGAGAAATCGTCAATGAATAATATCAAGTATTCTTCTCCTCGAGGTGTCCTTTTCCTGAATGGACCACATGTATCTGTATGTACTAGCTCAAGAGGCATGCTAGCTGATCCTTCCTTTTCCGGAAAGGTAGTTCTGGTTTGCTTTCCAAACTGACATGATTTGCATATGGTGTTGTCTGGAACTTTGATATCTGGAAGACCACAAACTGCCTGATATTTGCATGCTTTCCTTATTTGTGAAAAGCTTAGATGCCCCAACCTCCGGTGCCATAACCAGTGCTCATCATCCTTGCTCAGATAGAATTGTTGTTGTCCATCTTCAAATATGTATAGATTATTTGGAGTTCTTTTACCTTTGGTCACTGTTTTACCTGTATCAAGATCACGAACAAGACATCCATTTGATCTGAATATCACCTCGGTTCTTTGATCACACATCTGGCTGACACTTAGAAGATTATGTTTCAATCCATCAACATACAAAACATTTCCAGCTTTGACCTTTTCTTTTAACTGAGCAGTGCCTTTTCCTTTTATAGTTGCAGGAGTACCATTTCCAAAAGAAACTTTCTTTCCTTTTTCTAGAGCAGAATATGATTCAAGTTTTTCTTTATCACCTGTCATATGCTTCGAACATCCACTGTCAATGTACCATAGATTTTCCTGTCCCTCTGCATAAAATGCTATCCCACATCTTTTTGTTTGTGGTTCCTTTATTCTCCATGTTTTGGTGCTTGAGGCTTGTTCCTTTGTCTGCTGAAACCTTCTCCTGCATTCAGAATCTTCATGACCAAAGTTATTGCAAATAGAACATTCAACTTCATTTTCAAGAACCGAAAAGTTGTTATAGGTCCTTTTTGTAATCCCGGTCATACTTCTTTGTTTTTTAGCTTCTCTAGTCATGATCGTTTTATATGCAACACATTGAGCTGGTTTGTGACCAAAGTTATGGCAAGAAAAGCATTGTCCATTGAAGAAAGTTCTGCGGTTATCAAATCTTCCGGCCAAATGATTGTAATTTCTATTGTCATTCATTCTTGAAGCAAATTGAGAGGATTTTACCTGTGGCTGGTTGTAGCTTTTGTTCATCCTTAAGACAAATTGCCCCTAATTTGCCTGATAGTCTTCGTTTGTAATTGGTCCCTGCTTTACTTGGTGATCTCCATCGTGCTTTTGCTCATTCCTTCTTGCTGCATCAAGATAACTCTTTGAGGTGGATGCTTGAGAAGTTTCTCCATTATAGCCCAGACCTGTCTTGTTTAGAGGAGAGCGTTGTACATTGATGATCTCATCCAGAGTTTCAGATCCTTTGACAAACTTAAGATTAATAGCCTTTGTTTTCTCAATCTCTTTCCTAAGACCAACAATTTCGCCTTCTAACTTTTCAAGATATTTTTCTTTTTCATCAATTTGAAGTTGTAGAGTATCAATGATCCTATTCTTTTCTTCTATACATGTCTTGAGTCTAGAAATTTCTTCACAAAAGCTATCCACATCTATAGCATCCATGTAATCATCATCTTCAAATGCCATTAAGAGTTTATAGTCATTACCTCGTTCATCTTCGTCACTATTTGATAGACCATCACTATCTTCATGAGTGTAGTAGCTTTTCTTATTTGAAATCTGTTTCTTGTTCCATCTAGTAGGTTCCTTTCCTTTATCCTTATGAGGACATTTTGCAGCATAATGACCTACTCTTACACAAGCAAAGCATTTAAAAGGTAACTTACCTCTGAACCTTCTAGTTCCCCTTTGAAGATTTCTGACAAAATTTGATTCTTCTTCTTCTTCTTCTGGCTCGTGACTTGCTTCATAATAGTCTCCTTTGCCTGAAGCCTTGAAAGCAGCTTCTCTTCTGTCTGATGGACCTCCCTTTCTCATTTCATAAGTAGTTAGAATTCCGTGTAGCTGAGACATTGTAAGAATTCGTAGATTTTCCTTTTCTTTTATTGCAGACACTTTAGATTCAAACTTGGGGGACAATGATCTTAGAACTTTTTCAGCCACAATAGCCTCTTTCATTTCTTCACCCAAGTTTTTCATGCAATTAACAATCTCATCTACCCGAAGGAAATAGTTAGCCACAATTTCATCATTATACATTCTGAGATTCTCATACTGAATCCTGAGGGTTTGAAGTTTAGCACGCTTTACCTGTTCATCTCCTTCGTAGCTGAAGAAAATCTTGTCCCATATTTCTTTTTCGGATTTATATTGCATAACCTTCACGAATTCTGTTTGAGATAAGCATCCCAGCAGAGTATTGACTACTTTAGCATTTGTTTCATATTTCTTCTTTTCGGTCGTATCTGTAGGAGTAGCTGAAGGAAAAGTGTAGCCTGTATCTATGATATCCCAAACTTCTGTACCAAGAGATTGAAGATAGGCAGTAACTCTTACCTTCCAATAATTGAAGTTTGTCCCATCAAAAATTGGTGGCCTGATTGATGCTTCCCTCTCGTAGTTGCTCATGATGAATGATCTTCCTTCAAGCGATCAAGCTTCTCTGAAGGACCTGCTCTGATACCAATTGTTGGAAATAATACTGAGAGGGGGGGTGAATCAGTATTAGCAAGTTCTTTTAATAAATCTTCCTCATTTATTCTTTGAATTATTTTTGCATGTTAGTACCATAAAATAATGAGCATGAACAAAGAAAACAGACAGTCACACCAAAGAACACAAGATGTAAGGTGGAAACCCAATGTGGGTGAAAACCACCTACTGCAATATGTCTCTATCTTATTTCAAATTAGAAACTCCTTTTACAATGGTTTTGTACTGGTGCAGTCCTTTACCAGTACGCAGGTTGTAACCTGCAGAGGGCTACAACTCTCTCTGTCATTTTCCAGTCTCTCTTGGAAGGGAGCTACAACCCCCTACTTCTTTTCTTTCAAGGACCACTTTTCATAAATTTCAAACTGTATCCAAGAACATCAAAAACCCATCAACTACACTTGCATCATCAATCTCTGATTTCACCAAAGCCAACCCGCATACAGATCTGCAAATATTTCTTTATAACTTTGCAGTTGTTACATCAGACATACCCAGATCATAACATGTGTAAAATAAAACATGCATCAATAATTCAGACCCAGATTATTAGATTTATAGATCAAGCGTATGCCACATATCACAGATCAAAATTTTATAGAGATACCACTATGTTAGGATATTCTGACACATAGGATATAGTTAAGTTCAACTTGGTCTAGTATAGAGTTAGGTAAAGTGTGTTTCTTTACCGTTGTACATTTTGTAACTTACAATCCGACGGTCACGATATGTAGTGATCCGACGGTTCACTCTCACCTCGGTATTACCGACACTTGATCCGTGGCTTCACACCCGATTGGTCCATGAGTTCTATTTAAAGCGCATGGAGGGTCATTGTTCGGGTAATCCGTGCATGAGAGAAGCTTATGTAAATTTTCATTCTTTGATTAATAAATTGCCTATAGTACCCACGTTGGGATAGGCCGTGGACTGTTTCCCTCCTTGCACTTTGAGGGTTTTAACCACGTCAAAAATACTGGTGTATTGATTTGAGATCTGGTTGTGAGCGGTGTCCTTTTGGTATTCTTTCTGTGGAACTTACCCTGTAAATTCCTACACACTATTCCAGCCTTAAGATTTTGACCCATCAATAGAACTTATCCTTCTCCTTACGCTCAGGTTCCTTCTTCAATCAGATCTAGATCTGCACCAAAACCCAATCACAATATTCCAGATCTAGCACTTTAACAGATATTCGATAATTCAGAAGATGCTTTGCCAAATGATCTCCTTCCTCTTTTATAGTCTTAGGCCTTTCACAATACCACGGGCCAAAACCATAGGATCAAAAAACTGTTGGAATAATACCATGAACCAACCATGAAAGTACGTGAGATCAACACTTTTGGATGCAATACCACGGGCCAAAACCATAGGATCAAAAACTGTCGGACTAATACCATGAACCAATCATGAAATTGCGTGAGATCAACACTTTTGACAAGGTACCATGGTCCAAAACCATAGGTTCAAATACCAAGGACTAACTACCATGGACCAAAGGTAAGTTCTCCAACATATACACACTTTTCCTTGCATGAAAGTGCGTACGAAGGTCCAAAACCATAGGTTCAAATACCAAGGACTAACTACCATGGACCAAAGGTAAGTTCTCCAAAATATACGTGCTTTTCCTCATAGGTTCAAATACCAAGGACTAACTAACATGGACCAAAGGTAAGTTCTCCAACATATACGCACCTTTCCTCATAGGTTCAAATACCAAGGACTAACTACCATGGACCAAAGGTAAGTTCTCCAACATATACGTGCTTTTCCTTGCATGAAAGTGTGCGAACTTTTTCTCTACATGAAATAAACGTTTCTCTGCATAAAAGTGCGTGAACTTTTCTCTTCATGAAATAAACTTTTCTTTGCATAAAAGTGCGTGAAATTTTCTCTACATGAAATAAACTTTTCTCTGCATATAAGTGCGTGAACTTTTCTCTACACTATAATTTATTATCTGAGATGAGTGGGTTGCCATCAAGTACAACATATCTATCATAATGCCAACAGAATCATCACCTAAAAAATCTTCTTCAAACCCTCCTGGAGATAGGAAACCAAAAAATCCATGCTTTATATGCGATGAGGATCATCGGACCGCAGATTGTCCACATAGAGCTGAGGTTAAAAAATTCTTCAAAAATTCAAAATCCTCCGCAGTATTAACTGATCCGTTTCCAAATCCAGGAACAAATCTGGTTGAAAGTGGAAATTCTTCCCCATCTCAAGTGCTAATGTTGTCGGTTTCAAAACAGGAAAATGATGCTTTGATATCAACAAGGAACAAAGATTATGGGAATACACAGATGTCGAACAACAAGGATAAATATCAACCTAGTAGTTCGACAACAACTTCGACAGAAGTTGCGCCACCCACCATTCCTGAACTGACAATAAAGCCACCAAAGGGAGTAGTACACAAGTCGACGTTTAATCCCCGTGCTAGAGCAGCACAACATTATAATATAGTGGAAGATTTTGCCCAATCGCCATCCACTATGTCGACTCTTGAAGTACTACAAAATTTCCCATCCCAAAGGCAGACTTTATTATCGGCCATTAGTAGGATAGATCCAAAGGATTCCAATCTTGTATCCTTCGATCATAAAGGATACGATCCTCAATTACCAACTCAACTAGCTTTCCTTGTTCAAGTGAAAGCCTTCAAAAAAACTGTTCATCGAACAATTATTGATGAGGGGGCATCTACATGCATTATGTCGATGAGTTGCTGGAAAACTTTAGGATCTCAAACCTTGTCGCAATCTTCGACGACATTAAAAGCATTCGACGGAAGGACATATACCCCATATGGTATCCTAAGTAACTTGAAAGTCGAACTAGGAGGGAAAACGGTAGAAATAGATGTTGAAGTCATTGATAGAAATCTTGATTACAACATCCTACTAGGAAGACCATGGATATATGCTATGGCGGCTGTTGTGTCGACTTATTTTAGGAAGATCACATTTCCCTTTCAAGGAGGGATTACAATCGTTGATCAAAAAAACTTCCTCTCCAATGGTTCTCAAGTTACAGGAAGCATTCCCATGATCCATGGAAGCCCCCATTCACTTCAAAATATCAGAGTAGGCTTACTAAAAGATCCTATACTAATGGAAACTTTCGCTCTTCCACCTCCAATCAATCTGGCAAAAGTAGCGTCGATAGAACCTGCAACATGATATCTTCTAAAAAGATCTAAGAAAACGATATCGACATGGATCATGCAGTGGTTTTGCCCCCAAGCCCAATGGAAATATTGTAGCAATCAATGTTCCTAGCATGGGAGGTGAACCCAAATCAGCGCTCGTCAAGTGTTTGGATAGATAGGTCTAGAGAATATGGTACCCCTTCAGATCCTTGGTCGCGAGTGCAGGTCACCGATGAAGGAATTGTCCAATCAATGGTAATTGAAGGGGCACCATGGAATGATTCCCACCATCGTTCCCTTCTTCCCGATTGTAGAGAAGATACTCAAGATGACCTTTATCATCCTTCAGTTTTTGAATTCCTATCAAATACTATAAACACGGTGGATTCCGAGTGAAACTTGTCCAACATTGAAGAGACAATCGCCATAAATATCTCGACCAAAACAAATGTTGTAGAGAATATTTATGTTGGAAAATGTTGTTCTCCTTCAGAACTGGAAATATATAACGCTCTTTTTCGTGAATTCAGAGATGTCTTTGCTTGGTCATACAGTGAAATGCCAGGCATTGACTCGAGTATCATTGAACACGAAATTAAGATGTATCCAGATGTCAAACCAGTACGACAATGGCTAAGGCAGATGCACCCCAAGAAAACCACTGCCATTAAGGCAGAAGTTGAAAAACTTCTCCATGCTGGTTCCATCTATCCGGTTCCTCTAACCGATTGGGTATCGAATATTCTCCCTGTTATGAAAAAACAAGGAACAATTAGAGTGTGCGTCGATTATAGGGATGTAAATCAAGCTTGTCCTAAAGACAACTACCCTACACCCTTCATCGACCAGATAATTGATGAATGCGCTGGATGCGAAATATTTTCATTCATGGATGGATTCTCCGGGTATAATCATATAAATATCCGCCCACAGGACCAGTCAAAGACTGCATTTATTTGTCCGTGGGGCACATTCGCATATCGGAAATTACCCTTTGGTTTGAAGAACACAGGGGCGACGTTTCAGAGGGAAATGAATTATGCCTTCCATGACATCAAGAACATCATTCAACCATACCTCGACGACCTTCTGTCTCATTCGCGAAAGCGGACTGATCATCCACAACATTTAAGAGTGATATTTCTACGTTGCCGACACTACAAGGTACGACTCAATCCACACAAATGTGTATTTTGTGTCAACCCCTGTAAGGTCTAGGCAATCATAAATTTGCCTCCACCTTCGAATTTGTTTCAGATTCAGAAACTCCAAGGGAAAGAAAACTTTCTGAGGAGGTTCATTCCAAATTACGCCGAACTTGCTAAAGGTTATACCCGTCTTTTGAAAAAAGAAGTGCCCTTTGTCTAGGATCAGGTTGCGCAAGCTTCCTTTTTATGCTTTAAAATAATCCCTAATGAAAGCATCATTAATGTACGCTCCTGATTATCAAAAATATTTTAACATGTATCTCACTGCAGCAGATACAACCATCACAATGGTTTTATTTCAAGAAGTCGATGGAATTAAACATCCTATATATTATTTAAGTGAAAGCTTAAATGATACAAAAAGCAAATATTCTTAAATTGAAAAGCTAGCACTTGCAGTTGTTCAAGCGATACAAAGATTTCGACACTATGTCCTCTTTCGGAAAACTACCATTCTGTCAGATTGCAACCCCATGACATATATATTGTCGCGACAGTTGTTGGGGGGCAAGTATTCAAAATGGATAGCAATCCTACAAGAGTTTGATCTGGAATTTGTAAAATCCAAGTCGAAGAAAGCTCTAGTATTCGCAGAATTATTAGGTCTCCCATCATCGTCCAACGATGAAACATCCGAAGAAACAATCGTGGACAAAAATTTGTTTCTGATATCTGCAAGAAATGATTGGTATGGAGATATAATCATTTATCTCCAAACCCAAAAATACAGGCCAAACACCTCACACTCCGAACAAAAATGTATTCGATATCAAGAAAAAGACTACATGATCGTCGGTGATACGCTTTATCGTTGTGGTATCGATACAGTTCTGAGAAGGTGCCTCACCCATGAGGAGGCCGAAAAAGTCCTGAGTGATTGTCATTCAGGCACGTGACAGTGCAAAAAATCTTACGAGCAGGATACTTTTGGCCAACAATGTTCAAAGATTGCATAACCACAGTCAGAAGTTGCCATGCTTGTCAAATTTTTGATAGCAAAACCACAAGACCACCCACACCTTTGCAACCAATAGTTGTTGTTGGTCCATTCGCCAAATGGGGCATTGATTTCATGACATGTAACCCCACCTCAACCGGGGGCATGGGTATATCATAGTCGCAGTTGACTATTTTACCAAATGGGCCGAGGCGATTCCTACATTAGATAATATAGGTGAAACAGCTGCCCTCTTCTTTTTCAATCATGTAGTCGTCAGATTCGGCGTACCACAGGCTATAGTCACAGATCATGGATTACATTTTCACAATCACATGATGGTCGAATTAGCTGCCAAACTAGCGTTGTCTCATGACAGCTCCACTCCATACTATCCGCAAGCCAACGGCCAAGTTGAAGCAATCAACAAGGTCCTAAAGCGCATGCTGCAAAGGATGATTGGAGTTCACAAGAGGAAATGGAACCTAATCCTGTACTTAGCTTTGTGGGCTTACCGAACATCGGTAAGGAATGCAACCAGGTTTACACCTCTCCAATTGGTATATGGCCTATAAGCAGTCTTACCAATCTAGTGTGAAATCTCGTCCCTCAAACTCGCAATTGATCTCCTCCCCGGAACTTCAGAAGAAGAAGCTCTTTTCTTGGAATTAATCCAGTTGGATGAAACCCGTCATGATGCCCCTTTGGCTAACGAAGCCCATAAGAAACGAGTCAAGGCGCAGTTCGACAAAAATGTCAAACCCCGTGTCTTCTCAGAAGGTGACTTGGTCTTGCTTTACGACCAAGAATCCGATAAATTGGGAGTAGGTAAATTTAAGTCTTTATGGATGGGCCCCTATATTGTTAAACACGTGTTAGCAAAAGGAGCCTACGAGTTAATGGATTATGATGGAATCCCACTGGCACAACCTCGTAATGGCTTGTACCTCAAGTGTTACTATGCGTAATGGTAACCAGTATGCTTTTGTTATGTTTTTGTTTTCGCTAAAGTGTTTATTTGGTCAAGTAATCCACTTTTTACATTTATTGCAGATGTCAAACCTATTGGAGTCATGTGTTGGATATGCCGACGGAGTGAGTCGTAGTTCGCGGAACCTATCTTTCGCAGCCTGGCCTATTTTTGATCCAAGCGGTGAGTTAGTAAGTTTCAGAGGGGTATGTATTGGTCGATCAACAAATAACATCGCTGAATATAGCACGTTGATATAACTCCTCTATGATGCCATCACACATGGTATACGCCGACTAATTGTCAGGCTAGACTCACAACTCGTAATACTACAGCTCAATGGTATATATTCCGTCCAAAACCCAGCTATTTATCACATGTTCCTAAGGGTTAAGATTTTGGAAAGACAATTTGATTTTATTCAATATCAACATATTTCCAGAAACTTAAACACATTAACTGACTCATTAGCAAATTATGTGTTAGATAGACATTTGCAACATTTATAAAAAGAAACACTGCATCAATGTTTGCATGTGGATCATGTAACTTAACCAAAGTAAAACCCCAAAAATAAAAAATATATATAACTGTTTATGGTTTACACATAATGTTCTGTAACCAAGACAAAATCAGTCAAATGACCCAAAAACTCAAAATGCTAGGGGGCACCCTAGTCTAATGATGCTCGTGATAGCAAGTCACAGCCTGTGCGATCATGCGTAAGAGACGAGTCCATCGTCTTGGCACGCCAGTAGTATGCCGCTGTAACCGCAAAGGTAGCTCATCAGTCCTCACATCTGGAATACCAAGAGTGAGGCCCTCAACCTGCTCCTGTAATGCTGTGAGAGTCTCGGCCACATCGAGGTCACGAAGAATAGCCCTTCCGACGGCCTCTCCTGCTGGAGCAGCAGCTGGTACTCTCAGGCGAACTACTGGACGAACAGGACCAACATCTGCATGTACACATGAGTTTGATTAAAGTCTTGATAGAATAAAGAACAAGGGCATTATAAACAAAAAACGATAAACAAGGATATGGTAAAAGATTTTACCAATGGCGTGCCACTGTTCGCCATCCGGCAGTACTAAATCTGGATCACCCCGGAAGTCCATGCCAATGTATGGATACTCGGAATAAACCATCTCCTGACGATCAAACCACCTGAAGAAGGTATCAGAAAATGAAATCTGAGACTGGCCAACATGCCTAGACATATGGTCAACCCATCTCTGCATACGTGGTTCAGTAGGAGAATGTAAATCGAGTGCAATATACTGCGGCTGCATCAGTGCGATCTTTGAAAGAACAAAGCTATTTATGGTAAAATCAAAATAAGACCATTTAATCGAGAATTGTTACTGCAAGGTTCAAGCTCGTTAAAAAATAAACCCGCATCAAGCAGTTTTAGCACATAGTTCAAGCTTGTTAAAAAATAAACATAAGACATGGGCAAATGTTTCCAGCCGCGTTTAAGCTCGTTAAAGAATGAACTATTCCCCGGTAAATAACCATCGTAAATGTAGTACTTCAGCCGTTAAATCCTTGGTCGTGTTTGCACCATCACCTCCACTTTTTCATTGGCCGATCATTCACCTCCATTTGATTGTTTACTCATTTTGAGGAACAGCTGCGAAGAGTGATTTCACTAGCCATCCTTGTGACACTGCCGTGATTGGAAAATTCCAAACCTTACTTGGAATCAGCTGCTACCTGTTTTGTCACTCGTTCCTCAAAAGACGAGTCTCCTTTAAGCTCTTTTCAACTGACTCGTAAAATATGAAAAGATTGCCAAGCCATTGGCCCCTCCAGCTCGTTAAAGGGACAGGAAGTGTTATCCCTCCTCTAGATTTTAATCTTTTTTGACCTGAGGGATTATTACACAAAAGGATCGAGCGCTTGTTTTGTTCGGCTCATTAAAAGTATCGAAAATCCATCCCTTCTGTATTGTTTTATACTATTTCGGACTTAAGGGATTAGATGACGAAAAAGGAATTTTGGAGTTACTTTTACGTTCCTTTTCAGACTCTCTAAAATTGAAAAGGACCGAGTTATCTTTGTCGTTAAACTCGTTAAAAAGATTAATAGCGACAAACTTGTCTTTAGACGAGAACGAGTCTCAATATCGCTAGGCTCGTTAAAACATAGCGATGGGTTTTCCCGAAGGGAAAATTGTAGAACAAGCATATGTTATCCTCCTCAAGCTTGACAAAAATAAAGAGGTACTGGTCAGCAATGACTGGGGAAAAATTGGGAAGAAAACTCAAAGAAACTTTGTTGGTAGCAAGTCGCTCTTGAACATGACACTTCCACTCCGTGTCCGAGTCGGGTTGGGTTGTTTCATTCACCGGTGACATCACCATGGTCACGCCATACCATCCACATTTGGGGTTAATGCTACCAATCCATCACATCAGTGTCACCGATATGTTCAAGAGAAGTCATTCAGAGAATTCACCTGTGTCTCACCCACTACCATGCATTATACTCCATTCTTTCATGACCGCCACCCTGAACCTTATATCACCAGATCATTTTCACCTCCATCAAGATCATTTGCTCCATTCTGTGTCATTGATGTGGGATTCATTAAGGCCCTCCTGTGATGGATCACTTCTTTTCGACATCAGCTCATTATCCAAGAAGTTGATCTAGGAACACCCCATTTAGTACTTTGAAGCTTGCATGCCTCAATGGCAAGTTTCTCACTTCCGGTGACAGGTTTACATCAATGGCCTTCGACCAAAAGATTTTGCGTGGTGTTCGACACCAAGTCCTTTATTCATACCACTTCAATTGTACTGCAGTACCTTGAGGGTCATTATCATTATCGGTGGTTCCTCTCGCGCTTGTTAACAATTTACATCATCGACTGGTAATCAAGCGATGTCTTTCCATGTTCGACTTCAGAACATTTCTCACATGGATCGACTTGTACTTCGAGTGAAGATCGGACGAGATTGAAGACCCCGGATCTAGTTTCATCCATCCGGGCTGCAATATATATTCAGGGAGATAAAGACATTAAATGTACATCATTACAACACAGATAATCATCCTATCAAAAGGATGATGGCTCTATCAGAATCATCAGTCTACACTCAGACGGTTGTCTGTCCTATGTACATGAAAATGAATTTATAAAGATGAGCATGGGAATGCCCGCCTCAGCTAGATCATGAAAATATTATGAAGATAATGTATTGTATTGTATCTTATTACAGGTCTCCTCCCAGCATTGAAAGAACTTCGGATCCTCATAATAAAGCATTTCACCCGACACCAAAAGGTTAATGGCCTCATACTTTAGGGGGCAACTGTTATAGACATTTTTGTGCCCTACAATCCCAAGCATGAAATGTCCATAAACCAAGGGCTCCTAAGTCCCTAAAAGTGTTGTTCTAACCCCTAAAGGAACAAGGTCAACAGATTACAGCTTCTCTCAGAAGTTCTCCATGAAAAACTACTCAAAATTGGTCAAAACAGGATCATTGCAGCTGCTCCACTGGCTAGGTGCGTTGCATCTCACCCAAATACACTGTGAGGGTGCGTTTCATTTCAAAAGTCCCTTCAGTGGGGTGCGATGGGGGAGAAATGACAAATGGCAGTGTCATTCCGCGAGGTGCAGAGGCAATGGAAGCTTCCAGAATCTTCTCCTGTGACACTTGCCTCACTAAATTCAACCAAGGATGAGTAAGAGACCCTCAGTCTCCAAGTGGAAGAAAGAACTAACAGAGAGAAGACACTAATCAAATCACAAGCTGACTCATCCTCCTTATAGACATCTATATATGGATCCCTCATCGCAGAGATCCAGGGGCTCGAATTTTTCATATTGTAAGGAATTGATGTTGGTTTCTAGAGACAAACATCAGATTGTTGGGTGATCTAAGCTTTGTTTGAGGTGAAGAGGGGCTTCTTTGTTGGGAGGTTGATGTTGGTTCAGAACAACTGGTTGTAACTCCTCCTCGATCTTTTCTTTTTTATCAATAAAAGCTATTTGAGTTTTCCTCCATGCTTTTGTATCATTGATGCTTGTTACATTTGTATGGTCAATTTAAATCTGATCCTAAATCGTTTATGAATATAGATCCATGTCTTTGTATAGTGTTATGCTTCTGTGATCTTACATGTAATTTGTGAAGCTAGGCGTGCAAGGGAGCAGGTTGCTGGGGACTATCAAAGAAGAGAGGGATCAAATCGAAGGATTAGCACAAGACAGAGGTTGGTCTTTCTATTCCTCTCTATCTATAATTCGTAAAGGAAATACAAAAGTAGCTTTTCTCTGTTTGTTTCTAAGGCAACTGTCACACCTTAGTGGGATAGAGCAGTTCTAAATAGACACTTCTCCCTGTAACACAATGCAAAACTAGTTAGTACACCTTTTGCTATCCATTTCAAACTTAGTAAGGAAATGGGCCCAAAGACCCAAGAAGACATGGATTATATGTCTAAAGTTCCATATGCATCAGCATTTGGAAGCTTAATGTATGCAATGGTCTACACAAGGCCTGATATTGCACATGCAGTGGGAGTTGTAAGCAGGTACATGAACATTCCAGGAAAGGAACATTGAATGGCAGTGAAATGGACTCTCAGATATTTGAAAGGTACCACAAATCAAGCATTATGCTTTGGTGGTTCAAACATTTCTCTACAGGGATATGTTGATGCATATATGGCAGGTGACAGAGATAATAGGAGGAGCATTACAGGATATGTATTTACTGTTGGTGGAATAGCTGTCAGTTGGGTTTCAAAGATCCAAAGTGTTGTTGCACTTTCAACAACAGAAGTAGAGTATGTTGCTGCTACAAAGGCTAGTAAAGAAATGATTTTGTTACAAAGGTTTATGGGTGAATTGGGTAAGGAGCATGATATGGGCACGTTATAAAGTGATAGCCAAAGTGCCATTCATCTTGCAAAGAGCTCAGCATTTCATTCCAAGACTAAAAAAATACAGCTCAAGTACCATTTCATACGATCAGTGTTCGAAGATGGAGAGTTGAAGCTGAAAAAGATACACACTAGCCAGAATCCTACAGATATGCTAACAAAAGTTGTAACCAGGGAGAAACTGAGAATATGCTGAGTTTCAATTGGTCTTCAAGGATGACGATGAACATGAGAAACAACCAGGTCCAAACAGGAGTCATTGTCCAGCAAATGAAGCAACAGTGGAGTTGCTATAATCAATCTCCAAGTGGGAGATTGTTGGGTGTGGAGCTTGATTATCTTCTGTATTCAAAGGTATCGCCACATTGGACCCAAGTTCGAAATGGGGTGGCAACGCTGCGCGTAAAATATTCACTGCAAGGGGGGTCCGTGGGGGGGGGGGGGTGGCTGCGACCTTTGGGGAGCCCCCCTAGTGGGGGGTTTCGGGTGCAGCGCCCCCGAAGCTAAAAACAGATGTAAAATTGCCTTGTAAAAGTATAGTAATTTCTAGTCAATCTGGGCCGTTCATTAGGCGGATGATCTAATGGTAGAACTTATGTTTAGTTTAGGGTTTTTTATACTAGAAGGCAACCCCTCTCTTTGTATGAGGGTATTGTATTGAGTTTGTGTAATATATGTGTATTCTTCGAGTGAGAAGTAGAGAGGTGAGACTATGAGAGAAAACAGAGGATATTACAGTGGATCTGTTGTAGGTTGTGTCTCTTGATTTTGTTGGATAATAGAAAGGAAGGACTGGCTGTTCAAGGTGGATGTAGCCCAAACTGGGTGAACCACGTATATCTGTGTCTCTCTTGATTTATGCAATTTCTATGTTTATATTTCTGCAATATTTTATGTGTTCCATTGCTCCGTAATATATAATTTTCTAACATGATGGATATAACTCCCTCTTACAGGGTTCAGGCTGAAACACATCCCCTTGAACAAAATGCAAGGATGGTGCGGATAGGATTTCAGGGGTGCGGACGAGGCCGAGGCAGAGGAGGACCTGGAATAGGTCGACGACAGTTGATCTGCTACAATTGCGGAGGACTAGGACACTATGCTCATGTCTGCACTAATCCAACACGTCCGTCATGCAAGTATTACACGTTGTTTTATCATGAAATAGAAGATTGTCCTATGTTGATAGCTAGGATATGTGACAAAGGAGAAGTACCGCCTCCCCCGACTCAGAACCTGCAAATGATGAGGTCTGAACAATGTGAAGAAGATCCGAATGTAAATATAGTTCTCTGGAGTGGAATCGTGACGGGAGATGACAAGAGGAAATAGCCAGACGATAGTACCCGGGTTCACAAAGCCCCTGAAAAAGAGGCTGAGTTCAATTTGGACAATGCTCATGAAGCATTTATGGAGGCTCAGAAGAGCTTCGTTGAGGCCTCCACTTCAGGAAGCAAGGATAAGCCTGAGCCAGAGATGGACCCCTCTATGCTCACAACTTTCCTGGAAACTTGTATGAAGTTACTGTGTGATAGCAAGGCTATGAAAGGGTTACAAGAACTCATCAATAGATGTGATGGGACCACACCAGGTGAACCGCGCGCAGTCCAAAAGATCGGTAAGCATAAGACAAGGACGGGGAATGAAATGAGACTCACCATGCAGGTTGGAGAATACGAAATGGATCAAGTCATTTTGGATTTGGGGTCAGATGTGAATGTTCTACTGAAACAGACATGGGAGTGAATGGGGAGACCTGTGCTACAATTGTCTCCAATTTAGCTGAGGATGGTGAATCAATAGAAAATCATCCCCATGGGACAGCTGCAAGGGACAACTGTGGATATTGAGGGAGCGACCAAACTGGAAGATTTTTAAGTAATAGAGATTGTGGATGAAAACAATCCCTACCTTGTATTAGAGCCTAGATCAACCACAGGCTGAAGGGAGGCAATCTTAGGATAACCACAAACCACGCTTAACCTGGTAGTTAGCCCTACCAGGTCAGGATAGGGCTCTCTCCTTGTCAATATTAGTTGAGATGATTGAATTAAATATGGATTTTAGGTTTGGTATAGTAGCTCTATGATTTTTGGTTGATTTTGATGGTTTTGTTGCTGGATCAAATGGAGCAGGCAACTTTGGGTCCGGGAAATCAAGTCAAAATTGTAGGGTGTTCTATGGGGCGAGGTAGGTAGGTGTTTTGGCACTTTGAATTGAGTGAGATGGTAGGTCTAAGACTAGTGAGGGGCTGATCAGGGCATGCAAATGTCATGAATCCTCTTGAAACAGCTGAAAAAATAAAAAACTAAATGTATTCCCAAGGCAGAGCACTGTTACCAATGTATTCTACCTATTTATCTTGATTTCATTTAGTTAAGAAGAATGAAATAGATTTTGGCACATTTAACACATGAGAAAAACTAATGACAGAAGTAGAAACAATGCACAAACACATTACGACAAGAATACCACAAAAATAGTTGCAAATCCTAGTTTATTTCCTTTTCAAACTACGGTAGAGATGTACAATGTAGCTTAAAGCATCCACAAGAGTCCAACCTTTGCAAATGACTAAGAAAGTACATAACATAGGCATCAAACAAATCATGCTAATCTTCAGGGGTTGAATCCATGAGAAAAGGGGAAGTTACAACCATATCTAAATGAAGAACAAGAATATAGGCAGTGGAACAGCTTACCTCTAAAGCATGGAAATTGATTCATTCATCCCCAAACCACCTCAAAATGATGAATCTACTCTCTAGAGTCATTTTACAATTACATTTACATAGCATAGCATCATTTAAAATCATGAATTCATCCAAGATGAAAGAAAAGGTAAACTTGTAGAAAAACTAGGTGAAATTTTAACTTTTGAGCAAAACTGGCAGAATTTATCCTATGCACAACACCACTGTTCTTATGCGTAGCGCCGCTTCAGACCTAGTTTTGGAGACCTACCGCTTGAATAAATTGATCCCAAGATAGCTCGTTGGAAAGATCATCCTCTCTAGTTTCTGGAACATCTTTAATTTTTGCATTTGGAGATCATTTTCCCCCTCAGAAGTGGAATCTCCCAAGGCTGCTTCTTGTGTGTCCAAAAAATGATAGAGAGGGCATTTTTTGATGGTTTCTTGACCTTTAGGTGACCAAGATTTGCTCCAAATTTGCTGAAAATTTCAGGGATTGATGTTCTCAGCATATTGAATCTGAATATGCAAGACATTCTTTCAAAAAGTGTCTCTATCAAAAGCAATTCCTGTGTTGCAAAATTTAAATTTTGAAAATTGAAAAATTTTACCAAAATTTTCCCAAAATTGGCACAAGGCACTCTCATCCACTGCTTTGATGAGCTAATGAGGCATCAGCTAGGATTTCCAATTTGTCTTGCTCCTCATTGTCCATTAAGGCCTTCCTCAATCTAGCCTTAAGCTTCCTCATTCTTACGTTGCAGATTTGGTTCCAGGTCATCTAGTGATAGGCCATGTGGCAAAGCATCTCTTTGTCTCTGTAAGTCCTCTCAATCAACTTCTCCAGGTGTATGTTAACTCACTCAAGAAAAATCTCCCTAGGACTCTAAATTTCCTTTGTTTTTGTCTTCTAGCCTTGCCTCCTCACTGCTTAGTCACTTGGCCTTTTTCATTGTTTGTGAACACTTGTAGTGAATGATGAGATAGGGTGGATGGATGAAAGATGAGTATGCAGAGATTTTAGGATGAGTAGGTGAGAGTGAATTGGAGTGTGAAGGGGATTTAGGGAGCGAGTAATGTTTTAGATAGTGTAGGGTTTAGAGATATATGTAGGATAAAGTATGTAGGGTTTTGGGGAGAAGGTATAAAGGAATAGGATTTGGGGAAAAGGTATGAAGGAATGGGGTTTTAGGGAAAAATTAGGAAATGGATAAGATAGGAAACAAATGAGAGAGTGAGCTTGATAATTTTTTGTGAGATAGTTTGGGAACACTAGGGTTTTAACTTTATGGGGGAAAAAGTCACCAAAACTTGATGCACAACCCTTTTCAACAAGAAATATTAAGTTACTTACTTGAAAAGAGGTAATTTGGAAGATTTGAGGAAAATTGGGGCAATTTGGAATGATTCAGAGCTTGGATGCTAGGTGCACAACACCCTCACATAGGTGCACAATGCCTCTTCTATGCACAACACCAATGTATTTTTCCACTGCCCAAAATTCTGAGGTGCGCAACAACTCTTCTATGAACAGTGCTGGCTGCCAGGTGCGCAATTCCTTTTCCAGACCATTTTTGGAGGCCTTCCTGGTGTCCAAATTGGGTGTGTGATAACTCGTTGGAAATATTATCGAGTTTTCTTTCCATAACATCTTGAATTTTCCAATTTGGAGTTCACTTTCCCTGTCAAAAGTCCAATATCCAAAGACTGGTCAAAATGTGTAGAATGAGGTTGCCTAAATGAAGAGTGTTGTTGTAGTCAAATTTTGAATGTCTCCCTCAACTCCAAATTGAGCTGATGATAGCTCATTGGAAATCTCTTTGTGTATAGTTATCATTTTACTCATCAAGCAAGTCATTTAGCCAACCAGGCTAGGAGAAATATTGATTTTCCCAAGGTCACTCTAGAGGTGCATTAACTCTCCTAAGGCAACTTGTATTTTTGACATTTCTCAAAAACCATGAAACCTGTGTAAAAAATGAAAGAGGATTTTCTTCTTGAGTCAATGATGGACAAAAACCTCTCTCACATTTGTCAAATTCATCTTTTATTTCTCAGAAACACAGTTTGAAGAAAAACTGATCATTTTGTATGATGAAGGGCTTGTTCCTTGGAATGACTTCTCGACAAATGATGGAGACCTGATGCTTGATGATATGGAATGGGCTAATTCCTTTTGATATCTATCATGCCTCCTCTGCTCAGATATATCTGATCCCATAGCCAACCCTAGATCAGTAGCAAGAATTTTAGGGTTTTAGTGCTTGTACCTCTTTTGTTTTGATAGGTGGACTCATGCTCAAATTTTTTGACTTTTGCAGTGGCAAGTACTTGGCAATATCACTGGGTGACCAGGAGTAGCATGGAACCATATATTACATATGAGAATGATAAAATTACATCAAATTTAAATGTGAAATACTAATGCTCTGTTTTCACCTCAAAACTAGTTTTCGGGTGAGAACTTCATTAAGCTTACAAATTAACAAATTTTGACTTTTCTAATCATTATTCACCTCCTCATGTATTTGTTGACAATTATTAGAAATAATCATTGAAATCTGACCATGGAGGAAACCCTAGACTTAATGAGACCAAAACCCTATGAAATTAATGAAATAGACTGAAAATGAGCATAAACCATTGACTGAAAGGTATGAAAGGAGGTCAGCAAGTACATATCATGAGGGAAAAACTGAAATGAACCCTGCCATCAGTAGATCCATGACCTAATGGAATGCAACCTCATCCAAAATGGGACTCCTAGTATGAAATTCGAAAGAGTATTTTTGATCATTGATGGTAGTGGTGAAGACACTGACACTAACACCTTGTGCTCTTGGGAATTGACTGGGATACTGATATGAATGGGGTAATCAATTTGAAGAAGTGAAAGATGATCTTTGAGAAGAAGTCATTGGGTGTAATAATACCCCTGGATCCTGCTAAAGGATCATGCTATATGGAACCAGTCTGTGATTATGAGAGTGATGGTGATCTAGACTGCATCTATAAAATAACAGCGTGAGACAAAGACTGGGTGAATCCCATAGTAGATGGATGGATTACATGGGATTGTGATAGTGCCTTCACTTTGGACTTTGATGAAGAAATAGAAAGTTGACATAATCAGTTACATGAAGTAACTACGCCAAATTGCAACATGATGACACAGTTGTTGCACTGTGTGTTGTCAAAGGTAAGAAATCTTCCTATTTATGATGGTCTAAATGAGGTAGATATATTTTTGGATTCATTTGAAAGGGGGGCTCCAGAAAAGAAATGCTTCCAGTAATTGGACTAGGAACTGTGCACTATGCCCACAAGATGGCGGGGTACACACAAGGGAATCTTGTTGGCATGAATGTAGGAGAATGATGAGAACATGATTTGGGAAGCCTAAGATGTGACTGATAGACAGGTACAATGGATAGAATGATCTGCGTGTGCATCTAGCGAAATGGACACAAGCTTACGGAGAAAAGCCACAACCTGAATGGCTGCACCTATTTTGTCATACCTTGAATGTTATCCCAATGAATTGGTATATAAAAATGGAGCTCCACCATGGGACAGGTGAATGGGATATCCTGCACGAAGGATTCATGATGACATTTAGTTTTGAGGATGGGTTTGACAGTGTTGAAGAAGCATTGCAAGAAGTGAAATTAGCCATCTTTAGGATACCACAAGATCCTTTAGACCTGATTTAGCCTGAATGGGCTACTCAGCTAAGTCGCACACTGGAATTTTATAACGTAATTGCTAAAGAGGAGGACAAGGATCCACGAAAGATTAACATTCTAGAAACAAAAGGCCTCCTCGAGGTTCAAGGACCACAGATTGAGAACCCTTATATAACCGCACTGGTGAGAACTAAACAGGTGAACAATGGTACAGAGGTAGAACCCAAATTCACAAAGATTGGAGACTACTGGGATAACGCAATGGTGGATAAGGTCGCTCAATTACTCCACAAATATCAGGTCTTATTCCATACCAATTTACGTATTTGAAGGAATAATTAGAGATATAGGAGTGATGAAGATCATGTTAAAGCCCAATGCGAAGTGAGTTAAGCAGAGGCCTTACTACCTAAATCTGATATACAAGGAGAAGGTCAGCTTAGAGATAAACAAAATGCTAGCAACAGGCATCATTGAGCCTGTAGAGGAATTTGATTGGATAAGCCCAATGGTGGTGCAAGAGAAGAAGCAGAAGGATGAGATAAGGATATGCGTGGATCTCAAAAAATGGAATGACGCTTGTGTGCATAATCCTTTCCTGACTCTGTTCATGGATGAAGTGTTGGACAATGTAGGTGGCTAGGAAGCGTATTCATTCACTGATGGGTTCTCTGGGTACCACCAAATCAAAATCGAGCTCGAGGATAGGAGCAAGACAACCTTCTTGATTGAGTGGAGTTATTTTCAATACATTGTAATGCCGTTTGGGCTAAAAAATGAGCCTGCTATCTTTTCACGCATGGTTGTCGCGGCATACAAGGAATCTATTCATAAGTTCCTGGATGTCTATTTTGATGTCTGGATTGTATTTTTGTTGGTTAAGTGCCATGTAGCGAGCTTGCGCTTGATGTTGTATACCTATCAAAGATACCAAATCATGCTCAACCTCAAGAAGTGTCTGTTTTGTGTTCCTTTTGGGAACCTATTGGGGCATGTCATTTGTAGACAAGCAATGATGGTAGACCCCATGAATATCGTGGTGATTCTAAACTTGGAAGTGGCGAGGAGTGTGAAACAACGATGTGCTACTCTAGGACATACAGGATATTACAGAAAGTTTATAAATGGATATGCCTAGATCACCACGCCGTTGGAAAAATTGTTGAAGAAGGATGTCTCATTCTATTGGAACGATGATTGTAAGAAAATCTTGGATATATTGAATGAAAAGATGGTTACCGCACCGATTCTAGTCTTCCTGAACTGGAAGAAAGAGTTTCATGTACATGTTGATGCGTCATGTATACCGCTAGGGGTAGTACTAACATAGGATGGCGGAGAAGTCTTGGACCACCCTATCGCATTGGCAAGCTGCAGATTATCCAAAGTGGAGAAGAACTATTCCACCACCGAGCCTAAGTGGCTAGCTATGGGGTATACACTCTAGAAGTATCGACACTACTTGCTAGGAGGCCAGTTCAAGCTGTATACAGATCACTCTGCACTGAAATACCTAGTCAATAAGCCTGTGTTGGGGGGGAGACTCTGCAAATGGCTCTTATTGTTCCAAGAGTATAATTTTGAAGTTGATGTGAAGCCTGGATGATTGAACACAGGACCAGGCCATCTGTCATGCATCAAAAGAGGGGAGGAACCTACTAACTTGGAAGAAGGATTGCATGACACACAACTCTTTGTTGTGCGTGTCATGGATGGAAATTCTGAGGACATCATACATTGCCTATCACTAAGAATAGTATTAGGGGGTTACACTGTCTAGAAAAAGAAGGAATTAGTGGCGTGCGCAACAGATTTCTTTGTCATTGTTGAGCATCTATAAAAGATGGGGACTGATGAGATATTGCGATAGTATGCACCTGAATTTAAATGAAGTATCATCATCACAGATGCTCATGGCGTGCCATGGGACGAAATTATGTAGGGAGAGCAACCATGTAGAAGATTCTAAGCACTGGATTGTTGTGGCCAACCCTTCATTGGGATTCAAAAGCATATTGCGAGGTGTGTGATGTATGTCAAAGAATAGGTAGACCATTGGGATGAAATTCCTTTGAATCCAAAAATGATGTTTCAACCTTTTGAGAAGTGGGAAATATATTTTGTAGGACCCATTGAGCCTCAAGGGAAGACAGGCGTGAGGTATATTATCACTGCGATGGAGTACTTGATTCATTGGGGAGAAGCACAACTAGTAAAGGATTGCACTGGAGTGACGTCCACGAAGTTCCTATTGGAGCATGTACTGACATGATTTGGATGTCCAAATATTTTGATGAGTGATAGGGGTACACACTTTCTAAATGAAACAATCAACGGACTAACAAAATAATTTCAGGTGTATCACCAAAAGAGCACACCTTATCACCCACAGGCTAATGGGATAGTGGAGGCATCTAACAAAGTGCTTAAAAATGTGCTGACCAAGGTTTTCAATGCTCAACGAAGTGATTGGGACCTACGCATACTTGCAATATTGTGGGCTTATTGGACAACATGCAAAAAGATGTTGGGACAAACCCTTGTAGGCTTGTCTATGGTGTGGAAGCCGCAATGCCTATGGAATACATTGTGCCTAGTCTACACATAGTAGCACTCACAGGTATAACAGGTCACAGAGCCCTGGAAGAGAGGCTCGCACAGTTGGATGAGCTTGAAGAAGAGAGAATTTTTGGCTGGATTTCATCAACAGGTCCAAAAGCAGTGCAAAACAGTGTGGCATGACCGACATATTAAGCGACGCACCTTTAAGGTGAATGAATTGTTGTTTTTGTATGACAATGAGTTTGGTAAATTTCTAGGGAAATTCAGAATGCATTGGCTAGGGCCTTGTGTTATTAAGGAGATTACTGACGGTGGCACGGTCTAGTTGGTTAAGTTGAATGGAGATCCCTTCCCAAGAAAGGTGAATGGCAGTCAATTGAAGCCCTACACAAGTGGCCCGACCATCTAACTATGCGACATAAGCATAGTCTTAGTGCTCCGGCAGTTGAAAGGAGGCGCGGGTCTATAAACTACACTGCCTGGGTTGGAGAGCTGCGCGATTTCAGGACTGCGCAAAGCAGCAAAGTGTCATAGGGTCTACGATACCGTGAAGGCAATTGCGCTACTCATGGAAATAATGCATAGCTCCACTGGAAAGTGACTATTAAAGTCACTGTTCATGATTTGATGGTCGGATTATGGCCAAATGGAGTGGTCGACAGGCATTTAAGGCGAAATTTATGGATTAGATTCTTGCAAATCTGCTGACAATCTAGCATTAATGAGTCGAATGTGTGGGGAACGGTCGGATTTGATTTCAAAAGGCCCGATAAATTACAAGTGGCTATCCAATGAAAAACACTTCGCATTTTGAAAATTCAGTTGTTGTGCTATCAGGTGTGTATGTACCTTACAAATTGGTGAAACCGGTCGCTCCATTAATCAGAGGATTAGTGAGCACGCTACTGACCTTAAGCATAGAAGAGCTAAGTCTTCCGCTTTAGCTGAACATGTAGAAAAAACTAATCATCATGTTTGCATTGAGGAAGCTAGTGTTATCGCTAAGGTTTCGCATTTTCATCATCGGAAATTTAGGGAAGCTATTGAGATTGAAAAGAGACCCGACAATCTCAATAGAGATGATGGTTGGAAAATCAGTAGGTGCTGGGTCCCAGCACTTTCTTCTTGATCGTTTTTCCTGTCTCTTACTTTTATTTATATTTTTATTATTATTAGTTATTAATCCATTACTTATTAAACAATTACTATTAAAAATTGCAAATAAGAAACTTTTAACAATTACTTTATTTATTAAACAGTACTATAATAAACTATTACTATATACTATTTTATAATAAAACGATTACTATATACTATTATTTGGTCTTGTCTCTTATTTTATTTTTATTATTTGTTTATTTATTTATTTATTTATTTATTTTATTATATTATTATTACTATTACTATTATTTTTATTATTTATTTATTTAATAACTTAATTATTAACTATTTTATTTGTTTTTATTTATTTATAAACTATTACTAAATACTATTATTTAGTAATATAATAAACAATTACGAAATACTATTATTTGGTAATCGTTTTTTTTTCTCTTATTTTACTTTATTTTTATTTTATTATTATTATTACTATTTATTTGTTTATTTTCATTATTATTTTTATTTTCTATAACTTAATTCTATTATTATTATTATTATTATTATTATTATTATTATTAATAACTTATTTCTATTATTATTTTGGGTTATTACTTTTATTTATTATTTCCATCATTCTTTCATCTTAGTAACCCTTTTATTTGTTTATTATAAGGAATGGTCCCTTATTACTTTTAAAATTTTTAACTAATAATTTTTTTTAATTATTCTTACATTTTTATTTTTTATCCGCTATATAACCTCTAACCAACTATAATTATTTTTTTTCCAATCCCTATTTCCTCTTTTTATTGGAATATTTAATTTATTTATTCTTTGGTTCTAATTTATTTATTTATTAATTCTAAATCTAATTTACCCATTAATTTGTTTACGTATTTATATATTATAAGAGATGGTCCCTTACGTAACTACTTCCCTTTAGTTTTACCAAACTAATGTTACCATTTATATTTTATTATTTTTTATTTTATTTTTCATTTATATATTTATATATTTATTTATTTATTTATTACCTAATATAACTAAATTTGACCTTGCTCCTTAAGTCAACTTTTTAGGTAACTGTTGGTGTCACTGCTCTAGCTATTTAAACAGGCTAAGCTGGATCTGTTTTTCAACTTGTCCTAACGATGAACCACACTGGTTGGTTCGAAACGCGTCGACAAATGGTTTCTCATGTGATTTTCGCCGAAAAATCTATCATTAAAATTATAAGGCTTTGAGAGCAAGTTCAATGTTTGAGATGTTGTCGAAAGAAATGTAGGACCTTCTAAATAGAATGATGTCGAAACCCGAGGAAGCCACATAGGAAATTGTGGTAGTAGAAGTCCCAGACAGTGCCAGAGTGATAGTTGAATTCCCTAAATCACCTAGAACACTAAGACCAAAGAAGAATAAGTAGACTATGATCCTAGTGCGCATCTCACCAAGAAAAACATAGAGGACCAAGCTCACTTTACAAGAAAGGGGAAGGCCATTAACGTGGAGGCCGATGAGGGAGAATCTAAAGAAATCCTAGTGGATGAGGAGGAAGTCAAAATGGAAGTTGAAATCCAGGGTGCGGACCCTATTACTAGGTTACTCGAATATGTTCCTCCATTCAAGGGCAAAGCCAAGGTGCTGAAGGACATAGATGATAGAAAGAGCTCCCTACAAACTCCATTTCTCCCAGATGACATTGCTTTAGAGGGGCCGCACTTAGGGTGGGTTTCTGTTCTAAAGTTTGAATATTGGGACCTCACAGATCATGAGAAGTTCTCGCATTTAGCAACTGAGTAGCTAATGCACCAATAGATTGACATGACGGCTGGAACAATTGAATTGGAGCCATGGATATGTCTCAAGGGTGTATAGAAATCCAGGTTGCTAAACTTGCTCTAGGTGCCGCATTACCACCGCGCCCTAGTGACCGTTTTTGTCACCAGGTAGCTGCTCTGTTTAGTGCATGATGGGTGTTTGTGGGTGGAGGAGCTCATTCCCATCACAGACCAATTGATTCATAGCATCACATGATTGTATTACTTAGGGGAGGATCCAACCAATATATCATAAGGAAAAGTGGTGAGTTGGCCCTCGCGGAAGCTATGAAGAAGAAACTCAAGTTGGATAAGAAGAAGTAGGGATATGCCATCGCGAGCATTAACAACCCTGTAGTCAACGTAGAAGCACAAATTTTAGCAGGGAAGGTGATGCAGAAGTGTCACGTGGATGCAGTGCTCGTGCTTGTGATTGTACTAGTGCTTCAATGCGTTGAGGGAGTCCAATTCAAATGGGAGAATTATCTATGCGGGGATTTCCTTGCGAACTGTCGTGAGGCACAGGAGTAGGGAAGGAAGTTCCACTATGCATGGCTCTTGCTCTCGATTGTACTGGTGGCATGGGAGTTGCTAGAGGACAGCCAGTTCCCTTCGGTCACACCAGACCTTCTAGAGGAAGTGAAGTACACTTCGTTATGGGTGACCAAGGACGCATAGCGCATAAAAGAAAGCACGATATTTTGGATCTTGATGGAGATGAGTATCTGGATGGGGATCTGTCATCACTCTAATAATTCTTTTGAAGTAAAAGGAAAAAAAATCTAAAGGTAACCACAAACCACTTTTGGAGATCAGGACCTAGCCTTCCTGATGCTCAGAGACAACTCTCTCTTTAAAATTTAACTTTTTTTTAGTTAATATGCTTTTAGGCTAGTTATGATTATTCAAGGGGTTTTTGATTTGTATTTGAGATTGGGTGTTGGGATCACTTAGACAGATGGATAGAATGTTGTCCTTTAAACCATTGGGATATGGAGTCAAATAGTAAGGAAGTAAAAATAGATAAACTCACTAAAGGGAATGTCCAAAAGGGAAAGATAGCAAAGTGTTTTTCAGATCTTTGAGATAGAGTGATGAGAGGTTTTCACTAGGGGTGGGAGAGAAATTAAGGGTTCTTAGACTGAATAATAAATGATGAATGAAGGGGTAATCGAGATCAAAGGGAAATTAAAAATCCTATAACCTGGATATTGAAGAAATCAATCTAAAGCAAAGAGCAATTAAGAATTCTTTAATTTAGATATCAGCAAAAAACATTTAAATGTATAATTGTTAAGACAAAGTGTATTTAAAAAAGTTCTAAAATATTATTTTAGTTATAACATTTAGATTTGGAAAAACATTAAAGATTACGAATAACTTGAGAAAAATAACAATAACACATGAGAATACTTGTTTGCAATTCGCTTAGCACATGAATCCTTTGAAATGTCTGATCTTTATTTATCAATCTAGCTTGTTCGCTTAGTCAATGATACAATAACCCTCTGGGTTTTCTGATCAAAAAGTCTATAGAAATGTCAAGTAGAATCCACACTACATACTTCAAATTTTGAAGTATTTATACAAATGGAGTTACAAAATATCTGAAATTGTATTTAGAACTAATCTAGGAAAAAAGAAATATCTTCATGCAAGAAGATAGAGATAGCTATTAAATTGTTTCATGATGCCCCTTTTATTTTGGTTCTATTGGCTTTGATCTTTTGCCCTTTAATCTACTTTTTTGTTTGATATTTCATGTAGGATGCTTCATTTACTTTAGCCTTTCATATGATTCACTTTCATCTGATACACTTTGACTCTGCTGATCTGTCAACATCCTTTTACCATGTTGTTTTACTTTTACTATACATTAACCTTTTTACTGCATATTTCTATAGTAAATTAGTTAATTTCTCTCATGTTTCAGCATCAGGTAATTTGATTTTAACATCTTTCTATATACTTCATATACCTCTGTGTATTTGGAAAATGTAGGCTTATTGATAAACAAGTGTTTTACCTCATGTTGGAGGTAAAACAAGATTTCAAATGCTTGGTAGAGTACCTCGCATGTTGGCAATGCCTTCAATGATGATGTATTTACCTGATCTTTTGCTACCTCTTTGATTTTCTTGTTGTAATCCTCCTGTGTCATCATCTTATCATTTAACACTAAGGGATTGGGTAATCCCTTTTCTCTCAAAATGTGGAACTTAGCCATAAAGCTGTCAATGGCTAGCTACATATTTTGACACTTATCCTCCAAGTTTTGCATCAAGTTCCTCCTGGAGAGGACCTTTTTAACCTCCAAAATTGTCTTTGTTCTATCCTCTATTTGCAATTTTTAAGCTCATGTTTATTTTTGGTGTTAAGGAATTGGATAATTCTGGCAGCCTCTTTTGGCATTTGTCCTAATTCTGCTTTTACTTTCTAGATGGCCTCTGTAGCCAGCTTTATCAAATCTATTTGCTCAAAAATCACCTAAATAGATGGCCAAATATCATTGACAGAGTCAATGATATTGGCCCATAGTTGTTCCTTAGCCTTCCTAAGGGGTTCTTTCAGTGTTAAGTCCTTTTCCAGGGCTTTCAATCTTTCACTCATCCTGGTAGCCTTTTTCACTTCTTCTTTGTGCATGATTTTGGCAAGCTTGTAATCAGTTTCCAAGCTTGTCACTTTCTCTTTGAGCTTATTCATTTTTGTGGTTTTTATGGACATTTCTTCCATAGATTTAACCAATTTTAGTGCTTCTTCACTTGATGTAACTATTGCTGATGTAGATGCTATAGAAACTGGTAGTGTTGTGTTCATTAGAGCTATGGGAGCCAATGAGGCTGCCAATGTGGAAGGAATAGCCATGGTAACTGCTAGCATGACATTTACCGAGGTAGTGCCAAGATCAGCTTGTTTTAATTGGATTAAGTTGTCCAATTCGTTTTCTGTCTCCCTCAACTGATTATTGAGTTTAAGGACTAAGTCCATCAACTCTTCATGCTTAGTTTGTCTTTCCAAGACTTCCTATGTCTAGGGGTATTGCAGTTGAGGCATCTTCAACTATTTAATGAGGGCTGCAATGTCATCATTCTTCTTTTTGATTAATTGTTCAGTAGCCTTGATGACTTTGGGATCATGTCCAAATTCAATTACCAAGCCTTCCAAAGACTTTATTTTGGTGTCTTTGGCCTATGAGGAGGCCTTTTCCAATTGATATTGGGCCAAAATATTATTAAGTGAATTCTACAGCTGATGTGCAGCCATGGCCTTTCCTATAAGGGTGGAGTAAATCATTTCTCCAGCCTGCTTGTGGAATTCAATCTAGTCAATGGGATGAATATCCCTTTCCAATACTTCAAAGTCTATCTTCTTGAAATATGTTGATGTTCTCGGTTATTGTACAGTTGGCTTTATGAAGGAAATTTGAATCTTTCCTTCCTTGATGTCAAAAGCTGACATCAACCGACTTTGGTTAGGTGGTGTAATCTTGAAATACTGTGCATAGGATTCCACCTTCAGTTTCTCATTTTTCATTTTAATCTCCTTGACCCTGTCCTTAACGTCACTATCTCTATCAACCCGTTTATTGAATGAGGAGACTTCTACACTAAGCTTCCTTTCTAAAATTTGAGTTTTTGATGTATATGGCTCCTGTGTTTCTCCAGATGGATTTGTGCCTTTGCTACTATCTAACTCATTATTAGTTATTTCTACTAAGGCTTATGTGTCTTCCTATTCTAAAATAGGATTGAGCCTAGGCCTTTTGCTCTGGCTAGCTTCATACTGTACATTGGAAGTGTCCATACCTGAGTTGGAGCCTTCCTCTCTGTTCCTTTTGGGATTCTTTTCCTCATTCTGAGGAGTCTGCAAAACAGGAGGGGTACTCATCGTTCCTTTCTCTGGTACTTATAGGAATGAGCTTTCATCAAGCTGTCTCTCTAAATCAAACAAGGTATTTTCAACATCTACCTTTGTGCTATGCTTGTCTATGAGAGTATTTTCCAACCACTCAGATTGATTGGCATATCTCTCTATTTCTGGTATAGGGTGATGAATGTAAGGTCTCAATTTGACCTTTTGTCTTAGTTTCGTTATAAACACTTGATGGTCATACATCCACATGAAACTGTTCTTAAACTTCATTTGTTTCAAAATTTGATCTGCTTCCTCTCCTGCCTCTCTAGTATTGCAAATAAAAGGGCCTAACTGGTTTTTGATCTTGAACTAACTCTTTTTCTTGGCTGAGACAAAGTTTGTATCATCAAGTTCATTATCTTCCTATAATATTCTAGAGCAAATAACCTCATGGGGAGGTGTTTGGGCAGTTTGTACGGGGCAAGCTAGCAACCATAGATTCTTATTTCGGTGTGATTTTGGTAAAGGTACCAGTCTCCTACCTTACTTTGTTTGGACAATTGGAGCACTCCTTTGATTTCTTGGCTTATTCTAGGTGGAGGGCTTCTTGTCAGCATGGCCATGAATAGATGGACAAAAGAGTCAATGAAGTCTGTGTAGGTGTGTGATGATGAATACTTGTGGAACAGTGGTGTCCAAAATATAACAGACCTGGGTTGGACTTTAGTATCTAGCTTCTGGATGGTGAAGGGAACTCTGTCTGACTGATAATACAAAAACATGTGGTAAAGTACAGATGAGTACATGAATACTCTCTCATTGTGCATTCTGGTAAATTGTTCATGCATCCTTTCAGCTATGAACTGGGCATAATTGTACAAAGTAGCAGGAGGCTTTCCTGTGGTGACAGTGGACATGAAGGCCAGGATGAGCTCATCAATGTATTCATATGTGGTATAGCCCATAATACATAATATCATGCTTATAATTTTCTTGGTCCTTTCAGAGAAAATTACAGAAGCATATGGAGGGGCATCTTTAGGAATGTGTTGCTCCTCTACAATGAAATTTTGGAATATTTGAGTGAGTCTGGATGGATTTAATTTGGTGTATTGGTCTAACAAATTCCCAATGGAGAGTGGGGTCAGGTTTGGACATGGTTGGACTTGCAACATCTCATTGATTGACTCAACTGTAATAGTGAACAAGACCTTTTGGTCTGGGAACATTATAACTCTCTCACTAGGAATGCAACAAGCATGGAAAAAATGCACAAACTCAAGAAAAACATGTACTTGTGGAAACTGGTATTTGGGAAAATTGGACTCCCAAAGGCCAATGCCATCAGTATTTTTTAGATATCTTTCCTTACTCCAACAATGAATTTTGAGCAGGAGAGTAAGGCACTTGTGTCTTTGATTTGAAAATCCCTATCCGCCAGGGGAGGGTGGTCAAGGTCCAAATGGCGGGTTGTCGCTAGTCTGACATCCAAGGCGACGGGGGCAGTCATAATTTAGTTCTTTTGGATTTGAATTTGACTTATACATGTTTATATCAGAGGTTTGAACGTAATTCGAAAGATTTCATAAGGGTTTTGTGTATTTAAGTTGGGCACACTCTTTAATTTTTAAAGTAATTTAAATTAATTGTACTCAATTAAAACACTTTAAAAACTGAACATTTTCAAATTGAAAGGGTGTCTAGTAATTTCTCTTTAAATACGTAGAATTTAGGTGAAATAACATCAAATTGGTGTTCTCGGCAACTGCAGAAGTTTGAATGGGCTCTAGTACAGACTGAGAACTTGATTGGGGTCTCTGCAACTTCTTCAGGAGCGAAATTGAGGTCAACTGGTAATTTCAAGGTTTGAAGGTGTCGCAATGGATTGCAGAGGTTTACAAATAAATTGATCGAAAAGGCCAAATAGGGTTTCTCAGACTTTTTTTTCAACAACAATTATTTTTTGGCAGGTGAATTACAAATGAATAGTGGGTGGTTTTTTGGGTTGGGTAGGGAGGCGGTTTTCCAAGCCATTGCACCACTTTATTGAAGAGGCAGTATTTTGGCGAGGTCACCTAATCTACCTTAATGCTTGACATGTAGCAGATGGGGGCCCAAGCAATACCACTTTATCAGGCGGGTAAAGATCAGATATTGAATGAACCTGATATAGTTGTGAATCGTTGGATTTGGGTGCTGACGATCAGATGACAGTCACGTGAAAGATTAGCACGGCTAAAA
The DNA here is from genome assembly GCA_031772625.1 of Pinus tabuliformis. Classification (NCBI taxonomy): domain Eukaryota; kingdom Viridiplantae; phylum Streptophyta; class Pinopsida; order Pinales; family Pinaceae; genus Pinus; species Pinus tabuliformis. The sequence continues at coordinate 2,000,601,648 of CM062816.1, forward strand.
TGGGCAAAGGTTTTGGGGGGCCTCGGGCTTTAATTAATGGTGGCTTGTGATTATTTTGGAGTTAAACATGGGATTAAATGATTATACGGGGTTAATGGAGGGATTATCTTAACTTTATGGAGAATTGGAGAGTTAAGAGGGTTTTGTCAGGGGGATAGGGTAAAAATATAGTTTATAGTTAACTAAGGGTAGGGGTAATATATATCGGGATTTATTTATATATGAGGAAAATGGGTATATAGGGAGCTATATTATTAAGTTAGAAATTAATATGAACTGAAATGATTGGAATGAAAATAATACAAAGTATAATGTAATATTTTCACTTTTCCTTTATATACACTTATACTTAGGATAAAATCTTTTTGTGGGTATTTTGAGTGAAATGGAATTTAACTTGGGGTTTTCTTTACTTTTCCTAGGAAAATGGAGTTTAACCTTAGGAAAAGGGGTTTTATTAGGGTAATGAAGGGAAATTAATTCTATAAAGGTAATTCTAACACTTGATGTCCATAACTCGTTAAGTCGAGGGTCTGGTCCCACCAAAAGTTAGAGAAACGCTCTAAGCCTTTATGACTTGAATGATTTTTAGTACTAGAACATACTTGTGGATGGGTAAATTAGTAAGTATAGGGATGAAATGAATGCATGGAGTCAATTATATCAACTTGTAAACCTCTTTTTTTGCTTTCTTAATTTCTCATGCACATTGAAACATATGATTAAGCATGATAAATGTGCTTTTGTCCAATCAACTTTATACTTCAACAACCTTTCTTCTACTTACCCATTACTTACCCTAACATTTTTTCTTCACTTATTTGGGTGCATTTAAGCTAGCAAACCCTTTTCTTTCCTTTTCTTTTATAAAAAAAATCTATCTACTTCTAACCTTATATCTTCCAAGGGCTCAGATTAAACTAATGAGCTCCTTTTATTTTCTCTACCTATCTAATGATCTGCCAAGATTAAGTTGTTTGGTCAGATTTTATTCTCTAACTATAAACATAAAATTCAAAGCATGAAATAGTCAAGATTAAGTAGTTTGACTACCATGGGTTGTGTCATGTATGATAAGCTACACACAACCATTATTTAAGAAAGAAAAGTAAAGAGTAATGGCACTTGGACTTGCACACTTTCATGGTATGTTTTTGTGTTTGGGATTTATATATTTTCATTTTTTGATCTTTTCTTATTCTTTTTGTCCTTTGATATTTATTTTAGGACATACCCTCTTTACATTTTTTAATTTTTAATATGGAAAAAATTTGCAAAAAGAAAAGGTATGTACAATATTACAAGGCTTAACCTTAGCAAATTCAAAATTATGACTCCTATCACTATAGGACTCTAACAAGATCAATCACAAGCCATGATTGACAACCACAATATATGATATTTTGCAGAGATTTGTAGATTTCAAAGTGGATTTCAACCATGTATTTATTAGGGTGTGGAAGGACCCCATAAAGACATGGCATAACTTACCATATCTGGAGATTGATGATGTTATTTTTGCACTCCTCGACTCTTGACCACCGAAGTGCCGCTCTCCAGCAGGCTCTGCAATGGAAATGGACAAGTCCGCCGCAACATAAGAAGGAAGAAACAAAGCTTTGAATGGCACAGCTGGATGAGAAGCGTATAAAAGAGGAAGCAGAGGCTAAGGCCTAGGCAATACGTGACGCCATGAAAATGGTGCAACAATAGGAGATAGGAGGAAAAGATTGTGAAGGATAGAAGCCACCTTCATGTGGGGTCGAGGCAGAAGCACATAAGCTAATAGAACAAGGTGGTACGAACCCAAAAACGACGTCCACCCAACTAGAGCGTCAGTGTCCGTAAGAGAAGACAACGTCACGGAAGGAAACCAAGGCTTCAAAGACATCCTTGGACCCAATCACCCTCATTGAGGGGGATTTGCATGATATCGAAGAAATGGTGAGGGATGTCACTTCGGAGGATCTCTAATAGTTTGAAGAATAGCAGAAGTTGGTATTGGGGGTTTTATGGACATAAATGTAGGAGTTGCAAGTTCACACTCCACAAGATGGCATAGTGTCCACGAGCCTTGCGATCGGCACTTCAGTTGTCAAGGAGATGTTACGTGCAAGGGTGACCAACGTGATACCGCTACTAGATGGGGCACTTACTATAGACAAGGAGGCAGACAGGCCCATGGTTAGTAGTATGAAAGGGGTGGGATTGAATCTAGCCACGCTTCCTTGAGAGATGCTCCACCTCTTGTAGGATGGAGTCACTACAGAACTTAGGGCCCGAGAGAGTCGTGCTCTACAGGTGATGAGAGAGCAACATATCAACATCAAGCAGTTGGGCTTGCAGTGCAACATGGCAGTGGAGCAGAATAGGAAAATCATGTACGTAGTAGAGGAAGCCTATCAGATGGTCCCAGATTTGGACATTTAGGAAGAAGAACCAGTTGAGGCATGCATCCGCATGTTAGCCACAAGAGTGCTCGATGCTCAAGCAGAGATGGCTAGGATTCGGCTAGAGTTGAACCTATAGATCGCAGAATTGCAGTTGAGGGCTTAGCCTTCAACTTTACTAGAAGTCAAGGAACAACATACCGTCGTTATTACAATAGAAATAGTGGTAGTTGATAGTGTAGTGGCAGACTGCATGCACCTTTTTGAACAGCCATTTGAGGTCCTAACCACCCTGCAGGAAAACCCGAATGTAGAGCGCCTGGAGACAAAGGCACGTGAACTAAAGTGAAGGTATGACAAGGTTAAAGGGGCGACACAAATGGTCGCCCTTACGCAAAGGCTTGCAAGGATGCGGGAGGCAAAGGCACTTGAGGAATAGGTGGATGCGACTCGACACAAAGAAGCAATCCCAAAAGTGCACTTATAGCCATGGATAGATGAGACATATATGATCACAACTTCCATTTAAGGAAAGATCGTGACACTGCAAGCAACTCAGCAGAAGATTCAAGGCAGCAGTTCAACGACAGTTATTGAGAAGCGAGTGGAAGAATTCTAGCAGCGTCTGCTCAGTGCGCTGCTGAGGTTGCTCTTATCCAAATAGAGCTGGGAGGTCTTTGTGCTAAGATCTCCGTACTTGCAAAGTCACTTGAGGGCAAGTCACGATGTTTGTGTTGGGGGACCGTTGGGCATGGAATCCCTCAAGGGTAGTTTTGGGGCTTAAAGCCCATATTTTGGTCAAATTTTGTAATACAAGTGTAAATACTCTATATATTGCGGCCATAGAGCAAATATGTGTTTAAGAGTCATAGGGTTGTCTACCCTTATTTTGGAAGCGTAATGTCAGCAGTAGAATATCTACCCATGGTCTGCAGACCATGGGATTGTATAAAAAGAGATAAGCTCTAAGTATAAAGAGACATTAAACATGTAGGAAAGTGGTAACTCTAAGAAAAAGCCTAAGTTTGGGTTGTAGCATAGGTAGAGACTCTACAACTGAGTGTGTAGAGGCCTAGAAGTCCACAGCTGAGTGTGCAGACCCTTGCAGTTGAGTGCGCAGGGCAGGTCAAGTCTGTAATTGTCTATAATTATCAATAAAGAGATGTATTCTACAAATTATGTGTCTTTCTTTCCTACTTATGCATCTTGTTATGTTGGGTATGAATTCCACTTATAATGTTTATATGATGAGCGAATATATGTAATTGTGTTGGTTAAGTGAAAGCAAGTAAGAACATCTGTTTACGCGAAGCTATCTAAGAACTGTTAATAAGATAATTAAGACACTTAGCCTAGTTTGGGAGATATTGTAGTTCGCTTCCCTAACAGTGAGAAAGTCCCCGAGCCGCAGGTAGGGGCTACACAAAAGCCAATTGGACCCTTTCATGAAGGTACTGAAGGGTGGAACAATGGGCTAAGCAACCTGCGCGAATGCAGGTATAGCCGCAATAAACTGACATCACAAGCAGCGGAAACTTGGTTCCAACATCTCCCCATACTGCTTCGGGTGACACTTCACTTCGAACTCCGCGAGCTGATGCCAAAAGGGCCAATAGTGTAGGGATTTGTTTGGCTAACTAACACTGAGCCTGGGTCAAGACCCCTCAAGCCAACACTCTTCTTTCTCATGCAACTTAATGAATGAAGACCTCCCCATTGATTAAGCAGGACTTAGAGACATAGTCCAAATTGAATAAACTCCATTATCAAGTCTCTTGTCTTCTTTCATGATTTTATGTGTTTCTCCTCTTCTGTCATGTGCACATTAAATTTCTATGGTTAAGCTGCAATTTATCCATGTAATTCTTTAATACATCTATAAGCTAAATATCTTGGATCAAGTGGTATCAGAGTAGGTCTTTGTAGATGTCAATTGCATGTTTGTATGCTAACAAGAAATAGGATTTGAAGAGGCGAAGGGAAACTAAATTCTTTCGATCATGAAGCGAGGCATGCACATCAAAGGAGAAACATGGCAGATGAAGAGGATTATTATGAAGAGGAGCGCAACTACCGCAAAACCTTCTATACAATGGTAGAAAAAGTCGATCAGTTACTTTCAAGGAAGGAGAAAGTAGAAGAGAGAACTCTAGAAGAACAAGCTTTAGTGCATGGAAATGGTGGAAAATAACCCCCTCCTTCTCCTTCCATGAGTGAAATTTCTTCTTCCTCTCATAACCATCATCATAAAAATTAAGGGATGCATCTATGAAACCTTTCTTTAAATTAGATGTCAAATTTATCTTCCCATGTATAACTGTGAAAGTAATGCAGAAAATGTTAATAACTAGATTAGGCAGATTGAAATCTACTGCAGGATTCAACAAAGAGGACAAGGTGAAGATTCAGCTGGCCTCTCTTCGGCTGAGTGGCACTGCTCTCGTTGTTGGGAGAGAAAATTACGAAGCAGTAAGAGTGTGGGTAATCTTCTTTTCTCATGGCCTAGTTTCATTTCTACATTAAAGGAACAATTTTATCCCTTGCATTATAAGCAAAAAGCCTTAATGGATTGGAAATACTTAAGGCAAGGTAGAGGTCAGGATGTTCAAAGATTTACCTAGGAGTTTAGAAAACAAGCACTTAATTTGGGCATTTCACTCGACTCACCTGAAGTAGTGACTAAGTGTATTGGATCATTACATAGTTACATTAGACATTCATTATTATTTTTTGAACCGACTACTATTGACTCAGCCAATGTAAAGGCCATTCATCTTGAGAACAAGGGGAAAAATGAAATAGATGATCATTCCAAGAAACCACATTACAAATCTCCAAATGAAAAACCTAAAGTGAAGGGAAAGGGAAAGGAGATCAGGACGACATCAACCAAGAAAGATGAAGGAGAAAGGCCTTATTATACTCACTACAGAAAGGAATGTCATGACGACGATCATTGTTGGAAATTGTACCCAAAAAAGAGACCAAAGAAGTATGGAGGAAAAGTAAAGCAGAAGACAGTGGCAACTGTGCAGCAAGACCTTGGATCTAATTCCAGAGATGAAGCATTGATTGCGACATCAGGAACAAAAGGTACTCTTACACCTTATGTTAATTCTGAATCACATGAAGGCACTAATGAGTGAAAGAGAATTGACCTATTTTACATTAGAGTTGTCATAAATCATACAAAAGTGGAAACTCTATTTGATACCGGATCCCAAGAAAATTTAATTTCAGAGTCCTTGGTACAGAAGCTAGGCTTAGAAACCAAACCACATCCAAAACCTTACCTGCTTGGATGGATAGATGATAAAGCTAAATTTTCTGTAACTAAGCAGTGCAAGGTTAAAATTGTGATCGCTTTTAAGTTAGTGGATGAGTTAGAACTTGATGTGATACCATTGGATATCTGTGGCATGGTGTTGGGGAGTCCATATCTATATGATAGAAAAGAAATATTCTTCCATCATGAAAACAAATACCAAATCACAAAAGATGGGGTAGAATATATTGTAAGGGATTATCAAACTAAACTCAATGCTAGCCTTGTAAGTGTAGGAAAAATGAAGAGGTTGGTGAATTCTAGTAAGGGTTGCATGCTTATGGTTGTAAGGGGAAAAGATGCAAAATTAACCGATGCTTTCCATGGTTGTGATCATGTGCATAAAAAGGAATTATGCAACCAAGGGGATTACCTCCAAAGAGGGAAATCCAACATGAGATCCATTTGCAGGATGACGCTCCTTTAACAAATATTGGCATGTACAGGATGTCGACTATTGAGATGGAGGAAATCAAAAGGTAGGTGTAGGAACTACTGAACCAAGGGGTCATTAGACCGAGCATTTCTCCATGAGGCTCACTGATTGTTCTAATGCTAAAGAAAGATAGCACATGGAGGATGTGCGTGGATTACCGAGAACTAAACAAAGTCATGGTGAAAAATCGTTACCCTCTACCATGCATTGATGATTTACTAGATCAATTAAAGAATGCTATCTATTTCACCAAATTGGACTTGCGTAGTGGTTATCACCAAGTCCGAATTGCAGAGCAGGATGTGTAGAAAACCGCCTTCAAGACCAAACATGGGTTGTTCAAATGGATGGTGATGCCATTCAAAATTTGCAATGCTCCAACCACTTTCATGAGGGTCATGAATGATCTCTTTAGGCCTTTCATTGATGAATTTGTTCTTGTGCATCTAGATGATATTCTTGTCTTTAGTAAAAATTGGAATGAACATGTACATGCCATGTAAAGAAAGTCCTTGATGCAAAGTGTGAGTTTGGGAAAACCTCTTTGGTTTACCTAGGTCATATTATTGGTCATGGTCAGTTAAAAATTAAGCCTTCTAAAGTTGAAGCAATTAAAAATTGGCCTAAGCCTACTAGTGTAACAGAGGTTCGTAGCTTTTTGGGTGTAGTACAATATTGGAGGAGATTTATTGCCAATTTCTCTATTATTGCATCACCTATACACACATTGACAAGTGTAAAGTAGGTCTTTCAATGGGGAGGAAAGAAACAAAAGTCCTTCGAAAAATTGAAAGAAAAGATCAATGCTGCACTGATCTTGGCCTTACCAGATCTCCAACAGCCATTCAAGATCGAGACGGACACCAGTTGATATGCCATGGGATTTGTGCTGATGTAGCAAAAGAAGCTGATATGTTACCATTTAGAGAAATTCTCTCAGGCTGTGATAAATTATCCCACTTATGACAAAGAGTTATATGCCTTGGCCCAGAGTGTGAAAAAGTGGAAACACTACCGGATTGGCAAGGAGACCATCATCCATATAGATCATCAGCCCTTGCAGTCTCTTCAGTCACAAACCAAGTTGCAGCAAGATCATCATTTCAGGTGGGTGGGTTTTCTTCAGCAATTTCATCTGGTAATAAAGTATAAGAAGGGCACTAGTAACAAAGTGGTCGATATGCTATCTCGCCCTCCTATTTTTGCTTCTATTATTTTGCATAATGCTTCATTATCTATTCAAAGTTATGTTGAACAATATGCTAATGATGATGACTTTAAGGAGATTTATGCAAAACTAACCCATGGTTCATAGGTGGACAACTATCAGTTGTAGGGGAAACTGTTGTACAACCTTGGTAAATTGTGTATACCCATAGGGGAAAGGGTACATGTAATCTGAGAGGCCCACACCTCCCTTGTGTTTGTTCATTTTGGTGTTGAAAAGACTTTGTCATGTACAAAGATTTTGCTTTTGGCCTCATATGAAGAACATTGTGATTCACTATGTAAAGGGATGTGTGACGTGTTCCATTTCAAAGCCCTCTAATAGAAAACTCGAGCTCTACACACCACTCCTCATTCCAAGTCATCCATGGGAAAGTGTGTCAATGGATTTTGTAGGAGGTTTGCCTTTGTATGAAGAAGATAGAAGCAGTCAAAGTTTGAGGTTGACTTACCCATGTGGCACGCTTAAGGAGGGTGCAATTTCACAAGAATTCGACACCAAAATCCAGCCAATTTTTTGGGAGAAATTGTGGGTCTGTTAATTTGTCTAATGTCACCTAAGGTTCTAGATAACTTTTAAATAGGCGATGGTCATTTATTTAAGACAACATATAAAAACATATGGTGTGGCGGCCATGATCCTGCTGCCCTCGGAACCTCCATAACCAAAAATCAAATTTGAATTAGGGTGGGCGACCATGACCCTACCACCCCTGGAGTCCACAACGAGCATATTAACTATGTTGGGGACATGGGCTATCAACCCTACCACCCATCCACCTTACCCATATACAATGAAGAGGCAGGAAAAAATGGGATGCGGACCACCCACAACAGTGGAACCTCCATTAAAAAAAAGGATACATATCTTAATTCAGGAGGGGCAGATTTTGATCCCCCGACCCCTCCTCAACCATTTTTATTTTTAACCAATGCATCCAAAAACTTCATTGGGTAATCCACCCACCAAACAGTATATGAACCTATTTGTATAGTGCGCCGGGGGGAGAGAGTGTGCACGTATTTTGAGGTAGATGAATTGTAGGTGGTGGAACTGTGAGTAAGTCTATGCCAGGGGGCAGAACCTTGCCTGAGCACATTTTTCGGGGGGTCAGTTTTGGTCTAGTGTCAGAATTGGGCAGTTTTTATTGATTTTGCACCTCTCGGCAATAGGAAATCAATGGTGATGCTAGCTTCTACAACAGAGCTCTCCATTTTTCGGTCATTTTCCAGATTGGTGGTATAAGAATCCTTTTTGTAATTGTTGATTGTACTCTTCTTTCTCATGCCACTTAATGAATGAAAGGCTCCCCATTGATTGAGTAGGACTCGGAGACATAGTCCAAATTGGACAAACTCTGTTATCAAGTTTCTTGTCTTCTTTCATGGTTTTATGTGTTTCTCCTCTTCTCTTATGTTCACATTAAATTTCTATGGTTAAGCTGCAATTTACCCATGTAATTCTTTAATACATCTACAAGCTAAAGATCTTGGATCATTGCATGTGTTTCAAAATTTTGATTTCCATTCCACAGAATAGTAGAGGAAATTTGTAATCTCTTGATTTCAATTTCATTTCATCAGTAGTAACAAATTTCTGTTAATGATCCAAGTGGCTCTAGAGACACACACATGATAAAGAGGGCTTATGAAAGCTTGAAAACAAAGTGATCAGAATGCTTTTTAACTAGGACCAGAGCATAGATATTGTCGTCCTGATCTCAACGGTGTGAACAGTTCATTAGTCTAAGTTCGTATGAGGGAGAACGAACCAATCAAAGTTTTGGTTGACTTTTGTTAACTGGGCAGGCTTAATGGAGACACAATTTGGAAGTTTTTCGGTGGACAGAATCCGGCCAACTCCAGCTGGATTTTGGGTGAAATTGTCGCCTTGTTAAAATGAATCCTTTAGTCCAAATTCCGCATTTTAAAAAAATGGCCCTATTATTATTAAAAATTAAAAAAAATATAAATGAGGTGGTGGGCCACCATCCCCACCACCCAAAACTACATTACAAAAAATTCAATTATTTAAGGGTCGACGAGCCATGACCCCTGTCAGCCCAACCACAACACATAACCAAAATAACTGAAGGGTCGTGACCCCTACCGGTCCAACCCACACCAATGCAATATATTATTACGTTTGGGGTGGGCAGGCCTCCTCTGTTGGACCCGACCCACACCCGCCAATTGTAATATATTTAAAGCCTATATTACGGAGGCCGATAGGTATCGAACCCATTCCAGCCATGGGTTCTAGCCCACTACCATGAAGCGGCCCCATGTCCTGTACCATCTACCACTTAATATGACACCCCCAATGTAACAACCACTATTAAAACATTAAATGCACTAATATTTCTATTTAATTCGTATGCAGAGGTTATGGGGTGGGTCGCCCAATGCGGACCCAACCCCTAAAAGAAAAACATGTTGTATTTTTTTATAAAACAATAAGGGTATTAAAGTGGAGGGGTTTGGGTTTGGGCACCCGACCTCCTCCTTGCAATTCGCCTCCTATACAAATCCACCTAAACAACTTATTTGATAAGTCTACCCACAAAATTTATATAAACCCGTCCTTTTTGTCAGTGTGTCCAAGCATGGAGGAACCAGGAGTGCACATGCACATCGAGGATTTTTTAATTAATTTTTAATGTAGGGTGGAACCATGAACTTGAGAAAAACACAGGTGAAACCATGATTGGGTGAAGTTCTCGGGAGGGTGAAATTTTTAGTGTCCTAATTGGAAAAATTTTATGTCGATCTTACACCTGTCAGCAACACAAATCCAATGGCATAGTCAATTTCCTAATCTGAGTAGTAGATTTGCAGAGGAACTGGAGGAGGGAATCTTTGAGGAATCTAGGGGGAATCTAAAAGATTCCTTAAACCACAGATTTTCATTTTTTCAGAATTCACAAATTTGACAATCAATTTTTCACTATTCGATGCCACAAATTTGATGGTGTATTCAAATTTTCCATTTGCTCATTTCATTTTTTGGTCACTTTTCTAAGTGGAGTGTAGGTGTTAGCATTCGGCGTGCAAGCAGTCAGTTCATGAGATTCGATGCCGCAATATTGATGGTAGAACCAGCTTCAGCAGTTTGACATCCTTTTCTTTAGATGGCCTCAGGATGTGAGGTATATGCAATGTGTTCATGTACTTGTTTTTGCTATGCATTGTGCCGCACAGATCCCTGTTTGATCTTTGATGTGGGATCTTATTTCTTACTTGTCTCATGATTCATGCTTGATTTGATGCAGAATCATCTGTGTGATGTACTTGTTGTCATGATTCCTCATGTTTCGTTTGAGATCCCTTTGTCACCATGTTGATGGGATTCTCATGTGTCTCCATGTATGATTGCATTGAATTCCCTTTTATGCCATGTTGGCGGGATGTTCATTATCGTCATGCATGTGTTTTATGTCATACTAATAGGAGTCCTTTTTTTTACTGAGAGTTCTTGTAGTGGAACATCTCTTGGAGCCACTCTTGTGTGAGGGAATTTCCTTGTATGATAGCGACATCGCCTCTTATGTACATCATCACTATTGACAACACTTAATGTAGTGGCCTACACCATCTTGACACTGGGGCCCGAAGATGTAGTCCCTCCTAGACAAACTCTGTTATCAACGTTTTGAGTTTTATGTTTTTGATGATTGTCATGTTCCTTCTCTCTATAGCATGCAGATGTATTCATTTATGTTCTTCTAAAAATGAAATTTAACAGATCATGAAAGTAAAAGGTCTTGGAAGGGTCCTTTGTCACACCCAGACCTGGATCAATTAATTTCTACATCGTATTAGAGCTCGAAATCACAATAGTGTCTAGTTAATAGAGCTTCTCCTTTAGAGATTTCAATTTGTAGATTCAGTGAAGCGTGGTTTCTTCTATGTGGAAAAATGTTTTTCAACCAGTTGATATTGGATTATTCCCTAGAGGGAACATTAAATTCCATAGCTTGGAAGGATAGGATGAAAGTTGTAGTCAATGATAATGGAGAGATGGAGTGCACCAAAATTGACATTCCAAAACTAGTAGTATCAAATGCACAAAAGTTAGCCCAATGGAAGGATACCACAAAATCCAAGAGGACATCTTGGAGGTGTGAGAGACCACATAGTCTTGAATTTACATGGCAAGGAGACTCCCTTTTCTATGTGGAATACCCTCAATAAGCTACTTGAAAATGGTAGTGACACTAGGAAATTTCCATTGAGGTACAATCTCAGAAACATCCACATGTAGAAGAATGAAACCATTCCACATTATGTCTCCATATTCACCTAGTATTCATATGAGCTTAGACGAGTTGGGATCTCCTAGGTCTTCCAAAATCTTGGCATAGTTACTAGGAATATATTTATGGAATGGACAAATTGGCAAATTGGGAGAGACTTTGGTTAGATCTAGTGTAGTAAGAAATCCAAAGGAACACTAGAGATGGAGTAACATCGAAAGTTGAGGAGGAAGATAATTTTGCCTTATTCCTAAAGGGAAAGAAGGCCCAATGAAAGCTGGAGTCCAGATAGAACAATGGCATGAAGAAGGACCCAAGCAAGATAAAAGGTTTTCACTACCACAAATTTGATCATTATGCAACAAAGTTTCCACACAATAAGTATAATAGAAGAAGCCTTCAAGAGGAGCAAGAGGTGAAGCATTTTCCTCACAATTCGAGTTAGAGTTCACCTTGATTTCATTCATGATGAGCATTGTAATGGGGAGTGTGTGGTATCTAGATTTTGGTTCATTGTTTAATATGACAGGATGCAAAGAATTGTTTAGTAGCCTAGATAAGAAGGATCTCCAGATGCACATAGAACTTGGCGATGATGGATGGTACAATCTGAAAGGAATTGGAATTGTAGCCTTTGAGAGTGATTTGGGCTTCCATCTTCATATGAAAGATGTCATGTACATACCTGGGCTGAAGAAAATCTTGATCTCTGTAGCTATATTTGAGGATAGAGTCTATGATGTTGTTTTTAGTTAGTGGAAAGCCTTTCTAATACATGTAGCTATTAGGAGAGTGAAATAAATTGGAGTTAGAGTGAAAAATATCTACAAACATGAGGTGGAAGCTTGCGCTACACTGAGTATAAAGGCATAAAAGGTGCACAATCTAGATGTTGGAGAACTCTAGCACAGGTGCATGGGACACTTACACCATGGATCCTTAAAAATCAAGTAACTGATTACCACCAGTCTCCTGAAATCCACCCTTGACTAGCATGATGTCTGCAAGGGATGCACATTGGTGAAATATGTGAAATCCACCTTTGAGGGCCAAGATAACATAGCTGGAGAAATATTGGAGTGAGTCCACTCTAATGTATGTGGACCATTTTCTACAACCTCTGCAATAAGACATAGGTATTATGTGATTTTTTTTATGACTTTTCTAGGAAATGATAGATCTTCTTCATGTGGAAGAAGGATAAAGTTTTTTCAAAATTTGTTGAATTGAAAGAAATAGTTGAAAAGGAAGCTGGTAAAAAATTGAAAGCCCTGAGAAGTGATAATGGGGGAGAATTTGTTTCTAGCAACTTCAAGGAATTTTGCACCAGAGAGAGGATTAGAAGAGAACTGATAGCACCCCATAACCCACAACAAAATGTGATGCCTAAAAGGAAGAACAAAATAATAGTGGGAGAAGCAAGAGACATGTTGCATGATCAAGGGCTGCCATTACATCTATGGGAAGAAGCATGCAATACAACAATTTATTTTTAGAACAAGAATCCTCATAAAATACTTGGCATGACAACACCCGAAGAAGGTTTCTTTGGGAGGAAGCCATATGTATCTCATTTTTCAATTTTTGGAGCTAGTGTGTATTGTGATGTCTCCAAGGATAACATGAAGAAACTTGAGCCTACAAATAATATGGGAGTCTTTGTAGGATACACAGAGACACCACATCATTATTGGGTGTATTTTCCCTCACTTAGGGTGACAATAGTGAGGAGAGATATCAATTTTTATTAGGATAATGCTACGAGACTCTCTATATAGAGAGAGATGAGTATCCCACTTGAGGAGGAGTTTATAGCTCCAAAGGAGGATCCTCATGCAAAGCTTCAAGATGTTGTGGAGCAGCCGAAAATGGAGGAGTAGAGAAGAGGTTGAGTAGATCCACCCACTCAACCTAAATTTTCTAGAGAGAGGAGGAAGAGAACCATAGAAGCCGATAGATTAGTGCCGATCCACGGGAGCATGTGGGAGCACCTACATCTTAGCACAGGAAGAGGAGGTAACAAAACAAGTACACTAGGTATATGGCTCTCATGACAGAATTCATTGAGAAAGAGCCTTCTTCATTTTAGGAAGTAGTTTCTCAACCAGTATGGGTTGATTCCATGGTGGAGGAGTATGACTCCATTATGAAGAAAAGTGTATGGGAGGTGTTGTTGAGACTAGAGAACACTTCAATGGTTGGTTTGAGGTTGATCTACAAAGTGAAGGATGAAGATGATGGGAACATCGAGAAGTATAAGGCCAATTTTGTGGCCAAAAGCTTCTCTTAGGTAGAGGGAGTGGACTATGAGGAAACATTTTTCCTAGTGGTAAGATATTACTCCATTAGAAACATTTTAGCATTAGATATGATGATGGGGTGGAAGATCCATCATATTGATGTCAAGACCACCTTCCTCAATGTTTTTGTTCAGGAAGACATTTACATAGATAAGCCAAATGGATTTGGGACATATGTTAGGGAGAAAAAAGTGTGAAGACTCAGTAGAGCCCTATATGGTCTCAAGAAGGTACCCTGAGCATGTTTCACTCAAATTTACACATATCTTAGTGGATTGCGCCTCACCAAAAGTGAATCAAATGAAAATATTTGTCACATTATGGTAGATGGAAAGTTTCTTATCTTGGTATTTTATGTTGATTACTTGATACTTATAGGGGATGAGTGGTTGATCCACTCTCAAAATGAGGACAATATAAAAGAATTTGAGATGAAATACATGGGCTTGATGCATTACTTCCTTGGGCTGGAAGTATGGAAGGGTGATGGTGAGATCTTTGTGAGTTAGGGGAAGTATTCCTCTGAAATACTTCATATCTTTCACATGGAGAACTACAAACCTATGAACACACCTATAGCTACAAACTAGAGGAAGGAGAGTGCTTATTCAAATGAGGTAGTAGATGCCACCACCTATAGACAACTTGTGGGATCCTTGATGTATATGGTGAACACAAATCTTGACATATGTTATGTAGTTAATCAGTTGAGTCAAGCCATGGTGAGGCCTACCAAATTGTTTTGGAAGGTAGCAAAGTATATGTTGAGGTACCTCAAATGAACAACTGAGTATGGGTTATAGTACAGGAGGATGGAGGGAGTGAAGCTCTAAGGCTTCATTGATGTAGATTGGGTATTGAGTCTATTATGATCTTGACGTGTGAGAAGATTCCAGAATACCAAATATGCAAAGAAATACAACCCAAAACATAGAACAAAATGAGAAATAACAACATGTATTTTATTATTCAAAGATGAAAGCATTGTTCACTTGCCTCTTCAAGGGAACAACCTCCAATAGAGTAGGGCTCAAATAGAATAAGACATGAGGCTCTTCAATGGGGAGTCTCTATCCTTTATATAAGATTCATACATGCAATACCATGGGTCCGTACCATGGTTTTATTAATACCATTTATCTAAAACCATGGCCCATTTGCAACTAATTGTGGTCATTTTCTTTAAATGCGGGTCAACCACTTACAATTATTAATATGGGCTTTATTGACTCTTTAACTAACTATAACTATGACTCGACCTTATTACATAAATAAGGGGGTTAGGGTTTGACCCTAACATGCCCTTCCCCATAAAAATAACCTTGTCCTCAAGGATGAAGCTGCGGAAACTACTGAAGAATAGTGGCTAGTTCCTAGATTGCATCTTCTAGAGAGGTGTCTTTCCACATGATGAGGACTTCCTTGATCATGCATCCACACAGGTGTTGTTTTCATGTGTCAAGAACCTATTCAAGTTAGAGCCAAATTGAACCTTCTTCATACAATTCTAGTAGACTAGTTTGAATTCTGCAATTTTTCCCTACCACTTTCTTGAGGCATGAGACATGGAAGATGGGATGGATTTTTGCAGTGGGTGGCAAGGCTAGCTTGTAGACTACTTCTCCAATGTGCTGATGTATTTGATACGGTCCATAGAATTTTGGAGATAATTTCTGAGGACCCTTGTCTTTGAGCGATGTTTTCTTGTATGGTTTTAGCCTCAAGAATACGTGATCCCCTTCTTGAAATGTGTGTTCTAAACGATGTTAGTCTGCCTATTTATTCATGTGATTCTGAGCTTGATGGAGATTATCTTTGAGGTGGGCGAGCATGGTTGCACGATTCTATAGGAGTTGATCCACTTCTTTACCTTATAGCATCCAAGGATATAAGAAGTAGGTGAAGGGGGGAGTTGACCATAAACTACTTCATATGGAGTCATCTTGGTGGTAGCATGATAGTTAGTATTATAACACAATTCGGATAGAAGTAACCATTGTACCCATAGATGTTGCTTTTCTGAAGTAAAACAACTAATGTAGGTCTCTAGACATTTGTTGATTGCTTCAGTTTTTCGATCAGTTTGGGGATGATAGGAAGTACTAAGTTGGATTTGGGTGCCTTGTAGCTTGAAAATTTCCTACCAAAAGTTACTGTTGAAGATCGGGTCACGATCAGACACAATGGAATTGGGCATGCCATGCAATTTGAAGATCTGGTCCATGAAAGGTTGAGCCACCAAAGTGTGTGTAAGAGGGTGGGGTAGGGTGAAAAAATGAGTATACTAGAAAGTTTGTCCACAACCACCATGATGACTGACTTGTTGCCTAACTTTGGAAGACCAATAATGAAATCCATAGAAACATTCTTATAGATTGAGGTAGGTATGGGAAATTGTTGTAAAGTTCCTGGGGACTTGACTGGTTCTCCTTTTTGGCATTGACACACATCACATTACACTACAAAAGTAAGAATGTCCTTTTTCATGCCTGTCCAAAAGAAGGAATGGTGAGTGTGAGCATAAGTCTTCTAAAAGCCTGAATGGCCTACAGTGGGTGATGAGTGCAACTCTGCCAAAGTGCGCCTTTTAAGGGTGGATGTCAGTAATATCACTACTTTTTCCTTGTAGCAAAGAATCTCATCCTTCCAAGAGTAGCCCGTTGTGGAATTCGGATATGCTTGCAAGTTATGAATGATTTGGGAGAGCGAAGGGTGTGAAAACCATTCCTTGTGAGTTTCTTCAATCCACTCTGGAACGGGAAGAGAGAGTGCTAGCAGGGTGATGTCCTCCTCAAATTGGCATGATAAACCATCCACAATGACATTTTTTCACCCTTTCTTGTAAATTATCTCATAATCATATCCCAAAATTTTGGCTAGCCATTTATTTTGCTATGGTGAGGATAGGCATTTCTTCAAAAAATATTTAAGACTTTGATGATCTGTGCGGATTTGGAAATGTTGCCCCAATTAGTATGGTTGCTAGGTATCCACTGCATGTAAGATGGCCATCATCTCCTTCTCATAGGTAGATTGTCCCAGATGTTTCTCACTTAGTTGTTGGCCAGTGAAGGCCAAGTGTTGACCTTCCTACATTAAGATAGCCCTAATACCCATACCTGAAGCATCACATTCAATCACAAAAGATTTGGTGAAGTAGGGTAGTGCCAGTATGGGAGTGGAACACATGGCATGTTTGGGAGCTATAAGCACTTGTTGTGCTTCGTCATTCTAGAGGAATGAATTTTTCTTGAGAAGGTGAGTGAGGGGTCTAGCAATGCGACCATAATTGCGGATAAATTTGTGATAGTAGCCACTGAGACCCAAGGATCCCCTAAAACTCTTCAAGGTCTTTGGTTGGTGCCAATCCTACATTTTCTGGATCTTTTTTGGATCCACCCTGACATCTTCACGCCCCATAATGTGGCCCAAATACTTGACTTCTTTCATGTTGAAAGAGAACTTGGATAATTTGACAAATAATTTATGCTTCCCGAGTAGTTGCAAGAGCAGGTCTACATGTTAAAGATGTTTTTCCGAGGTGAGGCTGTAGATGAGAATGTCATCAAAGAAAACAAGGACAAATTTTCTGAGATATGGTTTGAGTAGGTGATTCATGAGGCTCTGAAAAGTGGATGGAGCCTTAGAGAGACCAAATGGCATGACCAAGAATTCATAATGGCCTTCATGAGTTTGGAAAGCAGTCTTCAGAATGTCTACTTCTTTCATGTGAATTCGGTGATAACCGAAGTGAAGGTCTAGCTTAGTAAAGAATTGAGCCCCATTTAGTTCATCCAACAAATCATCAACAAACGGGATGGGGAATTTATCTTTGACCATCAGCTTGTTGAGGGCCCTGAAGTCTAGACACATATGTCATTCCCCATCTTTCTTGAGAACAATGACCATAGGCGATGAATAAGGACTAATGCTAGGATGAATGACACCAAATTCCATGATTTCCTTGATGATTTTTTCAATTTCATTCTTTTGGGCGAAAGGGTATCTATATGGGCACACATTTGGTGGTTGTGCCCTTGGGACCAAAGTAATGCTATGATCGTGTTCCCCTCTAAATGGTGGAATCTCATGAGGTTTTTCAAAGACCTACAAATGGCTGTTTAAGACCTATTACATCTTAGGATGAATATGAAGAGTAGGGGCCTCAAAGGCCTGAATGGCATTAAATTGGGAAATAACTCCATGGTGGCCCATTTTTAACAAATTTTCCATCTGATGTGAGCTCATGATAGGAGTATCTTCTTGGAGTCCGTGAAGGGTATGTGTGTGGTCATTCTGCTTAAAGCTCATATATAAATCCTAGCAATCCATTATGATTGGATCGAGTGTGCGGAGCCATTCAGCACCCAAGACAATGTCACACCCACCCATGTCGATGGAAAACATGTGGGTCTTTAGGTGGTAATCTCCCATTTGAAGTTTGATATTTTCACAGTGGCCATCACATTTCATTTTACCCCCATCAACAATCTATACCTATAAATTAGAGACTGCTCTGACAAAACAATGCATAGCTTCTGCAACTTTCTGATGGATAAAGTTATGCATGCTGCCACTATCAATCAAGACTACCATAGGGCGATGTTTAATAAAACCTCTAATTTTGAGAGTTTGGGGAGAAGAAATGCCTGCCAAAGCATGGAGCGAGATAACTGGTTCTTCTGGTATAGTTGGGAGCTCATTGTCCTGCTGGTTGTCCTCATCTTCCTCCTTTGGTTCCTCAAAGGATGGGGCTTCCTCAGATGAACTGTGATCAGTAGCATCAATTTGAAATAATTAGGGTTCCTTGCATTTATGCCCAGGGGAGTATTTGTCATCATAGTAGTAACACAATCCTTGCTTTCTTCTTTTCGGCATTTTTGCTGGTGACACCTTTTGAATCTTAAGTGTTTGGGTGGTGCCCAGAGCCTGAGTGGGGTGTCCCTTGGCTACGAAATTTGGATGAGGCGACTGGGCCACGAAAGTGCATTCCACTTCGTGAGCTTCTGTGCAAACTTCTAGCCATGTGGGTGGGTGGTGCATTTGGACGTGAGCTTGGATGGTGTCTTTAAGATCATTGATAAAACATTCCAAGTAGAATTCATCTTCCAAACCTCCTATGTAGAAGGATAATGCCTCAAAGGCTATAATATAGTCTTGTACTATGCCTGTCTATCTGAGCTTAGTAAGATGACCCAAAAAAATTGATTCACGTTCAAAGTGGTCACAAAGGGATTTTGAGAATGCTTTCCAAGTAATTGACTTTGCATATCATTCTTGATTCCACTGCCACCATTGCCATCTTTCTTGGTCCAGGTAAAGGCCTCCCACATGTAGCTTAGTCTCATCATCTCTGATGTGATTCAGCATGAAATATTGGTCCATTTGTAATGGCCATATTTCTGGATTAGGGCCATCAAATTTGTACATGTCCAACTTGGGCAGTTGAGGGTGGGAATGTTGGTGGTTTCCATGGAAGTGAAGAGAATGGCTAGATTCTCCTTCATGGTATTCATTAAAGTCATATGCCTCCGATTGTAATGCCTCCCTTTGTGACTATGTCGTGCAATGTCTGGATCTACCTTGATAATTCCTCCAACATTTTTCAAGGGATTCCATCTTCTCATTAGCTATAGCTTGAGCTCTGGTTTCTATCATACACATATCCGATTCACTTGTCATCACTGTGAAAAAATTTTGGACCGCTTGAAAATTGAAGTTGACAAGTGAATGGTACCACCTCGCTCAGCTTGTCATCCTGATTGTTATGGGCCAAGTCTCTTATAAGTGTCCCAGGAGGGCCCAATGTACTACGAGAATCACCCCAAGCTATAGGAGCCACAAGCCTCCCTACACAAATGGTCAGATCTATCTGCGAAACCCTCAACTGCAGAGTATGAGTAGGAATGCGGCAGCGAACGAACCCCTACTACCAGATCTGAATGGTATTCTAGTGGATCTATTTGTTTCGGAAGCCCAAAACCCAACCTACTAGATCTGATTTGGCAAAGACGATGATGGGCGATCTTCAGAGAGACAAGGTAACTATGGTCTCAAGAAGTGTCAGGTGCTACACATCACAATATACATAAGGGTCCAGCAGTAGTACTCGGCCCAATATTTTAGGGCAGCAACTAAGGAGGATCAACCATACCCTTAGCCATACTACTTGAATACCCTATCGTACGCATGAGTAATCTCCCCGAGTGATGCTCTTGATGTACTGTAGTAGCAAGATGACTGACGGTTTATCTATGGCGACGTTTCAGGTGAGGCTAGTGGGCTTCCAATATACCTAGAGTGTACATGGAAGACAGGCCATGCACGGTTTTGTCTAATGTGCTACTACTCGAAGGGGTACCCACAGGGGTTACAATGGAGTCCAACAAGAGTGACCACCTCTTGTGTTTCCTGCATGCATGCCTCCCTAGATCCACAGGTTTATGCGCTCAATAACAGATCCCATGGTTTAAAGATGTAGGAACACGTTTCTAGCCAAAAAAAAAAAATCTGCTACAAATGGAGATACCACTAGCCCTGGAAAGTGTTCTGATACCACCTTTTATGTTCTTGACCTATGAGAAGATGCCAAAATATCAAATATGCGAAGAAATAGAACCCAAAACATAGAAAAAAAAGAGAAATAATAACATGTATTTTATTATTCAGAGATGAAAGCAATGTTCACTTGCCTCTTCGAGGGGGCAACCTCCAATAGAGCAGGGCTTGATTACAGAATAATACGCAATGCTCCTCAAAGGGGAGTCTCTATCCTTTATATAGGATTCATACATCCAATACCATGGGTCCGTACCATCGTTCTATTAATACCATCTATCTAGTACCATGGTCCATTTGCAACTAACTATGGTCCCTTTCTTTGAATGGGGGTCAACCACTTACAATTATTAATATGGGCTTTATTAACTCTTTAACTTACTATAACTATGACTTGACCCTATTACACAATATGGGAGTTAGGGTTGGACCCTAACAAATTCCATCACATAGGAAAAATACTTCAGGGGTTATCTCTAGTGTTGGGTCTACAACTACTTTGTAGTATAATAGTTAACGGAGGTTTGTAGCACTCATCATAGTAGAGGATGAATATTATTGATTTTTGAGTATCTTTGGAGGTACTCCAAGTCCTAGGGTTCATGGTTTGGAGGTTGGAGCACAAAAATAGGTCAACGTGGGCTTGGAAAGCAAGGTTGGGGTTTTTCACTCATCGATGTTTGGTCCAAAATCATGGAGCACTTTGGAAATGTGATGGATGGAGATAATAGAGGATGGTGGGGAGAATCCAATGCTTCAAGAATCATTTAAATACGTGATGTCCTTGATGAGTTATGAATTTTTGAATTTGACAATGAATTTTTTGGACAATCAAGTCATGTAGGCTTGGAATGATTACGCTGAAAAGACATGTCTATTGGGTAGTTTGAGTATCCCTTATTTTGTATATAACTATAAGGTGAGGGAGATCATTTTAACTCTTAAAAATGTGCACTAATACATAGACTTCTCAACAAGACATCTAAGCTCAAGAAGGGAGGCCAAGATTGAAGAAGAAGAGTTGTTTTGGGTTTGTACTTTCTTATTTCAGGGGCTGAGGTTGAATGGGATAAGGTTGCACGCCTTAAAGGTTGATCTGGGAGCTTGTGCATGGAAGTTAAAGGGTGGCTTATCTCTCTTTTTAGGGCCACAACCCTTACTCCTAGGGTAGACTAGGCCATAGCCCTGTTGAAGGATTTTTTGTGAGGGTCACAGTCCTCAACAGCTAGAAAAAGTGGCCTAAAGTAACAGTGAGGCATGGTAGGGTATTGTGGGAGATAGGATGCAACCTTTGGAGGTTTTTTGAAGTGTTTTAATGGGATGCAACAACATCAATTGGATGCCCTAAAAAGGAAGGACACTTCAACAACATGGAAAACCAGGTATGATGAGTTTTGTTGAGTAAATAATGAGTTGTTTGCTAGTTGGGTGGTGTCCTAGTGTGGACAGTTTTGTTGCAGCCTATGGGGACCAATTTGAGGGATTGAATTGGTGGTTAGAAGCCCCTCCTAGGAGGTGATTTCATAGTGGAGTATTGGGAACCATTGCAGTGGTGTAGGGCAGCTTTTTGGTAGCCCAAAGTATCCCTTGAAAAGAAGTCATAAAGGGATTTGACAGTTGAAGTTTTGGTGAAGTTGTGAAGCCAAATGTGTAGTACGTTGATGGAGTAGTGGACTGCTAGATTGGTAGATTAGAGCTTCGTTATTGGACAACTAGAAGAGGAGATTGGATCGGCCCTTGTTCATTAAAGAGTAAGAAAATTGTAGCAGTGATAGGTGGAACCCCTCCTAGAGTCTTTATGCATTGTTTCATGATGGACGAAGGGGAAGCTAGAGAGCATAACAAAAGTGAAGGACCGAAAAGATGAGATATGACATAGATGTTGTGATTTTGCAATAGAGCAGTGAGATTGTCATTGTATCCTGTATTCTTGTACTTGTGGATAATTGAGGGCCATTATCCCTTATATGGGAGCCCTAGATTGTTGTATTACTCAGTTGGTTTAATCTAATGAAGATTGGGTTGTTGTATATATTTGTACAATATTTTACAAAATTTGTCTATACTTCTGCATGTGTGATTTACTATTATCTATATTCCACTATGAAAAGTAGCTTTGTTGAGATTACTAGTTTCGTAGTGTTAGAGATTTTAATATTTTATCCAAAACACCAAGGTCATGGAAATTCAACATGGTACCAGAGCATCTTTGAGCTACTTTGGGAGACAATGAATCAGAGTGTGCACAATGAAGTATAGCTTAAGAGGGAGTTGGTCGCAATTTAGGTGAAGGGCACACAACAATGTCCAAGTTGTAGGCTGGTATTTAGTATGAGGATAGGTTAGAGGGATTTTTTAACTATAGTCCACCGAAGGAAAGGATCAATTTGGTCTTGTAGATCAATAGGATCTGGGAGTTCACCGAGAAAGGCATCAAGAAGCCAACTAACCCAGAGGAGCTAGAAGTGTATGAGGATTTAGATATGAGAACAAGATTGATCATCCTTGATGTTGTGAAGGATCCCATAATACCTCATTTGTTTGGGAAGAACACTACTCATGAGATGTGTATGAATCTTTAGAATTTTTTCTAGAATAAGAATAGAACTAGGTATTGGTATTAGAGGATAAGTTGAAGTCCACCAAGATGATACATGGTGAAGGAGTGACTTCGTATCTGACGATATTGTCTCATGTCAAAGATGAGCTTGCTGCCATCGGTGTGACTATTTTAGATTTTGATATAGTGAGGATTTCTTTGATAGGGTTCACCAAGGAATGGAAGCCCTTCATCAAGGGGATCATTGCCAAAAATAAGTTGTCAGACTGGAATAGACTATCGGAAGACTTCATTCAAGAAGAGTTACGGGACAAAGATCTTCATCCGAAGAAGAGGGCTTGAGATGATGATGTGGCACTTGCAGCATGAATGAAGGGTAAGAAAAAGAAGGAATTGAGTAAAGTCAAGTGTTTCAACTATGGTAAGATGGGTCATTTTTCATCAAGATGTCCAATTAAGAAGAAGACGTGAGAAGAAGAAATGGACGCAGGTTGTCGGTTTTTTTCTCTTGTTGGGAGGTTGAAAGATGAGGACGTTTTCATGATATCTCATTTGCTGTAGGGTACTATCGATGAGGATGGATGGTATGTGTACAATGGTGCATCGAAACATATGACATGGTCACACGATATTTTAGAGACTCTAGTTGAATGGGACTCGAAGTTGCACATGGTGTTAGGCAACAAGAGCCATAAAGAGATTCGAGGATCGAGAGTTAACCATTTTGGATGGGGGCAAGACAGGTGATGTGGGTCTAGGATGTATTATTTGTACAAGGACTTAGATATAGCGTGATATATGTATTGACGACTATTTGTACAAGGACTTATATGGTTTTAGGTTTAATTCCAGGATGTAAAGGCAAGACTCATGCCTAGAGACTCTAGATCCATAGGTATTGTGCTTTGAGTTAGAGAGCAGGGTCTATATAGGATGACAAGCAAGCCTATAGATCATGGGAAGAAGAAGCTGGAGGATGAGGTGCAGGTTCCAAAGAAGCAGGTGTAGGTGCAAGCTTTAGAGGTATAGGTACAAGTTCCATGAAAGAAGGTCCAAATTCTAGAGGCTTAGAGGGAATCGAGTTCTAGCAGGAGTTTGTAGGTTCAGAGGGAGACTTTGTAGCCCAGGAAGAGAACATGGTCAGTGGGGAGAAATGGTGCTCCTACAACTACCAAGAAGGAATCATGGAGAGAGTGGAAGACATTATAGGAGAAGAATAAGAAGAAATATCCTTCAAATGACAATGACACTTTCGAGAGAGGAGTAGTTCATACTACATGGATTGTTACAGTTGTGAGCACCAGGAGTTAGGTGAGTGTAGCGATGATGATGATGAGTTACTTCCTAGTATTAAAAGTACCTCCCTCACTAAGAGGGAGTGTTGATTTTTTAGTGGGATGGGATGTACTCCAGACCTTAGGTTTTGGGGATTTGGAGGTTGGAGAACCACAATAGGTCATTGTGGGCTTGGAACCCAAGGTTGGTGTTTTTCACCCATAAATATTTGGGCCCAAACCATGGATAATTTTCGACATTTGATGGATGTACATGATAGAGGATGGTGTCATCTAGGCGATCTTCTTTGCAGACAGAGATGTTTCCTCTAGCCCAATGAGTGGGAATAGAAACCTATGTGAAAATCTACTAGAAATTTTCCTAAGTTACAATCAAAATAGGATAAGAGGAAGATGGCCTACCCCCTTCTGATGCTATAATTTCCTTCTTTGTTTAAGACCTCGAATCGCTTGTGCCACAAGCTCGGTCCTACTGCTCACAGTGTATAAATGCCTGCACAAGAGACCAAGACACAAACAAATCATACAAGTACAAATAACATAATCAAAAGTAACCGAATTAACAGATCAAGGAGCATTAAGATAAATGATGCATTAACATACACATTTATGGAAACTGAACCAGTACTTGCATATATTAATAGAATAAAGGAGGAAGCATACAACGAAGCCTTGATGTTAATAAGCTCTCCTTGAGTGAAATGTTTAGGTCCAAGCTCAATCTCTCCAAGCACTCCTTATACAAGCCAAATGGGTAGCATGTAGGCACAATCTCATTATACGGGTGCAAATAGCCAAAGACCAACCATTCGGGAAAGGGAGAGGATGAATATATAGGTAGGGAAAGGGAGTTAGGATCTCTCCAAATATAGGAGAAGGCCCTCATCTCAAGGGGGTAACTCATAGGGATAATACCAAAGGGCCAAGTTGAGAGAACCTGAACTCATCAACTCTGAATAGATTCCTGCTCATTGTTCTGCAAGCCTCTAGATCACAAAGCTTCTTTTCCTCTTTGGGAAAATTTCCTTTTATGGATCATCGTGAGTATCAAGGCCAAAAGATCATTGGCATCATGAGGCTAGTATAGTGCAACTACCGACCAAAACGGGTTCCCAGTGTTAGGGGAGCGATGATGCTAAAATTATGGTTTTAGAGCCCTTTCTTCAAGGGAAGCTTTAAGGCATTTTTCCATTAGTGTTTTAGGGAGGATTTGAGCTACATATCTGGATGAGTACACTGCATGATTGTTAGTTTCGGGCACTTCGGGATATGTCACAGGTGTTAGGGTCCTATAATTTATAGATAAAATGATGATTGAATGATTTCTCTTAGTATTTCAAATTGTAAATAATATTGCATATTGCAAATGATTTCCAAAAAAAGATACGAAAATGAAAATAACAAAGGAAAAGAGGGTAAAAATATAAAAATAAGAAGAAGAAAAAGAAATGACAAAAGAACCCCACAAAAAAATACTATATGTGAAAGTGATTGCAGTTGTAGTGCCATTGATAATCCAATAATTTTGTAGAGAATAAATTCATGAAATTATGCGTAGCTTGTTTTAAATGCCACAATACTTCTTTTTGTTTGAAACATATAGTTTAATCATGTTCAAATAAATTTCAATTTATGTCAATTATATTAGAGTGAATAACTTAGCCAAACACTATAATCTTCGCTACGATTAGATAGGTGGAATAGGTGAATAAATTAATCCAACAGTTTAATCTAGCTTAATGCAGTTGTTAGATTAGTTTATTTGTTTGAATATATATTTTTAGTCCTTTAAAAATGGAAAAATAAAATAAGGTTTGCACCTTTAAATGAACCCTAATTTGTTAAGTTAGATTAGTTTAGGAAAAAATGAAATTCATGTTATAGAGAGCTATTTGTAATATTGCAAATTATCCAAAGTCAAACCTTATTATAAAAAATATTCTCCCGAAATATGATGTGGGACCGCCTGTGATAAACCTTGCACATCTCCCCATGCTTGATCACGACCCCGCTTTAATCTAATGACTCTTAAGCCTTTTCAGACACCCCTACTATGATTCTCTATAACAGTGAGGCAGTGGTATGAAAAGAGGTTTCCTCGCCGCTATGTGTCCTCCCCTCATGATTTCAGACCCCCCCTCTAATGCCACAAACAACTGTGACCCCCTCCAAAAGAGGCTTCCTCTGTCCCGTCGCAACCCGCACTCTCTATTACGTCACCGTCCACTTCCACTCATCCTCCATTCCCCTATTTCCACACATCCCTCTACCTATCACTTCTTTCCAACAGTCCCGTGCCTCCATCTGGCTATCATGATCCACCACCTCAACAACTGTTACACCATTTCCATTGCAGCTCCCTCCTATTGCCTCCTTCCCATTACTAAGTAAATATTGCTCCTGGACAATCGTTTATCCAACGCTCCTGCTCCATGTATAAAACTATGAAGCTCAGTTTCTCGTGATCACTCTCTTTTATGACTTTCCTTCTGATACAATGCTCCCACGCTCTATTTTCTTGCATATCAACCATTGATTGTAGAGGAATTGCCTTCATGTTTTTCTAGCACAATTAACAGTTGCCCTCTGCAAATTCTGTCTGTCATCCTCTGCATTTTCATCCTACTACCATGATGGCCCCAAAAACTAACACTATGGTAAACATTATGTTCAATCCCCTTGTGGATTTAGACCACATCTCCCTTGCTGACATAAATTACAAAATTTCCAAGGTAGAGTGTGAATTCAACCTCTTCAAATTACACTACTAGTTTTGTGATGCCTACCTTGACCAATCTGACGAGATCAACCTATGGCAGTCTAGACTACCCCTGTTAGTTTCCCCCAGTCCTAATGTTTCCCCAAATTCTTCCTCAAGTGTCATGCCTCTTATCTCTCAAGTAAGAGGGTTGTCATCTCCCCTAATGGTGAAATGTTTTTCGCCATCACCTCTGAAAGTATAAGCCAAATGTTGCAGGTCCCCTATAGTGACTCTATGACTCTATTTTCCCTTGAATCTCTTAAATAACTCTATCAAAAACTCACCTTTCCTCAGAGAGCCAAGATTTTTGAGGTCTTCCAACCAGAAGATTCCCAACTCCCCAATAAGAATCCCCCATATCCCCTTCTATTTTCCCCCAAAGAACCAAACAGGTTATCTATGTCTTGTCACGCTGTAATGCCCCACTTAAATATTATCCCAAAAATTTTGTTAATGTTTACATTATTTGAAAATATTGAGAAATATTGGTCTAATATAAAATTCATGATTTCCATTATTCAAATTCCCCACTTATCTTCTCAAATTGAATATTAGGTAGGATATGGTCTCCTTCCATTATTTCAAATAATATATGTATTCATCTCACATTCCCCAATGTACCCTCACATTTACTTGGGAGAAGGCATGGTCCTCTCCAACTCATTATCAATATATGTATTCATTTCACATTCCTCAATGTACCCTCACATTTACTTGGGAGAAGGCATGGTCCTTTCCAACTCATTATCAATATATATATTCATTTCACATTCCCCAACGTACTCTCACATTTACTAAGGAGAAGACATGGTCCTCTCCACGTAATTACATCTCACATTCCCCAATGTACCCTCACATTTACTTGGGAGAAGACATGGTCCTATCCAACTCATTATCAATATATATATTCATTTTACATTCCCTAATGTACCCTCACATATACTTGGGAGAAGGAATAATCCTCTCCATTTAATTATCAATATATATATTCATCTTACATTCCCAAATGTACTTTTCATATTTACTTGGGAGAAGACATTGTCCTTTCCCATTAAATTCCCAATTTCATATTCATGTCACATTTCCAAATGTACTCCTAGCTTTAATAGGGAGAAGAGAAGTCAATTTTAAGGATGGATGAGAAGTTAATTATATTAATGACAGGTGGAAGGGAAGGAGGATATAAAAAGGGAAGGAGGAAGGGAGAAAAGGGGATTTTGGGTCTTGCTTAGGATTGTGGGGGTTGGTTGTGATTGTTTGGGCTTGTTGTGTTTTTGGAGACCTTAGGAACCTTTGGAGGTTTCTTGGGTTATTGAGAGGAGGGAAGCATTGTTATCTTGGTCTGGATCTTTCATCCTGGACACACACACACTACATTTGGTTAGACTTGGGCTCAGAGGGCTAGGGAATTTGTGGAGGTAAATCCAGTTGGGTCTATCAAGAGGAGCATTCGGCAAGAGCAGCAAGACAAAATTAGCCACTGGTACAGGTGTTCTCCCATAGACTACTATTGTTAATTTTATCAAAATGAAATATTCACCTTAAATTATGTTGATTAGAATGAAATGGTAGAATAGTATTGTTTAAAATCTGTGTAAGTAAGTTATCGCCTCTGATCGCATTTAATTCAAGAATAAAGTAGATATGCTAGCAGACCCTAGGGTAGGTCTCTTACACATGGTATCAGAGCTTGGGTTCAAAATCTGGACCCAAAGTCCACTAAACCCTAAATTTAGTTATAAAGAGATTGTAACCCTCATAAGGACTTATAATCCTAAAATATATTCATATAACAAATTGTTTAAAAAAAAAAAAGTAAAACTACTGTCAATTCGCTTGAACATATTTTCTCCTTACTTTGCTTTCCAGACTCAACATGATGGCAAAGGTTTGGGCTTTGTGATTGTATACCTATCCAGCTGGTGACATAACCATCACATACATGTTCTGCGTGATAGGGATCTACACTATTTTCCAACTTAATGTTTTCATCCTTGATCCGGATTTAAGCAGGAAGGCAATAGATTACACAGACAACCATAAATACAGAGATGCAGCAGAAATAATACTTCATTTCATTAATGGAGAATACTGAAATATGCTTACAAATAGAAATAACCCAGCTAGGGCGATGGTAGCTTATCTCGGAGAACAGATGTGTCGGCTACATGCCTCTGAACTATTTCCAACTATGTTACAATGAGGCTCGAGGGCCTATTTATTGTTGAGAAATAATGGAAAACCCTTCACATTCCAAAACCTAACCCTAGAAGATGAAACACCAAATTGTGGGCCCCATTTTTTGGGTAAGTTGGTACATCAACTTCCCGGCATCGCGAATTGGTCGTACTATCTCTGTTTGATGCGCATGATAGCCCATTGGAAAGATCTCTCCGAGGACTACGACAGAAAAGATGATTTTTATATAAAAAAAATCGTTGGCGGTGGATTTCCCAAAAAACGTCATTTAGGGCCTCAAAACGGCTCCGGAAGTTTAGGACCCGAAAAACTGCTAAAAATAGTAAACTGTGCTATAATTAAGGAAATAGAAAAACTGAAAGAGACAGTTGTGGGGGTTGAAATGGGATAGGTGGGTGGCCTCCAACATCCACCTGGATCAATCCTCCTTTTCCAATATGCATTTTTTTGTTCCAGTTTTCAACCTCTTCAAAGGAGAGGCAAGCATTGCATTGCCCTATCCTTGCTAGGTGAACAACTAGATGACTGCATCCTTCAACTACTTTCTAGTAACAATGGCCTGTTCTTCTGTACTAACTATCAATGGTGAAAAACTAGTGCTTTGTACATGCATGTCACTTATCTCTTCCCCAAGCAAGTTTGACGGTGCTCTTTTTGGCATGCAACCCTTCCACCGATTATTTATGCTCCTGCCCTCTGGTTAATTTTTGTTAGTTGGGGGACTATTTACATTACATGTAAATGGAACAATTTCTTCAGAACCTTTTAATGGTTTTGAAAAAACAACCAATTTTGCCTAACCAGGCTCCACCACGTGAAGCTCGGACCTTAAAAGGGGATCCTAAAACTGACTGCCTGGATGTTTCACATGCCTTCTGGGCGTCATCAACATGAGAACGTCTTACTAAAGAAAGTCTCTTATATCTACATAGCTACCTCTCAAAATTTTTGTTTTTTAAGAGAACAACCCAACATTCGCTTGTACTAATATTTACTGCCAGAGACCTGCATATTTGTATCAATTTTTATTGCATTGTTAGGATCAGTTCCTCCTGATATGCTAAATTGATGACTTTTCCACTTGGCCCTCTTTCGTATCATTTTTGTCATTTCATATTTAGTTCTCCAGTCGTTGCCCCCTCTGAGCCCACTGACAATACACAAAGTTTGCAAATGGCGAATTCTAAGTGTCTTTAAGTCAGATGTTAATAGTTTCAACTGGGGTGATTTTCTTCGTCTTCCACTTCTCGTGAGGTTTCCTTTAGCTTCATCAACAGATTCCATTGTAACACCTTCATTAGAGATAAGTGTGTGATCCACTGCATCATGACCTCTGATGAATTCACGTTGTCGATCAGATTCAGCTGAGCGCTTCCCTTGTATTGCAAGATTTCTGTTGGTAATCACAAATGGCTTATACTTTTGCGACTTATGCTTCCTCATTCTCCTCCCTTTCCTTTTAGTTCCTTGAATGTTTTCCACTGGAATGCTCAATTTTATTTTGGAATCTATATTTCCTTGATCGGCATGCTCTCCAGCAACAACATGCTTGACTACTAGTTTTTCCAACTAGATCCAAATTGTCTTGTACTCCCATGGTTTTTCTGCTTTTATGACTCAAAACAGATGGTGTTGTTGAATTGCTTTTACATTTCCTAAATCTTTCGCTCTTTGTTCTAAATCTTCCCATGTTTACATCAGCAGCACATGTTTTGCAATCAGAAGCCAGATCTGCTTCAATTTTGCCATTGCAATTTTCCATTTGCCCTACCATAGTTACCATATTTACATTCACCTGCTCACTATTTCCAGCAATAGTATCCAAAAACAGTCCTTCCTTTTGCATTGCACAGACTTCTTGTACCTGTTTCTTTGTCTGATGCTTTAAACCTCGGCGAGAAACATATGTATGAAGAAACCCAGGCAATGTGATCTTTACCTTATGTTGTAACTCACAAAGAACTGGAACAAGGCAAGATGGGTAGGATAATCGAGAAGTTTTAATTCCATATGTTCTCTCCCAGAACAAGAGTGTTTGTTCTGCAATTGCTTTGTAAGGGCACTAGGAAACTGAAACTAGCAAAGGTGACTGTTGGTTTAAAAGACTTGAATCAAATGATATCGGTGGGTCGCAATTCTGTAGAGAAGTCAGAATTTGGTGCCAAATATTTTCTAGCATCAGCATTTGGTGGCTCATATAAATTGATGCCTCTAAATACACAAAGACACTAAACCACTTGATCAAAGGCTTGGAAAGAACTTGCAGTTACAAAGCAACATTAAAATGGAAACTATTATAAAAATTAACAACATACATGTAAACATGTATCAGGAACAAAATGACAACTTCACACTAAATTGATCTAGGTTATAAATCCTATAATATTACTGTATCGAGGTAGAATTATAGCTAGGTTATCAACCTGCATAAACGCCAGTGTATCATGTTGCAGCTTGAGAAAGTTGGAAAAGAAAATGAGTGAAAAGAGACCCTACATGTTCACCGTCGAGGGTCGAACCTGTAACCATCGTTTCTCACTCTGCATTCAATACCATTCACACTATTCTGTATGGCTTTTAAATTTTGATATATTATCTAGATTAAACTCATAATTAACTATTAATTACACACATTCATTCTTCAATTTGGTGTTTTGTCAAATGTTTATCATTGCAGGCTTTCCTTCGTCTCTATGCTAGTGTAGTTTCCCACTATGAATATAGACCTCTCTTGTCCATCTACAATAGCTTCTTTAGCCTAATTTGTAGAATTTGTTGATCTCCCAAGCCACTTTGAGTTGCCAGTCTTAGACATTGGAGGTCTGGACCACAAAATCCAAAGAAACAACAACATCTTGCCCATACATCAATCTACCATATGTGTGTAGTATATACCATAAAAAAGAAATGAAAATGCATTCAAAGCATATAAAACATTAATTCAAAAGAAAAAAAAATACGATCAGGGATCATTTCTAAAATCTGTAATTTCAACTTAAAAGCCAGCTTCAACAATGATAACAACCAAAACACTATCCTTTCTAGACACCAAGCAAATTGTCTTTTCATGCAAAGCATTTGATCTTTCTATGGACATAAGTTAATTTTCCCGCATTTAAAATCATGCAAAACACCCTCCATTGTTATGGAAATACTATGATGACAATTACCTTAATTGAATAGATTTTGGGTCAAGAGAATGCAACAATGCAATCTCCTCTTTGAATTTCCAAAAATGAGCCTAATGGTATTCACAATGGAATCAATGGTGAGAGTCTCTTATAATATTGAACCTCAACATTATCACCTGTAACTTTAAGCATTTTCTGAATAAGAGGAACAACAACTGGGTCCCCACATAGGTGAAACTCATCCACCGCAAGTCCAATCATTGCACGAGTAAATGAGAAACCTCTTTTTGTGCAACCAATCATCTGAGGAACTTAATACTAACTTCTTTAATGCCTGATATGTTTTGCCACTATTTGTGGGACCTACATGCAATACTACATTACGCTTCATTTTCCGAGGTAGTGGATACCAAGTGTGTGGGCTTGTCATGTTTGTTAGATCAAAATTTGGCTATCTGTGTAAGCTACTCAACAACCTAGCATCAAGATAAGCATTCCATACAAAACAATTTGTTTTTTTGTGAGCCTCTTGATTTTTTATGAGCCTCTTATCATAAACCCTTAACTACACTTGGATTTTTCATAGTGACTCCATAGTCCCTTAAGGCATTGGTCCATCAAACATCTTCAACCAAAAACAAAAAAATTCTTCACCTTTACTTTTGTTTGTTTTTACAGCCTAGGATTTGCTTGTTAAATTTTTGTCTAAATTGATTAAATCCAAGGGTGTTTCATTTCTCATATCTTTTGAATGCTTGGATCTCACATGCTGAACAATAGTTTCATGGTTTATCTTTAGCATTGCCAGGATTAAGGATTAACCTATGTTTATCATTAATTGTCACATCTAAAGATCTACCCTAAATATTTAAAGTCTCATCTTTATGATTGGGTTGCTTTCAAAACAGGCCTCAAAATGTATGTTAAATGGTTGCTCTTGCTCCCGTAAGTTCACATACTAAGGATTTGGGGTAAGTGTTGCACCATTTTCTTGATCTACACATTACAAAAGCGTCGACCCTAAATCAAGGTGAACGACTTGCTTGGCAAGTTGAATAAATTCTTCCCTAATTGCTTGACATTCAGGGCTACAAATCTAATTCTTTTTAGATCTGAAAACTGTTATCCTAAGACTTGAAAATTTTCAATATAAATCCACAAATTTAACTTGATCAAACCCTAGATTGCCAAAAAAAAATGAAAGTGAAAAACTTATAAATGAATGGTTAAAAGTACAAACGAAGAGTAGTGCCCATCCCACTTGGGCTATGGGGGACACTTAATCTATTCTTGAGTAATGCTCTTGAAAATGGTCTTGAAAGATGATGTTATAGTAATTGATTACCTAGAGAATTTGCTATTATTCCTACCACTCAGCCTAAGGATGAAAGTCTTCTTTTGTTTGCACTTCCTTCACCCATATGTTAGGCATGAGGTTGCACATATCATTGGGTATGTGGATCACTACCAATATTTTGGATAGTTGATATTGAACATGGTTGATACAACATATTTTATAAATATTTCATCTTGGCATAACTTGAATTGATCTATTGCTTGGGTTATCTTTGGACTATCTAGAGTGTGGTAGAAAATGTTAGGGATAATGCTGACAAGTCTTAGATATCATACAGATTTTGAACAAATCAAAATGGTAAGGACATGAAGGAACCAAGGGCCCAGAGAGTCTTCACAAGGACCTCCTTCAAATAACCCATTACCTTCACTAGAATTGACTCTCATCCTGCATTCCCTAGAAGCGATTAATGAGACCTTGAGAGGGCGCCAAACAAATGAAATGGAAGGGGAACACCCTTCATCAGGGTTAGGGAACCCTGAGGGATCTAGAGACTATGATAGAAGACCTCTAGTTGAGGACATTACTAGGGAGCTCCAGAAAATTAAGCTCCCAGAATTTGCAGGAGGACGTGCCAGTGAGCGTGCCGAAGCCTAGTTAGAGGGGATGGGAAAGTGTTTCACACTAAGGTATTATAATACCAATTCCAAAGCCAAAATAGCAATATTCCAACTCGGAGATAGTTCTCTAAATTGGTGGGGTAACTTGGAGTGTCAACTACACCTCACTCCAGACATAGTTACTTGGGAATTATTTGAGGAAAGGTTCAGGAAGAAGTACCTGTTGGCGTATTATGAAGAACAATAGGTAGGAGCCTTCCATGCCTTGATATAGGGAGGTTGTACTGTAGAAGAATATGAAATTCGATTTATGGAATTGGTCAAGTATGTCTCCTACATGGATACTGACCAGCGCCAAGCAGATCATTTTATGTATGGATTGAGACCTAAGATTAGGGAAATGGTGCGGATGTGGAAACCATCCTCAGCTGCAGAAGCTGTAGAGTAGGCTTGTTATGTCGAAGAACACCTAGAATTAAAGGGTGAAGGCAGAGCCATATTTCCACATCAAATTGGGTTTATGAGGAAGGCCCCTCATACCTTCCCAAGGCGAGGAAGTCAGAGGCCACCAGCATATGGAAATAGGGTTATACCTAGAAACTGACAGTAGGGATTTCAATGGTTTCTAGTGCAGCTTAACCCATGGCTTCAAGGGCACGTACAAACCAAAGTCATATGCGAAGAGTAGCAAGTGGGGGTAGGGGTTCCAGGGGAAGAAAATCTTTCCAAAGAACTCCACAACATTCGGTTCAAGGTCCACCACGCATCACTTGTTGGGGATGCAGAGGACCTCATTACCAATGGGACTGTCGTTAGTTTCAAACCAGTAGCAATAGAAGAGAGGGAAAAGAACCAATGGGGAGAGTAGGTAGCCACCAACGAATCTATGCTGCAGTTGACAATTAGCAAGTTGAACACCAGTCTGCCATGGTAGAAACCTCAGGTATGATAAAAAAAGTAAAAGTTAAAACTTTGTTTGACTCTGGTGCTACAGATAGTTTCGTTTCACCAGTTGCATTAGAAAAATGTGGGTTGGCATCCTATGAGCACGATGACTTTAAACAAGCTGAGATGGCTTCTAGAATAAAACAAGCAGTAGGGCCTAGTGTTTACCAATGTCAGGTAAACCTCGGGATGTGTATGACTAAGTTGAAGGCCTATGTCACAACATTGGGGACGTATGATGTAATTATTGGAATGGACTGGCTAGAAGTTCATCCAGCTTTGGTAGACTGTTTCAAGAAGAAGGTGATCCGTTTAGATGATGAAGGTAGGCCAATTGAGATTTGTGGAATCAAGAGGGGAGTGTCCCTATGATTCATATCCATGATGAAGGTAAAACGTTGTCTCAGACAAGGTTGCAAACTATATTTGGTCAAGACTTTAAGTGACTAGAAGGGCCCTTCCCTTGATCAACATCCAGTTTTGGTAGAATTCAAGGATGTTTTTCTAGAGGAATTGCTTGGGTTACCTCCTATAAGAGAGATTGATTTCACTATCGATCTGAAACCAAGTGCAAAACCAATATCTAAGACACCCTATAGGATGACAAATTTAGAGCTTTGTGAGATGCAGATGCAGTTAAAGGAGCTCTTAGACTTGGGATTGATCAGACCTAGTATTTCCCCTTGGGGTGCACCAGTACTTTTTGTCAAGAAGAAGGATGGTTCCTTGCAGCTATGCATAGATTATAGAGACTTAAACAGAGCTACGATAAAGAATAGGTACCCAATACCTCAAATCGATGAGTTATTTGATCAAATAAAGGGGGTAGTGGTCTTATCAGAAATCGATCTATGATCTGGGTACCACCAATTGAGGATAATGGAGGAAGACATCTCAAAAACTACATTTTGAACTCAGTTTGGGCACTATGAGTTCATAGTTGTTCCATTTGGTTTAACCAATGCACCAGCAGTATTCATGAGCCTCATGAATGGTGTGTTCAGGAAGTATTTGGACCAATTCGTGTAAGTCTTCCTTGATGACATTCTTATATATTCCAAGAATGAAAGGGAGCATGAAAAGCACCTAAGGGTAGTATTGACTTGTTTAAGGGAAAATCAATTGTATGGGAAATTGTCAAAGTGTTCCTTCTTTCAAAAGGAAGTCCATTACCGTGGGCACATCATTTTAGGAGAAGGGATTTTAGTTGACCCGGAAAAGGTGAAGGCCATAATGGATTGGCCAGTACCAAAAAATTCCCATGAGGTACATAGTTTTATGGGGCTATCTAGGTATTATTGCAGGTTTGTGGAAGGGTTTTCAAGGATTACAAAACCCATCACCACATTATAGCGAAAGGGGGTTAGGTATTAACATACAAATGAATGTGAAATTGCATTCACAGAGCTAAAGAGGTTACTAACTAGTGCACCGATACTTCAAGTACCAGACATGGGAAAAGACTTCATTGTCTGCATTGATGCTTCGGTGCAGGGATTGGGTGCAGTATTGATGCAAGAAGGTAGAGTAATAGCTTACGCTTCTAGAAAATTAAAGAAGCGTGAAGAGTTATATGCTACCCATGACTTAGAATTGGAAACAGTAATGTTAGCCTTGAAGCTATGGAGACACTACCTCATTAGGAGAAGATTTAAGTTAAGAATGGATCTTTATAGCCTAAAGCATCTCTTCACTCAAAGGGATTTGAATGCTAGACAAAGGCGATGGAGCGAATTCATGAGTGAGTATGATTTTGAAATCTCATACATCAAGGAAAAGGAGAATGTAGTGGCGGATGCACTAAGGAGGCCATGAACCTTCTCCTTAGTAGCCCTAAAGGTAAATTTAAGGGAGCGGATATTGGAGAAACTCTTTGAAGATAGTTGGTATCTAAAAGTCATCTCAGCTATCTAGAATGGGAAATAGATAGAACAAAAGTTTGAAGGATATGTACTTGAACCAGATGGGCTATTGAGATTCCAAGAGAGAATATACGTACCTAAGGAAGGGGGCATAAGAGAAACCATCCTCAGAGAATCTCATAAAGCACTCTATTGTGCACATCCTGGGGTAAAGAAGATGCATGCAGACACAAGGAAACTCTTCTTTTGGGCAGGCATGAAGCATGACATAGTCCAGTTTGTCGCGAAATGTCTTGATTGTTAGCGAGTGAAAGCTGATCATCGCCATCCAGCAGGACTCTTAAAACCTCATGACATCCCTACATCTAAATGGGAAGTAATTTCCCTAGATTTTGTGGTGGGTTTTCCACTCACTTCCCAGAGGCACAATGCTATATTGGTTATAGTTGATAAATTGACAAAAAGTGCCCATTTCATCCCAGTAAGGGACACTTACGATGTTACGGATGTGGAGCGAGTGCTTGTCAATGAAGTTATCCGACTACATGGATTTCCCACAAAGATCATTTCTCATAGAGACTCTCAATTTATATCTAGGTTTTGGAAAATTTTGCAGTCAGCTCTACGAACTCAATTAGACCTAAGCACTGCATATCATCCAGAAATAGATGGGCAGACTGAAAGAGTAAATCAGGTTCTATAGGACATGATTAGGATGTACATCATGGATAATCAATCTTAGTGGGAAAGGTACTTACCATTGGTAGAGTTTTCCTATAATAACAGTTATCACAGTTCGATCGGGATGCCTCCTTATCAAGCTCTATATGGAAGGCCTTACAGAATGCCGTTGAGTTGGGAAAAGTTGGAGGACCAAGTGATAGTTGGACCAGAATTAGTTCAAGAAATGGAGGAACCGGTAAAGCAGGTTCGAAAAAGGTTAAAGGAAGTACAGGATAGACAAAAGTGTTATGATAATTCACATAGGATTGATCGCAATTATGAGGTAGGGGACCAAGTTTTTATTCGTATCCGGCCCAACAAAAGCACCATCCGATTTGGGAAGGGGATGAAATTGTTAGCTCAGTTCGTGGGACCTTTTAGGATCAAATAGAAGATTGGACAAATTGCCTATCATCTTGTACTGCCGCCCCATTTGCATAAAACTGATGATGTTTTTCATGTATCTATTTTATGACATTATGTTTCTGATGAATCTCACAAACTGTATTGGCAGGACTTGCAGGTCTCGGACATGGGAACTATAATGGTAGAACCATTACGCATACTAGACCATAGGGTTTGACAGATCAAACATCACACACTGGACCAAGTTAAGGTCCATTAGGACAAGTAAAACCCAGGATCTGCTACCTGGGAGGATGTAGAGACTATGAGTCGTGACTACCCCTCACTTTTTGAGCATATGTGATGCCTATTTTGACTTAGATAGCTACCTATGTTAAGATTCTATTTCCATGTTATTTATTTATGAACATTATGTAATATTGATGCAATTGGTTTGACACATAAACTACTCATATGACTCAGTTGATAAATTTGATATTGATGATAGAAATGGTTGATATATGGACTACATGTATGACTCACTTAGTGATGGATTATCTAGCATGTAACTTATCAGAATTATTTGGGTTCATATATAGCTCAAGTGTATATGATTTATTTAATTGAATGAATTAGTGAGAATTCCAGATTGACACATGGATATTAGAGTTGATAATGTGATGATTATATCTCTTGTTGTTATATAAATGCATGAATGAGAGCTAACCCACTGGAGAAAAAGAACTATATGATAGCCAAGAGGGAAGGACGATACATCTCATGAGGAAGTTATAATGCACATTATTTTACTACATTTGGTATCTACTTGATATGCACTCTTATGGCACGAGTAAAATGCAAATGACAGGTGGCAAGACAACCTGATTGGATTATTCGATGACAAGTCCAACCAACTTTGTAGTGTGGTCCATATTAGGGTATTCACCCTAGTTCTATATGGGGCGGAGGCATTTCCCACCATGTATCCTCCGAAACCTAGAATCGTGGGAGGGAATTGGTCGACACGCTCCCCTAGACGTGTGATGATGATTGCCAGTTGCCTGCTAGGGAAGTTAGGTCAATGTATTCGATGCTTCCACCATGTTGATTTTATCAGTGGTTAGTATGGCTGTTGCCACTGATAAAGTAGCAGATGATGGATAGGGTGGGAACGGAAGTAGGCTAGGATGGATAGGAGGATATAGATCAGTTGGAGACTCTTGATGGGAAGTAATGTCATTGTTGGACTTATCACATTTTATTGCTATAACTCTCTCTGGTTGCTATGCTTTCATACTCCTTGCATCTTTTCATTCTAACTTCAGGACGAAGTTTTTTTAAGGAGGGGTGTATGTAATGCCCCACTTAAATATTATCCTACAAATTTTGTTAATGTTTACATTATTTTTACAATATTGAGAAATATTGGTCTAATATAAAATTCATGATTTCCATTATTCAAATTCCCCACTTATCTTCTCAAATTGAATATTAGGTTGGATATGGTCTCCTTCCATTATTTAAAATAATATATGTATTCATCTCACATTCCCAAATGTACCCTCACATTTACTTGGGAGAAGACATGGTCCTCTCCAACTCATTATCAATATATATATTCATTTCACATTCTCCAATGTACCCTCACATTTACTTGGGAGAAGGCATGGTCCTCTCAACTCATTATCAATATATATATTCATTTCAAATTCCCCAATGTACCCTTACATTTACTAAGGAGAAGACATGGTCCTTTCCGTGTAATTACATCTCACATTCCCCAATGTACCCTCACATTTACTTGGGAGAAGGCATGGTCCTCTCCAACTCATTATCAATATATATTCATTTTACATTCCCCAATGTACCCTAACATTTACTAAGGAGAAGACATGGTCCTCTCCATGTAATTACATCTCATATTCCCCAATGTACCCTCATATATATTTGGGAGAAGACATAGTCCTCTCCATTTAATTATCAACATACATATTCATCTCACATTCCAAAATGTACTTTTCAGATTTACTTGGGAGAAGACATGGTCCTTTCCCATTAAATTCCCAATTTCATATTCATGTCACATTTCCAAATGTACTCCTAGATTTACTAGGGAGAAGAGAAGTCAACTGTAAGGATGGATGAGAGGTTAATGACATTAATGAGAAGTGGAAGGGAAGGAGGGTATAAAAAGGGAAGGAGGAAGGGAGAAAAGGGGATGTTGGGTCTTGCTTAGGATTGTGGGGGTTGGTTGTGATTTTTTGGGCTTGTTGTGTTTTTGGAGACCTTAGGAACCTCTAGAGGTTTGTTGGGTTGTTGAGAGGAGGGAATTATTGTTATCTTGGTCTGGATCTTTCATCCTAGACACACACGCACTACATCATGTTGGACCTGGGAACCTATGGAGGTTTCTTGGGCTAGGGATTATTTCCTAGTTGGCTGGGAGGTAAATCCAGTTGGGTCCGTCAAGAGGAGCATTCAGCAAGAGCAGCATGACAAAGGTATCTCCATCAGCCACCAGTAAAGGTATTCTCCCATAGACTACTCTTGTTAATTTTATCAAATGAAATATTCACCTTAAATTATGTTGATTAGAATGAAATAGTAGAATTGCATTGTTTAAAAGCCATGTAAGTAAGTTATCACCTTTGATCGCATTTAATTCAAGAATAAAGTAGATCTGCCAGCAGACCCTAGGGTAGGTCTCTTACACATGCTTACTTGGTTACTTTTTAGATGAATGGGTAGATGAGCATACTTAGGCTTTCTATTCACTCTTTCTATAGAAGAAGGACTATCAGTCGCCTTTGACTATGGTCACTTCCTTGCAGATGTAATTCATGAACAACTTATTCAGTTTTTAACTGAACGAATGTTCATATATTCTTCCATTCTTATGTATATGTTCATTTTCTTGTAGACAGACATGTTTCCCTTTGTAGTGTAGAATCGTAATCAGTAAGGAGAGCATCAGTCCATTATTTTCTGGACCTCAATCATCAGAAACAAATCATAGGAATTCAGTTTTACAGAGTTTATTGATCAGTTTGTGTATCGAGAAACTTATTTGATGAGTGGCCAGCAGGTTCCAAGAATCAGATAGGATATTCAAAAAGTGTTGCATCTCAATGCATAGGTGAATACAGGATATTGGTACCCATACCATCATTTATAGAGATCAGAGTTTATGGCTCAGAGTTGCCACCATATCAGCTGCCCATGTACCTTCCAATGAGGATATTTTCTTTGGAGTACATCAAGAAAATAATCTACTCAGATAACATCCACTTTGTGGCAGCTAAGAAGAGGTCTCAATTCAAAATTAAGACATAGATAAGACCTTTTATCTGTAACAGCAGAGCAACAAGAGAGGAAGCAGAAAACCTGCTGAAACGAATGAATTTCCCTCTTAATTTTACATGGTCTTATGACCACTTTGGGTAATTTATAAGCTAAGAGTGGAACAAAAGAAAACTACCTATGTGCATGCCCAAAGACCAAAAATAAAGAAGTACATGGACCAACAGAATTACATAGAGAACGCATTGCAGGAGGCTAAAGAGCAGGTTCTTTCCAAGACTACCTCAAAGACTCTTATACTCGGAGAAAAGACTGAGAAGAGACTAAGAGAGGAGGACACTCCTTCAATCACATAAGTCCTAGCCAAAGAATTTAAGATCTACACAAAGAAGATTAAGACAGTCTCTAAGATTGACTTCCCACTACTGGAGGAAACACATGGTACCATTATACTCTTTGGACTTCAAACTTTGAATTTTGATAGCAATACCACCAATTCTCCATCATCCTCAACTACTAAAGAAACTCCATATACAACACCTCATAAACTAGAGACATTGACATAACACAGGCAACTATATATTTTCTAGAAATATAAAGAAATTAAATAGAGGAATGAATCCCTTCATGATAACATTTCTTCTAAATTTAGGAAGCAGTCTTCCTCAATCCAGCACAAGCTCATTTTATCCTATGACACAAAGAAAGGAAGAATTCATATAGCACGCTTATAGGCATAGTTTCCACAACGAAAATCAACACCTGACTTCAAACATACTACCATTGAGTTTGAGGCAAAGGATATTCATCCTTTGAATCAAATGGACATGCATAGGAAAGCAGGAGAAATGGTCAACTCAACTTTCACACGGACTACCCTCACTTCTTCCAAACTACAGCTCTCTTTAAGAAATGTTCTCTCAACTCAAACTCAAGAAAGCTTTCTCTCTTTCTAAAGACAAGAGAATTAAATATTTGGAGGAGATGGTGATCAAAGAAGGTTTTGATCCTGTTAATTCAAAGGCATTGGAAGAAATTATTAACAAGAAGAATGTTGAAATAGCAGCCCAGACGAAGCTATTGAAATTGCCTGTGACTGAAGATCCCCAAGCAAAGGAGTTACGACAGACAGAGTTACAAGGAGAAGAATTGATGAAGCTACAGGTGGAGTAGAGTGCATAGATTAAGGATATGGAGTTAGAGATGGATAAGTTGATGAAAGAGAGGGATCCTAGTTCACAACTTGTAGCAGTTCCTCTTGATGTAGTGACAATTGCATCCATACTTCAAATAAGAATTCCTACAACAGCTACAACAATAGGAACATCCTCTTCTACAGTACTCCCCACATCAACTGCATATGATTCAATTAAGTTGGTTGAATCCCTGGAAAACATGTCTATAAAGGGAGAAAAAATATATAAGTTAAGACAGGATGTGAAGACCTTACAGGAGTAGAATACAGGATATGAGAATTCCCTCCTAACAAAAGTACAAAAATCCCGTACATTGTCCTAGAGATTGCAGCAGATGGAAAAAGACACTACCATGGGTAATACTTTGGCCCAGGTCAAAGAAAACATTTGGAAATGGATCAATGAAGGTATGATAGATATTTGGACTTCAATACAAATCATATTTGAGTAGCAGGAACTGATTGAGAGATCCAATGAAGCCATTGAAGAAGTAAAAAAACAGTTGGGTGACAAACCCAGTGAAGCTACTGAGCTCATCAAATTCCTCAACTCTAAAAACAAATAGGAATTAGAAGAACTGGAGATTGAAGATAGAACAAAAACTATACTTGAAGTCAAGAAGGTGCTGACTAAGAGAAATTTGGTAACGCAACTTGAAGAAAAGTGTTAGACTCTAAACTTTGGCATATAGAGATTCTTCAAAAAGCTAGAAGCCATCTATAAGAAGGGACTTCCTAATTTATTGGTAATAAATGATAAGCTCCGTACATGGTCCAATTATAGTGAGAAATTAATGATAAATCCTAAAGACAGTTCCAAAATTACAGGTGGAAGAATCAACATGATAGGAAAATCATTCTTGGAAGCATTGGTATATGACCTAGACATTTAGTATGAAATTAAACACATTAATTTCCAAACCAACATTTGTTAAATATACTAAAGTGGCTGAGGTTTACATAAAATTACTAAAGACAACTATCCCAAGTGAGTAGCATTGGGATAAATTATGTGAATTACTAGACTAAGCATAGGATTTGATTTTACAGCTTAGTATTGCACAAAATATTGTCACCACGACACTCTGTAGTCAGTGTGAGTCTATCACCACTCATACTTTCGTCCTATGCAAGTCTTAAAACTCAGCTCTTCATTTCAAGCCTTGAAAAATGAGAGAAAGTCTTTGAAAATCTCTAAAACTCTGATTCCGCACCTTCTCTTAGCATTACCTATAGTCCCGCACTCCCTGGTCATGT
Organism: Pinus tabuliformis; assembly: GCA_031772625.1. NCBI lineage: Eukaryota > Viridiplantae > Streptophyta > Pinopsida > Pinales > Pinaceae > Pinus > Pinus tabuliformis. The sequence continues at coordinate 2,000,645,630 of CM062816.1, forward strand.
CCCCTACGGACCTACCCGCTCTGTTTCTGTGTAAAGGGTGCAGACCCCTGTAAAAGTAAAAAAGGCACAAGTACATTCTTAGAAACTCACTTTGGGTTATTTCTGGAAGCTTCTAGAGGGAATCTTGAGGTGGCAAGTTTGCTCCTTGGTGGTTCATGCGTCCCATAACTAAAGGAGATAACCCCTTGATGTGAGGAGCTTATCCCTTTGAAGGAGGACTTTATCCCTTCATAGGTGGACCTGGTAACTTTCTTCCTCTGCAATATAAAATGAGGCATTGGGTTGGTTACTAAGGAGATTGAAAGCTGAATATTTTTTAGGGTAAATGTTGTTGGAATTTAGACTTCCTAATTGAGCTTGAGAGGAGAGATTACATACCTTTTGATCTCATTGGGAAGAGTTTGAAGCTTGTCAAAGTAGAGGAGATTCTTGCTTGGGCCCTAGGAGGAGCTTGTACAGCATCAATGCACCAAGGTTGTAAAGTTATTTTTTGTTTAAAGTTAATGCAATCAAGTTTATTTTTCTCAATAATGTGTCTCTTATGGTTTATTTCATGGGTTCCTTGATCACCATGATGAATATGATTTATTATATTGGCTATGCAGGTGTTATTTGATGTTTGCTTGTTTGTGTTTGTAGGTTCTTTAAAAGGAAACTCATTTGGATGGTCGAAGCGTGGCTGCCACAAACTCGCATTGGACTTAAGGTAGGGTCTAAAGACACCTCTTGGTCTTTATTTATAAATCACAATATTTAGAGAAAGGTAGATTTGCTTGTTCTACCTGTTGTTAGATATTAGTTGATAGTAGGAAGATCGATCTTTGTCCGCAAGAACGATTTATCTAGCTGACAAAATGGAGACTCCGCTGGGGATTTGAATTTTCGTTTTTTGCCTTTACTTTTACTTTGACTTGAGAAACATTTTCTCTGTTTCTGGTTTTTGCTTGATGTGTGTGGGACTGGGTAGTTTTTTAGATCTTGAATTGTTTTTTGTTTTTCACGCTTTTGAAAGAGGACTGCACATTCTGTTTGTAACATAGTGCGGACATCCTGACATTGATCCTTTACTACACAAAGAAGTACTGAACCTGGTTATATCGAAGGCCAGCAGACCCTATCAGTTTTTTGGAAAACCTAGAACCTTTTTATCCAGTTAAGCTTAGGATTTGTTTATGTTTTTAGAATTTTGGTTTTAGGTGATTTAATAGAAGTTTTGTGTGCCTGGCCTGATTTTCGTTTGGTCTTTGTAGTAACTTAGAGTTTAGAAGCCTAAGAAACCTCAGATTACCCTAGTTTTTTCCGGTCTTCTTAATGAGTCTGACCGATTTGTGAAATCTGCCTTTGGTGAGAAATAGATCTCGTTTACTCTTTGTAAAGCTTTGAAAGAACATTTTTTGAAAGTTTTGAATTTCATTTTTAGAAAGAAAACATAAGATGGGTGTTTTTTGATTAATTTGTTATTCTGAACGAATTAGTCCTTAGTTTGATGAATAACTAAGTAAAACGTCCTCAAAAATAAATTTTGTAAGCTTTTTCTTCAATTAGGTTTTTAGAAGTTGTAGATATCAAGATTAGATTTTTCATATTTTTGAGTGTTTTCTAGAAATTTTAGAATCTCTTTTGGAATACTTTGTTTTTGTAGTGTTTGAGTGTTGAAAAGAAAGGGATATTTTTTGTGAGCATAATTAGTAGTCTCGTTTTTGAGTTTATTGAAAAAGACAAACAAAATTTTTTTTCTTTTCATTTGTTTGTTAAGGAAAGATTTGTTTTTCAAGCATTTGCATTATCAACTCTTTCTTTAGCTAGAAATTCATTGAAGAAAAAGAGTTGTTTATCTCTTAGGTGCATTTTTAGTGTTTTGGAGTTGAGTCTTCACACCATAAAGTTTCATCTCCATAACTTTGACCTAAGGAAAAACCAATAAAAATAACGCTGAAAGTAAAATTTATCTAGCAATCTTTTTATTTCTAGCGCTCTTTATCACCAACATAGCTTAGGCTAGTGTCTTGGAGTAGGGAGTAATTAACTCTTCAAGATAGTTAAAACAAACAAGTAGCTATATCTTGCGGTAGGAGATAAATTCCAATTGTTACATCTATGCTCTGGGAAGCTCCTCTTAAAGGAGTCAAGCATGATATCATATCCGAACGAGTGGGGTAATCAATCCTTCCTCATTGGGAATGATAGAAGATATACACGTATTAAAAATGGTAAACCTCAAATTAACCATTGTTGAGGAGCCTGGGGCCACTTGTTGGTAAACCTTAGATATGTCAAGGAGCCTTCAAGGGGATTGAGCTTTGCTACTCTGCCCTTGCGTGTGTATCGGATCACAGACTATTCCCCCATGTATATTTGTTTCTGTTGGTAACCATAGTGACCATAATCTATAGGGTTCTTTTCTAAGGTGATGGTGGAGAGAAGATCCCATTGTACTTGGAGTAGACGTCGACTAGACTCACTTGGAATCTCTGGGGGGTTCTCTTCACTCGAGACAATCTAGTGAAGAAACTTGTGCCAATTTGTTTCATTAAGCAGGTTATCGGGTAACTGTTCCAACCACCATTTCTGTATTGAATTATGCAATGTTGGATTTCATCACCAACTAGTGTTTTCAGTACGGAAAGTTACTATTTGTGTGTGATTTGAACTCCTAGATTTTTTAGGTGTGTGATTCAAATTTTTTGGTTCTTTAGAGACTTTAGGTGGTTTCATTGAGATTTTTCTTTGTTTGCATGTGAAGTAATTAAAATATTTAATCATGTATGAATTATCGAGACAATCTCGTAGACTTCGGGGGCAACCTCCCGCGTATTCACCAAGCCACCTTGAAGGGCTACGAGCTCTTGTAACTCCTAGTGACAGTAGAGTTGGGTCACCGGAAGAAAGAGAATCTTCTTTAGTTGTTCATCTTGATTATCAAGTTCAAACAATAGATCATATTTCCAAACCAATTCCATTTTCCGAAGTTACTGGTAGTTTTTCTTCTACTAGTGAATTAGCCGAAGAACCTTAAATTTTTTAGCCTAAAACTGAACCTGCTGCTACTCCATCGTCAGGATTTGCCTCTCTAACTTCCAATGGTCCTGATTCACCCAGGGTAGGAAGAATTATTACCCACAATCTTCCTTTTGGACTTATTGCTATTGAAGAACTAGTTACTTCGAAAGAAGGTATAACTATCCCTGAAAATCAACCAACTATAGAACTTAGGGAGCGTGAATCTATCTTTTACAGTCCACCTAGGAGGGACGCTTGGTATCTTTCGTTGACCAACTTTTTAGAAAATTCGGGTCTCAGTTTTTCACCACCTCGAGTTCCTTTTCATCCAACACCTAGAGGTTATTATCCTCCTTTGAATATGTGGAGACAGTCATCCATGTTTTCCTAATCATCGGAAACATTTTCGTGTGGCGGTCCTTCTATTCCTTCTGGGTACCAGTCACTTACAGGTACTTTTTCAGGAGCATCTCCTCAACCCGTTGAACATGGGTTATCAACTGATAATAACGGAACTAAACTTTTGAGTGTAGAAGACATTCTTATGATGTCAGGTACCATTCCAAATCCACAACCTCAAGGCAGTCAGTTACCGCCTGGGGGGAAACCTCAAGGTACTCAATTATCACCTGGGGGGCAACCTCAAGGTACACAGTTACCGCCTGGGGGGTAACCTCAATGACAGTACATACCTTCGGGACAATACATTCCTCAAGGTCAACCCCAGACTCAGTACGTACCTCAAGGTCAACCCCAGTATCAATATGTACCTCAAGGTCAACCCTAGTTTCAGTACATGCCTCAAGGTTATCAACCTCAAGGTCAGTACCCAACCCAAGGTTTCCAACCACCTTCAAGTCAATCATTTTTCCAAGGAGCTAGAAATGTACCTTTGAATTATCAACCCTACCCTCAACCCGGTTATGGTCCTGAATATGCTCATCCTTTTATGGGTCCATACCTTGGAATGAACATGGTGTGGGATCCATATCAATCTCAACAGATATTGCAACCTAATGTGCAGTGGTCATCTCAATCTGGACAACCTTTGGTTTTTGGTTCAACCCAACAACCTATCTAGCCTACTATTCAAACCTCTGCACCTAGTGTAGCTCATCAGTCTGGGACTAGTTCACCTTGAACTCCACCTCAAACGACTGCTGCAACTACTGTAGCATCTTTTCAAGCTACCCCACCTACTTCTGGAGTATCAACAACTCTTGTTTCTACTGTTCCTGCATAAACTCATCAAGCATCTTTACCTCAGTCTAGACCTACAATTCAGACTTTGATTCAAATGCCTGGAGGACAACCTGTTCCAAGTACGGTTGTCACAAGTCAACCTCAATTTACTTATCAGCCGTACCAAGGACAGTACCAATTCAGTCCCGCTGTTCAAAGCCCAGTCTATCAGTATCAACCATACCCTGGATATACTTATTAGCAACCTCAACAACCCCAGTACGGTCCTGTTAATCCTGTTTTTTCAAGAGGATATAATATCCCAAATGCAATTCGAATTCCAAGTTATCCTGGATATCCTCCTCCTAGGGTTGGTCTTATGACCCAGGGTTTTCGAGACCCTAATTGTTAGTTACTGTTCATTGCAACTTTGGACTTGCCTGATTTTTCATGCCTTACGAACGATCTGATTAATTATCTTCCTTTTTTGTCGCCAATTTCGAATAAGTTGCCCAGTGATATCCCAAAGTTTGAAGATAAATCAGGAGAGGATCCATCAAACCATGTGATGAATTATCACCTCTGGTGTGCATCTAACTCCACTATAGATGATTCAATTCATTTACATCTTTTTCAACGCACTTTGATTGGTCTTGCAGCCAAGTGGTACATTGAGTTACTGCGAGCCTCTTTTTATAATTTTAGTCAGTTAGCCACTTCGTTCTTAACTCATTTTCAGTTGCTTGTCAGATATGAAAATGGCACGAAATTATTAACTTCATTAAAACAGTCAACATCCACTTATATTTCAGATCACATCCATGAATGGAGACGTCGACGTCGTTTAGTGAAATTTTTTATTCCAGATCAAATCTTAGTAGAATGGTTTGTTAAATCATTATTACCTAAAATCACTGAGGATGTAGCTAAGGCAGGAGTTGTTACTGAAGAGAAAGTGATTGCTCAAGCTCAGTACCTTGACCTTGTTTATACGTAGTTGGGTACTTTACACGAAAAAATCCCCGATCTTCCCAAACAAAATCAAATAACTGCAGCTCCTTTAGGGTCTCATGCCACTGATGGTATGATTGGTTTAGTTAATACCAAAAGTAAGAAGAAGTCTTCAAAGAATTCTTCTCTTATCATAACTTTACCAGATTCCTCGACAGGACACTCTTCCGCTGAAATTCCTGCCGATATTCATGTCGTAGAATCATCTATGGCCAAATCAAAATCCGGTAGTAAAAAGAAGGGGAAGAAGAAAAATAATCAAAATTCGAAAGAGAAATCAGATAAAACAGAATCTACTGATGAGAAACATAAACCACTTTATCCTTGTCTCATTTGTGACAAAGAGTATTTTACAAGAGACTGCCCTCATCGCGCTGAGGTTGCGAAAACTGTCAAAGGTTAGCAAACGCCTGCTGTCTTGAAGGATCCTTTTCCTAGTCAAGATAGTAAGACGATAGGTTCTTCCTCAAATGCCTCAAAAGAACCCATAATGATGATGTCCCATGTTAGGATTGCGACACGATCACAAGATTATGGAATTAAAAGTCCTGTTGGCGGTAAGGAAGTAGAATCTTCTAATTCGAACTCATCAACTTCAACTCCTGGTTCTGATCTGCTACAGATCCAGAAACCTAACCCAGACTTAGTAATCAAACCACTTGCTAAAGGTATACTTTGAAAGTCAGCTTTCAATCTGCATGCGAGAGCTGCTTAGAACTATAACATTGTTGAAGAATTAGCTATTTCCCCTTCAAAAATGTCAGCTTTGGAGGTGCTGCAATCATGTCCAACACAGCGTAAATTGCTATTGTCGGCTATAGGAGCTGTTGATATTCAAGACTCGAGCCTTATAATCTTCAATTTAGAAAATAGTACACCTCGCTTACCTCATCAAATGGATTTCTAGATTCCATTGTTAGTAAAAAACAGACCTTGCTTTAGGACTGTGATTGATGAGGGAGATTCAACGTGTATTATTTCAATCCACTGTTAGAGATTGCTTAGTTATCCTACACTTAATCAAACCCCAACGATTCTAAAGGTTTTTGATGGTCGTGGGTTCCATCCTTTTGGCATTTTATAAGATTTACCTATAGGGGTTGAAGGAAAAACTATTAAGCTAGATGTGGAAGTGGTTGATGCCCCTCTAGATTACAACCTTCTCTTGGGTCGTAGTTGGTGTTACGCTATGACTGTTGTTGTTTCATTGGTCTTTCAGATTGTTAGCACCTAAATTTTCCTTAGCCTGAAGGAAGGCAAAATTCAGGGTAACCACAAACCTCGCTCAGTCTGGTAGCTAGCCCTAACAGAACAGGAGAGGGCTTTCTCCACGTCACACTCAGGAAAATAAACAATAGGGTCTGAGATGACTAAAAAATGAATACTGATTTTAGGCTAGGTAAATAAATAAGAAGAGAATTTAACTGAAAGACGCAGGTTATTTCATGAGGCAAGATAAGCAGAAAGTCTAGCAATTAGATTTGAAATAATATGAAGTGGAGAGATTGTTTGAGAGTGTGAAAATGGCATAAATACATGAATCCTTTTCAACAGAAGAAAACATAGAATGTGAAAACTATCCCAAGGCAGAGTAACACACTGAATTCTACCTTTTTACTTAGAAAGATTTCACTGGAAATGAATATGAATGAAAATATGAAACATAACGAAATACATATGGAACATAAAGAAGATACATTTTCTAAACTCATGCCATATGAATCTCTTGAGCCAGAGCTGCAATCTTTCATTAATTCTCTTTCAAAATGTACAATGAGTGACTGGGTTTATCTCCCATTGTTTCCCAGAAATTCCAACCCTTTAAAAAATGACTCTCGACACAATAAATAAGATTTTCCATGAGAAGGTTGATCAACCCAGGAAACGAAGAGCCAACCATCAGTAGTTACATTTAATTTTCTACGAAGACCAATTAGAAAAAAGAAAATATGAGCATAGATTTTGTGGGTGGCTGTTCACCTTCATTTGGCCACTTGGATAGAAGCCAAAAATGCTTTTTAAACTTTGCCTTTGATGCCAGGAAAAACTTATTGCAAATGAGTGGGCCCACTTGGAGAAAATTTCGAATTGAAATCTCGTGAAGCAGGCGCAATTTTGGCCTTTGGGTGTCTGTGCACCGCGCCAAAAACTGTATGCGTCATGCTACTTTGGAGCTGGTTTTGAGGCCCTTTCTGAAGTCAAAATTGAGCCCATGTGTGCTTGTTGGAAAGCCCTGCCTGTCTAATCTCCAACCCAAGTGGAATTTCTGAATTTTGTGCCCATTTTCCTCTCCAAAACTGCAATCTCCCAAGATTGCTTCCTGTGTGTCAAAATAGGGGCATAGAGGTCGCTTTTTGGGTGTTTTTGTCCTCCTGAGGACTCAAAATTGGCCCAAACTTCTGGGAAATGCACCAACAGTCATGATTTTCCATGGAAAATCCAAAAATGCAAACCTTTGGTCATTTTGAGCTCCCTATTGTAAGTGCGCGCCAGGTGGCGCGACGCATTGGGAGAAAAACCCTGTTTTTGCACAAAAATTTCCAAAAACAACAAAAATGCCCCAAATTTCTTGAAATCTGGGCTAGAGATTCCTTATCAAGTGTTGTGCTGGGCCAAAGAGGCTTTGGCCAATATCTGAAGTCGATTGAGCTCCCTTTGCCTCTTTTTCTTCCTGATTTCCTTCCTCAATTTCGCCTTCAAATTCCTCATTCGGGCCTTGCACACTTTGTTTCGTGCCATGTAGTGGAAAGCCATGTGCCTCAGCAATGCATGGTCCTTGTTGGCCTTGTCCAGCAGCCTTTCTAAGTGCATGTTAACTATCTCAAGATTGGCCTCCCAATCATCATTAATCTCTTGCTCAAATGACGTGAGCTCAACTCTTCTCCTTTGTGCAGCTTGGCGATGCTCACGAATGTTTTGTAGCTCCATGATCGCTTGCTGATCCTCCAGTTGTTTTTTCCTCTGCTCCAGATATTTCATGTTCCATTTGGCTCTTTCCAAATCAAGGGATAGGGCTTGAGTCTCTGCTTGCTGCTCCTGGATGATCTCTTTAAGCGGTGCAGTTGTTGGTTCTGTATCTGTATCATCATCATGAAGGAGAACGAATTCAGTCTCTTGCTCACCTGATGGCTCACCTAAAGGCCCCTCATCTTGCATTGGCTCCTTACCTTTGTCCTGTTCCTTTGATGTTGATGGAGGAAGTGAGGCCCCTTCCACCGCGGGTGGAGATAACACTCGCTTTGCCGTTGCAAACAACGTCTAGTGCCTTTCTGATATGTGATGAAAACCGGCACACTAGCCATCTCATGGCGCTCATACCGATGAGAAGGTTCACCCTCATGCTTAACCTTTGTGACTCTCCGTGAAGCTCTAAAGAAATCACACGAGATGAAATCATCCCAAGTGATGCCTAGCAATCCAAGCTGATGAACCACCAAAATCTTGATAAGAGCAAAATGATAGACACTGTTAAGTTGCTGCTGAGGTGTTTTGCGCTGTATAAAGGTGGTCATCCTCTCTATGTTCCGGTAAATTAAATATAGAATGTTCATCATCCGTACCCTAGTGAAACGCATGAGCAACCTGATGTGGTAAGCATAAAGATGAGAGAATTGTCCCTCATAGCTAAAATATTTCATGATCAATCTCATTAGTGGAGCATATTCATCCTTTAGATATCAGAACGGGAACACTCCCTTGAGATGCCTTAAGAAACTGGTTTTGATGTATGGCTCATAATGCTGCTAGTGAATCTTCTTTTTCTTGTTCCATGGTTCACCAATGTTCGGTATACTAGTTGCCAATGAGACAGATTTTGGTGTAAGTGTGAAGGTGACACCAACCAAGATAGCTTGATCTTTGTGCAAGTGCAGCACAAAAAGACAAGCCAACTCATGATGAAATTGGACATCAGCTACCTTTTGACAAAACTCATAGCATGACTGATGCTGAAAACATGACATAGCAAGAGGGCAGGCCTGCAATTCTGTAAGGGTGGTCGGTTCCTCTCTAACATGTCTGCCACTTTTATGAGGCCTCCAGGGTGCCTGTTCTTCCAAGGGAGAGTCACTTTGGGTTTCTACCTCATAGTCCGATGAATGCTCAGATGCCATGACTGCTATACAAAATACCCTGAAGACAAGATGACTGTTGTGTATGAACTGTGCTTGAACTGCCCTTTTTGATGTGTTGAAATCTACCACCAAGGGGAAAATGCAACAAGGGACTGTTAGGAAGGGGAATAATATGAAGGGATTAGGGACTATGAGGAGGAATTTTATTTAGGGAGTAGGGAGTTTAGGAGATTTTATATAGGGTAGGGTTTGGGGTGTTAGGAAAATTTATATGGGCTAGGGTTTTGGTTTTACCTTTGACAAATGTGAGGAGGGGATAGGGAATAGGATTTTAGTAGCATTTTAGGATAGGGAGAAATGGAAAAAGTGGAATAGGCAAGAAGGGAATGAGGGCAAGAAGGACAAATTAAATGGGGGGAAGAACCTTGGAACCAACACAATGATTTTGTAACCCTAACAACATTTGCTTTGATGATTTTAAGTGGTAGGGTTTAAGAGTATTGGTGCAACCATAAGCCGCCATTTACTATCATCATGCTAACATAAAAATGGATGAAACACTGAGAGATTGACCCCACCTGGCAATTTCAAGGGATTGAAGGCGATTGGTTGCAAGTTCTGAGCAAAATTGGGCTTCTGTGTATATGCGTCGCGCTCCTCCACCTATGCATCCCACCCTCTATGTGCGTCGCACCCGTGTTGTTTAACACTGTGTAGTGATGCCTAGTGCACCGCGCTCCCTATGTGTGCCGCGCTACTCCACCTATGCGCCACGCTCCAATTCTTAACACAGTCCGGCCTTTCCAAATAGCAGTTTGCTCTCCAACCTTCAAACTCGACTTTGCTATGAGATTTATGAATGTAACTTGACCCAAATGATTTATATAACTTGGAGAAATATGTTGCAAGAGTTGGATTTGATTTTTCCTTCTTCCAAAACCCATTTTGTAATGTTTTCACTTTGGCACTTTTTCACAACTAATACAATTCTGATTTTCACACTTCTTTTTTATTTCTGTGACTAAAATGATGAATTTTTTATTTTTTTTTTGGTGATTTTTTGCAGGGGTAGCCGACATGGAAGTTGGCTAAGGAGACTAGGGCTACGCTTGGAGAAATCCACTAAGAAACTTTTGAATTTTTTTACAAATGACAAACTGTTGACTTTTCTTCAAAACAACGTTTTGAAGAAGAGTCGTATTCTATCAACATGACGATGAGAATATTTGAACCAAAACTTTATAAGAGCCTCTCTCTAGCCTTGTTGGCTATATTGGACCTTGTTTGAAGACCAGATGACCAATCCCTAGACTTAATGACCGAAATGACTCCTGTCCATTAAAAGATCAAAAATTGACTGTCATGGACTTCAATACACATTGGTGAAAAGACCTAAGCCACCAGGTGCAAGACATGAGGGGAATGAATGATAAGGCCCTTCCGTTAGGTTATGGCATGCCGCTAGCGAAATGAAGCTGAGTGAATAGAGTGAGACACCTAAAAATGAAATGCAAAAAGAGTTTTGATCTTTGACGGAGGACTGACAAGACCGACTCTAACACGGCTTATAAAGTTTCCTCATAATGGAAGGATCGTAACTATAGACTAGCTAACTTACTATTCATCCGACCCAGCCTCTTCTGAAAGTATCCAACATGTCGGTAAAACAACTATCCCTTACAAGGATGTTGGAGTAGGATTAGTTAAAGATTTTGGTTTAGTAGGAACTTTTTCCTTTCCTCCTCCTAACGTATCGCCTTCTACTGCAACCATTCGCATGATTTCATCAGACACTATTGTTTATGATGATCCTTGGATCGTATCTTCCAAATTTGAGATGGATTCATTTGGTGATGTTATGCCTTTGAGTCCCTATGAAATTGAGTATCAGGCTATACAATGATTTTCCAACCCTTCTTCAACCGAAATTGATCTAATGAATGTGGTCCATGAAGAATCACTTTCAACATCAAACTCAGATTCAACAACTTTCTCCGAACTTGTTCATACTGATGAGCAGATTCGTGAAATTTTGTCTGTTGATGACTTACCATGGGAAGATCTTCATCATAGATCTTTGTTCTTTCCTGAGATTGATAATTTTAAAAATGACTTTTCATCTATTTTTACTACTGATTATGTCAAAGAACGACAGAATCCGTTGCAAAATCCCGATTCTAAGTTAAATTTGGGAAATATTTCTTGAATGGTTCCTATTGACATTTCAATTAAACCTGGAATTGTTGAAAACATTCATATAGGTGCCTCCTGTACGAAAAATGAAATTCAAACTTATAAGGCCCTATTTCAAGAATTTTGCGACGCGTTTACCTGGTCATATGAAGAAATGGTAGGAATTGATCCAACAATTGTTGTTCATGAAATCAAAACTTACCCGGATGCTAAACCCGTCCAGTAATGTTTGTGTCAGATCCACCCATGAAAAGCTGCTACTATTAAAGCAGAAGTTGAAAAATTACTTAAAGCAGGTTTCATTTATCCAATTCCCCTAACAGATTGGGTATCGAATATTGTTTCTGTTAACAAAAAGAAAGGAACGATAAGAATATGTATCGATTATAGGGATATTAATCAAGCCTGTCCCAAAGACAATTACCCAACTCCCTATATTGATCAAATCATTGATGATTGTGCCGGTAGTGAAATATTCTCCTTTATGGATGCTTTTCCGGTTACAATCAAATTAACATTCTCCCCGCTGATCAACCAAAAATGGCTTTTATTTGTCCATGGGGGGTATTTACTTATTGCAAATTACCTTTTGGATTGAAAAATGCCAGAGCAACTTTTCAAAGAGCTATGTCATACGCGTTTCATGACATCAAGCACATTGTGTAACCTTATCTCGATGATTTACCTACTCATTCATTACACAGAGCCGATCATCTCACTCATTTACGAGCAATCTTTATGAGATGTAGGCATTATTGAATTAGGTTGAAATCACACAAATGTGTTTTCTGTATAGAAACGGGTCATTTACTAGGACTTGTAGTTTCAAAATTCGGAATTCGTGTCAATCCCTCGAAGGTTGAAGCTATTTTCAAATTTCCTCCTCCTTCGACTCTTCACTAACTTCAAATTTTGCAAGGGAAAGCAAACTTTTTATGTCGATTCATTCCTAACTACGCTGAGATAACAAAGGGTTTTACCAGGTTGTTGAAACAAAATACTCCATTCTTTTGGGATGAGATAGCCGACAAATCTTTTGACGCACTTAAACACGCGTTGACCCATGCACCGTTATTGCATCCTCTCAACTACAACCAGGATTACTTCTTGTATCTCACCGCCTATCATTCCACCATCGGGATGGTGTTAGTTCAGGAAGATGAAATTGATAGTGAACATGTGATTTACTATCTTAGTCAAACTTTGAACCTGACTAAGTTAAAATATTCACATGTGGAGAAATTGACCTTGACAGCTGTTCAAACTGTCCAAAGAGTTCGTCATTACATATTACTACGCAAAACTACTATAATTTATGACTGTAACCCTATGATCTATATTTTGACCAAACAATTGCTAGGGGGAAAGTATTCCAAATGGATTGTTATCCTGCAGGAATTTGACTTAGAATCTGAAAAATCTAAGTCAAAGAAATATTTAGTTTTTGCAGAGTTGATGTGTGACTTCCCGCGTGCTGATACTGAAACTGTGGCGGAAGAGCCCATTGCAGACGAATCCTTGTTTCTTATCAGCACTCTTGATCCATGGTATGGGGATATCATAGTTTATCTCCAAAACCAATCTTTTCGGCATGAAATTTCACGATCTCAGTGACGGAAATACGTTTCCAATCCCAAAAATACCAGATTATTGGAGATACACTCTATCATCGTGGGGCGGATTCTGTTTTCTGATGTTGTTTAACTCATGAAGAAGCTGAAAAGGTTCTCAATGACCGTCACTCTGGAGCGTGTGGCAGTCATATGTCTGGGTATGCCACAACCCAAAAGATATTGCGCGCTGGCTATTTCTAGCCATCTTTGTTTAAAGATTGTATTTACACGGTCTGAAAATGCCACAATTGTCAAAATTTTGATCAAAAGATGCGTGCTCCACCTAGGGTATTGACTTTATTACATGTAAATCTCACTCGGATGGGGGGCATGAGTATATCATCCTTGTGGTAGATTATTTTACCAAATGGGCCAAGGCGATGCCTACATTTTCAGCAGACAGAAAAACTGCTGCAATTTTCATTTTCAATCATATAATTGCTAGATTCAGTGTTCCACAAGCGATTATCGCTCATCATGGGCGTCATTTTTGAAACACCATGATGACTAAACTAACAGATTAGCTTGGCCTACGTCACGATAGTTCTACTCCATATTACCCACAGGCTAATGGTTTGGTTGAAGCCATCAACAAAGTTTTAGTCATTATGATCCGACGAATCATTGGGATTCATAGGTCGAAATTGCATAACATGTTATTTTCAACACTTTGGGTGTATCGAACCTCAGTAAAAACATCAACTAGTTTCACTACTTTCCTACTAGTTTACGGTTTGGAAGATGTGTTACCCATTGAATGCAAAATCCCGTCATTGCAAATAGCCATAGAATTACTTCCAGCCACTTCTAAAGAGGAAAAACATTTGTTGTACTTGGCTCAGCTAGATGAGAATCACGTGATGCTGCACTAGCAATCGAAACACATTACAAATGAATTAAAGCCCAGCACAATCGAAATGTTACACCTCATAATTTTTCGGAAGGGGACCTAGTCTTACTATATGATCAAGCAAATGATAAGCTAGGGCTGGAAAATATGTACCTATGTGGGATGGTCCTTATGTTGTTAAGCGAAAGCTAGAAAAAGGGGCCTATGAATTGGTAGATTTTGATAGTGTCTCTTTAGGTAAGCCTAGAAATGTTCTTTATCTGAAGAGATATTATGTTTAAATCTGGGTGTGGAGATTTTAGTTAGATTAGTTTTCTTTCTAGCTGGTGTGTTTTAGATTAGAAAAGTGTGCTTAGTTTAGAGAGTGTTTTGTCATTATTCCTGCTTATCTTGATTTTACTCTTGATATTGCAGATGTCGACGTCTCTTCAAACATACATTGGTTTCGCTGATGGTGCTTGTCATAATACACGGAACATTTCTTCCGCAACTTGGGTTATCTATTCACCCTCTGATGAGTTGGTATCTATGCATGGGGTAAGCCTTGGTCAAACAACAAACAACATTGCAGAGTATAGTGCAGTGATTGAGTTATTATCTGAATCTATTTCATTTGGGATTTGGAGTTTGATTGTGAGGTTAGATTCTAAACTCGTTGTATTGCAGCTTAATAGAGTTTATGCCATTAGAAATCTAGTGTTATTGAGATTTATTTTGAGAGTTCATCTCTTGGAACGTGAATTTGACTATATTGAATATTAGCATATTCCAAGATATTTAAATACATTAGTAGATGCAATTTCTTCTCGAATGTTAAGTAGACATTTGCAATAAGAAAACAGTAAATTTAAAAACATTCCACAACATGTTTTACAAGATAGCTAGTAATAGTGATATAGTATAGCTTAGGAGTGTGTCAAATATACATTGTCTTCGATCATAGGTTGAAAAAAAACCTTATGATCAACAAAAATGATAGTACAAAAAGAAAAAATGTTGTATCAAGTCTATGCAGGCGATCATCCTATCACTGGTGATGATCACGATAAGAAACCACTGCTCGGGCCACCCTACAAAGGAACCTCCTAAAAGGTCCTGGGACCCTAATCACATAGCGCTGTAACCTAAGAAGAATGTCATCTATGCTAGTCTCTGGAATATCTGTTGTCAAGCGCTCTAGATGGCTTTCCAATTCGGCCAGGGTCTCTATAGATTCATCCCATGGGGCTAGTACTGCTGCAGCTAGGTGTCTCCTCTCATAGGGTCGGAGAGTGGCTAGTCGCCATGGACCCACATTTGTATTTGAAACTTTTTACTATCAATTTTGGACAATTTAAAAACAAAAACAAAAAAAAAAACTTAGAAAATGTTGAGAATGATTTTACCTGAGTCATCCCACTGCTCTCCTGGTGGAAGAGCCATGTCTAGGTCACCACGATAATCAATCCCAGCATAAAGAAAATCCTGAATCGCGAAAACTTGGTTCTCCAACCAATGAAAATACTCAGCAGGAAATCGAACAACCTCTGAACCCTCCTCAGGATGACGAGCCATAACTGCAACCCAACACATCAGCTTGGGCTCTCAGGAAAGTCCAGCTCCAGTGGAAAGATGTTGTGGGACCAACATCAGGACCCATTCTAGACCAAAGCTCACAACTAAGAAACCATATCCAAAGTTTTTTAGTTGTTCGTTCTTTGCTCTAGTCAGTTGGCCTTTTACACTAGCCAACACAGCTTCGCACCAGTTGACGATGGTGCCTCGATAGCAGTGTACTGCCATTCGCATTTGGGATCCAGTTGCTACATGTAGTGTTGCACTTTCGCAGAGTCTGGTGACAGTAAATGCAATCACTTTGAGTTTAGGATGGGAGATGGTTTTGATATCAATCCCTTTGTCCTTAGTTTGGTCGTTACAAAACTCTAGCTGGAAACTATCGACAGACTGGCCACCTGGCCTAGTCCTGAATAAAGTCAATTGTTCACCTCTCTTGGGCAAACCAAGCAAGAATTAAATGTCCTCTGGCTCCATTTCAAGCTGGTGGCCACCAATAATAAAACACTGGTCCTATATATTCCATCTGTCCACCAGCGACTGCAAAAAAGTCCACTTGGGCCCTCATGCCAGGTATGGACCAGGATTTAAATAACCCGCATTCCTTTAATGCATCTATTGAAGGTTGATGATTAATTGTGGCAAGGTCCACATCTTCGTGCTCCCGTTCCCACCAACTGAGCATTGTGTATATCCTACATTGAATGAAAAGGAAGATTAAAACATTTTAATTCAATGTTTTTGGTGGAATTTGAAAAAATTGAAGTTATAAAACCTATGTCATGGGCTCTGCACTCTCCAGTTAGGGATAGTGCGTAGGTCCACACTCTGTCCAAATAGCAGGTGCGGGCCCCTGGCTTTTTCCTTTGTAGGAAAAAGTCGGGGTCCGCAGGTTTCACATGCTGCGCCTGCGGACCCCTGCGAGCGGTCTTTAAAACTAAATTTTGCATAAAAATCAAAATATAAACCTAAAAACAAAATTCAAATGGTTGAAATGCAAGATTAAAGTGATGTGGATTACCTGGAGGTGACGGTTTTCGATTCCAATTGACGGATTTTTTGCAATCTTCACGGGAAGTTTCTTACCCAAAAGCTCTCTTTTCTCACTTTGAAGTCAAACGGTAAAAATGAATTTACAAAATCTCTTTTTGTAAGCTTTTTTGAATAAATGAATTTTTAATTTTTTAATTTTTTACTTTAAAAAGGTAACTTTTTGATGCATTTTTTTTTTTAAATAGGTATGAGTAATGTTTGAGTTTTTGTGCAGAATATCAATTTTTTCAGGAAAAATTGATCATTTTCAAGAAAAAACATTAAAGTCATCTTTAAGCTCTTTTATGACTCTTAAAATATGAAAATATTGCTGAGTTTTTCTTTTTAAGCTTGTTACAATAGAATTAAAAAGACGGTCCACTTACAACTCTTTTCTGACCGCATAAACATGAAAAGATTGTTGGATTTTTGTCGTTTCAAATTTGATATTGGTTATAAAACGATGTGTCCTTGATCGCTTTTTTATTTTTTCGGATCGAAGACACTAATTATGAAAATTACTCCTTGATTGTAATGATCAAGCGGTTCTCTCAAGTACTATTTTATACTTTTTTGGGCTTGGGATACACAAATTTACGAAAAAGGACAACCATGGTGTTTTCTTAAGTTTTTCTTCTGACTCCCTAAAATTTAAAAACGCCGAGTTTCTCCTATACTGTACTCGTTAAAATTTAATAGTAAAGGACCTGTTCAATTACAAACAGGAACGGACCACTCCTTCTTAGGGTTCAAATTTTAAACTAAGTTGGACTCATCCGAAGGGTGAACTTATAATCAAGCAAATGTTATCCTCCTCAAGCTTGTCAAAAATAAAGAGGTACTTGCTAGAAATGGTGGGCGAAAGGAGAGAAAAATGAACCTATTTGTTATACTTTGTGTGTCAGAAAAGTATTCATCCACTCTTGAACATAACACTTTTTGTTCACCTAGGTTGGGAAATCCTTTTCCTAATAGTTAATCAAACCATATTGAAAGTCTTCAGCCGGTTTCTTGGTATTAGCTTTGGGTTAATTATCACCAAAACATCTATAGTGTAATTATGTGTTCAAGAGGTCAGTGCAAATAAACCATTCATCTGCAAAATATCTCTCATCCATCTTGACCATCCCCGAGTCAGTCCTTGCAAATATATTTCTTCAAACTTTATCTATGATTTCGTGTTGTGGGCTTGCATAAGATAGATCGCTTTCTATCGAATTCAGCTCATTATCTAGAAAGATGATCTAGAAATCTTCAGTACGTTGGAATCTGCATGCCTCAATGGTATGTTTCTCACCTTTGATGATAGGTTGCATCATTGAACTTCGATCAAAGGATTCCGTGACATGTTCAACATCAACTCATCTATTCACATTTCATGGATTGTACTGAGTACTTTGAGAGCCATCAATATTATAGGTGGTTTCTCTCACACTTGTTAATAGTTTACATCATTGACTGGTAATCAAGTGGTTTCTACCATGTTCGACTTCAACACATTCATTCACATGGATAGAATCGTACTATTTCAGGAAGTAGAAATCAAGACCCTGGATCTATTTTCCACCATCCAGGCTGCGAGGAAGTTTGTTATTCATTATACAGTGGACTATTCATAAACAGATGGCTGCGCCCATACTGTGTCTACATATGTCTATACTTATGATGTATTACAACATCATTCCTATATCAGAGCAGTTTAGTTAGTTTTCTCGTCATTTTTTTATCTGAGTATGGGAATGCCTACCTCAGAGATGATATGATCACATATATATATATTTTGTATTGAATGTTTTTACAAGTTCTAACCAGGCTCTCCACAAGATGATCCTCAAAATGATAAAGTACTTCACTCTTCTTAGATTATAAATGAAATCCTCATCTATTACAGACTTCACACTTTAGGGGGAAATCTGTTGCACAAAATATTGTCACCATGACATTCTGCATTCAGTGTGAGTCTATCACCACTCATACTTTCCTCCTATGCAAGTCTTAAAACTCTGGCTTCGCACTTTCTCTTAGCATTACCTGCGGTCCCGCACTCCCTGGTCATGTCCCCTCTGGACCTGCCTACTCTGTTTCTGTGTAAAGGGTGCAGACCCCTGTAAAAGTAAAAAAGGTGCAAGTACATTCTTAAAAATTCACTTTGGGTTATTTCTGGAAGCTTCTAGATGGAATCTTGTGGTGGCAAGTTCACTCCTTGGTGGTTCATGCATCCCATAAGTAAAGGAGCTAACCCCTTGATGTGAGGAGCTTATCCCTTTAAAGGAGGACTTTAGCCCCTCATAGGTAGACCTGGTAACTTCCTTCCTCTGGACTATAAAATGAGGCATTGGGCTAGTTACTAAGGAGGTTGAAAGCTGAATATTTTTTAGGGTAAATGTTGTTGGAATTTAGACTTCCTAATTGAGCTTGAGAGGAGAGATTACATACCTTTTGATCTCATTGGGAAGAATTTGAAGTTTGGCAAAGTAGAGGAGATTCTTGCTTGGACCCTGGGAGGAGCTTGTACAACATCAAGGCACCAAGGTTGTAAAGTTACTTTTTGTTTAAAGTTAATACGATCAAGTTTATTTTTCTCAATAAGTTGTCACTTATGGTTTATTTCATGGATTTCTTGATCACCATGATGAATATGATCTATTATATTGGCTATGCAGGTGTTATTTGATGTGTGCTTGTTTTTGTTTGCCGATTCTTTAAAAGGAAACTCATTCGGATGGTCGAAGCGTGGCTGCCACAAACTAGTGTTGGACTTAAGGTAGGGTCTAAAGATACCTCTTGGTTTTTATTTATAAATCGCAATATTTATAGAAAGGTAGATTTTCTTGTTCTGCTTGTCACTAGATATTAGTTGATACTATGGAGGTCGGTCTTGTCTGCAAGAACGATTTATCCGCCCGACACTTAGGATCAACATCACAAGAGGATTTGAAGGGCCAGACACTCAAAAATCCCACAAATTTAGTGCTAGCACTTCAAACAGTTTGATTTTCCTAATATATGTAATAAGTTAGATAGATTCACTTTAGGAATTCCTAAATACATCTCAGTGAGTTTTGAAAGGATTTTTTGTAAATTTCTTATAAATGTTTCTCTTTTAGAAGTATCGAGGCTTGATTTATGTGTGTATTTTTGCATTACAGAACACTATTGAACTATTTTCATTTGATGGGTTGATCAGTAATAAAAATGGCATTCTTCATAGGATTCATGTGTTAGACTATCTGGTGATGTTCTCCTTTCACTTTTAATGTGTTATTACTTTGTTTCCATTGCTTATGTTTTATGAAATCTGAATTATTTTGTAGAATGTTAATGACTAGAATTTGTCGAAAAATACACTCTGCTTCTGGCTATAGGTAATTTCTATGTTTTCTTCTGATATCATGTTAAGGAATTCTTAATTTCTCTTTAATTTATATTGAACTTATATCTTTTATTCTATTCAATTTCACTTAAACATAAAGGATCCATTTAGTTTAGTTATCTTGCCTTGTGAAAATACTTTCTAAAAGCTGAAATAGACCCCTTTTGAACTATAGGTTCTGTAGCTCAATGGAAGGTTCACGCACTTAATCAACCAATCAATTTAAAACCAAACTTTGAACACTCGTAACTAGCATAATATCTAATACAACAAAGTTAAATCTTACAGAGAGAGCCCTCTCTAAAGATGGCAGTCCTAGATCCCAGCTTCCAAAGTAGGTTTGTGGTTACTTTTGTGATTTTCTTTTGCAACCTCGGAAATTATAGAATGTTAACATTTTGGTGGCTATACTGGGGAATTAAAACAATCCTTCATTTCATTTTCATAAGGTTAACTTCCCTAGTTCTTAAAACTTTATTTTATGAAGAAATAGGATTTAAATTTTAGAAACAAAGGATTAGAGGTTGTTCTTCACTTTTAAGATCTGGATCCAAAACAAATTCATACCAGATCTAATCCTAATCCAAAACCACTCGAAATTTTAGATGATCTTGAAAAGATACTAAGGAAGATGTGTTTAGCTGAAAGTCAAGGAAGTAACAACCCCCTTTCTAGGTAAAATTCACTTCCTGAAAACCTCGATACCATACAATATATTCAATTTGACTTACCTTTTGAAAAATGTCTATTTAGGACCAAATCTGAAACTTTTGTGAATCAAACAACAATTGATGAAACTGTTTGCAACCCTACAAACCTATAGAACCACCCTTTGGGAACAAGCCCTCCATAACTTTGACAAATTGCAGGATATTGTATCAACACTTGATCAAGCTTTGTACCAAGCTTATATTCAGCAGTCTATAGAAATTTATGTGCTTAGTATTGCAACATCAACTTTCTCTTCCCAATCTGTTCATCCAACATCAATTGGCCCCACCCCTTCTATAATTTCTACTACTCATCCAATAGTATCACTAACAGTAACCCAACCTATTCCCACAAATCCATATCTACACCTCCCTTAAGACCACACATTGTTCCACCCAACATGGTTGCTCATTATGCCCCCTAGTTTTACTTGCCCAGTTGCATGATATGCCCCAACACTATCAATCCAGGATCTCTCACTTTGATAACGCTGATGCTATCAATGAACAACAACATATAGATAAAATGAATGAATTTTTTGATCTTCATGAAGTAGATGAGAATGATGTAAAACTAAGGCATTTTTCCCAGAGCTTCGGTGGAGAGGTAAGAAAATGGTTCAAAAACTTAGCAACAGGTAGTATAGCTGACCTTGATGTCTTTCACCAATATTTCCTAAATAGGTGGGAAACTAAAAGTATTCCTCTTCAGATCCTTAATGAATACAAAAGCCTTAAGAGAGGACCTAATGAAACTGTAGAAGAACACTGTGACAGATTTAATAAGGTTTACAATGAAATTCTGGCTGCCATTAAACCTCCCCCTGGATTGGATCTAATAAATTTCGTAGAAGGATTTAATGTTAATATGGCTTATCGACTAAGAGAAAGAGATCCCACTACCTTATTGGAAATTCAAGCTAATTCACTCAAAGTTGAGGCTAATTTATTAGCCAAAAATGCTAAATTAAAAGCTGACGAAACGGTTACTATCAAAGAGGAACCTTCATCTTCTTCTACCTTTGATTATAAAATAGATAGTCCACTTAGAACTATGGATGAAATGATGGATAGAATAATAATAACCGACAGGGCTCCTCCTAGAGAAAACCAAACCAGTCAAATCAGAAATCTAAACTTTAGAAGAAACCAACCCCAGATCAAACAAATAGACCCAAAAGGTTCATATCATTAGGTAAGACTTCCTTTCCAAGAGAACCACGTAGATGAGGAGGAAGAAATAGTTGATGATATATATGATAATCAAATAAATTTAATGGGAGTAAATGATGATGATTCTAGTTTTCATACTCAAGACGACCGTTCCCTAACCTTGCAGTGGACATGTTCATCTTGAATGCTATCTAACCCTTCTGAAAGTGATTCATCTAATTTCTTGTGACACGTTGTTTGCTCCCATTTGGAGAGATTGCAAAATGATTCAATCTATCCCATCTCTTGTGACACATTATTTTCTCTCATCTAGAGGTATTTCAAGATTCAGAGATTTTGTAAGATGCTTGATATTTTATTGTTTAGCATCCACAACCAATCAAAAGGTGGGATTTCATGTTACAATTTAACATGGAAATGAAATCTTACTAAATACAATAATACCACCTCACTTTCATTGACCCCCACCTTGCTTTCAATCGACCTCACTGTGTTGTGGCCACGTCCATCCATCTGATTATGCAATATTCATTGTTATTGCTGGCGTAAGACCTTTTTCTGCAATCCCGAGATGAAATAACACCTAAAAAATCAGAGGAGTGTAAAAAAGGTTTTGAAAATGATATTATGGAAGTCCATAAAAAATACAATCTAAGGAGTAGGAAAACACCTGATACTCCAACTGAAACGTCAGCTGATACA
Organism: Pinus tabuliformis; assembly: GCA_031772625.1. Taxonomy (NCBI): domain Eukaryota; kingdom Viridiplantae; phylum Streptophyta; class Pinopsida; order Pinales; family Pinaceae; genus Pinus; species Pinus tabuliformis. Next base: position 2,000,668,096 of record CM062816.1, read on the forward strand.
CCTTCTAGGAAGAAGATTGAGATTCTTTCTAGAAAGAATCCCGAGGTTCCAATCCAAAAAATACCTGACACTATATCCAAATCAATTCAAAAAAATTATCCCTCCACTATCCAAAAAAGAGACATATCCCAAAAGGATTTGGCTGATAAACAAGAGGCTGCCAATTTAAATAAAACTCAGACATCATTTAATATAGACCATGAATTCACAAAGCTCAAAATACCCATTCCCCAAACATAACTAATGAAGAAAATGACATACAGATCACAAGTAATGAATGTTTTAAGCATAGGAGAAAATATTGAAACAGTAAATGCATCAAATGATCAACCAGAAATACTGTTTGGCCTGGAAGTCAATGGTAAACTCCAAGATGGAGACATACCTCCATTTTACATTAGCTTGAACATTCATGATAAAATCTTACACAACACTATTCTTGATTCAAGGGCCTCTCATAATATTATTCCTAAAGTAATCATGGAAAAATTGGGATTAGATATTACTAGAGGATACAAAGATCTGTATTCATTTGATTCAGGTAATGTAAAGTGCCTTAGACTTATTAAGGATTTATATGTCAACTTAATCCAAATACCAACCAAAATTTTGGTAATGGACATAGTTGTTTCTAACATACCTCCTAAATATGGCATGCTTCTTTCATGTTCATGGGGAGCTAAAACCCTGGGAACCCTACAAATGGATATGTCCTACAATGCAATTCTAGTATTTGGTCAGAATAGGAGACTATATAGGGAAAAACTCATGAAGTTCATGGTCACAAATCAAGAGAGACCTAATAATTTTCCCTTATATTCTGTTCATTCAGAACTTGACTCATTTATTCTATATAATGATGGAAATGTACAAGAAAAAATTCCTAATCAAAACACTATGTTATGTCACAATCAGGAATGCCAAACTTTAATCAGTGAACAAGATATCAGATGAAACTTTATGGAATTTGATTTTTGATAGATCTATTAGTAAAGAAGGGTTAGGAGCTGAAGGATGGGTTTCAAATTCGAAAACTAATCATGTAGAGGGTAATTCCTATAATTTGTATTTCCAATGTTCTAATAACGTAGAAGAGTATGAAGCCTTAATATTAGGGTTGCAGCTTTTAAAGAAGTTGGGTGCTAAACGAATTTCCATTCATGGAGATTCTAAGTTGGTAATAAAACAAATTAGAGGAGAATATTCTTCTAAACATCATGGGCTGAGAGCCTATAGGAATTTTGTGTTGGATTTTTAGGAATATTTCATTGAATATAGTTTGTTTGTGGTTTCTAGAGATCAAAACATTATGCCTGATGGTTTGTCTACTTCTGCAAGTAATTGTAAATTACCATTTTGTCCTGCTTGCCAATATACTGTCAAAGTAAAGAACATGCCTACTATACTTGATAACGTTAGATACTGGCAGGTTTTTGGAAATGATGCCCATATTGAGAGTTTTTTGCAGTCTAAGGATGAGTTTAAAGATTTTTATATAGATATAGAATTTGATTTAGAAGATAATGTACATAATAGTGTGAATAAATTAGAATTAAGAGAAATAGATCAAGAGAAACAAGAAACATAATTTTTACAACTGAAAGACAATGCTTTGCCAAAGGGATTAGCTCCATTATAAGATTTGTTTGACTTTAATGTTGTAGCTAAGAAGCCCAAAATTGAACCCACTAGAGCTAGAGTTAAGGAATGTAATATTGGCACTCAACAAGAACCTAAGATAATAAAACTGTCCAAATATTTATCGTCAGCAGAGCTAAATTTCATTGAATTGTTCAAAGAATTCATAGATGTCTTTGCTTGGAGTTACGAGGATTTAAGATCCTATGACACCAACATTATACAACATAATATTCGCTTAAAAGAATATCATAAACTTTTGAAACAAAAATTAAGGAGAATCAACCCAATTCTTATGCCTCTTATTGAAAAAGAGGTTAAAAGAATGTATGATGCAAAGATCATAGTGCCCTTAAGATATTCACAATGGGTGTCTAATTTGGTTATGACTAGGAAAAACACTAGTGAAATCCAATTTTGTATTGATTTCTAGAAGCTGAATAAAGCCTCTTTAAAATAAAATTAGCCTTTGCCCAAGACGTACCACATTAATTTGGTTGGATCTAGCAGAATTTCCCAGTTAGATGGTTTTTCTGGTTATAATCAAGTCTTAGTACACCCTCAAGACCAAGAGAAAACAACGTTTACCACACCCTGGGGCACTTTCATGTATGTGAAGATGCCTTTCAGTAATGAATGTTGGTGCCACTTTCTAGGGATTAATTGACTTTAGCTTTCCGTATGAAATGGTTCGTTTTATAGCCATATATCTTGATGACGTCACTATTTTTTCAAAAATAGATGAGGAACAATTACTTCACCTAGGGAGAGTCTTTGAAAAATGTAAGAAATTTGGTATCTTCCTTAGTCCAAAGAAAACATTTTTAGGTTTACAAGAAGGAAAACTATTGGTACATATAATTTCAAAAGAAGGAATCAAAATAGATCCTAGCGAAATCGAAACTATATTAAAAATTATCCCCCCTAGAAATGTAAAGGAAGTTCAATATTTCATTGGATAGATCAATTTTCTGAGGAGATTCATTCCTAATTCAACAATGCTTTTAAATAATATAAGAAACATGTTAAGGAAAGACACTGAGCTGAAATGAAATATTTAAGCTAAGAAGTCATTTGACAACGTAAAATAGGCTTTAACTCAAGCTCCTTTATTGATTAGTCTAAATTTTACAAAAGATTTTCTCATTTTCTCATTTTCTCATTTTCTTTTGAACATACCATTGTTGCAATTCTCTTACAGAAGAATAATGAAGGCCATGAAAAACCTATTGCTTTCTTTAGAAAAGCTTTAAGAGATGCTAATTTAAAATATGACATCATGGAAAAACAAGCTTTTTCCCTGGTAAAAGAAATAAAATATTTTAGAGTGTATATCCTCCATTTACATATAATTTCCTTTGTTCCAAATGCAGTAGTCAAATGCATATTAACCCAAAACTATCTTGATGGGAAGAGGGGTAAGTGGATTTCCATTATATTAGAATATGGGATTGAAATCTGACCCACCAAACTCATTAAGGGTCAGGGGTGAGAAAAGTTAATGGCTGAATTTAATTTACATTCTTTGGATATAATTTTTCTAGCAATATTCAATGAAGTAGATAAGCTGGCAAGTCCACAGGTAGAAGAATATTTTTCTACCTCTCCCCGGTATGCAGACACTATTTTTGTTCTACATCATTTACAAGCTCCTATTGGTTTGACTAAAACAAAAGCTAGATTTATTAAACTCAAAGCTGTGAAATTTTGTATTTTGGATAAAAATATGTATTGTAAAGATGTTGGTAGAGTTTTACTGAATTTTTTGTTGAAAAATGAAGCAGATAAAGTGATGTAGGAATTTCATGAAGGAGATAGCAGTGGGAACCTATACTGGAAGACTATTGCCAACAAGATCCTAAGGACGAGATTTTATTGGCCAACCTTATTTTCTGTTGTCCAAAAGAAAGTCACCTCATGCCACAAATATCAAATATTCAAAGGTAAAAGGAAACCATTTCCTTTACCTTTAAAGCCCATATCTGCTGAAACTCCTTTCCAACAATGGGGCTTTGACTTTATAGTGGAAATTCATCCTTCCACTTCTGCCCCAACATTAGTGGATTCTGATAGCCACTGATTACTTTAAAAAATGGATAGAAGCCATACCTACTAGACAAGCCTCTGATGCATTAATCATTAAATTCCTAGAGAACAATATCCTTTCAAGATTTGGATGCCCTAGGAAAATTATTACAAATAACGTTGTAGCATTCGGGTCAAAGAGGATTGTAGATTTTTGCAAAAAATATCAGATAACTTTGGGACACTCTACAGCCTATTACCGTTAGGGAAATGGATTGGCAGAATCTTCCAACAAAAGCTTGGTTAATATTATTAAAACGTTGTTGCAGGATAATAGGAAATCATGTCACAACAAGCTTGTTAATGTATTATGAGAAGATAGACTTACTACCAATAATTCATTTGGCATGTTTCCATATCAGCTAGTTTATGGAATAAATGTTGTTTTTCCAACCTCGTTGGGAATTCTTGTTTTGAAAATGCTTCAAAAATTGGAGGTTGAACCAAATGATCTATGGAGGAGAATAAATCAAACAATTCACCTGCAACAATCAAGACAGTAGGTTCACAACATAATTCAGTTGATCTAGGAAAGTATCAAGAAGACATTTGACAGAGGAATTAAGGATAGTGATTTTTAGATTGACAATCATGTTTTGAAATGGGATTCTAGAAGATAAGGCAAAGGAAAGCATGGTAAGTTTGACAATTTATGGAAGATACCTTACATTATTCATGCTTATAGAGGTAATAGTGCACTTTTTCTGAAGGACATGGATGGAACAAAGCTACCTGGAGAACCAGCCAATGGCAGGACACTAAAACATTATGTTTTTTTAGGAATAAAAAGAAGTTTTAATCACATCCATTATAAATACCATTTAATTTGTATTTTCATGAGTGGGTGGCTTATGTCTAAAAGTTGAACGTCGTGGAGAAGGCCCTAATATTTTAGTCATTTTTCCACCATAACTACAACAATTACAAAAAATCAAATGCAATCAAACACTGAAGACAAGGATTCAAGGGTACTAGTCTACTATTCGTGACACCTCACAAGGAGAGTTCCATCCCTAGTTGGAGCCATTGTTAGGGTCCTCTAATTTATAGGATCAAATGATGATTGAATGATTTATTTCAATACTTCAACTTGTAAATAATATTACATATTGCAAATAATTTCGAAAAAAATATACAAAAATGAAAACAAAAATTGAAAAGAGGGTAAAAATAAAAATGAAAATAGAAAAAGAAAAAGAAATGATAAAAGAACCCCACAAAAATAGAATAAATGTGAAAGTGATTCCAGTTGAAGTGCCACTGATAGTCCAATAATTTTGTAGAGAATAAATTCATGAAATTGTGTGCAGCTTCTTTTAAATCCCACAGTACTTCCTTTTGTTTGAAACATACAGTTTAATAATGTTCAAACAAATTTCAATTTATGTCAATTAGATTAGCGTGAATAACTTAGACAAATAGTATAATCTTGGCTAAGATTAGATAGGTAGAATATGCGCATTAATTAATCTAATAGTTTAATATGGGTTAATGCCATTGCTATATTAGTTTAGTTGTTTGAATAGATATTCTTAGTTTTTTAAAAATGGAAAAATAAAATAGGGTTTGCACTTTTAAATGCACCCTAATTGGTTAAGTTAGATTAATTTAGGAAAAAGTCAAATTCATGTTATAGAGAGCTATTTGTAATATTGTGACTTATCCAAAGTCAGACCTTATTGTAAAACTATTCGCTTGAAATACGATGTGTGACCGCTGGCAGTAAAACTTGCACATCTCCCCATGCCTGATCACGACCCTGCTTTAACCCAAAATCTCTTATGCCTTTTCGGACCCCCCCACTATGATTCTCTTTAACGACGAGGGGGGGTTCCAAAAATTGGTTCCCCCCCCACTGCATGTTCTCCTCTCATGATTTCGGACCCCCCTCTAATACCACAAACAACCATGACCCCTCTCTGAAAGTGGTTTCCTCCGTCCTGCCAGAATCCGCATTCCCAGTTACATCACCCTCCACTTCCGCTCGTCCACCATTCCCCTACTACCACGTATCCATATGCTTATCACTTCCTGCCAACGGTCTTACCCCTTCATCCACCTATCATGAGCTACCACGTCAATGATCGTTACACCATTTCTGTTGCAACTCCCTCCTATTGCCTCCATTTCGTTTCTAAGTAAATGTTGCTCTTGGACAACCATTTATCCAATGGTCGTGCTCCATGTGTAAAACTATGAAGCCTGATTTCCTACAATCATGTCCTTTTATTACTTTCCTTTTGTTACAATGCTCCTACCCTCAGTTTTATTACCTATCAACCACTGATTATAGAGGAATTTCCTCCAACCTTTTCGTACACAATTAACAGTTTCCCTCTACAAATTTTGTCTGTCATCCTCTGCATTTTTATCCTTCTACCACAATGGCCCCAAAAACGGCCACTATGGTTAAACCCATGTTCACTCCCCCTATGGATTTAGACCACATACCTCTTGCTAACAAAGATTACAAAATTTTTGAGACACAGTGTGAATTCGACCTCTTTGAATTACGTTGCTAGTTTCGTGATACCTACCATGACCATTCTGACGAGATCCACCTATGGCAGTCTAGAATACCCCTGTTTGTTTTTCCCCAATCCTACTATTTCCCCAAATTCTTCCTCAAGTGTCATGCATCTTATCTCTCAAGTAAGAGGGTTCTCATCTCCCCCAATCTTGAAATCCTTTTCACCATCACCTTTGAAAGTATAAACAAAATGTTGCAGGTCCCCTACAGTGACTCTTTTATTGTCTTTTCCCTTAAAACTGTTAAATACATCTATCATAAACTAACCTTTCCTTAGAGAGCCAAGATTTTTGAGGTCTTCCTACCAAAATATTCCCAACTCCCCAAGAGGAATCCACCATATCCCTCTTCTATTCCCCCAAAGAACCAAACAAATTATATCTGTCTTGTCATGCTTACTTGGTTACTTTTCATATGAATGGGTAGATGATCCTATTTTAGGCTTTGTATATACTCTTTTTACGGAAGAAGGATTATTAGTCAGCTTTGACTATGGTCATTTCCTTGCAAATGTAATTCATGGACAATTCCTTCAATTTTTAACTGAAAGAATGTTCATTTATTCTTCCATTCCTATGTATATGTTCATTTTATTCTAGACAAACAACTTTTCCTTTGTAGTGCAGAAGCTCAATCAGTAAGGAGAGCCCGAGTCTATTATTTTCTAGACCTCTATCATCAAAAAACAATCACAATGATTCAATTTTATAGAGTTTATTGATCATTTTGTGTATCTAACAACTTATTTGTTGAGTGGCCAGCAGGTTCCAAGAATTATTGAAGATATTAAGAAAGTTTTGCATCTCAGTGAACATGTGAATACATGATATTGGTACCTATACTAGTCAATTATAGATATCAGAGCTTATGGCTTAGAGTTTCACCCATATAAGCTGCCCAAGTACCTTCCAATGAGGATATTTTGTACATTAGGTAAATAATCCACTCAAACAACATCCATTTTGTGGCAATTAGAAGAGGTCTCAGTTTATAATTAAGACACCGATATGACCTTTTATCTATAACAACAGAGGAGTAGGAGAGGAGGTAGATGTCCTGATGAAAAAAATGAATTACCCTCTTAGGTTTACATGGCCTTATGACCCGTTTGGGATAATTTATAAGCTAAGAGTATAACAAAAGGCAACTCCCTATTTGCATACCCAAAGACTAGAAATAGATAAGTACATGAACCAACAAAATCGGGTAGAGAACACATTGTAGGAGGCTGAAGAGAAGGTGCTTTCCAAGACTTCCTCAGAGACTCCTATACCAAGATAAAAGACCGAGAAGAGACTGAGAGAGGAGGACTCTCATTCAGTGACAAAATTCTAGGCCAAAGAGTTTAGGATCTACACAAAGAAGATTAAGATAGATGCTAAGATTGACTTTCCACTACTCGAGGAAATACATGTTACCATTATACTCTCTGGACTTCAAAATTTGAAGTTTGACAGCAATACCGTCAATTCTCCATCATCCTCGACTACGGACGAGACTCCAGCTACAACACCTCATACACCAGAGACGTTCACAGAAGAGAGGAAACTAGATAGTTTTTAGAAATATAAAGAAAGTAAACAGAGGAATGAATCCCTTCATGACAACATTTGTTCTCAATTCAAGAAGCAGTCTTCCTCAATCCAACACAAGCTCATTTCAACATATGACATAGAGAGAGAAAGAATTCATATGGCATTATTACAAGCATAGGTTCCATAACCAAAATCTACAGCTAAATTCAAACAAACTACCTTTGAGTTTGAGGCAAAGGATGTTCATCCTTTGGATCAAATGGACATGCACAAGCAAAGAGGAGAAAAGGTCTACTTAACCTTGACACAAACTTCCCTCACTGCTTCCAAACTATAGAACTCTTTAAACAATTTTCAATCTTAGCTCAAACTAGAGAAATCTTTCTCTCTTTCTAAAGACAACAGAGTTAAATATTTGGAGGAAATTGTGACCAAAGCAAGTTTTGATCTTCGTAATTCAAAGGCCATGGGAGAAATTATTAAGATTAAGAATTTTGACATAGTAGCCCTGAAGAAGAAATTGAAATTGCCTGTGACTAAAGATCCCCAAGAAAAAGAGTTAGGAGAGACACAGTTAAAAAAAGAAGAAATGTTGAAGCTACTGGTGGAGTAGAGTGCACAGATCAAGGAGATGGCAGCATAGTTGTATAAGTTGATAAAAGAGAAGGAGCAGAATTCACAACTTGTAGTAGTTCCTCTTGATGTAGTGCCAATTGCATCCCTACTTCAAATAGGAATTCCTACAACGACTACAACAATAGGAACATCCTCTTCTACAATAATTCCCACATCAACTGCAGATGATTCAATTAAGATGGACAAATCCCTAAAAAACATGTCTATACAGGGAGAAGAAATAAAGAATTTAAGACAGGATGTGAAGACCTTATAGGGGCAGAATACAAGATATGAGAATTTCCTCCCAACAGAATTACAAAAGTCCCAAAAATCATCCCAGAGATTGCAATAGACACTACCATGGGTAACACCTTGGCCCAAGTCAACAAAAACATTTAGAAATGGATCAATGAAGATATGGTAGATATTTGGCCTTCAATACAAATAATATTTGAGCAGCAGGAACTGATTGAGAGATCTAATGAAGCCATTGAAGAAGTCATAAAATAGTTGGATGACAAACCTAAAGAAGCTACTGAACTCATCAAACTCCTAAAATAAAAAAATAAACAAGAATTAGAAGATTTGGAGATTGAAGATAGAACAGAAAATGTATTTGAACTCAAGAAGGTGTTGACTAAGAGAAATTGGGTAAGGCAGCTTGAAGAAAATTGTCAGACTCTGGACATTGGCGTACATAGATTCTTCAAAAATCTAGAAGCTCTCTATAAGAAGGGACTTCTTAATTTATTGGTAATAAATGCTAAGCTCAGTACATGGTCCAATTATAGTGAGAAATTAATGATCTAGGCTAAAGATAGTCACAAAGTTATAGGTGGAAGAATCAACATGACAGTGAAAGCACTCTTGGAAGCATTAGCATATGACTTGGACATTCAGTATGAAATTAAACATATATTCATTTCCAAACCAACATTTTCTAAATATATAAAAGTGGACGAGGTTTAAAGAAAGTTACTAAAGAAAAATATCTCGAGTAAGTAGTGCTATGATAAATTATGTGAATTATTAGAGTAGGAAGAGGATTTGATTACACATCTCAGCATCAATAACACAATAGGATTTGAAGGGCCAAACAATCAACAATCCTACAAATTTAGTGCCAGCACTTCAAGCAGTTCAAATTTTCCTAAATATTTGTAATAATTTAGATAGATTCACTTTAGGAATTCCAAGATACATCCTAGTCAGTTTTGACTGATTTTTTTGTAAATATCTTATAAATATTTCTCTTTTAGAAGTATCAAGGGTTGATTTCTGCATGGATTTTTCATTCCATAACGCTATTGTACTAATTTCATTTGAGGGGCTAATCAGTAATAAAATGACATTCTTCATAGGATTCATGTGTTAGACTATTTGGTGATGTGATTCTTTCACTGTTAATGTGTTATTACTTTGTTTCCGTTTCTTACGTTTTATGAAATCTAAATTATTTTACAGAAAGTTGATGAACATAATTTGCTGAAAAATACACTCTGTTTCTAGCTATAGGTAATTTCTATGTTTTCTTATGATATCATGTTAAGGATTTTTTAATTTCTCTTTAACTTGTATTGAACTTATATCTTTTCTTCCATTCAATTTCACTTAAATATAAAGGATCCATTTAGTTTAGCTACCTTGCCCTATGAAACTCCTTTCTAAAAGTTGAAACATATCCCTTTTGAACTGTAGACTCCATAGCCCAATGGAAGGTTTAGGCATTTAATCAACCAATCAATTTAAAACAAAACTTTAAACACTCATAACTAGCCTAATACCTAATACAACAAAGTTAAATCTTATAGAGAAAGCCCTCTTTGAAGCTCGTAGGGCTAGATCCCAACTTTCGAACTAGGTTTGTGGTTACCTTTGTGATTTTATTTTGCAACTTTGGAAATTACAAAGTGCTAACTATAGGGAAATGTGGGAGGTGTGACAAAACATTTTGTAATAGATGCTCCCTAAAGAATGAAGGCAAAACAGGGAGTGATGGTTGGGATGCTTTACGAGATTTTGCAAGGATGAGAATAAACACTGTCAGGATACCTACAAATTAAGGATGCATATACATATACATATTTGATCTCAAAACATGGATCCATGGTATGGAGGTAGCCATCCGCATAGGAAGGACTATGTGAAAAGATCCATGGTATGGGTGCAGTGATCCAAATGAAAAGGATCAGCTGTAAATCTAAGATCCAAGGAAGGTTTCTCAACATGAGCATATCGAGTTTTAGTGTAAATGAGATTTCAGCTTAAATAATCAAACATGTGTTGGTTACCATCATCATCATCCTAGACCAATACAATAGAAATTATACTATCGGTGGCAACCAAGTAGAGGAGATACTCGCGGTGATAGTCACGGGGGTGCAATAAAGGAGCACTTATGAGTGTATTCTTTAGGGAATTGAAGAAGTGTTTGGAAATTTCATCCCAAATGAATGGGATCCCATTTTTGAGCAAGAAAGTAAATCCCTTGGTAAGCTCAACATAGTTAGGGACAAAGCGATGAAGAAAATTAGCCTTCGCTTGCAAACTTTGCAATTGATGCAGTGACGTAGGAGGGGTAAATTTACAATAGCCTCAACTTGCACAGTATCTATTCAGATACCTTCTTGGGACACAAAAAAACCCAAAAGCTGACTGGATTCTACGCAGAAGACACATTTATGCAAATTAAGATGAATATTATAGTTTCGACTGTGAAAAAATATGGCTTGAATGTAGTTGATGGTCACGACGCTTAACAAAATGTGTTGGTAAGTTGTCTAAATAAGGTTGAACAATGTGTCGAATATCATGAAAATCATATGACATTTCTCTCTGAAAGGTGACACCAATGTTTTTCAAGCCAGAAGGGAGCTTCTTATAGGCAAAAGTCCCCCATGGGCAGATGAAGGTCGCCTTGTGTTGATCAACGGCTAATATGTTGATCTGGTTGTAACTAGAAAAACCATCCATAAAAGAGAAAATCTCACTCCCATCACACCCATCGATGATTTGAACAATAAATAGAGTAGGATAGTTATCTTTCGGGCATGCGCAATTAATGTCGTGGTAATCAACACAAACTTGGATCGTGTCCTGCCTTTTCGCAATGGGTACAATGTTAGAAACCCAATGTGCCAATGGGATAGGGTAAATAAAACTAGCTTTTACAATATTTTCAACTTCTTCATTAATAGCAACAACCTTCCTAGGATGCACGGGACAAAGATGTTGACAAACAAGATTCACATCAGGATATGTGGGTATTTCATGCACCATGATAGCTGGATCAATACCATACATTTCCTCATTTGACCAAGCGAAGACATTGCAAAATTCTTTGAAAAGATCAGTGTAAACCCTGATCTCATCAGGAGAATAGGAAACCCCAAGGTGAATTTTCTCTACAATCCCAGGTTAAATGGAAATTTCGAGAGGCATGGTTGCAGTAATATTTCCCATATTACCTTCGAACAAGACTTCATGCACAAAAACAAGTGTTTGAAGTGGACACGTTAGGTTATGAGAAATGAAAGCTTCAAGACACAAAGGAATCTCACTTAGGCTTGGAAGAAATGAAGAATGATGATGAATATCATTCCAAGAAGTTTCCTCAAGAGACATAACCTCAACAATACTCTCGTCGATGGGGCATGTATCATTCAAAGGACTCGGGGAATCACAAGAACCAAGCCAAGGAGATTGTGCATAGGTATCTAGGTTCATACTGAAAACATCATGACTTTCTGAAGCAGCCGCTAAGGTTGAGAAAATTTCATGATTAGCTTGTTCTAATAGACTTAGTGGCATGGAATCACCAAATGAATCAATTTGATGAGGAGAAGGAATAATCCATGGATTTGTAGAGACAAATATCATATTGATCGATGCAACATTCGAAGGTGGGAAAGAAAAAGTTCCCATTAAAGCAGAATCTTTAAAAAGACCTACCCCCACGATCTCATGTGGAATTTTGGTATTCCCCACATATGGGACATTTCCATTTGAGGCACCATAAGAGAAAAAAGATAATTTGTCGATGGTGAAAATTTTTCCTTCATGAGGAAAACGGATCACCCAGAACAAAGAGGAAACCACACAAAACATGGCATGGGTCCAACTTCGCCCGTGTACAGGGTTGTAATTTGGATTTGTGTCTACAACTTCCACTTCGAGCTCAAGAGTCTTTGCTTCCAAAATGATAGGAAAACTTGTGAGAATACCATAACGATGGGAGCCTCTACCATCAAAAGCCTCCAAGGTGTTCGGGTACTAGTTAAGGGGTGGAGAGACAATAACTTTCCAACATGAAACAGACATGATGCAGGTGGAAGCACGTTCATCAATGATAGTCCGATGAATCGTCTTTCCTTTTATAATAACTTGAATTAGAAAATCAATATGATGAGGAAGACGAGGAATATGGTTTTCAAGATCGAATGTAATAAAACTAGAATCAGCCAGATCAATGGCTCCTATAGCATACAATGATGATTTTCACTGTGTTGGATATGTTTGGAGAACTTCCAAAGAAGACATTGCCAAAGGTGCTTGAGCTAGATATTCGACTATACGATAATGTTGAGCAGCTCTAGCGTTTGGATTATAGAATGATTTATGAAGCACACCTTTGGGAGGTGGTCAGAGAACGTATTCATTATTAGGTTGCTCAATATGAAGAGGACCAGAATTGGGTGAAGTATAAGTAGAAGGTATGTGAGTGGCTTATTTCTCCACTGTCTCCTTTTGAAGGATTTGATAATCTTTTCATCGAGTAGCAACAAAGATAGGAAATGAACCCATCATCATGAAAATTTGATAACCAGATGAGGTAGAGGATAGCAGTTGGTCAATCAACTAAGTCTGCTCAGATGGAAATGACTCTTTCAAAATAGTCGGAGTCCCTTTCAATAAACGACTAAGTTCAGCACATCGGGGACAATGCTTGGTATAATGGTCTTCCTCGCAAATGAGGCAAGGATATTTTGGCTTTCGTTTGGAGGCATCATCAACAAATGATTTGGGAGGATCCTGTTTCGAGGTATCATATTTTTCTTTTCATTTACCGTTTTTCTTACCTTTCGAGGCTTTATTTACCATGGTAGACTTGATGGCATGGACCTCAGAGGTTTTACTAGGATTTGATAGATTTTCTAAGGATAATTAGAAACAATATCTGAAACAAATCTTTTCTTTGAACAAACTTTGGTGGAAGTCTCAGATATTGATCCAATTATACCATCAACAGGTGGTATATCAGGAGACTTTGAAGATGCCGGATCCAAAGATGGTCTTGGAGCATGAGGCAACATTTCATATAACATTCCAGATAGGGTATAGACTAAGTCTAAATACTGGGCATGGGAAATAGATTGATTGTAGGTAACACATCAACCCATTTCTATATCTTTAGCAATTTTTTTTACAAATGATTTGGTGAACCATTTAGTTAACAACTCATTAGGAATTTAAAATTTGATGAGGTGACACTGACGTCTCCATTATGAGAAGATAGACTTACTACCAATAATTCATTTGGCATGTCTCCTTACCAGCTAGATTATGGAATAAATGTTGTTTTACCAACCTTGTTAGGAATTCTTGTTTTGAAAATGCTTCAAAAATTGGAGGTTGAACCAAATGATCTATGGAGGAGAATAAATCAAACAATTCACCTACAACAGTCAAGAGAGGAGGTTCACAACATAATTCAGTTGATCCAGGAAAGTATTAAGAAGACATTTGATATAGGAATTAAGGCTGATGATTTTCAGATTGACAATCATGTTCTGAAATGGGATTCCAAAATATAAGACAAAGGCAAGCATGGTAAGTTTGAATTCCTTGTGCCATAAACACATTGAGAGTAGTCCCATCAACCCTAGGATCTACAGACTCCCTAAAATTCACAAGGAGGGAGCCCCCGTGAGGCCCATTGTTAACACCATTGGTGGTCCTACTTACCTTCTTTCTAAATTCCTTGCCTTAAAGCTTAGACACTTAGTTGGCCATACTAATTCCTTCATCAAAGACTTAACCTCCTATGTTGAGGAGCTCAAAAGTGTTAATCTTGACCCTGAGGACATTCTTGTTAGTTTTGATGTAGTTTTGGTTTAAACCTATATCCCTATAAAGGAGGGCATGGAGGCGATCAACTGCCCAACAGATCCCGATACCACTCAGTTAGTTGAAATTTGTCTCACTTCCACCTTTTTCAGTTTTGAAGGGGAATTCTTTGAGCAAACCTGTGGTGTTTCCATGGGCTCACCCCTTTCCCTTGCTGTTGCTAATCTTTTTATGGAAGATTTTGAATCCAAGGCCCTGAGTTCAGCCCACCTCCTTCCTAAGCTTTGGAAGAGATTTGTAGATGACACTAATGTCATCTGGTCTCATGGCCAAGAAGAGTTAGATCTCTTCTTTGATCATCTCAATAGTCAATCCTCAGCCATTAAGTTCACAATGGAATAGGAAGTCGATGGATGCCTTCCTTTCCTTGATATTCTTATTTCTAAGAATAATGACGGTTCCCTCTCCCACCAAGTGTTTCGAAAGAAAACACATACGGAGCAGTATCTTCATGCTAGTTCCCACCATTTCCTGGCTCAGAAATTAGGCATTCTCAACACCCTCGCTACTCGTGCCCTAAGGATCTCTGATGAAAAGAGATTTGAGAAAGAGAAATCCCATCTCCTTAATGTCTTTATTGAAAATGGTTATAGTAGATTCTTAGGTCAGAAGGCTTTCCTCAAAGCCGCCAAGAACTCATCAAGTAGAAGAAAACCTAAAGAACGTGTCCCAGGGGTACATCTTCTATTTGTGCAAGGGACTACTGATAAGATTGCAAGGATTCTTAAGAAGCATAATACTCCCGCGACCTTTAGACCCCTTTACACCATTCATAAGTCCCTCCGTGTAGTGAAGGATACTATAGACCCTAAGGACATGAAAAGTGTCTATATTATTCCTTGTTCATGTGGGACCCCCTACATTGGTGAGACAAGATGCTCCATTAATCAAAGGACTAGTGAGCACATTACTGACCTTAAACATAATAGAACCAAGTATTATGCTCTAGCAGAGCATGCTGAGAAGACCAAACATCATGTTTGTATCGAAGAGGCCAATGTTATTGCTAGAGTTTCACAGTTCCATCACCAAAAATTTAGGGAAGCCCTAGAGATTGAGAAAAGACCTAGCAATCTCAATAGAGAGGATGGTTGGAAGATAAGTAGCTGCTGGGTTCCTGCCCTCACGTCCTAACCATTTCCTTCCCTTTCCCCCCTCCCTCTTCTATTTGCTTTCCCTTGTGATAGGTTTTTTCTCCCCTTGTTATCCTTTACCTGCTCTCTTTTGCCTTGGTTCTTTAATCCTCTTTGGTTTCCTTCCTTGATAATCCCCCTCTTATGGGTTAGTTTATATAGTAGAAGGCCTTATTATTTGGATTTATTTTAACTTTATGTATTTACAAAATTTAGCTTAATTATAGATTGGAATTATAGTAATTATTTTGAATGTAGGCTTAAAAACAAAAACAAAAAATTATAAATAAATAAAAATGATAATATTAATAATAATATTAGATAATTTTATCCAAAAATTGGAACATAAAAGATTACTCTTATACTTTTTAGAATTAGATCTTACAACAATCATGTATTTAAATATAAAACTTACTATTAATTAACTAAATATTTAAATGAATATGAAACATTTAATTATATAACTCTTCTGGAAAGTTCATATGTTACCTTGTTTACATTATCTTAAATTATCTAACTATTTAATTATATAAATTTAAACATTTTTAATAAAGGTTTGACTAATTTACTATTAATTTAATAATTATTTATTTATTTAAACTAACTAAATATTTATTTTTATTTAAACATAGTTATGCGTTCCTATCCCTGTCCCTTATCTAGTCCATCTAGTCGTTTCCTAGTCAAATATAACTGTTAGGAGGTCTAACCTCCAGTTAAATATAGACGTTACCTGGTCAAATATAACCGTTATAGGTGTCTGGTTAATTATAGCCATTATAGGTTCTGCTCTGACTATTTAACATGCAGCCTGGATCTGATTCTTCAACTTGTCCTGACGATGAACCACATTGGTTGGTTCGAAACGCGTTGACAAATGATCTATCATGTGATATACGCCGAAAAACTTTTTCTCATAAAAATGAAATATTTTCATTCGATGAAGACTAAACTAATGAAGGAAGAGAGACAACCAAATAATGCATCAAATAAACAAAATGATCAAAACACAATTCTTTCCAATGCAAAATGTAAAAATGAAATCTAACTTTCATGTCACTAATTGCAGTGCCAAAATGCAATCCTATTAGAAATGAAAATCACTTTCCTTTCACTAAGATGAACTAATGATTTTTATTTCACTTTGATTCAATCAATGCAAACTAATGCAATGAACAAAGGAAAATGCAATCAACTCAATGAAAATGAAAATTTCCTTCACTTTATGGTTTATGCAAGAACTCTCTCAAAAATACTTCAATGATGAAACCTTTCACTTTTTCTTTTCAAAACATAAGAATGAAGACAATTACTCTCTTTCAGTCCAACCAAAGCAAACAATTTGTAATCTATGCTTGACAATGGAACCAAAGCAATCTTCAGAGCGTTAACATGACTCGACACTAATGGAAACAACTTCACATCAAGGAAACGAAAGCAACTTGGAAAAGAAATCCTGATTGTAGGAAGACTCTTGAACAAGAGCAATCAATCTCAGAGAGGTCGACAAAAAAATGAGTGGAGGGTGATCTAGAAGCCCTAGAAACCCTAGAAAGCAATCAAGATTCAAACAAACATTAACAAAGTCAAGAGACAATTGCAGTCATACAAGCATAACATCCAAGAAAAATACATTGTAGACACACTATAAAATCATTAACAGAGGGAAAAAAGATTAAAAACAAAAAACAAACCCTAATTTTTATTTATCCTCTATGATCAGTGTGCTTGTTATAGGAAAAAGAGTGGTTCAAGGGTAATCAGCATGAATGTAATTAAAAAATAAGTGATGATAGTGCGACTGTTAAAGATAAACCCGTGATGGGCGAGAAAAATATGGAAAAATGAAAAATCTTCTAGACGAGAATAGACTGAGTGTCCTCAAGTAATAACCAATGAGTGCAAGTAGCTACAGAGAAGCAAACAAGTCAAGAAACTAATGGTTGGTCAGACTCATCATAGAATCTGATTGAAGGAATGGATGAAAGGGTCATAACTTCCCAAGCAGAGTCGCCATTTTGTTGTCTAGGTGATCCTCTCTATGGACAAAGATGATCCCTCTAGGACAATCTACTAGAAACATTCCAAAGTTACAATCAAAATAGGAGAAGAGGAAGATGGCCTACCTTGTTCTAATGCTATAATTTCCTCCTTTGTTCAAGACCTTGAATCGCTTGCACTATAGCCTTGGTCCTTCTGCTCATAACATTTAAATTCTTGCACAAGAAATCAATACACGAAAGAAGCATACAAGTACAAATAACATAATCGAATGTAATATACTTAACAGATCAAGGAGAATTAAGATAAATTATGTATTAAAATACATTTATGAAAATGAACTAGTAGTTGTATATATTAATAGAATAAAAGAGGAAGCATACAACCAAGCCTTGATGTCAATAAAATCTCATTGAGTGAATGTCCAAATCCAAGCTTAGGCTCTCCAAGCAGTCCTTCTGCAAGCCAAATGAGTAGCATGTAGGAACAATCTAAGCATAAAGGTGCAAATAGCCAAAGACCAACCATCTGGGAAGGGGAGAGGATAAATATATATGTAGGGAAAGGGAGTTAGGATCTCTACAAAGATACGAGAAAGCCCCCATCTGAAGGAAGTAGCTCATAGGGATAAGACCAAAGCGCCAAGTTGGGGGAAATCAACCTCATCCACATTGAACAACCTCCATCTTGTTGTTCTGGAAGCCTCTATATCACGAAGCTTCTTGTCCTGTTTGGGAAAATTGCCTTTTAGGGATCATCATGAGTATCAAGGCCAAAAGTGTGTTGGCATCGTGAGGCTAGTATAGTACAATTAGAAACCAACACCAGTTCCCAGTGTCAGGGTAGCAATGATGCTGAACTTATGGTTTTAGAGCCCTTTCTTGGGGGAAGATTTAAGCCATATTTCCATCATTGTTTTAGGGATGATCTGAGCTACATATCTGGATGAGTACACTACATGAAGGCCATATTTCAAACACTTTGGAGTATGTCAAAGGGAAGTGCAAGAGGTCGGACAAAATATTGTGTAACAGATGGCGAGGAGAATCAAACGCTTCGAAAACCATCGAAATCCGTGATTTCCTTTATGACTTATGAATTTTTGAAGTTGACAATGAATTTTTGGACAGTCAATTCATGTAGGCTTAGAATGATTATGTCTAAAAGATAGGTCTATTGGGTAATTCGAGTAGCCCTTCTTTTGGGTATAAATATAAGGCAAGGGAGATCATCTTGACTCATCCAAATGTGAAAAAATTCATAGAATTCTCAACAAGACATCTGATCTCAAGAAGGGAGGCTAGGATTGAAGAAGGAGAGTGGTTTTTGGTGTGTACTTTCCTATTTTAGGGGCTGAGGTTGAAGGCCAATTTCACAGTTTGTTCATGGAAGTTACATTAGGGGACTTTTTAGGTCTAAAATGGGCCTCCTAAGAAAAATGTACAACCAAAATAAACTTTATAAAAACCAATAGGATTCAAGATGATGATGTCAACCATGGGGGCGATTCACCATTTTTGGAGTAAAAAAGAAAAAAAAAATTAAAAAATAATAAAATAATAAAACTACTTTTTCAACTCTTATTTTCAGCTTATCTCCCGAATGTTTTACTCAAATTTCAAGAGAGAGTACTCATTGGATGCAAAATTTAATTTCTCATCCAAATAGTACCCATGTTGTATAATTTCGATGGACTCTGTTACACGAAAAATGAGAAATACTTGAAAATCATGTTTACAATCATGTTTTTCATGTATTTTTCATTTTTCATGTAGTAGGGTCCATCGAAAGTATACAACATTGGTACTCCCTAGATGAGGAATCAAATTATGCATCCAACGAATGTTCCCACTCGAAATTTGAGTAAACCCATAGGGAGATAAGTTGGAAAGGTAGTTTTTTCCTTTTTCCCTCTAAAATTTGATGATGTAATCTAATCTTATTTTATTATTTCCACTATTATTTTATAATTACCTTAGGAGGCCCATTTTAGACCTAAAAATTCCCCTAATGAAAGGTGGCTTATATTTGGTTTGAGGGCCACAACCCTTACTCCTTGCGTAGACTAGGCCGTGCCTTGCCAGAGAATTTTTGTGAGGGTCGAAGTCATTAATAGGTAGAATAGGTGGCCTAAAGTGACAGTGAGGCATGCCATGGTATTGTGGGAGATAGGGCATGTTGACCACTACGTGTCAACGACCCATACTAGTACACCCCCTTTTTTCCACAAAATGGATAGTGCCTGATCGATGTGTTCGTGCCATCCAACCATCATCATCACCTTGATCATCATCTTATAATGTAAACCTAGTCTGCATGTGTATAATGTAAATAATCTCAACAGATCTGTGTCGTGTAT
Source organism: Pinus tabuliformis (assembly GCA_031772625.1). Classification (NCBI taxonomy): domain Eukaryota; kingdom Viridiplantae; phylum Streptophyta; class Pinopsida; order Pinales; family Pinaceae; genus Pinus; species Pinus tabuliformis. The sequence continues at coordinate 2,000,688,121 of CM062816.1, forward strand.
ATAATCACCTAGGTAAACCTACTTTTTTGGTGACGATCTGCATTCCAGGAGGTTTTTTGTCTCACCGTTCCATTCTCGGATGGTCGAAAAAGTTTTCCTTTAGCCTTACCCCAAAGCCAGAATGGATTTTGTCACTGCGATCTTAGGGGAGTCTTATTGTTGTAGATTAAGTCTATGTAAAAGTGATTTGGTAATAATCCTAACTATTTGATTAGGTTATTTTATTACAAATTGTTTGATCTGCTAGATTATATTTGTGTCGTATTACTAAGTAGTTTGTGAGGGTCCTTTTCAGATGGGTTTTCCCCCTTGTGATGTGAAAAATGTGAAAATCATGATGTAAAGTGTCATGAGGGTTGGAAAAGTAATTTATCCTCTCATAGGTTAATTAATTAAATTTTCTGGCTAAAATTAATTAAAATCCTAAGCCAGAAATTTTATTAATTCTAGGTCCTAGGTAAATTGAAATTCTCCGAAGGCAAAATTCATCGGTCCTTAAAGAATAAATTTTAAGAGGTCCAGGGACTAAGGTAAATTAATTATTTTTCTAAATTTTAAGCCTTTGGTCCTTGGGGTTAAGTCAAATTCTAAATTTTGAGGAAATTAATTCCAAATTTTAATTTTTGAATTAACTAAAATACATTTAATTGAAAAATTCGAATTTCCCCAATAATTTAAAATTTCGACGATGAGATTAAAAGAAATTTTGATCCTCATCAACTATCGAGATTGCTTTAAAGAGGATCACTCAAACTAGCTGTTGGAGGATTTATTATTAAATAGAAGGTCATTTGTGAGTCAGTTCATCCGATCTTTTGATCGTGTACTACGTGAAAAGCTCTCTTGTATTTTTTTTACGAGAAATAAAGAAAGACTTTGGGGTTAATTTCTACTAGTGTTACTATTTGTGGAAATACTATAAGATGTGCCATTTTCATGCATAGATTTGATTTTAGCCATTGATGATAGCTTTTTGAAGAGTGATTTCAGTATAGGTATCTTGATCAGTTGCTGGGGTTTGAATGATAATTTAGGTTTTGAATATAATAATAGGTATCTCTATTTATCTTATTTTTATTATCATTTTCTCACTCTATGTTGATGGCTGAATTGAGTGTTGTAGGAAAGTATTGATTTTTTTTATCAACAGGCATTTGGGGAAGTTCACGGTTGAATCAGCTAACTCCCGATCCATGTTTTCTAAAGAGCCCAACTTAATTTGATCCTGGTACTATCATAAGATATTTTTTATGGGTGATGCATGAAGGGTTTTGAGCTCAGTACCTTCTTTAAAATTCAATTTTTTTTTTTTATTTTTTTTTTTTTGTGTGTTAAATCAATAGATTTGGCTTTTGAGAGCCTCAGATTATCAGATTTGGGAGCGGAATTGGACTCACACTCACTAGATCTGATAGATCTAACATTCTTGTACATAGATTTATAATTATTTTTGGTTTTCTAACTTGGGTTTTCTGGGTTTTAGTTTTTTGGGTCATCGTATATATCATTGGGTGTTTTTTGTTGTCTTGTAGTTGCAGTTCTGAAGGAGAAATTTGTATAGAGTCCATATCTAGGCCCTAGAGGGCACGATATTGATCTCCGGGGTTCATCAACATCATTTTGCAGGAAAATTATCTAGCATTTTGCACTCCAAGGGTTTTAATATATATATATATATATATATATATATATATATATATATATATATAATCTAGAAATTTTTATAAAAATTCCAAAATTCTTAAATCTAGAATTCCTCACGCTCATTAACCTGCAGGGCTATTTTGGTTAAGATTTGCTCATAAATCGAAATTTCTGAGGTCATTTTCTGCACGAAAGTCTAATTTTGTAAAATTCATTTACCTTTTTGAGAAATTTTTCCTTGGTTGCAAGCTTTAGGAGAACCTTCTCAATTTTTTTATTAGAAATTTATGAGATCTTTGTAGGTGAAATTGAAAATTTTTGGTGATTGTTTCCATTTTCTAAAGTTAGGTTAAATTCCTTGGGATGCCATTTATAATTTCCTGAAGTCAAATTTGAACTGGTGAGTTCTAGGTGCATGCTCCTCATATGCAAACAAATTTGTGATTGGAAATCTCTATAAAATTCAAACGAAATTCATTCGATTTAAACTTTTGATGAGTTTAGTGTTTAGTTTCTAAGTGCTCCCATAGTGTTAATTTTCTCCTTAAGCTTAGACGTAAATTTTTTCTGAAGGGAATTATTTTGAGGAGAACATATCTAAGATTTAAAAATATGCAAACTAAATATTTGGAGGGTTGTTCCTCAAATTTCTAAAACCATCTTCAAATTTGAATCCAAATTTCACAAGCCTGAGATCTGCATAGTTGAGCGAAATTTTTTGAAATAACTGAGCATTTTTATTTTTATTTTGAATTTGATAATTTTCAAGTTGGCCATAAAGTTTTCTTTTAAGCTTGGAGCTTGGACATCATTTTTTTTAAAGTGGACTTCACTCTGGACAGGGCATTTCCTCTTTTTTTTTATAAATATTTTATGAACTTTGCAAAGTGATTAACTTGGATTTAGAACTAATTCCGTAAACCCTTTGAAAATCCTCACTTCTACCTCATCAAACTTTCATTTCCATGCATTTGTCTGTTGTCCATGCATCTTTCCTCAACGCCATCGAGTTGCCATCGAATCTTTCCACAACCACCAATCTTCATTCTCGCTGCCCAAACCTGCATTTTCTTCATTCAAACTCTCATTGCTATATCTACATTTCATAGCCCTCTATACCCATCACGCTGCTACCATCAAACCTATGTGTTCCTTCTCTCTTCCACCGTCTGCCCTGCAGCTCCCTTTATTTCTCATCCTCAACACACAGCCTCATTTCATTGCCTCCATCCTTCACATATTTTTCTATCTAGCCTGACCTCCCTCGCAGTCCTCCTCTACATGCACGTAGTTTGCATACCCTACCCATCTGTAGCCTATGCTCCTCATGCAAACCTGCACACAATACATAGCAATCCAAAGCATTCGACTATTTTCATTGTAATATATGTGTTAGGTTAGTTCTTTTTATTTTATTTCATTTGTTTTTATTTAGGAGTTAGGGTTGTATATTTTTTTTATTTTTTTTATTTGTATTGAGCACATTTGATTTTGTTTTGATCCATTTATGTTTTTATTTTATTTGTTTTCATTTTATTTTCTAATGTATGATTTTTTGTTTTATGATTTTAAAATTCTAAAAACTTAAAAAAAAAAAACCTAAAATAGTTAAGAAATAAAAAAAAATAAAAGAATCTAAAATCTAAAACATTTAAAAAGGTTCTCTTTTTCTTTACGACTTTTGATTTTTTTTTCTTTTTAATATATTCTTTTACTTTTTTTGTTTTATTTTATTTTCTAAAACCCCTAAAAAATCTTTCAAAAAACATTAAAACTTAAAAAAAAATTCTAAAAAATTTTAAATTTTTTGGGTGCTTGAGAATTAAAAATGAAATAAATTAAGGGGTTTTAGCTTGAACATTAAAATTTTTAATGTGGCCTATGGCCCATTAAAAATTTTGATTTTTTAACCCTTTGATTTTTTCTCCTTATTTTTCACATTAAATTAAGTTCCTAAGGAATAATTAAAAAATTTAAACCTAAAGTTCCTTAGTGTTATTTGGTCATTAAATGCTTTTTTATGATTTTCCTATGGTCAAAGTATGATAAGCGTTTCAAGTTATATTGACTTTTGGAGAAAATTATTTAATTCTAGATCTTGGTCATTAAAGATAATCATTTTAAATCTGGAATCTCTTGCATGATACAATTTTGGGCATTTATATTAATCATACCTGATTGTCGTTGTTCGTCACATATTGAAAAAATTATTGTAGATGACTTGTTTTCTTACTTAATCTATGGTTAATTCAAATTAAGGGTAGTGGTCTTTAATTGTTTCCATCTTGTGGTCCTATCTTGGTTGAATTAGAGTTTAATCTATTCATCTGAGTTAATCAAGATTCATTTCAATTGATTAAGATGTCCATCATTAAAATCTCCTAAAGCCCGCGATCCACAAGCTTTCTCATCCATTTACCTTAGGGACTACCCCCCTTGACTTGTCTAGGAGAGAGTCTAAATGGAGTAAGGATTAAGAGTGGCAGCCCTTACTTTGAGCATTGTCATGGTGCCTAGACACTTTGTTCGACAAAATTTTGGCGTCGTTTCTAGGGATAGAGTTTTTTTATCCTTGGTTTCTCGACATCATTTTAATAATCTCATATTTTCCGCCATTCACTAGTCGGTCAAGTGAAGCAACATTTCCTGACGTCATTTGATCTTTTCATCACACTATCTTTCGTCATCTCATTAATCGTTTCATCTGCACCTTTAGCACTTGGACATTTTTGTTCATTTCTTGTTTGGGTGGCGACTCCACTTCTTCCATTTATTATTTCTTAGACAAGAAGCCCTCCTTTATATCTGGTTGTTTGTTTCCTTTTGGATCCTAGAGTTAGATTCATGTTCAATTGGTGACTCCACTTATTTCATTTCTTACAAGAATTTCTACTTGAAGCTCACATCTTGTGGATCTCTTGATTTTATTGAGCAGTGGTGTCTCTCTATCATCCATTTGGTCCCTCATTATTCCTTCATGCAATTCATCATGGATGATTCGTTTACCCCGTGTCATTTTACTAATTTTCTCCATGATATTTTGGAAGTGGCCATTCATAAATTGTCTTTGTTCTCAGGTGGTGATTCAGTCACTATTAGAAAGAGTCTATGAAGGTTTACTCATACAATACTTAGATGTTGTCATTGTCCCCAATATGATCATGAAGATGTCAAAATGTGTCTATTTGCCTTTTCCTTAGAGGGTGATTCTTTGAATTGGTTTAATAATTTTCCTGAAGATTCATTCGCTTCTTTACAAGACATTGTCAATGCTTTTACGGATAGATATGGTTATCAAGGTAGCTCACCTTATGCCCCTAAAATTATGCAGTAGAATGAAAGTGATATTGTAAAGGATCCAACTGTCAATGTAAGATTTCAAGACAATTCTCCATATCGGAATGTGCCATCCACTTGTACCATTGTAGATCAAATCCATGACAGTGGGAAAATAGGGAGAAGTTGTCAAATCAGTGTCGACAATGAAAGGGAAAATGATAAGAAAATTATAGAAGAACTAAAGCAATTGGTTGAAGACATGCAGTTAAGTCAAAAGCAGTTGGTAAAAAATATAGAGCTTAATCAAGAGAAATTTGTAACCGATTACATCAAGGATTTGAGAACTTTATACACCCACCTAGAAAAACATGATAAGGAGATGGAAATCATGAAAATTAAATAGTTTGATCACGTAACAAACACATAGTGTAAACATGCTAAGGAAATGGAGACCATGAAAGCTAATCATGATAGGGAAATCAATTCTATCCAAAGCAAGTTATTAGTCCTAGATGAAAAGATGATGATCATGGAATTCAATCATTCAAATCAAGTGAATGCCATGGAAGCAAGCTATCAAGAAGAAATAAGTTCAATTAAGAACAAATTGTCAACTATGGATGAAGAAACGACCATCATGAGATTCGATTATAATAATTAGTTAGCTACCATGCAAGTAGAGAATAAGAAAGAGATCAACTGTATGCAAAACTGTTTCACGGGCATGAAATTAAAGAATGATAAAATTATAAAGGACATGGAAGTTGGTCAATTATCTCTTCAGAATAGATTATTGGCCATAGAAGAAAAGTAGGTACCATGTGTCATGAATATAGATGGAATACATATCATCGAAAACAGATTAAAATTAATGGAAGTTAATCATTCTAATCAGATGCCCATTATTCAGAATCAAATAAAGGCTATGCAAGCTAATCATGTCGCTCTGCAAGAAAATTTCGTAAAAATTGAACTCAATCAAGCGAAGTTAATAGTAAGACATGCCAGAGAAATGGGTTCACTAAATAAGAGGTTGGAAGAGAGGAAATAACAGGTCCCGTCCTGTTGCTAATATCCCAAGAGAGAGGCTAACTCCATTAACGAATATTTAACTAAGAATGACATGGTCAAAGAAGAAGTTAAAAAAGGTCAAGTTATTATTCATGACACCAGTGTGACTGATCTATCATTCTTGACATATGAGATGCAAAATGAAGAAAGACATGTCACACATATCTTACATACTTCATCTCAGAGTTATGAAGTAGATGAAACATCATTAGTGATAGAGCCTGCAAAAAAGGAAAAGTGTAAGAGAAAGAGAATGAGAAAGCGATTTGATGCATCAGATGGTCACGAACAACATGATTTTCGGATATGAAAAAGTCCTACCGTATGCAGGATTGGACATGGCACATTTGAGAAACAACCACAGATTTTCCTAAAAGCAGGAAAATTCTCAGTATGCACTATATTGAACGCATTTAATGCCATGAGGCATCTTTGTATTGTATTTCTAACCTTCTGCCCTTTTATTTTAGGTTTCATTTTCTAGTTAGAATTGTGTTGTTCACGTTGTTAGACTAGTTAATAAATGAAGAGCTTATATCTTTCTCGTGCTTAACGTTATATGATGATTTTTGGATGGACGTTAGTTTTGTTATGTTGTGTGTTACGTGGATGCAGATTTTGGATTCTCACATTCCTCTAGTGCAGCAACGTATCCCCAAGTACAGCCAGATGTGGACCACTACGTGTCAACGATCCATAGCAGTACACCCCCTTTTTCCGTAAAATGGATAGTGCCTCATTGATGTGTTCGTGCCGTCCAACTATCATCATCAGCTTGATCATCATCTTATAATGTAAACCAAGTCTGCATGTGCATAATGTAAATAATCTTAGTAGATCTGTGTCGTGTATGTAATCACTTAGGTAAACCTACTTTTTTGGCAACGATCTACATTCTGGGAGGTTTTTTGTCTCACCAATCTATTCTCGGATGGTCGACAGAGTTTTCCTTCAGCCTTACCCCAAAGCCGGAATGGATTTTGTCACTGCGATATTAGGGGAGTCCTATTGTTCTAAATTGAGTCTATGTAAAGGTGATTTCAGAATAATCCTAACTATTTGGTTAGGTTATTTTATTACAAATTACTTGATCTGCTAGATTATATTTGTGTATCATAACTGGATAGTCTAAGAGGGTCCTTTTTAGATGGTTTTTCAAAAATGTGAAAACCAAGATATAAAGTGTCCTGAGGGGTGGAAAAATAATTTATTCCCTCATAGGTGAATTAATTAATTTTTCTGGCCAAAGTTAATTAAATTCCTCAGCTATAAATTTGATTAATTCTAGGTCCGAGGTAAATTTAAATTCTTTGAAGGCAAAATTCATCAGTCCTTAAAAATGAAATTTTAAGAGGTCCAGGGACTAAGATAAATTAATTATTTTGCTAAATTTTAGGCCTTTGGTCCCTGGGGTTAAGTCAAAGTCAAAATTTGAGGAAATTAATTTAAAAATTTAATTTTTGAATTAATTAAAATACATTTAATTGAAAAATTTGAATTTCCTCAATAATTTAAAATTTCGACGAAAGAGATTAAAAGAAATTTTGATACTCATTAATGGTTGAGTTGTCTTTGATGAGGATCACTTGAACTAGTCGTTGGAGGATTTATCTTTTAATAGGAGGTCATTTATCATTCAGTTCGTCCGATCTTTTGATTGGTTACTAAGCGAAAAGCTCTCTTGTAATTGTTTTATGAGCAATAAAGAAAGACTTTGGGGTTAACTTCTGTTGGTGTTACTCTTCATGGAAATACTATAAGATGTGTCATTTTCATGCATAGATTTCTTTTTGTCCATTGATGATAGCTTTATGAAGAGTGATTTGAGTATAGGTATCTTGCTCAGTCGCTAGGGTTTGAATGATAATTTAAGTTTTGAATATAATAGCAAGTATCTCTATTTATCTGAATTTTATTATCGTTTTCTCGCTCTATGTTGATGGCTGAATTGAGTGTTGCAGGAAAGTCTTGATTTCTTTTTTCATCATCGGGTGTTCGGGGAAGTTCTCAGTTGAAACAACAAACTCCCAATCCAAGTTTTCTAAAGAGCCCAGCTTAATTTTATCCGGGGCTTATCATAAGATATTTTTTATGGGTGATGTATGAAGGGTTTTGAGCTCAGTGCCTCCTCTAAAATTCAAAAAAAAATATTTTTTCTGTGCTAAATCGATAGATCTGGCTTTTGAGAGCCTCAGACTATCAGATGTGGGAGTGAAGTTGGATTCACACTCCCTAGATCTGATAGATCTGCCATTTATGTACATATATCTATAATCATTTTTTATTTTCTAACTTGGCTTTTATGGGTTTTAGTTTTTTGGGTCATTGCATATATTGTTTGGGTGTTTCTTGCTGTCTTGCAGCTCGAGATCTAAAGGACAAATCTATAGAGAGTCCAGATCCGGGCCTTGGAGGGCAATATCTAGATCTCTAGGGTTTATCAACATCATTTTGCGAGAAAATTATCCAACATTTTACATTCCAATGGTTTTAATATATATATATATATATAATTTGGAAAATTTTAAAAAGATTTCAAAATTCTTAAATCTAGAAATCCTCAAACTCATTAACCTGCAGGCCTATTTTGGTTAATATTTGCTCATAAATCGAAATTTTTGAGGTCGTTTTCTGCACCAAAGTCTAATTTTGTGAAAGTTGTTTCCCTTTTTGAGCAATTTTTCCTTGGTTGCAAGCTTTAGAAGAGCCTTCTCATTTTTTTATTCAAAATTTCTGAGATCTTTGTAGCTGAAATTGACATTTTTTGGTGATTGTTTCCATTTTCTAAAATGAGTTTGAATTCCTTGGGATGGCATTTATAATATTTTGAAGTCAAATTTAAATTGGCGATGTCTAGGCGCATGCTCCTCATGTACAAACGAATTTGTGATTGGAAATCTCGATAAAATTCAAACGAAATTAATTTCATTTAAATTTCTGAGGAGTTTGGCATTTAGTTTCTAAGAGCTCCCAATTTTTTCTGAAGGGAATTATTTTGAGGAGAACATCTTTAGGATTTAAAAATCTAGTAACTAAATATTTGGATTGTTGTTCCTCAAATTTCTGAAACCGTATTCAAGTTTGAATGCAAATTTCACAAGCTTGAGATTTGCATAGATGAGTGAAAATTTCTGAAATAGCTGAGAATTTTTATTTTTATTTTGAATTCGATAATTTGGAAGCTAGCCGTAGAGTTTTCTTTTAATCTTGGAGCTTGGACATCAATTTTTTTTAAAGCGGACTTCACTTTGGAGAGGGAATTTCCTCATTTTTTTAAAATATTTTATGAACTTTGCAAAGTGATTAACTTGGATTTAGAACTAATTTCGTAAACCCTTCAAAAATCCTTGCTTATCCCTCGTCAAACCCTCATTTCCATGCATCCATCTATTGTCCACATGTCTTTCCTCAACGCCATCGAGCTGCCATCGAATCTTTCCACAGCCACCAATCTCCATTCTCGTTGCCCAAACCTGTGTTTTCTTCATTCAAACTCCCGCTGCTATATCTACATTTTGCAGCCCTCTATACCCATCACACTGTTGCCATTAAACCTGCATGTTTCTTCTCCCTTCCACTCTCTACCATGTGGTTCCCTCTGTTGCATGTCCTCAACACACAGCTTTATTTCATCGCTGGCATCCTTCACGTATTTTTGTTGTCTAGCCTGAGCTCCCTTGCAGTCCTCCTCTGCCTGCACGTAGTTTCCATACCCTACCTGTCCGCGGCCTCTAATCCTCACGCAAACATGCACACAATACATAGAAATCCAAAGCATTCAACTTTTTTCATTTTAATATTTGCCTTGGGTTAGTTCTTATTATTTTATTTCATTTGTATTTATTTAGGAGTTAGGGTTGTATATATTTCCTAATTTTTTTATTTGTATTGAGCAAATTTGATTTTGTTTTGATCCGTTTATGTTTTTATTTTATTTGTTTTCATTTCATTTTTTAATGTATGACTTTTTGTTTTATGATTTTAAAATTGTAAAAACTTAAAAAAAAAATCTAAAATATTTAAGAAATAAGAAATAAATAAAAAATCTAAAATCTAAAACATCTAAAAAACATTAAAAAGGTTTTTCTTTTTTTCTTCTTTGTGACTTTTGATTTAATTTAATTATTATTATTTTATTTTTTTTTATAATTTTTGTTACTTTTTTGTCTTATTTTATTTTCTAAAAACCCTAAAAAATCTTAAAAAAAACATTAAGACATTAGATATCATTTTTTGGGATTCAACTGCATTAAGTAAGTCATTCATGTATGACCATTTCCATGAGAGGTAGTCGTAACTGACTAATTTCTCATGATTTTTGAATAGTTCACTTAGCACTCATTGCATCGGGTGATGCTCACAGGGGTGAAGAAGTGGGATTGAAACTAGTGAAATGAATCACATAGCATCAATCATCACTTCCGGGGCTTGCACCCGGTAACCAGGACTTAATCTAGTTCAATGAGTGGAAATGCCATGTTCAAGAGCGACTTGCTACCAATAAAGTTTCTTTGAGTTTTCTTCCCAATTTTTCCCCAGTCATTGCTGACCAGTACCTCTTTATTTTTTGTCAAGCTTGAGGAGAATAACATATGCTTGTTCTATAATTTTCCCTTCGGGTAAACCCATCACTATGTTTTAACGAGCCTAGCGATAGTGAAACTCGTTCTCGCCTAAAGACAAGTTTGTCGCTATTAATCTTTTTAACGAGTCTAACGACAAAGATAACTCGGTCCTTTTCATTTTTAGAGAGTCTGGAAAGGTACGTAAAGGTAACTCCAAAGTTCCTTTTTCGTCATCTAATCCCTTAAGTCCGAAAAAGTATAAAACAATACAGAAGGGATGAGTTTTCGATAGTTTTAACGAGCCGAACAAAACAAGCGCTCGATCTTTTTGTGCAATAATCCCTTAGGTCCAAAAAGATTAAAATCTAGAGGAGGGATATCACTTCCGGTCGCTTTAACGAGATGGAAGGTCAAAACTCGGCAATCTTTTCATATTTTACGAGTCAGATGAAAAGAGCTTAAAGAAGACTCGTCTTTTGAGGAACGAGTGATAAAATGGGTAGCAGCTGATTCCAGGTAAGGTTTGGAATTTTCCAATCACGGCAGTGTCACAAGGATGGCTAGTGAAATCACTCTTCGCAGCTGTTCCTCAAAATGGGTAAACAATCAAATGGAGGTGAATGATCGGCCAATGGAAAAGTGGAGGTGACGGTGCAAACACGACCAAGGCTTTAATGGCTGAAAATGCTTCATTCACGGTGGTTATTTACTGGGGGGGATAGTTCATTTTTTAACGAGCTTAAACGCGGGTGGAAACATTTACTCGGTCTTATTTTTATTTTTTTTAACGAGCTTGAACTATGTGCTAAAACTGCTCGATTAATCCAGTCATATGATAAGAATGTCTCATATAAAAATGGCAACTTTTAGATTTTTTCCCCACATCCTTTCTTTATGCAAGTTTGGTGACGACTAATCCTACGAGTTTAAAAAATAAATAGCCGCCCCTTGCTTGCATGCCAAAAGGTTTGCATGCCCCCAGGTATAAAACAGAGTTTCAAAGTTACCCCTCAATTTGCAGACAAAACATTTGTTCTATCAGGAGAGGCCTACCTCTTACAGGTTACACAAAGATTGTTCTATTCACGGTGCAAACAAAACATTTCTTCGGCGATGTCTACCGAGATAAAAAAAGGCGAGTGACTTCGTCTGTCAACTCACATAACTTTGACAAGAGAATCTTATTCTAGAATAACCCCTCTTCCACCGACGGACGGGGTACAAACTAGTCATATTCTCCCGCGGAAACCTACCCCATACTCGAAGTTTTCCTGCCAAAGCAGACCAGGACGCATGCCCCCTGGGTTTCAGTCATATCCCTCCGAATTACTCGTGCTCATCGAAAGGACGGACTGGAAATTGAGACATTTCTTGCGTGAAGAGACCATTTAGGGACGGTATATGACTATTTGCTATGCGTGATCCGGGAAATGAAAGTTGGTCCATGAGCTTGACCACTCTTCCTTCGTGCGGAAAACACATTACTCTAAAGAGTGAGGAGACAATGGCTTCCATGCAATAAATATAGTCTCGTCCAAGGAGCAGGTTATAATCCAAGGGTCCTTGAATGACCATGACGTTCATGCGAACTGTCTTCCTTCTCAATGTTATGGGCACATCGGGAAGGATCCCTAAAGGTCGACTGGTTCCTTTATCAAAGCCTGTCAGATTTCTCATTTCAGGCAACAACGATGGTGAACCAAGCGCTTTCCAAGCAATAGAGGAAAGGATACTCACAGAAGCCCCCTAATCTATGATGGTGATAGCCATGACCATTCTCTATATTTGAACGATAATTGAGAATGGTATGCTTGCTAGCAAACGGGGTCTGCCTAGTTGATTCCAGTTGAAGGATACAACTAGGTTGCTTGGAGGTGGGACCGAGTAGACGGTCGGGTATGGCTCTGACGAACTTCCTTCTTGCGGTAAAGGAATGGATGGATTGCCCCCATGTTCGTCGGAGCCTGTGTTGATGAAGAGAATTTGGACGATGTCATCCTTGTTCTCTTCAGTGACTGTATCATCCGAAGATAAAACCTCTGAAGGAAAGACCGGGTCAACTGCCGCCTCGACCTTTTGACTTTCGTCTGGTATGGATTCAGTTGGTTTATCTTCAATGATAGGTGCTTCAGCCGACCACCTGAGCGGGCCAGCTGGGTTCTCAACTAGTGACGGACTCGGCAAGAGTTTTTTATATCTAGGAGGAAGTCGTAACGGTGAAACCGGACGATCATCCAAAACTCTTTTAGCTTCATCTAAGAAGGGACAACGGTGGAGGGCATGGTCGCCTTCACATAGTTTACAGGGAAATCTAGCTTTCCCTTTTTGTCTTGGGGCTTCACTTTCACTAGTTGACGGTGTGCTTTCAACATGATCTCCAGAGGTTGATGACACCGGATTGTGCAAACGAGGAGACCAGTCCCTTAGTATCCGGGGGATGCAAGGACAATCTCTGTGAAAGTGGTCTCCTCTGCAAATGACACATGGCGATTTAGGCCTGGTCGGTGCTATGTGTGGATTTTCGTTAGACGACACTCGTTTTCCCCCATTCGCCTTTGGCTCCTTCTTCTTTTTCTCTTTCTTCTTCTTTTCCTTCTTCTCCTTAGGAACTTGGCTTTTAGCTTTACCAGTCTCGTTAAGCGAAGAGGAAGGAGGAGAGGAAGAATTAGAGGAAGTAGAAGGCTGGTGGGTAACTCTGGACTCGTCTAAATGCTGATTCGATTGTTTAGGAATAGTGGTGTTCTGAACGACATTGGTTGAGAAGAGCCATACTGGAAAGCCAATTGTCAGTCCTGGAAGCGACAATGTGGCCATATGGGGTGCACAAACATCTACCCAAGAGGATAAGGGACTAGGATTTCCACCAAGGGGAATTCCTTGGTTGGTAGGATCCATTTTCTCAAACTAAAGATCAACGCAGGAAAAGGGTATGAATATTCCGTTTAAAATAAATTTTAACACGCTTTGACACAACTTGTTTTTTAGTTTTAAAGAGTCGAGAAAAAACAAAAGATGACTCTAGTCTCCTTCGATTTTTAATGAGCCTGAAGTGACAAGTGCTCAGATGGACCTTTTCCGTTAAGGAGTGTGAAAAGGAACGAAAGGGACTGTTCTGGAGGTCTAGGTAAAGGGAGTACCAAACCAATTGCAAAACTGCAGAATACTTTTTATGGTACGGCAGTCAATCTTCCCGAATGCTGTGTTCGGTGCATTGTGATCAGTAGGGTGGCCGACATGGCTTCCTATGGATAAAGGTTTTATGCCTATAGGGGTCTCCCAATATATACTCGATGGTACGTGGGAGCACAAGTCCGTACTGGCACTTATCGTCTCAAAGTGGAGGAATCACCCAACCATCAGTGAGGACAATAGTTCCCAGGCTTTACGACGCCGGAATACGTCTCTAGCCTAGACCTCTAAATGTTGTGCGTTAAGTTACAAAGCGTTGTTAAGTTCATTGAATTTATTTTAGGTTGATATTTCTTATGAAGTTTGCATTTTGGCTTCACCACGAGATGAAGATGTAATTCCTAAAATGCAATCTAAATATGATAAGCAAGCTTTTATCTCTTTTCAGCAATGAAAATCCTAGCTACAAGGGGAAAAGAAAGACACAATCTTTTCTCAAAGAGAAAAGAGCACACTGTAAATGCACTTTTCCTAAATCAAGCCAAACAGACTATCAATATGCAAATTCACATGTGCATGTATTTGTTTTTCACTTTCTTAATATTGATGCCTAAAAAGAAAGTTGTTGTACAAATTTGAATTCTCTTTCAAGTGAAAAACACAAACAAGCTTCTTTTCGAAATCAAAAGGTAGAGATGATTAGGACACTTTATGATTTTGAAATAAACACTTGTTTTGACACTAGAAATTCACAAATTCAAGCCAGATGCAAAAGTAAAAGTGTAATCGACTGTCAACAGCAAATAAACTTTCTCGTAAGATCAAAATCGACACTTACGACAGATCTAAATCCAAGGACGACAGTATGAATAGTCTACTTTTGCAATGGGAAACTGTAAATGACGTAACAAACACACAAAAACAAATACAGTTTCTTTTATACAACTAAGGCAAAATTAAGGCAAATAAAAGGGGGCATTTAAAAAAACACACACACTGATCACAGGCTGCAAAAATCAGAGGCAAAACTGGAAAAAGTGAGCAAAGAACCTCAGTTGCACAGGGCTAAGCTGATCAACGCACCTACTACAGAGAGAAACTAGATTGCAACGCAGGTAGCCCTCTCGGAAACTGAGCTGAAATGCAGAATCTCTTCACAGAGCCTGTGCTGGGGCATAAACGAGATTTCTCTCCAGGTTCTGGGTCACGGTTTGCAGTTTAATCTATGGTTTTTGGCCGGGTAAAAGCAATCAGTAATGCACAATCAGAGGGTTGATTTAAAAGAGGTTTAAGAGCTATCACAAAGGGTAATTAGATAATTTGTGAATCAACTGTTCAGATCATAAATAGATCCAGTGAGTGGATTGAAGTAGCAGATGTCTACTTTGCATTTGTAAATGGCAAATACAGTTCGATTCGCTACTTCTAAGTTTATGAAACAAACAATCAGAGAGACACAAACAAACTAACTAGACACGTTCCCCAGTATGGTCGCCATTTTGTTATCGGGAAAAGTGTCTATTCAGAACGACCCTATCCCACTGGGTTGTGACAGAGACCTCAGAAACAAACAGGGAAAACTACTCTTGTATTCTCCTTTATGAACTATAAACGAAGAAGAATAGGATGAACCAACCTGTGTCTTGCGCTAGTCCTTTGATCCAATCTCTCTTCTCTTTGACAGCTTCCAGCTACCTGCTCCCTTACTTTCCCAGTGTCACCAAGTTCCTGCAAGATCACAGAAGAAGGAAACTACACAAAGACATGGATTTATGTTCATAAAAAGCTTAGGATCAGATTTAAGCTAAACATACAAATATAACAAACATCAGTGATATACAAGCATGTAGGAGAAACTCAAATAGTTTTATTGATAAAACAAGAAGATCCAGGAGGAGTTACAACCGATGATTCCTGATCCAGCATCAACCTCCCAGCATAGAATCCCTTCTTCACCTCCAAAAAAGCATAAATCACCTAATACTCTGATATCTATCTCAAAACCAACAGCAATTCTCTGCAATGTACAAAATTCCAGCCCCTGGATCTCTTGGTGAGGGATCCATATATAGATGTATGCAAAGAGGATGAGTCAGCTCATGAATTGATTAGTGGCCTCTCTCTGTCAGTTCTTGCTTCCACTTGGAGACTGAGAGCTTCTTACTCATCACTGGTCGAATTCAGTGAGGCAAGTGTCATTGGAGAAGATTCTGGAAGCTTCCATTGTCTCTCCACCTCGTGGAATGACTCTTCCACTTGTCATTTCCCACTCAACGCACCCTGGTAGTGCATTCAAGTGCGTTGCAACGCACCTAGCCAGTGTATTTGGGTGCTTTGCAACGCAGCTAGCTAGTGGAGCATCTGAAATGATCCTGATTTGACTAGTTCTGAGCAGTTTCTGGTGGAGAACTTCTGGGAGAAGCTGTAATTTGTTGACCTTGTTTCTTTAGGAGCTGGAACAACACTTTTAGGGACTTAGGATCCCTTGGTTTATGGACATTTCATGCTTATAGCTGTAAGGCACAAAAATGTCTATAACACTCAGGGATTAGCCAGCCTAGAAAAGAAGATTGGATTAGCCCATTTTCATTGAAGTAGAAGCGAATTGTAGCAGTGATAAGTGCCAACTCTCCTAGAGGCTCTATGTGTGGTATCTTGATGCACTAAGGGGCATCTATAGAGAATAACAAAAGCGGACCAGAAGGATGAGATAGGACATAGATGCTATGATTGCTCACTGGAGCAATGATATTGTCATTATATCTTGTATTCTTGTACCTATGGATAATTGCAGTCCATTATCGCTTCTATAGGAGCCCTACAATGTTTTATTACTTAGTTGGTTTAATATAACAAAGATTGGGTTATTGTACATATTTGTACAATATTTTGCAAAAATTTTCTATACTTGTGCATGTGTCATTTACTGCTATTTATATTCCACTGTGAAAAGTAGCTTTCTTGATATTCTTAGTTTGGTAGTGGCAGAGATTTTAATATTCTACTCCATAAACCAAGGTTTTGGAAATTCAACAAATACATGGATGCAAGTCAAGCAACATGTGAGGTGATATGGATGAGGAAAATGTGTGTGGGTCTTTTCAGTCAGGAGATGAATTCAATAGTGATTTATTGTGATAATCAAAGTTATATTAGACTCTATAAGAATCAATTATCTCATGAAAAGTCCAATCACATTGATATTAGGTACCATAACTTGTGGCATTGTGTTCAGAGGAGAATTATGATGCTACAGTACATTTCAAATGAAGAGAAGAATGTAGATATTGTGATAGATGCATTGTGAAAAGGAAAATTTTAATTCCACAAGTGAAGGATAAGGGTGGTGCAAAATTTCTTTATTGCTAAGAGGAAGTGTTAGAAAGTGTCACAAGAAAGGCTCAATTTGACTTTTTCCTTAGTCAAATTGAATAATTCAATTTTATGCATCAACAAGATGACTTGGATGGAAGTTAGATAGAGTGACATGGCCTTGTCTACTAGTTAACTCAGTATATTTGAGTTATAGGCTAGAAGTAGAGTTGTGCATGTAGTGATTGCTAAAATTTAGCAATCTAGTTCATTTAATTCACTTTAACTCAGATAATGGAGTTCACGTAATTAATTGAGTCAGTTGAGGGTCAGTTGAGTAGTAGAAATCTTAACTTAGTGATATATTAGTTAAACTAGTCAATCAACTAAAAATAGCCTAGACATTCGTGGAATTTGAATTACCTATATGGAGTGGAGGAAAAGGCACATTGTAATTATCAATTTTATACTAGTTGAGTGTACACGATTGGTAATTAAGAATATGAATCATTGCTTTGGAATTTCACAAGAAAATAGGTAGAAATTCCTATCTTTTATGAACTAATTTTCTCAAGGATTGCATAAGGAAATAGGAGCAAGATGGAGCCTTGAATTGGCTTAGTGTTAGCCAGAGCAAGACAATCAATAGGAGAATAGGTTTACATTGTAGGGTGTGCTTCAAATTTGAAGCAAGGAATTGTAATAGTTTCTAATTCTTATATGATTAATGAAAAGATACAAAGGGAATTTTCCCAGTTGGGTTCCCCTATAAAATCATTGGTTCATGTGGTGTTGATGGTTTCATGTCATTGCATGTGTTTCTAAATTGTGATCCATTCCACATAATAGTACGGTAATTTTGTAATCTCTTGATTTCAGTTCAATTTCATTAGTAGTATTAAATTTATATTAATTTCTATGCCATGCTACTTGCTATGAATCTAGAAAATTGAACACACATGAGAAAAACTATGCTACGTATGATTTGGAATTAGCAACAATAATTCATACACTCAAAAAAGTGGATACACTATTTGATATGGATTAAATTTCAAATAAGGATAGATAATGTGAGTCTCAAATATTTGTTTGATCAGGCTAACTTGAATGTTAGACAAGCTAGATGGTTAACATTCATCAATGAGTATGATTTCAAGATTTTACACATTAAAGGGAAGGATAAAAATATAGTTGATGCCTTAAGTAGAAAACTCAACCAGATTGGTGATGCAATAATGATTATTTGATCAACAAATCTAGCTAAAAATCTCAAAACAACTACAAATTCAAATCTAGAATATGTAAAAATTAAAGAAAAACCACGGAAAACCTAAAATTTGGGAGAAAAATAATAGATTTATCAATTAAAACCAAGATTTATTATTGTTTAGAGGTAGAGCTTATATACCAAATGAAGTAAATCTAAAAAGTTTTGTATTAGATGAGCTACATGAAAGAGTGAAAACTGGTCACTATAGTTATACAAAGTTGATTACAATGTTGAAGTATTTTTAATTGCCAAACATGAAAAATGAAACAACAGAGTATGTGGAAAGATATCTTGAATGCCAAGAAGTTAAGACATCTCATCAACCTCTTTCTATGTTTTTACAACCATTTCCCCTTCCTGAACTAATCCGAATCAGATCCTAAAGAACTCTCTAAGTTTTCATAACTTTGTAACATTCATGCCAAAGTTTCAAAGTCTTACAAAGGTCGAGCTTATCAGAAATATCCTCGAATAGTTGTAATTTGTGAGCAGCGCCAAGCAACGAGGACCCTCAGTCAAGCATGCTGATTGTTGGCCCATGGTAATGCATGCTACCACGAAACAACAAAATAGGAAGCCTTTTTGGAAAACAGGGGAGGTTTCTGATATGCCGGGAAAACCCCTCAGAAAAGAAAAGGGCTTGAGCATCCAGACTAGGAAAGTCAAAAACCATATGGAATTTGCAGTTTCCGTTAGAGGTAGGTCCCACACGAAAACTGGTAGGAAATTGGAAGGGATTTGAGCAGTAAGCGGTTTCAACGGAGTCTTGCCCAATGCCACATACTGGGTGCCACGTGTCCGATGGAAGAGAGAGAAAACCGCTCATATTGGATGGGTAAACATCATGCAACTTACCTGCCCGATATGGATGGAGTCTGTAGGATCTAGAGGCTCTAGATTGACGGTGGACATGCAATCTGATGGATGACCGGGTTCAATGGGGTAAACAGGCATCGTTGTATAAAGTTTGAAGTCCGGCATGAATGATGAGTTTCTAGAGGAATAATGTTCGTGGGAATTCTGGGAAGTTAAACGGAAATAACGGTAGTTTAAACATTTCCAAGAGAACTGACAATCAATTCCTTATGAAACAGGTGGCCACCTCTCGGTAAGGCGTTACACAGTGATGATGATGCGAAATAGAGGAATTCAAATGGACAGCGCTAGGAGAACCAAAGCGTCGGGAAGCGGAAACAAATAGTCAGAAAGAAAATTGGCTTTAAAGACAAGAACTGATAGAAACAAGGCAAGAGGAGAGTTAGCCAAGAGCATAGAATGGAGAGAAGAAGCTGGGCTAACCTGAAGGCAGCTTCGAGCCAGATAGAGCCAGAGAGAGTCAGATAGTTTGTGTACTCTAGAGAAGGCTTGAGAGGTTCAAGTGAACTCCTCTGTATATAGTCTGCTGTGTATCAGTCTCAAATTGGGCTCATACTACTGTGACCAATAGAGGTCAAGTTTCAGTAGGGAGAGTCTGTGTACTTTAAAGACTTGGGGGATCCCAGTCCAGTCCTACTGATTTATATCTGTTGAGTGAGACTCAAATTGAGCTCATTGTTGTAAAACTCTACTTTGAAAACATAATAGAGATTCCACCATTGAAGGCTGGACCAGGAGATGTAGCCCAGGAGTATTGGGTGAAATCCTTATTAAACTTGTTGTGTTTATATGTTTGTCTATTATGTTTTCTCTAATTCTTCAGTGTTTATGTATTTCACAATGTTATTGATCCGTTGCATAAAGTAACATAGGCACATGCATGCACATGAGTCTGTAACACCTTTAATTCTTTGTTCCGGATAAATTCTAGATCAAGTGATATCAGAGCTCTAGGTTACTAATGTTAGACAAGCTTGTGTTAGATTTTATTGTTGAATGCTAACTAGATCAAAGCTTAAATTAGGAGAAGAAGAGTTGGTTGAAACTAACCCTGAAATTGGAAGAGTCTATCCTACGAGGAAAATGTCAGAAGAAAGTCCTTTGGAATCAGACTCTCAGTTCATGGATAGTTTCATGACCATGAGAGCCATGGTAGAGGAAATGTATAGAGAATTTATGAAAGGTAGAGAGGAAGATGCTTCAAACTCCAAATGAGATAAAGGAGGAGAAGAATCTCTCCTCCATGACCACTCTAAAGGCAAGGGGAAAAAGGAAAAACTTCCCACACCTCCTAGTAGCGCTGAAAACAAAAAGAAGACATCTTGGATTAAATTAGATGTTAAATTTGATTTACCAATTTATATGATGGAGAGTTGAGTGCAGAGAAAATGGATAATTGGATTAGACAGATTGATGTTTATTGCAGAGTGCAGAGCATTGATTTAGACAGTAGTAAGATTCAGTTGGCCAACCTATGCCTTGGAGGCACTGCATTGGTTTAGTGTGAAGGCAGGACACAAGCTGACATGAAGAACCATGGTAAAATTATTTATGTCTGGAGTGAATTTGTTTCTGCAATTAAAAGACAGTTCTATCCACTAGCTTATATGCAGCAAGCCATGATGAGTTGGCAAAATCTTTGACAATTAAAAGGGCAAATTGTACAAAGTTACACTCAAGAAATTAGGAAAGGAACTTTGATTCTAGGAATTTCTTTAGACTCACCTGAAACTCTGGTAAAGTATATAGGTGGTCTACACACCGACTTAAGGCACACTATTCTCATGTTTAATCCCACTAGCATAGATGAGGTATCTATTCAAGCTACACATCTAGATGCTAGAGGCAAGAATGTGAACCCATAAGTTGGGGGATCATCAAAACCCACTCCAAGCAAGAATAAGGAGAAAAGAAAACAGAAATGGAAAGAGAGGAAGAAAAATACTATACAAAAGACCAAATCTTCATGCAGTCACTGTAAAAGGGATGGGCATGATGATGAACACTACTGGATTCTGCATCTGGAGCTGAAACACAAGAAGTATGATGGCAAGAAGAAGACAACTACTACAGCTATTAAAAAAGATTTGGGGTCAGATTCAGGAGATGAAACAACAATTGCAACCACAGGTATAAAAGGTTGTCCGCTTTAGAGAATGCAAAAATCAAGACGTAGGTACAAGAGATGCTCAAGAAAGGGTTCATAAGGCCTAGCACATCGACTTGTGGGTCTCCAATTATCTTAGTGAGAATAAAAGATGGCTCATGGAGAATGTGCATTGATTACCGAGCGCTGAATAAGATAACGATAAAAAATCGTAATCCCCTTCTTCGTATAGATGATCTATTAGATCAATTGAAAGAAGCTGTTTATTTTTCCAAGTTGGACTTGCATAGTGGCTATCATCATGTCAAAGTTGTAAAGCAAGATGCATGGAAGACTGCTTTCAAAACAAAGCAGGGATTGTATGAGTGGTTGGTTATGGCTTTTGACTTAACTAATGCTCCTACTACTTTCATGAGAATAATGAATGATGTGCTTAGACCTTTTATTGATGATTTTGTCATTGTATATTTGGATGACATTCTTATATATAGTAAAATATGGGAAGAACATTTAAAGCATGTTAAGTAGACTCTAGATGTTTTGAAAAAAGAGAATCTTCATGTTAAGCTCTCAAAATGTGAATTTGGAAAAACATATTTGAATTATTTGGGTCATATTGTAAGGGGAAGTGAATTAAAGATAAATCCCTTTAAGGTTGCAATCATTGTAAACTGGCCTAAACCCAAATCTGCTACAAAAGTCAGAATCTTCTTAGGAGTAGCACAGTATTGGAGAAAGTTTATTTCTAACTTTTCCTTGATTGCAACTCCCTTACATGCTTTAACAACATTGAACAAGGTGTTTTAGTGGGGAGGAAAACAACAGAAAGCCTTCGACACCTTAAAATAAAAGATTAGTACAACACCAGTAATAGCACTGCTCGATCTTCAAAGACCATTTGAGATTGAAATGGATGCATGTGACTATGTCATGGGAGCAGTGTTGATGTAGCACGGTAAATCCATATGTTATCATTCCGAGACATTTAATTATGCAGTAGTTAACTATCCCACATATGATAAAGAATTGTATGCATTAGTACAAAGTGTGAAAAAGTGAACATTATTTAATGGGCAAAGAGACAGTTATACACACTTATCATCAACCACTTCAATATTTTCACTCACAAACTAAGTTGCAACATCAAGAGACTATAGGTGGATGGGTTTTCTACAACAGTTTCATCTTGTCATCAGATATAAAAAGGGCATACACAATAAAGTTGCAGATATGCCATCCAAACCAATCATAAATGCATCCACTATACTTAAGCATAATTCAGTATTGCATGAAAGTTGCATTGAACAATATGCTCAAGATATAGATTTTAAAGATGTATATGTAACTTTAAGTCATGGAAAACAAGTAGAATAATTGGATTATCAAGTTAAGGACCAAATCTTGTATCATTTGGGGAAGCTATGCATTCCTCAAATAGAAAGAGAAAAGATAATTTGAGAAGAACACACTTCCCTAATATCAGGTCACTTTGGTAGAAGTAAAATAGTTGCACAGCTGCAAAGATTTTGTTATTGTCCAAAAATGAATGAGATTGTTTCTAGATATGTAAGAGGGTGCACCATGGGTGCTAAAAGCAAGGCCAGCAATAGAAAACTAGGCTTGTACACTCCACTACCAGTTCTTTCTCATCCTTGGGAAAGTGTTTCTATGGACTTTGTTGAGGGACTGCCTAAATCTAGAAAAGGTCATGACTATTTATATGTTGTTGTGGATAGGTTCAGCAAAATGTGTATTTTAATATCTTGTAACAAACATATTACAGTTGAACAAACTACAAAGCTGTTCTTTTAGCATGTATGGGTTCATTTTGGATTACCCACTTCCATTATATCTGATCGAGATACCTGATTTGTTGGAAAATTTTGGTCAAGTTTGTGGGAATTGATGGATAGCAGACTGAAGAAGAGAACAACTTTTCATCCACAAATAGATGGCCAAACAGAAGTGGTCAACAAGACAGTTATCTAGTTGCTCAGAGGCTATTGCAACAAGCATCCCAAGCTTTGGGATGAAAATTTATGTTATGTGCATCATGGTTACAACTGAGCTAAACATTCTTCTACACAGAGATCTCATTTTGAGACTTGTTTTGGTTTAACACCAAGGTCTCCTTTGGATTTTGTCTTTGGTAAAGACATATGTAGTTGATGGACATAGTGATGTGGACAAGGCAACCAAGTTCATCGAACAAATCCAAGAGATTCACCAGGTAGTACAAGAACAACTGGAAAAGAGCCGAGCCAAGTACAAGGCAAGGCATGATAAGCATCAGACTGAGCATAGTTTCCAAGTTGGTGATCAAGTCTGGCTATATATCAGCAAAGATAGAATGCAAGGTGAAGGTAAGAAGCTGAAGCCAATAAGGTATGGACCTTTCAAAATACTCGAGAAAATTGGTGAGAATGCTTTTCGCCTTGATTTACCATCTTACATGCACATCTACTCAGTTGTGAATGCAGAAAACTTGAAACTATTTGAACCTTCATTGATTGAAGATCCCGAAGAGCAGAGTCAATTACCTTCTATTGACGATCTGTTACCTGAATATCTTAATGAGTTGCAGGAAGATATAGTTTTGGACAGGAAGGTGAGAACTACGCGCAGGGGGGATGTTGAGTACCTGAGGATTGGACTCAAAGGTTCAAAACCAAGCAATGCGAAATGGATAGAAATTGGGCAAGTGAGGAATCTGTACCCTCACTTGATTGATGCTTAAAAACCAACTTTTGGTGGTCCAAAATATTTTTCAGTGGGAAGGCCGTGATCCGAATCAGATCTTAAAGAACTCTCTAAGTTTTCATAACTCTGTAAAATTCATGCCAAAGTTTCAAAGTCTTACAAAGGTCAAGCTTATCAGAAATATCCTTGAATAGTTGTAATTTGTGAGCAGCACCGAGCAATGACCCTCGGTCAAGCATGCCGACCATTGGCCCATGGTAACGTGTGTTTCCATGAAACAACAAAATGGGAAGCCTTTTTGAGAAACGAGGGAGGTTTTCGATATGCGATTAGCCAAGTTGCTAATTGCATATTGTTGGGCAAACCCCTCAGAGAAGAAAAAGCCTCAAGTAACTAGGCTTGGAAAATAAAAAACCGTACAGAATTCGTAGATTCCGTCAAAGGCGGGTCCCAGACGAAAACCGACAAAATATCGGAAGGGCTTTGAGCGCTAAGCGGTTTTAACCAAGTCACATCTGATGCCACACAATGGGTGCCATGCGTTCGACGGAAGAGAGGAAAAATTGCTCACGTCGAATGGGTAAACGTCATGCAACTTACCTGCTCGATATTGACGGAGACCATAGGATTTGGATGCTTGAGATCGATGGTGAACATGGAATCCGATGGATGACCGGGTTCAATGGGGTAAAAAGGCCGAGTTGTATAAAGTTTGAAGTTTGACATGAACGATGAGTTGGCAGAGGAATCATGTTCGCAGGCATTCTGGGAAGTTAAATAGAAATAACGACAGTTTAAACATTTCCAAGAGAACTGACACTCAGTTCGTTATGAAATGGGTGGCCACCTCCTGGTAAGGTGTTACACAGTGATGATGACACCGAACAGAGGAATTCAAATGGACAGAGGCAGGAGAACCAGAGCGCCAAGAAGTGGAAACAAACAGTCAGAAAGAAAATTGGCTTTAAAGGCACGAACTAACAGAAACAAGGCAAGTAGAGAGTCAGCCAAGAGAAAAGAATAGAGAGAAGAAGCCGAGCTGACCTGAAGGCAACTTCGAGCCAGACAAAGCCAGAGAGAGTCAGAGAGTCTGTGTACTCTAGAGAAGGCTTGAGAGGTTCAATCGAAATCCTCTGTATATAGCCTGTCATGTATGAGTCTCAGATTGGGCTCATACTACTGTGACTAATAGAGGTCGAGTTTCAGTAAGGAGAGTCTGTGTACTCCAGAGACTTGGGGGATCCTAGTCTAGTCCTACTGATTTATATCTTTTGAGTGAGACTCAAATTGAGCTCATTGTTGTAAAACTCTGCTTTGAAAACATAATAGAGAGGCCGCCACTTAAGGCTGGACCAAGAGACGTAACCCATGAGTATTGGGTGAACTCCTTATTAAACTTGTTTTGTTTATATGTTTGTTTGTTATGTTTTCTCTAACTACTTCAGTGTCTATGTATTTCACAATCTTATTGATCCATTGCATAAAGTAACATAGGCACATCAATGTACATGAGTCTGTAATACCTTTAATTCTTTGTCCTGGATAAATTCCAGATCATGACCAGAAATGAGATACTATCTCAATGGATGTTATTACAAGACTACGAAAAAATAGAAAACAACATCAGGCCATTATGGTTGGAGTTGATAAACTTAGAAGGGAAACACATTTAATTCCAATCAAATCCACTTTCAAGGCTATAAAAATTGCATAAATTTTCATGAGGGAGATTTTTAGACTTCATGAGGTACCTAAGTTTGTAATTTTGAGACATAGATGCTAAGTTCACCTTTAAATTCCGCAAGGGATTATTTGAAAGCATGAGAACCAAATTAAACTTTAGCACATCCTATCATCCTCAAATTGATGGTCAAATTTTAAATGACTAATTAGATATTGGAGGATATGTTAAGGATGTATGTGAAGGACAAACAAACTAAATGGGAGGATTACTTACATTTTGCTAAATTCTCCTATAATAATGGATATCATACTCTTTAAAAATGAATCCATTTGAAGTTATGTATTGAAGAAGATGCAAGGTGTCATTGAGTTGGTATCACACTAAAGAAAGGTTTATACTAGGACCAAACATGTTGAGATAAATAGAATAAACACTCAAGCAAGTCAAACAAAACTTGGAAAGAGCTCAAGGTCACTAGAAACATTATGCAGATTTGAAGAGAATTCAGAAATAATTTAATGTGGGAGATCACATATACCTAAAATTCAAACCTTATAAAAGTACACTCAGGCTTGGCAGTTGTGCTAAACTATCACCTAGATATTATGGACCCTTTGAAGTATTAACCAGAGTTGGGCCTATTGATTATATACTAACCCTAATAGCCAACATTAAAACTGGTAATGTGTTTCATGTTTCATTACTGAAAAAGTAAGTACATGATCTTTCTCATGTAATTGATTGACATGTTTCATAGGTGGAACCAAAGGGAGAGTTCCTAGTAGAACCACCGCGTGTTCTAAACCAAAGGGTGGTTGCACTCTGGAATAAAGAAGTGGTGCAGATGAAAGTTCAATGGAAACATTTCATTCAAGAAGTTGAAAGTTCAATGGAAACATTTCAGTCAAGAAAAGTTGAAGGTTCAATGGAAACATTTCACTAAAGAAGAAGAAACCTGGGAATTGGAGGATGATTTCAGGAAAGCTAATCCTTCCATGGTTTAATTACTTAAATGGTCTCGAGAAGAAAGAAGTGATTAAGACACCGTGACGGTGTCAATTTTATGTAGGGGATGATGTCATATCCCTCAACTTAAAGACTTTGTTGTATGGAAATGTATATAAATTTAATTTTGAAGTTAGTATGCTACATTAGAAAGACATACATATATTTCATTATCAGTAATCTTACTCGTAATGAGTAATGTATAGTTTATGTTGTAAAGACTGCATTTATGTTTTATTTTATGAATGAAGATAAACTAGAAATTAATGGCTAAGTACAAATGGATGAAAGAGGAAAAAATGCTGCAAGTTTTATTTTGGAAACATGATATTATCCATCAAAGTCTTAGGAATCTAATAATCTAAGCTAGGTGATTAGATTTATTTATGAAATCATTTTATTTTTCAATTTAACGTTTCCTAGAAGATATGAGGTTTTCTCCGAAAGTGGGAAACAAAAGCTCATAAATGACTAGTTAACTACCTACCACTTATTGGTGAGGTGGAGGAGCCAAATAACTCCATATATTTCCACAGTTGAAATACCATAATTATTTCAATTCTGTGCTCTAACTATTTTTATCTTTTAAGAAATATAATTTGGCTGATTAGATTTATTTATGAAATTATTTTATTTTTCAATTTAATGTTTCCTAGAAGATAGGAGGTTTTTTTGTTGGAAACAAAGGCTCATAAATAACTACCACCTATTGGTGAGGTGAAGGAGCCAAATAACTAGCCATATATTTCCAGAATTATTTCAATTCATTGCTCTAACTATTTTTATCCTTCCTTTGTTAAAGAAAAGAAACCTGGTCCTCTTAACTTTTTTTATCCTTTATTTGTTAAAGAAAAGAAACCCGGTCCTCAAACTTTTTTTTTTTCTAATATTCAGATCTTATGGTATGACTCAGAAATTATTATTTCTAATTGTGAAAATTATGTAACATTAGTAGAAGAAAATCCGGTTATCTATATACGTAGCAGGAGAAACTAAGTTTTGAGAATTTTGTTTTAACTTGAATAGATACATAAAAATGAGGCATTGATGTTTACAATTAAGTAGTATTGAACGTTATGAATGATTGGTACTTGTAAGTAAAATAGGCCAAGAATAATACAAGAGATGAAATGGCAATGTCTACAGTCATCGGTATATAGTCCATAAATCATTTATTATACCCTGTTATGAGTTTACGATCTTTGAAAATAAACAGGAAGATTAATGCTACAGGAAACAATATTTTCGATAGTTATTTTCTATATAGGGTTAAGAAGAAAACATTGTTGAGACTATTGATATAGTAGTCTGAAATGTATAAACTAAGCATACTAAGAAAATTTTGAACTATGTCAAGATGGAGTTAAAAGAAAAACAACTCTTCATAAACAGTGGTTTAAAGTAAGAGTCTAGCTTTTACAAAACAAAAAAAAGTATGTTTGCCGATAAGCAGCTTGTAAGCCTGTAAATTCATCACTCCATTAACTGAAGGAAACTTTTTTATATAATAATGGAAAAATTCGAGTAGAATAGATAACAAAAATGAGTGACTCTGGAGCAAAGAGTTTTTGTGAGGAACTGTAGTAATTCTGAAGAAACTTTTCGTAAGTTTGCTATGTAAATACATAAGATGCATAATTCATAAACAACAGAACTAATTTACACACCAGAGTAAAATAAATTCTTATATTAAAAAGTATGAGTGTTGGCAAGACTATATAAAAATAAAAAAATGTAACCATCTTCAGCTGTTAAATACATCCCGTGGGGAAAGTATGAGTGTTGGCCAGACTGTATAAAAAACAAAAAAATGTAACCATCTTCAGTTGTTAAATAAATCCAATAAGTTAACGACCCACTGGAAATTGTCCTTTTACATATGTATAAGAATAAAAAGATTGATAAGGTTTTAGGCTTAGAAACCTTTCTTTAAGAGAAGAGAGAGAATAAATTATTTCCCTAGGAAATAGTAAATTCTATGAAATACGGTATAATAAATTTAGAAGAAATTTCATAGAGCAGGAATTGTAGTCTTCATCACATGATTACGCCTTGCACATGGAAAAACCATGAGTTGCGGAGTTATTTCCAACCCTCGAGAGAGAATATCGAACTGTATGTTAACCACTGGAATATTTGCAAGATAAGGCTCTAAAGCCATAAGGGTTATGAACGAAGTAGATATGAACGAGAAAATACCTGTGATAGAGGAAATATCTTGGAGTGATTGGTATAAAAATACCTGGTAAATAATTAATAATGAAATGTAATGCTTACTCCAAAGGAGAAAATAGAAAAATTTACCTCAAAGAGTAGATGGGTCGCTCTAGGTCTTACCTAGAGATAAATTAATAACTAAGCGACAAAAATAACTTAACGTAGAAAACTTAACCAGATTGGTGTTGCAAAAATGAAGCGAACTTTCCAGAGAATCATTAAACATTAATGAAGACTAAAGGTGGAATATTTAGTGTCATATTGAAACCAAAATCATGTAGATGCAAGCACATAAGGTTATGTCGGGGTGTAAATAGTAATGATTGATAGGTTGGTAAGACTATTAATAAATGTTGTGAAATTGTTAAAGAGTATAATCGTCATGGGATTATCATGCATATATCCAAGTGGATAATGAATGAAATCAATAAACTACACAATAAATAGTATGCATTAGTTCTCATTATAAAAGGAAAAAGATGGAAAATCCTTTGGTAGAAATTCCTTGACTTATACAATCGTGTAGGTCTCGTAACGTTTTAGTCACGTATGCTTCTTTAAATAAAAACCACTGTTAGGAAAATTCATTTTGGAAACTTAAACTATCTTTTAAAATACGAAAAAAGGGATGTTATAGGGTCATTACAGAAGCTAGTGCCCAACTCGGGTCAAATGTTGAATGAAATTGAAATTATTACAAGGTTTCAAGTACTTGGAGTCTACATGAAGGATTTCAAGCTGCCCAGTTGTTGAAAGCGAAGTGCCAAAGTTTACTCGATTCTTTTTACAAGGGAAACGTCGAAATTGAGGTTGCGAAGCCCTTCTAAAGTTGGAAAATGCACTAGCAGCACCAGGACTCTTGACACAACATTGATTTAAGCTAATGGATTTCATACCTAGTTTCTAGTTCACCCAGCTATTAATTATAGTTGGGATCTTTGAATATTGATTTCATACCTAGTTTCTAGTTCACCCAGCTATTAATTATAGTTTGGATCTTTGAATATTGATTTCTCTTTTAATAGTTTGAGATTGATGTGCATTGAATAAATTTAGATTGTGACTACAAGTGAAATCAGAATGCCCAAATACTAGGAAAAAAGATGCTGATACCGTATTGAATGATTTTGCTTGCTTCATCGTTGAATTCTTTTTTTAGATTTGCCTGCGGTGAAATGATTTTATGTGTCTGATATATATACAGTTAATGAGAACCCTCTGATCAAGTGGATGAAGGTTGAGATTTGGTCAGAAGGTCGTTGGACTATTGAACTAAGGATATGGATAACCTCAAATCTTGGATACCAATGAGATCAGATCGTTGTATGATGGATCACGTTGAAGGTGTATGGAAGTATTGGTGTAGTGGGCATATGGTTTGATAGAACCATATATACACTGGTGTTGTTTCCATATGATGATACAACATTAGTTTGGAAAAGCGATTGACCAAGGTGTAGAGATTGTATTGGCAGGTAATTTAAAACCCCCTGCACCAATTCCCCATGACATGTACTTCATTAGAGCTCTGTGAACTCTCACCTACTCCCATAATACTCTCTAGTTATATATGCTCATTGATATGGGTATTTTTGGCTATGCATAAAATTTGAAATAACCCTTGACGGCCTCGACACTTGCATAATCATATTCACGAGTCTGTCACTTTCTTGACCTCCGCTTATGTTGTATCTTTGATGAAACACTGGAAAGAAAATAAGAAGGGACAATCATTCCCAAATTAGACAAAAATAAAATAAAATGAAATAATATCTCCCCTATATTCGTAAATGCTCAGTGGCTCAGTTTTGTTCTTTTTCCATTTGGAATGTGGGAAATATTCTTGATACATAGCATTTTATGATTCAAATGCATGCCCTTAACGATTGTTTTCCATAAATATTTGTTTGAAACGCCCATTGTCACTTTGTTGGCTCAGTTTTGTCTCCTTGTAAAACTATTTTTTTTGTAACCTGCGGTGTTGCTCTTCTTTTTCTATTACTTTAAATCAAAAACAAAACAGTATATATTTGGTTGACTTCAAGTCGCCCTCTTGTAAAACTACTTTTAAATGCACAATTTGAAAGTAAATATTTTACTCTCAATTATATAAAAAATGAGGTTCACACATCTGTCATGTTGACACTTTTCATATTCCCACACCTGTATGGTGGCCCACTGCATTACAAAAAAGTCTTTTAATACTTTTTATATGCACAACAAGAGTTTAGAAAGCATCTATATCCTTGAAACATGATGGCTCATATTTTTAAAATATGTTACCACACAATCACATGTAAATGCCCGTTCATGATAGCATGTGGGATATCGTTGCACATTTTTCTATAATTTTATTGTTATCCATGTTTATTCTCAATTATATAAAGAATGAGGCTCACACATCTGTCACGTTGACACTTTCCATATTCCCACACGTGTATGGTGTCCCTCTTCATTACAAAAAAGTCTTTTAATACTTTTTATATGCACAACAAGAGTTTAGAAAGCATCTATAACCTTGAAACATGATGGCTCATATTTTTAAAATATGTTACCAAACAATCACATGTAAATGCCCGTTCATGATAGCATGTGGGATTTCATTGCACATTTTTCTATAATTTTATTGTTATCCATGCTTATTTTTAAGATCAATGAACTATATTTCTATTACAGTGCCATCAATGTGGATATTAATATAACCCTAGTATTAATAAATGGATGGAAATCATTCGGAAGTCTATTCTCTCTAACATGCATGACCGATTCCTTCCCTGCACATAATGTTTTCCCTATGAATGTCTTATCATCTACCCTACTATTGATCAGATTTACTTGGTTCTTCATTGACTTATGCTTTGAAGGTCGTATTATACCACAAAAGACTTAGTTGCTACACATAATGATCTTTCATAGTAGGGATCACATAATAATAAAAGGGGGCATGATAGAAGAGGAAATGGGTTGTGGAGGGGGACTTGTAACAAGAGAATTAGATTTTATATCAATTTACGTGCTAACTATGAGGAGTTAAATAAACTCACTCAAATTGAGGATATCTACTTAGGAGGCCCAGCACCCCATCAACGCACTCCACGAACCTTTCAAAACATACCATTGCCACATCCTAGCATAGTTGAGATTCTATTGCAGCCTCAACCACAACAAAAACCATTACAATTTGATGGTTGAGACCTAAATCCCATTGTAGCACTATCAAAACATGTTTTTTGGCCATCATTTCACATCATTCCGTGCCTCCCCTTTCTACTCATTATGTATCTTTAGTCTTATCTCAAGTCATGACTCAACATCCCAGTCATCTTGTTCATCCACCTTCTCTTATTGTAGTAGAAAAACTCGACCCACCTATAGCTCTTGTACGTTCCTCCTTAGAGGCCACTTCCTCACACTCTTAGACCGGTGCTTTAGGGATAGGTGAGAGGAGATATGTTTTCCTTTGAAGACATGCACCTAGAGGTGCAAGGAAAATTAAAGAAAGAGAAAAGTAAGGAAAAGGAATTTGATGACAGATATAGTACATGCCAAGAACTTACATGTTGTTTTAGTTTTACTTCAATATGTTTTTCTTCATTCAAACTTGTATTTTTGGTACATTCTACAACATTTTTTTCATCACATTTTATTTTCGGTAAAAAAATATTTTCCATAAATTATATATTTACGACGACATGTTTTAGGAGATACAAGGTGATATACATATTTTTGTTCGAAGGAACACATGTCTTTATGATAGGCTTTATATGGTGAATCTCATTGTTTTTATGGATGTGCATGCTACCTATGGGAGGTACAAAGGGTTTTACTTTAGATTATGCATTATGGATGATATAGCATTCTTTTTATCTCTATTTAAGTTGTTATTTTATGATATAATAGATGCACATATTACACATGTGAGAGTCGAAAAAGTGAGTTTTAGTTCATGAGATATCTTGGGGGGGCCTACAAAAACTTGTTTTGAAGTTAATTAATTATAACTAATTTATAATTCCTCTTCCTAAATAATAAATCATGTTTCAAGTAAATTAAATTAATGATGAAAATAATTAGCAAAATAGTTAATCCCTCTAACTGTTTCAAGATACTACAAAAATAGAAGACTATTGTAACAACCCTGGTGAAAATTCCATGTAATAAAGTTAAAAACTATAACCACGGATGAATGAGACACTTATTAGATGTTGAATGTTGGGAAAGACATCCTATGGGGTGTTCATTCGATTTTTTATGGCTAAGGGAATTGGAAAAGGAAATGGCTAAGGCATTAAAATGCATTTTAGCACAATTATTTATAAAAATAATGGAAATTAGGAGAAAAGGGAGGTGATAGGTCATAGGTTGCATGTGAGGAGGAAAATTAAGAAAAATAATGGAAAATGAAGAAAATAGAGGCCTCATCCATAAAAAGGATTCTAAGGATCAGTTGGTAGCCTTTTTCAATTTAGCTTTGGAGCTCTCTCATTATTCTCTCTCTCTCTCTCTCTCTCTCTCTCTCTCTCTCTCTCTCTCATACTCTTGGACACAGAGTTTTCTTGGAGCACTTTGACATTGGAACAAGAAAGGAAAATAAGGTGAGAGGAAGCAAAGATCAAGTAGGGAAAGATGCGATCAAGTAGCTACAATAAGCTTCATTGCAGGTATCAACTGGCATGTGTATTTTCCTTAATAGATTTTGCATGCATGGGATTGCATGTGTTTATTTTCTACCATGGCATGGGTTTTTCCACGTGTGACAGTGTTTTCAACCTAGCCTTGCCATTTCCTAATAGCTTTGATGAGATGGGTTCTCTCATGCAGTTTGTGTGGGATGGCCAGTTAGAAAATTATATATTTCAGAGCAATGGAACACATAAAATAGAATGCATAAATATAAACACAGAAAACACATAAAACAAGAGAGACACAGGCATACATGGTTCACCCAATTTAGGCTACGTCCACCGAGAAACATCCAGTCCTTCTTTTTATATTGTCTAGCAAACTGAAGAGATACATCCTACAATAGATCCGTTGTAATTCCCTCCTCATTCCCACAAAATCTCCTCTCTCTTTCTCACTCAGAATACAGATCTACATAGACACAATACAATTCCCTCATATATAGCGATGGGTTGCCCTCTACGGAAAAAAACCCTAAATTAAACATAACTTGTACCGTCAGATCTCTGCCTAATGAACGACCCAAATTGACTACGAAATTACAACATTTTGCAAGGAAATTTTACATCTACTTTTAGCTTTGGGGGCGTTGCCCCAGATACCCCGCCAAGAGGGTGCTCCCAATAATTGTCGTCACCCCCATGGACCCCCTAGCGGCGTACAATTTACCAGCGGCATTGCAACCACATTACAAGCTAAGGTCCGATGCGGTGATACCTATGAATAAAGAAGATAATTAAGCTCCACACCCAACATGGCTGGATTGGATTCAAAGTCGAGTGGAGTGGATCTCCAAATTGACAAACACATGATGGTAGTGGTCCCTAAACCGAACTGAGGATGCCCAAAGCCACTAGCCTAGTAACCCCTGAACTAGACTCTGGGTTATGGTAAAGGTAGATTGTGGGCCCAAGAATCCTTATCGGTGAATGGCGGGACATGCGATAAAGTTAAGAGGTGGATTTTCTCTCCATCGGGCCTAGTGATTCCAATATGGAATGCACAGTAAATCCTGGAGAGTATGTCTTGATGTAGGGCCTAGTGATCCCTGGATCAGATTGCAGATGCACGGTAAAGCCTGAGAGACTAGGAGGCACTGAAATTCCTCATGGTGTAGGTAGAGAAATCTAGTGGAATCCACATAAATTGGTGTTTTTGATGTGTTTGATGTGACCCACATTCATGTGTGGAATATGGCACGGGGGTGATTGGATGAAGAGAGACTTGGATCAAAAAAATTATGGCCCAGTGGAATGTGGTAGCCCCATCACCGGTTGGTTCATTGCATTGATTAATAAGAAATTTATTCTATTGTTTTTTATGCGAAAATGTACTGGATTATATATGGATTTTGATGACTGATATCTTTATTGTAATTATGTTCCTATTATGATGGTTATATGTTCATTTTATGGAAGCAACTATATTTGGCTCTCAGTGTGTTTTTAATTTTATTTGAATGAATATTGAATATATGACCTAATATGTGACAAGGCAACAAATGACATGAGGAAAAAATGGTTCATGGTGATTCTTAGATAAGTACGAGATCCCTACACTTAACTTTGTTATTTACACCTATAGGTTACATGTTGATGATATGTTTGATGAAATGCTTGCCATGGATAGTAGGGGTATGGTTAAGGCCATGATCAACTATTTACTTTTGCATCATTGTTTCCTTGTACTTTAATTAATTCTAAGCTTTCATTCCATTTTGGGCAATGGCCTAGGCTCTCGGCTTGAAAATGTGGCTAAAATCTCGGAGTCTCTAACATTGAAGTGACAAGTTTGGACTGCAGTTGCTGGTATGAAAGCCTATGAGAGCGACTTTAGGTCTCTGGTCACTCCCTTTCCCATAGCATGAGAGAGGTTGAGCCTTAAATTGTTTAGAACAATAGTGGGACCCATGGACAGTCTCTGTGAGTGGCTGACTTGTCTCTTGAGGGTCCTGTTGATGGATGGTTGTATGTGATGTTCTATTGATTCCACTTCTTTAAGGTAACCTAGGAGATTAAATCTGATCATAGTAGACTCTCGTCTCATGTCTAACCTAGTAGGCATGCTAACTTGGGTGGATGTGGGAGGAGGGTGTTACACAGTGGTACCAAAGAATGGTTCAACTCTCGCACTGAATGGGTTGAATGTGTGTTGGTCATGCATGCATGTCGGTTGCATGTGTGTCTCTTACACTTATATACTTGTTGCATTTTCTTGATGATGGATTAGGGTTGTAGTAAGGTTATCATGGAGAATTTGATGTTGATTTCATGAAGAGTAATTGACATGGGTATGTGACTGACTTCACATGGCTATTTGTCACTTACATGTTGATTTTATGTCACCTACTTACATCATTGTATGTTAGGCTACGTTTTGAATATTTTGATTACATGCATTAGTCTTGTAGGTTGATTACAAGAACTGATCGATTATGTTCGACTACATGCAATTATACTTATTTCTAGTTGGTTAGGAATTGCTTATGCATATTGTTGGTTGCATGTAACAATGTGTACAATGGGAGAAATGTTGTTTTCATGCATTAGGTCATAGCATTCATTGTTGATATGACCTTGCATTAATGACTAGATCCTAGTTAGAGTGATGTTTATGTGTTTCTTCATTTATTTTTGCATGTCTATACCTTGTTATGATTATGTTATACATGTATCCCACTGATTTGGTGATCTTACAGACAAGGCATACTCCCCAAGTTATACTAAGGTACACCAATTTATTGTTATTTGGTTTATTGTGAACTATTATGCATTGTAAGAAGAAAGAGATCAAATGGATAGCAAGGTGGTAGAGTATGTAGAATCTCCCTATGCATCAGATGAGTAGTGCGGTGTGGGGCATACTTCTGATTTGGCAGATACACTGAGGAGATTGAATCAAGAGATAAGGAGTTGTAAGGTAGATATTGGCGAGATCATACAGGCACAAGAGAAGCAAGCAAAGGTTAATGCTATAATTCTTTAGAATTTTTTGGCCTTGTAGTGATAAGGGTAGCTTCAGATCATCCATGAACATGAGGATGGGACTAATGGAGCATATGGCAATAGATCTCCTGGTAGACACATGTTGGATATATATGACATGGTGAGAGATGATAGGTTGTTGGACACTACAGAAAGGAGGGACGATGAGTATAGGTATTATTCTAGTTATTGTTCCGATAGACATCATGATCGTCATCGCTATCATCCTTATAGGAGGAATGATAGGGGGTACTTTCTGAGTGAATTCAAGAAATCAAAACCACCTACTTTTGATGGACGTGTGAAGAATCCGGAAGACGTAGAGGCTTGTATCAACATGCAGATGGGAAAGGCAATGTAGCACTAAAAAAGATAATTTAATGCATCTAGACAGGGACATGGGCCACAACAGAAACAACAACATAGAGGTGAAGGCACTGGTCAGTTGGATATGTGGTGAGGAGAACCTTAGGAGAGATTGTCCACAACATCATGATGGAAGGCCTAATATAAACAGTGCACAGGAAGTGCAGTCTTTTGGGGATGTTGGTCAAAGTATTCCACGTATCTATGCAACAATGGACAACAAACAAGCAGAACACCAGGCATCTATTATTGAGATGGACAGTAAGCTTTGTGATCAAGTTATTTCTATTTTGATTGACCTTGGATCTAATTTTAGATATGTTAGTCCTAACTTGGTGGATATGTGTGGCTTGAATAAGGAATTGCACGGAGAATCTTGGTTAGTGCAGTTGGCCATAGGTACGAAGAAGTGAGTTCATTATTGGGTAAGAACTTGCGCATTTGACTTAAATGGTATGCCTACAACAACACATTTGAATGTAATGTCGTTGGTTTCATACAATATGTTATTGGGCATGGATTGGTTGTATCTACATAAAACCAAGGTTGACTGCTATAACAAATCTATTAAGTGTGTTGACAATAATGGAAAACCAAGAGTATTACAAGGTAAGAAGAAAGCCACATCAGTTAGCATGGTGACAACTATGTAAGAAAAGAATAGCCACGAGAAAGGGTGCAAGCTATTTGTAGTACACATTTCTAGTAATAAGGGTAAGGAGGTTAAGGATGCAGATGTGTTGAACAGGTACCCAGTGTTGTAGTAGTTCTTGGATGTATTTCCTGAGGACATCACAGAGTTTCCACCTCACAAGGAGGTAGATTTTTCTATTGAGCTAGTGCTAGGGGTAGCTCCATCTTCTAAAGAACATTACAAGATAAGCACACCTTAGTTGGTTGAGTTAAAATTGTACTTGAAGGAAATGTTGGACAAGGGCTACATTAGGCCGAGTATATCACCTTGGGGTGCACCGGTCTTGTTTGTGAGGAATAAATATGGTACCCTCAGATTATGCATTGATTATATGCAATTGAACAAAGTGAATATCAAGAACATGTACCCTTTTCCAAGGATTGGTGACTTGTTCGATTAGCTAAAGGGAGTAGCAGTGTTCTCGAAGATTGACTTGAGATCCGAATACCATCAATTATGCATCAAAGATGAGGACTTTTACAAGACTATGTTCAAGACCAGGTACATAATTTATGAGTTTGTTGTTGTTCCATTTGGCTTAACTAATGCTCCAGCTACATTCATGTGTTTGATGAATAGTGTGTTGCATCCATATTTGGATAAGTTTGTTATTAGGTTCATAGATGATATACTGGTATATTCTAAAATTGAGGAGGAGCATGTTGAGCACTTAGCAACAGTATTGAGGTTGTTGAGAGAGCTGTTAGCCTCCTGTTGCAACAGGGTATCATTTTTCATGATTGACATTTTCACATGCCAAATATGTCATACTTTGCAAGCTGCAATGTTCCATATTTCCAGAAGAGACCAAAGGAGAAAGCCATGGAGTGTACTAGTCCAAATGCCACTGCTGATTCCAATTTTTGATGAGTTGTTCCAGTTTTGAAGAGTTTTCATTTAAGGGAGATCCAAATAGTTTAATCTTGGTCTCCCTAGGATTCAATTTCCTGTTTTAGAATATAGAGAATGATATATGTCCAAACAGTTTAATCTTGGCAGGTCTGTAGATAGGTAGAGAATCAAAGGGACCCAACTGCTTAATCTGGGCCCTGGCAGAAATAAGTGTAGATTTAGATAGGAAAAATTCAAAAGAAAAAATTGTAAATCTGGGTTTGCAAGTCTAAGTGCACCCAAACCAAAAAGAAGAAAAAATGTTAGGAGAGTAGGTCGGGTAGGTAGCTGTGTGGTTGCAGAATGATATCTTATGATCAATTTTGTGGTACAAAGTGTTATATTTTTTACAGATCACAGTGCAAGTACTGTTCATTCAAAGGAGCTCAAAGGTGGACATAACTAACTCCCCCCTTCTTCTAATTCCCCAAGTCCCTTACCAACTTCCAAAAGAGGTCAAGATCTGCTTGATTCCTCTTAGATTCATCATCATCCATATCAATTGCCTTGGTGAAGATCTACTTCACTCAAGGATTTTTATTTCTTTTCAAGGTCTTTTCCCCAAAATAGCCTAAGGTCCTTGGCCTTAGCGCTTGCTGATCACCTTCATATTAACTACTAACAGTATTATATAATTCCCTATCAGTCTTCCCCCTTCCCCTACTAAAACTTTGTATATAAAATTCCCCTATGTGAATATCCCCTCCCTGGCAATATAGCCATATTTTTATAAGTTCGGGAAAAAACGGTCTATCCGGGGCTATTTTTAGCCCATCTGTGTCTTAAAAGGGATTAATCCGACATCTAGCCAGATTAATAACCTCTCCCCTAGCCCTAAACCCTCAAAAACCCCCTTTTCCGCCCCTAAACCAAAGTTTCTGCATAAATACATTAAACCCCGCGCATTTTTAACCCAAAAACCCCCATTCCCTAAGTCTAAACTACTCGCGCGCCGTATTAAAGGGGAATATTCTGCGCATATTCCCGCCCTAACCCGCCGTCATCTCATCCTTACCGCCAACCGTTGGATCGCCCGCCCCACAGATCAATGGTGGGTGGGCCGTCCCATCTCCAAAACGCTCGAGCATTAGTGTCCAGGAGATGGGCGGTATTATCGCCGTACCTCCCGCCACGCGTCAGCTCCTGGGCTGTGGCAGAGCCCCCTCTGACAAAACCGCTCCCCCCCCAAAGGTGGTGCGCCACAAAACCACTTACCACCTCCTGCCTGGTGACATCACCGCTTACGTCACCCCCCTGCACAGTCGCCGCTTACATCACCCCCTCTGCCTAGTCACATGTCCAATCATCTGCCTGTGTGGCCCCTTGCCACGTGTCAAGCCATGTCACTGTCCGTACATGATGACATCATGTTGATGTCATCCCGCCACGTCATCATGCTAACGTCATCACTGACGTCACTCGCCGTACAACGTCACATCATGCTGACATCATCAGCACCTTTTTGGCGCGAAGGGCAAAAAACGCACTTCGAAGCCCCGGAATCAGATTCTGAGGCAGTTTTAGATGAGCGATTTGCGCTAATCACTCATCGCTAGATTTTTTGGGCCTAAATGGGGAATCTTTAGGGAATCTTTTTATTCGGCGGCCCCCAGCAGGCCCGGAAGGCGCCGAATGACCTATTTTTCTTCGCGAAGCTTGCCGGGAGGACCAGAAAACAGTTTTGAAGAAAACAGAGGCCGAACAACGGCCATTAAATGATGATTTAACACACAACACGTCAGCAAAGCATCTGTTTATTGCCAAAGAGTATCAGAGGAAGAAGAGAAGCCAAAGAGTATCAGCCGAAGATTTTTAGGGGCTCGAAGCACCTGAACATTGATGAGCCTCCCCCCAGAAAGTCAAATCAAGAGGCATAAGCCCATCCTTGCCCTCAAATCATAGTTAAAGCTTTAAATGCAGACAGACAATAGAGATGCAGAAACCCATACACATTTATTTCAGAAAACACTGCAGCAAGCCACCAAGGACAGCATCATTTATTCAGTTTTGATATGGCGGCCCTGAGCGCAGCCCGAGATATTTTTTGCATTTATTTCTGGATAGGATTAGGTTAAGTAGTCATTTTTCTTTATGACCTGATTAGGTCAAGATGTAATAAAGGAACTCTGTAGATAGTTTTCCCTATATATACCACCCTCTACATTGTTTCAAGGGTTGGTTGATTGAGAATTTTCACCAGAGACTCGCATTCTATACCTGAGTTTTTTCTATAATCAAAGATTGTTGAAAGCTTGGAGAGCGAACTATCTGTTGTAAATGAATGTTTTCAGAGATATGAAGATGGAATTCTTGTGCTG
The DNA here is from genome assembly GCA_031772625.1 of Pinus tabuliformis. Classification (NCBI taxonomy): domain Eukaryota; kingdom Viridiplantae; phylum Streptophyta; class Pinopsida; order Pinales; family Pinaceae; genus Pinus; species Pinus tabuliformis. Next base: position 2,000,728,916 of record CM062816.1, read on the forward strand.
CAGCCTGAAGCAATAAGTGCATCTCACCTCTGTTTATTGTTTACCAATATCTAAATAGCAGAAAGAAAGAATAGCCTAGAATTAGTTTAAATACTCTCTATGCTCAATTTATGCTATTTGTTTTATGTTTTCCTCTGATTGAATTGGTTATGAATATGAATTCCTCCTGGCTCATGTTTACCCCAATCACCTGTGTTTTCCAATTATCTAGGGATTCTTTACTGCCCCTAGGTAACGCTATGTTACCTCCTCTGTTAAGCTGATTGAGAGATTCTTAACTGCCTCTCATCACTTAGCATTTTTCCCATCATTTTAACCTGAAATATTGTTTTATGCTCAGCTATCTTGCTCCACTTTCCCTCTCTTGTGATCGAAGAAATGCACCAGTAGTTCTCCTCCTCAACTCCACGCCCAATGGTTTGAAACTTCCAGACTATGCCTTGCCTCTCTGTCTGAAAACATCAATTTTCCCACCAAAAACAAAACGAAAACCCTCTGAATTCGAGACCTAGTCTAAAATCATTTTCAACAAAGCTAAATCTAAAAGAGAGAGCCCTCTCTGATTGCAGGTTGGCTAGAGCCTGCAGTCCAAAGTTGGTCTGTGGTTACCTCAGCGGTATCCTTTTCTAGAGCTTAAGGACAACCTGAGTGATAACAAGAGCATCAGTTGTATGTTAAGCTTAGAAAATGTAGTTTATTTCAGACGTAGGTACACTACTTGGCAGATGTTGTCTCAAAGGAGCGCAATGCAGTAGATCCAAAGAAGATAAGGTCCATCATGGAGTGGGTAGCTCCTAAGAATGTGGATGAGGTGAAATATTTCATGGGTTTGGCAGGCTATTGTAGGAGGTTCATCGGGAACTTCTCACAGATTACTTATCCCATTATATCATTGCACACGAAAGGTAAGAAATTCGAATGGACTGAAGAGTGTGAGACTAGCTTTGAGCAGCTCAAGAAGTCACTGACACATGCACCAGTTGTAGGAATTTATAGGGTAAGTTCCTTAGATAGAAAACTAAAGGACACCACTCACAAAAAGATCACAGATCAGTACACCAGTATTCTTGACATGATTAAAACCCTCAAAGAGGGTAACATTCTAGCCTGAGCCAATGCAACCACTTCAAGCTATTTATTAATTTGAAAGAAATAAAATTTATATAAGGTTATCTCATGAACTGTCACCTAAAAAATGACCCTCATTCTCTTTAAATATATATCATGGACCAATCAAGTGTTAAGCCACAGATCAAGAGTCGAAAATACCGAGGAGAGAATGAATCACCAGGTCACTTCATGTCTAGAACATATCGTGACTGTCAGATTGTAAGTTATAAAACGTTCATACTAAAGAAACACACTTTACCTAACTATACACTAGACCAAGTTATACTTAATTATTTCCTATGTGTCGGAATATCCTAAAATCCCCCCTTAAGGACAACTTGGGATAGGATTGAAGGATGTACAAAGATGACAAAATAGGAGAAAGGAGGCATTAGAGCCTATCCCTCCTTAGTGAAAAATTCCTAAAATCCAACCATAAGTCGAAGTTTAGTAAACTTCGCCTCTGTGAGAGCCTTTGTAAAGATGTTTGGAACTTGATCATCAGTTGAACAATATCATACTTCAAGAACATGGTCATGAATGAGATTTCTGATGAAGTGCATGTGTAGTTCAATGTGTTTTTTGCACTGATGTTGGACTGGATCTTTGCATAATTGAATGGAACTTTGATTATCACACCAAAGTGTAGTCCGATGTTGCTGTTGAAAACTAAAATATAACATGATTTTACAAAGCTTCAGGGCTTCCCTACTAGCTTCAATGACACCATGATACTATTGGGTTGTGTTATTCTTTCCATGACTAGCCCACGCCGATTGCGCAGCAGGGGGGTTTGAGGGGGCCAAGTAGCCCCCCTTTTTGGGGTGCGAAGTAACACCCTGGTATTTTTTTTTTTTGACCCTATATTAGGTTGGGTAGACCTACCTATGGTTTTGTGCATGATTTTTGCACATGGTTTTGGACACGATGATTTTCGGTCCATGGTTTTGGATGCGACTGTTTTCGGTCCATGGTATTGGATGCTTCAGCATGTATAAATATGTATTATAACATTGAAAGGAACATAATGAAAAGTCAAGTTGGTAGTCCTGGTTTTGGGATCCAAGGGAAAATCTCTGTGTATATGTGTTTTATGTGTTATGCTCTCACATTGTTTATTTTTTGTGTTTTAGAATTTGTATGCAAGTAGTTTTCTTACGTGGTTAAAACCTAGATTTGGCATCGAAGCTATTTTTTGGCTTCAAGGGGACGCCTTTGTTGCTGAGGGGTTTTTCTTAGGCCTGTGGTAGACCCTATTCAGTGGGAGATCTGCGAGATCGATTTTGGTGGTGAAGGAAGATGGTGAGCAGTGGAAAGATAGAGATAGAGAAATTTAATGGTCAGAGTTTTCAGTTGTGAAAACTAAGGATGGAGGATATGTTGGTGGATAAAGATGAGTGGATCGCGGTAGATCATATATTAAACCAGTGGGAGTGTCTGATGAAGAATGGAAGAACTTGGATCAGAAGGTAAAGAGCACAATATGATTGTGTCTTTCAGATTTAGTATTGTTGAATGTATCAGGGGAAGCTATGACGAAGGCTTTGTGGGACAAGTTAAGGAATTTGTACCAATTTAAGTCTCTGGTGAATAAACTATTCCTATGAAAAAAGTTGTATAAATTGAGGATGAAAGATGGAGACTCAGTGACAGAGAATCTGAATGCATTTAATACTGTGGTAAGTCTGTTGATATCAAAATTTCAGATGAAGATAAGTGCATTAGTTTGTTGTGTTCTCTAACAGATTAGTGGGATAGTCTAGTTATTACAATAGGTAGCAATGCAACTGCCTTGCAATTTGATGAAATAGTCTCACCCTTGCTAATGGAGGAGATGAGACAGAAAAATATGGAGAGCCAGAATAGTGATGACTTGTCTGTACGAGGACGGTCCAAGAACAGAAACAAAAATAAGTCATCGAGTGGGAGATCTAAATCTAGAGGGAGGTCTAAATCTCCAGGAAAACCTCTAAAGGTGGTGTGTTGGAAATGCGGAAAGGAAGGGCACTACAAAAGGGATTGTAAATCTAAAGCTCCTAACAGAGGAAATGGATCTGATGATGCTCCTTTTGTAGAGGCAAAAACCAACTCAGATGAAGGTGGGGATGTGTACTTGGCTTCTTCAAGTACACATGTAGATCATGAGGCATGGTTGATTGACTCGGGTGCATCCTTTCACTTCACTCCCCATAGAGAGTGGTTCTGCGAGTATGAGAAATACGATGGTGGTGATTTCTTCTTAGGGGATGATAGGAAGGCTAGAATCGTTGGTCGCACAAAATTAAAGTTGAAATTGCAAGGTGGAAGGGTTAGAACACTTCCGGGTGCTACATATTCCTGCATTGGCTAGAAATCTGATTTCTGTAAGCAAACTCGATGATGCATGTTTAAAAATAGTGTTTGAGAAGGATACCTACAAGATGGTTTGTGGAATACTCATATTGATTTGGGGAGTTCGGATTGGAACTCTGTACAAGCTGCAAGGTAGCATTATTGTTGATGGGTGAAACATTTTGGTGGTTCCTGAAAGTGGAGCAGAAAATCTAGTGGTCTCTGGAGAGAAGACCATGTTGTAGCATCAAAGGTTTGGACATATTAGAGAGAATGGTCTTCGAATACTTCATGGTAAAGGTATGGTAGAAGGTATGAGTAATAGATCTTTGGATTTTGATTTCTGTGAAAATCATGTATATGGGATGCAGAATCAGGTGAGTTTCCCTTCTAGCGGTAAGAGGGTGAAACAGATATTAGAGCTTGTGCATAGTGATGTGTTTGAACCTGTGAAGGTTCCATCACTAGGTAAGTCTGTGTACTATGTATCATTTATAAATGACTTCTCAAGGAATACATGGATATATTTCCTTAACAAGAAATCTGAAGTCTTTGATAGGTTTAAAGAATTTAAGGCTCTGGTGGAAAACCAGACAGAGAAGAAGATAAAGGTGTTGAGTACAGATAACAGTGGAGAGTTTTGCAGTAAGGAACTTGAAGAATTCTGTAAGAAGTGTGGTATAGCATGACAGAAGACTACTCCATATACACCTTAGAAAAATGGAGTTGCAAAAAGAATGAACAAGACGTTGATGGAAAGGGCAAGAAGCATGCTTAGTGGTGTCGGGTTAGGACAAAAATTCTGGGCAGAGGCAGTGGAGACAGCATGTTACCTGGTCAACAGATCACCTTCATTAGCGTTGGAGGATAAGACTCCACAAGAGGTATGGACTAGTAAAAAACCCTCTCTTTCACATCTAAGGGTATTTGGATGTGATGCATATGTACATGTTCCAAAGGAGAAACAAAGCAAGTTGGATAGCAAATTTGAAAATTTCATATTTATTAAATATAAGGATGGCTTAAAGGGTTATAAGCTTTGGAACCCACTAACAAGGAAGGTTGTGTACATCCGAGATGTGGTGTTCATAGAGGTGAAAGATATTATTAAACATGAAATCCAACCAAAGGAACTTGAGAAGATAGAGTTTAAGCTAAGGGAGGAAGAATCAGACTCTACACCAGAGGAGGAATCAGAAGATGAAGAGTCACAAACTTCGGGTGTGAGAATATCAGTTCAACAAAGAACGCAGCTAGAAAGGTATAGCCCATCTTCTTTCTATTCAAATTTTGCTTTATCTATTATTGATGATGATCCCAGAACTGTGAAGGAAGCAATAGATTTAGAGGATGGAAAACTCTAGAAATAGGCCATGGTTGATGAAATGGCATCTTTGCACAAAAATGAGGCTTGGGATCTAGTGGAGTTGCTGGCTGGAAGGAAACCGATTGGCAGAAAATGGGTGTTCAAGAAGAAGACAAATGCATAAGGAAAGGTGGAGAAATACAAAGCTCGGTTGGTAGCAAAAGGTTATTCAAAGTTGTCGGGAATTGATTTTGGTGATATTTTTCTCTTGTTGCCAAGGTAGATTCTATTATATTACTTTTATTTGTTGATGTTGCTTTTGATTTTGAGGTAGAATAGATGGATGTAAAGACATCATTTCTTCATGGGGATCTGGAAGAGGAGATCTACATGAAGCAACCTGAAGGTTTTGCAGTGAAGGGTAAGAAAGAAATGGTATGCAAGTTAAAGAAGTCTCTGTTTGGGTTAAAACAATCACCAAGGATGTGGTATTAGAAATTTCATACATTTATACAGGAACTTGGCTTCACCAGAAGAAAAGCAGATCACAGTGTGTGTTTTAAATTAATTGGTGACCGTGTTATTTATATGGTCTTGTATGTGGATGATATGTTGCTGGTTGGAAATGACAAAGTAATTATCCATGATTTGAAGACCCAATTGTCCTCCAAATTTGACATGAAAGATATTGGTGCTACAAACTATATTTTGTGCATGGAAATTAAAAGAGATTGGGAAAATAGGAAGCTATGGTTAAACCAGAGGAAGTATTTCAAGACAATATTGTAGAGGTTTAATATGTAGGATAATAAACCGGTGAAGGTTCATATTCCTCTAGGTGTAAAGTTATCTACTGAACAGTGTTACAAGACACAAGAAGAGGAAGAGTATATGTCTCTTGTTCCATATGCAAGTGCCGTCAGTAGCCTCATGTATGCGATGTTTTATACTAGACCAAACATTGCACATAAAGTGGGTGTATTGATTAGGTTTATGTCAAAACCAAGGAAGAAGCATGGGAAAGCAGTGAAGCGGGTTTTCAGGTATTTGCGTGGCACTAGTGATTATGGTTTGTGCTACCAAAGAAGACAAGGATTGGAAAGAGTTTTGGATATTCGTGGCTTTGTTGATGTGGACTGGGCTAGAGATTGGGATCAGAGAAGATCTACAAGTGGGTATGTGTTTAACCTATTTGTAGGTGCAGTTAGTTGGATGAGTAAGAAACAATATGTAGTGGCACTCTCAACTATAGAGGCAGAATACATAACAGCCAATCAAGCAAGCAAGGAAGAAGTTTGGTTGTAGAGATTACAGGGTGCTATAAGGTTAGATGGTGACATCCAAAGTGCAATTTTCTTGGCAAAAAACCCTGCTTATCATTCAAAGACAAAGCACATTTATGTTCAGTATCACTTTGTGAGGGATATGATAGAAGACAAAAATGTGTTGCTGGTAAAGGTGGACACTTTGAAGAATACTGCAGATGCATTGACAAAATCTGTCAGCCCTGAGAATTTCTTTTGGTGTAGAGAAACAATGGGCGTTGCAGGGCTGGATAAGTGACTAAGCTCTTTGGTGGCCCCCTGTGGAAAGAAAACAACAAGTGGGAGAATGTTGGGTTGTGTTATTCTTTCCACGACTAGCCCACACCAATTGCGCGGTAAGGAGGGTCACAGGGGGGACAACAGCCCCCCCTGTCTAGGGGGTTTGGGGGGTGTGGGTAGCCCCCCTCTACGGGATTTGGGGCAGTGCCTTAGGATATTTTTTTTTGGACCCTAGATTAGTTTCGGCAGACCTACATATGGTTTTGTGCATGATTTTCGAACATGGTTTTGGATGAGATGGTTTTATGTCCATGGTTTTGGATGCGATGGTTTTCGGTCCATGGTATTGGATGCTTCGGCATGTATAAATATGTATTGTAACATTGAAAGGAACATAATGAAAATCAAGTTCGTAGTCCCGGTTTTGGGATCCATGGCTGTGTATATGTGTTTTATGTGTTATGCTCTCACGTTTTTTATTTTTTGTGTTTTAGAATTCGCATGAAGGTAATTTTTGTATTGGGTTAAAACCTATAGATACTCTACTTATGCTGAAGAAAGAGAAATGACACTTTGTTTCTTGCAAGCTCATGTAATAGGTCCAAAACCAAGAGTGAAGACATAACCTGCAGTAGAATTTCGATCATCAGGGTCACCAGCCCAATCAGAATCAGTGAAACCAATAGAGGAGATGCTTTTGCACTGTAATGAATCCCAAACTGAACTGTACCTCGAACATAATGATGTATTATTTTAGCTTCTTTCCAATGAATTTCATGTGGGTTTTGCATAAACCGAGAAAAAAGGCCAACAACAAAGGAAAGGTCTATACAGGTAAGGGTCAGATACAAACAATTTTCAACAAGATAATGGTGCAAGGTAGCATCAACTTCAGGGGAAGTACAAGTGACTAAAAGTTTGGATCAAGACTGAAAGGGAGAAGGGGCTGGCTTACAGTCTTCCATGTGAAAGTGGCGTAGAAGATCACATGCATACTTGGACTGGGAAAGGTAAATAATTTATTTGTATTGTAAGACTTGAAGACTAAGAAAATAATGCAAGTGTCCTAAGTCTGTCATTTCAAACTACTTTTTAAGGCTAGACTTCACATGGTTTATAAGGTTTAGATCACTAGCAGTAAGGATACAATCATCAACATAAATAACAAGACTAATAAGAGACTTACCCACTTTCTTGGTGTAGACAATATTGTTAGAATGACACTTAGGAAAGCCAATATATAAAAGAAAGCTATCCATATTGGCATACAAAGCCTAGGGGGCTTGCTTGAGACCATAAAGGGTTTTCTTAAGCCGACATACAAGGCTGGAGTTTGTTTGTATAAAGCCAGGAGGTTGTTCCATATAGATTTCTTCATGTAAGTCCCCATGCAAGAAGGTGGATTTGACATCCATCTGATGGACTTCCCATTTGAAACAGGAAGAAAGGGAAAGAACAAGGCAGAAAGAGTTAATTTTGGCAACATGGGAGAAGGTTTCAGTATAGTCAATGCCTTCAACTTGTAAAAAACTATCAGCAACAAGATGAGCTTTATGTAATTTTCCATATGGTCCAAACTTGGTTTTGTAAACCCATTTGTATCTAACAATTTTTCATCCCTTTGGTAGAGGAACAAGGTCCCATGTATCATTTGCCAATAATGAACAATATTCTTCATTCATAGATGTGTCCCAATCTGGATGGCCTGAAGCTTCCGCAAAGGTGTTAGGATCATAATTCGTTGAAGCTTGAGCCAATAAAGAAGAGGCTCTATCTAACTGAGAATGTGTATGATGTTGATCTGTAGGATCACCTGCAAGAGCACCAACTGCATACCAAGTAGCACGAACCCATTTTGGAAGGCAAGGAGCTGAAGGAGGATCCAGAGAAGGCAAGGGAGGATTGTCATCCTCATTGTCATCATCTGAAGAAGGAATATTTTCAGAAGTATAAGGGATAGAGAGAGGTGGCACATCCCCTGAACTAGGCTCGTAGGCCAATATATTTTCAGCAAACTTTACATCTCTTCTAATGATAACATTTTTCAATATAGGTTGAAGAAGTCTATATCCTTTGACATATTTAGAATATCCAACAAAAGTACATTTTTCACTCTTAGTTTCTAAGGTGTTATGTTGATCATCTGGAATATGGGCCCATGCTTCACTTCCAAAAATACAAAAGTGACTTACATCTGGCTTAATTGAGCTCCATACTTCTTCTAGACTGGTATTCTTTAAAATCTTAGTAGGAGTGTGATTTACTATGTAATGTTCAGTTAATTACTTCTGCCTAAAGCTTAAGAAAGATTCCTTTAGACTGAAGCATACAATTATCCATTTTCTTTAAGGTGTGATTCTTCCTTTCAGCTACACCATTTTGCTATGGAGTATATAGAACAATATGTTGCAATTGAATTCAATGCTTAGTACAAACATTGATGAGTTTTTAATTAACATATTCTCTACCATTATCATATCTTAGCTTAAGAATTTGATGTCCAAATTTTTTCTCAACAAAGGCCTTAAAGGCTAAGAACATGTTAAAGACTTCACTCTTGAGTTTTAAGAAGTATGCCCAAGTGCGTCTGGAGAAATCATCAATGGAAGTTAAGAAATACTTGTAGCCAGAGAATGAAACAACTGGAAGTGGACCACATAAATCATTATGCACAAGCTATAAAGGGGCCAAGGCATTCCAAGAAGCATGTTTTTCAAAACTATCCCAATGATGTTTTCGGAGTACACATCTAGAACAAACACCATCTCTAAAAGATACCATAGGAAGACCTGCCACCATTTTTTCTTTACATAGATTTTGAAGGGAGCTATATTTTAAGTGACCAAATCGCTCATGTCAAAGTTTGCTCACTTAATCATTATGAGTAACAAATACCGAGGGAAGATTTGATGACCTAACTTTGTGAAAATTATAGAACCTTGTAGAATCATCAACAATGCGAGTAGCTAAAATCTGTCTAGGATCTCATAGGTCCTTAATTACAACATCATGAGGTGAAAATTCAACGGTTTTACCTTCACTTGAATGAGTTATCTGATACATAGATAGAAGGTTGTAGGATAAGGTAGAAACACATAATAAATCATTAAATTGATCATTGCCTAGATGAACAGTTCCATTCCCTACAATGCTAAGAGTCTATCATCATCAACATATATATTTTTTGTGTTTCAATCATTTAAAGAATAAAACATGGTTTCATTTTTGGCCATGTGATAAGAAGCTCCAGAATCAATGAGTCACTCATGAGAATGAGAAGAATAAGATACATTTAGTGCATAACTAGACCAAGATGCTTGACAACCACATGTAGAAAGTGTTATTCCTGAAGATGAAGTTGAAGTTGAAGAGTGATCCAAATGGACGTTACGCTTCTTCATTGCTGCTTCCAAGGCTTCCATCTTCTTAAAACATTTGGATTCTATGTGGCCATCATAATTACAAAAGTTGCAATGTCTATTAGTCTTCTTCCCTATGTTTTAGTTGCCTTATCATTTTTTTGAGTTAATTTTTCATTGTGAGATTAAAATTGCTTAGAACCCTTGTTTGGTTTAGGACCATTATTTTTAGGATGCTGCTTCTTAGGATTCTTTGAAATTGGTTGTTGATGTGCCGCTAAGGCTTTCTTACAATATTTTCTAGCATTAGGAAGACCAAGATGTAAGTTTTTCTTTCTCTCTTATTAAAGAATCACAAAAGGCATTAAAAGAGGGGGACTTGTAGTCTTGTCCTTGAGAAATAAAGGCTTCTCTAGTAGAATGGAAGTTGGAAACAAACATAGAGTAGGCTGGTCTTAACTTAGTAAGAATGGAATAGATAAGGCTACCATATTATTTCTTAACCTTAAAACCTTCCAAGAGAAGTCAAAGGGTCTTGAACTTGGACAAAAAATCTTCAATGTAAGAAAAAATATTGGGGTCCAATGTAAGCAACTCATTTTTGAGTTGATGGGATCTAGTTTCATTTTTAATTCCAAAAACATTATTGAGTTGTTTCATTTCTTCATTAGGGTATCAATTTCTATGATATAGAATCTAAGGTCTCGAGAAATAGACATCCCTATCAACCCACGTGCTTGATCTTGCTTGTTTTTCCATTTGGCTTACTTATCTTCACCTTTAGGTTTATACTCTTGGTCTAAGGCTATTCTATAAACACATTTACTTCTAAGTAAATCCACAATGTAGGATAGCCATTGGAAGTAGTTGGTGTTGTCAAGAATAACAGGGAATTAAATTTCCATTTTAAAAGAATTGAAGCTATAGATTTTGAAACTAAGTGTTCTAATGGAAAGATCTCAGAAAATGAGGCCAATTAAAAAAAATAGTTATGGCTTTTTGTAGAAAAGTTGTTGAAGATGCCAATGAACCACGTGAATGTTGGTAAGTGAATGATAATTTTATATAAAAAATCCCCCCCCCCTGGCCCTTTCCAAACTTAATCTAATTAGCTCACTTTAAAAAAAAAATTACTTTATGTCAACCACTTTTATAAATAAGTGAAAGTCATTTTTACAATGGTAATTTATGAACTATCGACTAAATTGTAACCTAAATAAAAGATAAAGTGACTTTAGAATTATAAGTGACTCACTTTTTACGTTGGGTGAGAACACTTTTACATAAAGCAACTTTAAAACATAAGTTACATCTCCTTTTTGAAAAAGTAACCCAACAAAACAAAGACTTGAACCCAAGACCTCTATTATCATAAAGTAACTTTGGACGAAGTGAGCTAGTTTAAAAGGTTAGTAATTTTTGGAAAGGAGGAAGGACGGTTTCTTTTTATCACTGAAGCTTTCGAGTGCGTGCTTACTTGAAAAACCCATTTTTGCCTACAAAACAAAAAAAAACCATACAAACCAAAATGAACACGCGAAAGTGTTGAAAAATATATATTCTCCTCAATGTTTCTGGTTTTCCAAGATCATAGTAAGGCACATCGAAAAAGAGCATACATAGAAATGAAAGGTATAAATCTGGTAATAAAAAATTATAAAGGACTATAAACTGAAATAAATAGAGAGATAAATAACTATAACTGTAAATAAAGACTGTATACCTACAGATCTTAAAAATGATGTAGCTAGGGCTGCCAAAAAGCTTTTCACATGGAATGAATGGGGTTGCTCACTGCAACAGATGATCTTAATACAATAGAGCAGTCCTCTCGGAATAAAAACAAGCAAAAAGAGTAGATCTAGGAAATGACAGTTGGATGCAGATGTACCGACTTCGGATTTGGATCACCAATGGATGTGGCCCTCGAATAGCTATGATACCATGTAGGAATTCACATTGTAAGTTACTTAGATAGAACACCAAATGAAACTGCTCACAAAGAGATCACTTATCAATACACCAGTATTCTTGACTTGGTTAAAACCCTCAAAGAGGGAGACAGTCCACGGTCTGACCCAACGTGGCCACTTTAGGCAATTTATTAATGTAAAAGAAAGAAAATTTACATAAGCTTCTCTCATGAACCATCACCTAACAAATGGCCCTCCATGCTCTTTAAATACACATCATGGACCAATCGGGTGTTAAGCCATGGATCAAGTGTCGGTAATACCGAGGAGAGAATGAATTGTCAGATCACTTGATGCATAGAACATGTTGTGATTGTCAGATTGTAAGTTACAAAAGGTACATACTAAAGAAAGACACTTTACCTAACTATACACTAGACCAAGTTATACTTAATTATTTCCTATGTATAAAAATATCCTAACACCAGTTCTATAGATTGTAGATGTAGACAAAGAGTTCATAGTATGTACATATGCTTGCAAGAGAGGACTTGGTGGAGTCCTTATGTAGGATGGACGAGTGGTATGTTATGAGTCGTGAAAACTGAACGAGCACAAGAAGAACTACCCAACAGATGACCTTGAGCTAGCAACAATTATACATGAACTAAAGATGTGGAGGCACTGTCTTTTTGGTAGGCAGTTTGTGGTTATGAGTGATCACATTGACTTCAAGTATTTATTTAGCCAGCCAAATCTGAATTTCGGGCAAGGTAGATGGTTGTACATGATCAGTGAGTTTGACTTTGAGATCAAGTACATCAAGGGTAAAGAGAACAAGGTGGCAGATTATCTCAGTGGATGGGTATAGGTACATCACTTGGAAGCTATGATCTCCTATGGGATAGGATAGGATCTTGCAAGAAAGACAATAGGATGTTAGGTATATGGAGATTATGCATAGGTTGTAGCAGGGTGATAGTATAGGTATAGGTATAGGTACATGCACATCTAGTGGTACAGGTACAAGTACAGGGGGTCATACAGGTACAAGTATAGGTGCACAAGGCATGGACTATTGTCTTACACCAGAGGGACTGGTCAAGTTCTGAGACATGATATATGTACCAGATAGAAGTTAACTCAAGAAGGTGATCTTGAGGGAACTTCATGCGAAACCTTATTCAGGTCACCCAAGTTATTAGAATACACTCAGAAAAGTGAAGAGTTATTATTATTGGCCGAATTTGAAGAGGGATGTAGCAGAGTTTGTGGCTAGATGTTTCAATTATCAACAGGTGAAAGAAGAGTGCAAACATCCAGGTGGACTACTACAGATGATCTATATTCCTGAGTGGAAATGGGATGTCATTTCCATGGATTTCATCATAGGGTTGCCAAAGATAGCGAAGCAACATGATTCCATCATGGTCATTGTGGACAGGTTAACAAAGGTTGCACACTTTGTTTCGGTGAAGTCTACGTTCTCAGCTAGTGACATGGCACAAGTGTTCATCCGAGACGTGGTTAGACTACATGGTGTCCCAAAGAAGATTGTGTCTGACAAGGATGCAAAGTTCAATTACAAGTTTTGGAAGGAGTTATTCACGGGTTCAGGAACTGAGTTGGCCTTCAGCAGAACTTATCATCCGCAGATAGATGGATAGACAAAGAGGGTCAACATGATATTGGAGGACATTTTGAGGATGTATGTGATGCATCAATAGAGGAAGTGAGAAGAGTATCTCCCTTTGGTCAAGTTTTCATACAAAAAAGGTTATCAGGAGTCACTAAGGATGGTTCCTTTTGAGGAATTATATAGGCAGAGTTGTAACACTCCCATTAGTTGGATTAATCCTGTTAGTAGGGTATTGATTGGACTAGATATGTTGGCAGACATGAAAGAGGAGATATAGGTGATCAAGAACAATCTCAAGGAAACACATGATAGGAAGAAGAGTTATGCAAATGGGAACAAGTTTTTCAAGGAGTTCCAGGTAGGGTAACATGTGTACTTGTGCATCAAAATGAAGAAGAGCTCCTTGTGGATTGGCTCATGTGCCAAGCTGGCACCCTGGTTTTGTGAACCCTTTAATATCATTGAGATGATTGGGGCAATATCCTATTGACTTTCACTACCTCCAATAGTGAAAGTTCACGATGTTTTCCATGTATCTTTGCTTAAGAAGTATGTTAAGGATGCTAATCATGTGATTGACTAGTTTGTAATGCAGGTGGAACCAGATGGAGAATTCCAACTAGAGCCTTAGTGTATATTGTAGGAAAAGGTTCTCATGCTCTAGAACCAAGAAATTGAGCAAGTTAAAGTGCAATGGGAACACTTTAGACCTGATGGATCTATACATGGGAGATGGTAGACCAGATGTAGGCTATGTGTTCTTCCTTGTTTTCTGGTTGATGCAAAGAAACCTTGATATGGTGGTTTGGTTATTGCTTATGGTGGTTTGGTAATTTCTTTATGGTGGTTTAGTATTTTCTTATGATGGCTTGGTATATGCTTCATGGTGGTTTAATATTTGCTTTATGTTGGTTTAGTATATGCTTTATGGTGGTTGATACATATTATATGGTGATTTTATATATGCTTCATGATGTTTTGATATATGATGTTAGTATATGTTTGATATATGTTTGGTATAAGATTTGGCATATGTTTTGGTATATATAGTTTTGATGATTTTTCTATATGTACACCCGTGTATGTATGTAAATATCGAAACGAGTTGCATTATAAATCTCCACTATGTGGTATGAGTGTCATGTTATTATGCTATCATGTGGTTATGTTATAATGAAGTTATGATGTCATGGGATTGGAACTCAGCAGGATGGTCATTGTCAATACTGTAATGAGCTTTGATATAAAGCCCCACTATGCGGTATGTTGTCATGATGTTATATTCACATGAGTAGATCTTTTATTATAAATACTGCATCGAGCTGTCCTATAAAGATACATGACCAATATTTCTTCTTTCAGTAGGCTGATAAGGTATATGTGTGATTCAACACCGAGGACTGTTCCCCCAAGGGGAAGGGTTCTATAACATCCATAGTGAAAATTCCATGTAATAAAGTTAAAAAAATTAACCATGGATGAATGGGACACGTACTCCAAGCTGAATATTGGGCAAGACATCCTAGGGGGTGTTCATTTGGTTTGTTTATGGCTAAGGAAATTTGAAAAGGAAATGGCTAAGGCATTAAAAGGAATTTTGGCAAAATTATTTATGAAAATAATGGAAATTAGGAGAAAAGGGAGGTGAAAGGTCACAGGTTGCATGTGAGGAGGAAAATGAAGAAAATAGAGGCATCATCCATAAAAAGGCTTCTGAGGATCAGTTGGTAAGCTTATTTTAGTTTAGCTTTGGAGCTCTCTAATTATTCTCTCTCTCTCTCATACTCTTGGACACAAAGTTTTCTTGAAGCACTTTGGAATTGGAGAAAGAAAGGCAAAGAAGGAAAGAGGAAGCAACGATCAAGCAGGGAAAGGCAGGATCAAGCAGCTACACTAGGCTTCATTGCAAGTATCAACTTGCATGTGTATTTTCCTTGCTAGATTTGGCATGCACAGGATTGCATGTGTTTCTTTTATACCATGGCATGGGTTTTGCCAGGTGTGGAAATATTTTCAGCTTAGCCTTGCGATTTCCTGATAACTTTGATGAGATGGGTTTTCTCATGCAGTTTGTGTGGGATGGCTAGATTGTATTTAGAACTAAGTGGGGTGGATCTCCGAATTGAAAAACACATGGTGGCAGTGGTCCCTAAACCAAAATAAGGACGCATGAAGCCACTGGCCTAGTAACCCCTGGACCAGACTATGGGTTGTGGTAAAGCTAGATTGTGTGCCTCGATGGGGCTAGGAATCCTTGTTGGTGAATGGTGGGATATATAGTAAATTCAAGAGGTGGATTTTATATCTGGTGGGCCTAGTGATTCTGGGATGGAATGCATAGTAAATCCTGGAGAGTATGTCTTAGTGTAGGGCCTAGTGATTCCTGGATCAGACTTTGGATGCACTATAAATCCTGAGAGACTAGGAGGCACTCAAATTCCTCATGGTGTAGGTGGAGAACTCTAGTGGTATCCACATTGATTGATGTTTTAAATGTGCTCTATGAGTCCCACATTCATGCATGGAATATGACATGGGGGTGATTGGTTGAAGAGAGACTTGGCTCAGCCAATATATGGTCGGGTTGAACGTGGTAGTCCTATCACTAGTTGGTTCATTGCATTGATTAATGACAAAATTATTCCATTGATTTTAGTGTGAGAATGTACTGGTATATATATGAATTTTGATGGATGATATGTTTATTCTAATTTTGTTCCTATTATGCTGGTTATATGTTCATTTCAGGGAAGCAACTATATTTGGCTCTCAGGATGTCTTTACTTGTATTTGAATGGATATTGTATCTATGACCTAATAAGTGATAAGGCAACAAATGGCATGAGGAAAAAATGGTTCATGGTGATTCTCAAATAAGTAAGAGATCCCTACACTTAACTCTATTATTTACACCTATAGGTTACATGTCAATGATATGTTTGATGAAATGCTTGTCATGGCTAGTAGGGGTCTAGTTAAGTCCTTGATCAACTATTGACCTTTTCATCATTGTTTCCTTGTACTTTACTTAATTCTAAGCTTTCATTCTCTTATGGGAAGTGGCCTGGGCTCTGGGCCTGAAAAAGTAGCTCAAATCTCGGAGTTACTAGCACATAACTAGCAAGTTTGGACCACAATTGCTAGAAAGCAGGCCTATGAGAGTGACTTTAGGTCTTTGGTCATTCCCTTGCCCATAACATGAGAACAACAAACCCTTAAAATGTACATAACAATAGTGGGACCCACGGACAGGCTATCTGAGTGGTTGACTTGTCTCCTGAAGTTTCTATTGATGGTGTTGGATGGCTGTATGTGATGTTTCGTTTATTCCACTTCCTTAAGGTCACCTAGGGGATTGAATCTAATCATAGTATCCTATCATCTCATCTCTACCCCAATAATCATGGTAACTTGGGTGGAGGTGGTAGGAGGGTATTATAACTATGAATCTAATGATGAAAAAATGAGGAGAAGTATGCACCAGATTTTATAGTTGTTATTTTCCTTGAATTTATCAGTTCTTTGAGTACTAATGGCTAACCTGTTTGGTGGCAGTACAACATTTTCTAGGAGTGAAAAGGAGAAGAGAAAGCTCACCTATTTCTAGAGTGATATTTTAGATTATATTTTACTTTTGCGCATTTCTTTATGCTAGTAGAAGGTCTGATATTTAATATCAATGCTAACTAGCTAATGTTTTGTGGATAACATTGTTGAATTTATCATATCAAAGTGGTTCTAGAAGGATTATCAGTGTTGTCGTACTTTATTTTTGTCATTTGAGTATCTATGTGCAATTTCTTTATGTCTTAGACACTTTTGGATTAAGTTATAGTAAGAAATTCTCGCAAGAATCGATTAAATAACAAGTTGTACTCACTTTTTATTAGTAAAATCAATCTTTTATAGCCATATCGTAGTGCATACTTCTCTAAACAAATTATTTGGATTACGTTAATTTTTATGAGTTATATATCATAGTTTGTTACATACCTATGTAGCCTTATTGCCCATGGGGTAGTTTCCTAAATTTTGTCATAGGTTTACCATTTATTTTAGTTTTGTTAATGTTCATGATTTACACCAAAGAATTTTTCTATATTGTAATTGTTTTACTCTATACACTCTCTTCTCAAAACTGTATTATACAATTCATATTTTTCCTTTGTTTCAAGTAATTTTTGTAAATAAGTAGATCACAACACTAAGGGAATTAAACACTAGGCCTAGTTCCATTATCTCATGTGCCCTATGAGATTTTAGGTTTTGTTGGTGAAGCATAAAAACATCATTTCTCAATAGAAGATGTAATGGGAAGTGCTACATTAATTGGGTCTAATGGTCAGAACCCCAAGAACTCTTGGGAATGACTACGGTCAATATAACTATGAAGGGATATTTTTTAGTTATTTTGAACATATGTAAGGATTTTATCACATGTACGAAAATTCTTGGAAACTATTGATGGTCCTAAATGGCTTCATCAACATTGGAGAAAAACACCCAGCCAGGATCTTAAATCAGACCCTTTTCCATTTGGAATGGTGACTAAGGTTGGAATTATGGGGCTAGTTTACCTTAATAAAAATTATATGTAGTGGAATGGAAGGTGATATTGTAATATAATATGTATTGATAACTAAAATAAGACTTACCATAAACTACTTATTATACTTGGGTAAGATGATGACATATGCGCTACAAAGATCTCATAATTAATACAACAATATAGATCATTATGCAATCATGATATTAACACAATTAAAGAAAATTAATTTAATTAAATAGTCAATGAAATTATTTTTTTCATAAAATCACATATATTTGATATCATTTTGCTCACAATATAAATAAAATTTCAATAAAGCATATCAATAGTGACCATGAAAGATTGATTTACACATATATATGTGAACAATAACATATAAAAATTCCATTCAAAGAAAATACACAGATAAATAGGATAGTAGTACCCGATACATTGTAGCTCTGCTCATCGCAGAAATGCAAGTGGTTTAGCTTAATATTAAGAAAAACTTAAATACAATAGTGCAATTTAAGTTTTTTCTTGCAAAAGTTCAGAACCCCTTCTCCATCTTGGAAAGGAAATTCATATCTTTACATACAAAAGATAAAAATAAACTATTATAACAATTCTTCAACAAAAACAAAAATAATAGACAAATTGGGAAATAGTTGCAACAACTTTCCAAGCTTAGGAAGAATATTGTCCAATAGTTAGTTGTCGCAACCTGTAGATATCCAACAAGATCGTGAGTTTCATAGGGTGCCTGGGTTTAATCCTCATCTGAATTGTAAAAATAACAATCTTTAATGATGGAAAAATATGAGAAGTGGCATTTGAGAGACATCAGAGAACTAGCCATTGACTATGTGGCTTGACCAAGAACTGCCAATGATGCTCTAGATCCAACTTAGATAATTGTTCAATCCTTTTTTCCCATTGTGGTACTCTCTTCCTTCCAAGTCTTTACTAATATTTTGGCATCTGGAAACAAATCTTTGGAGCAGTTGGGAATGATATTTGTTTGCAACAATGTATCATTGACCATTTCTATGATTGAACTGGAAATATCCTGAGATTCATGCACAACAACTTCAACCTACTTCATTCTGATTTCCCATTCTCTAAAGATTATGATTTTTTGAGTTTCATCCATTTTACGCAAGTTTGCATCTTATCCTTCATCACATTCTTGCCAGTTCAAGAAATCAGAAAGTTGTTCATTTACTTCCTCAAAATAATTTGTCATGTCAGACAATTGATCAGTTAGAGAGTTTGCAATTTTACATTGATCTTGAATTGTTGTAAGCTTATTGCAAAATAATTTTTGTTGAAACTTTAATAAAGAATTTAGTTCTTTGGCTTTCTTCTTGAACTCTGACAGTTGGGGATTGACATGAAATTGTTCAATTCTCTGTTGCATTCCCTTGATCTGATCATATTTCATCTGCATCTCTTTCTCCTGTTGAATTTGCAGGGAATCAATCTTTTGCTGTAACTTTGTCATTTGGTTCTTCCAATGTTCATTGATTTTTTGTTTCTTAACCTCACGAGTCTACTCAAGCAAGGCAATCCTTTCTTCTTATTTTTTTGCATAATTTCATGACTTCTGTGAGTTTATCAATGGTAACTGATGCATAAGCATCAATGAATTGATTCAATTTCCCCAACTCATATGTTCCGCTTGTAGTAGATCCTCTCCATAAGACTTCAAAGAAAGAGGCCTTATCAAAAATAAAGGACTAATATTGATCCAACTTTCTCTTTTTCCTTCCTCTGTTTACCACAACTTTATGTTGAGGACTATAAAAAAATTCTAGGGGAGTAATCTCCTCCACATTTAGGATCACTTTGGAGGTGGGAAAAGTAGGAATAAAGTAAACATCTTATCTGGAATAGAAGATATTGCAACAATTTTATCTGATTTTTTCTTCTGTTCATCCTTCCAAGTGCTCCTTTCAATCTTTTTTTCTGTGAAGAAGTAGAAATTGTAGAAACTATATTCCGTGTTGTACTCCTGGAATTTAAAGTCATATTAAATTCATTCCATGCTTCATACAATTCAAAATTAGAAATAAATTCAGCAGTTTGAGGAGAAGAAGAAATAACAAAAACCTTTGTTTGAGTCTTAGGAAGCACATCCTTTTCTATAGAAGTCTCTGGCTGAGTTGTAGATATAGGCAACATTTCTGAAGACAACTGTAACAATTGTAAGGGAAGCTTAGATATCCGAGAACTATGTTATTGACCAAATTGGATTTTTTATTTAGGATTTAAGTATTCTTCCACTTTCAATAGAACTATAGAGAAAGTAAATGATTGTTCAAACAAATCATCTAATTTATCTAGTTCATGGACAAATTGCCTGATATTTTGAGAAGTAGTGAAATTCTTTACTATAGAAACATGATCATATTGCCTGTTGGGCATAGTAGGTAGATTGAGGGCCTGAATAGCTAGAATTTACTTCTTTGCATGGAAATAGTTTGCTAAGGAAAATATACCAAATTTAGCAGGAAAAGATGGCCACATCCTTTTATTAGAATCCTTTAATGTCTTAGAAATGCCATATCCCACTGTTTGATATGCAATTTCTCTACTTAAAATCTTGTTTGGGATGAACAAGGGTAAGACATGAGGATGAGTGAGATTGTCATAAACTCTTACATAAGTGAATAGTTCCTCTCCAAACCAATTCCCAACCCTCCAAAGGTCATCTTCAGCCTCTTGAGACATCTGAGGTGGCTTGGACCCAAAAATGGATTTATGTCTCTATGGAAAATTTGATAAAAATGCTTCTCATATTCAGATTCCCAGAGGATATGATGATAAATATGTATGGGCTTCACATCTTATAAGGTCTATTTCTAGCCCATGGCAGGAAAATCCATTGAAAAACATAAGGCATTCATGATGTAGGTCGACATATAGAAAGGAGGAATTTTATTCTTAGAAATACTGTGACCCTTTCTAAAATCTATAATATGCGTAGCCAAATTATCAGACAGTAAAGTAGCCCAATCAAATATATATCCCTCTGAGGCTCCATCAATAAGAGGTACCCAGTCATCAGGGAATTTTGACACATTGGGTAATGCATGCAACTGACACAACATAGCAGTGACTTGGGAAAAAGGACCAACGAGAGAATCAATTGAATACTTACCACTTTCCTCTGCTTTATGTTTATTCAGGTCCTTTCTCCAAGGTCTGATTTGTTTTAATGGGTGTCCATGCTCCTTTATGAAATCTTCCACATATGCTTTGTTGTATTTATATTATGGATTGGGTAGGTGATACATGCTCTACAAATCATTGCTAGAAAAAGACCCAATAAGTGTGCCCTTGCTAGTGTGAATTTTCCTATTGGAAATGTCCAAATTCTCCAAAACCCAATGGACCGTATCCGTATAAGCAAGTAGTCATTTCATGGCTACAATCCTATGCAAGAAAGAATTGGAAACACCTGTAGGAGTATCTTCTGAAACTAGGACACTATCATTTGCTGTAATTGTTATTTGAGTAACCCTGAGATTCTCATCCTCAAAATGCTAATAAATCACTTTCGAAGAAGAAATTCTAGTGTCTTTGGTGCATACTGTATCGGAGAATAGTCCATCTTTGGGATTATTTTCATATGTGTCTTCTAAAAATGGACAAAAATATTGTTATGAAAGAAACTTATTTTTAGCCTTACCTCCCTTCTTCATTTCTTCATATTTCCAAGAATCAGAATGTACCTGTAAGAGACAAGTGCAAGAACCTAGCCGAAACAGTAATTATCAACAAATTAACATTGGTGAAAATAACTTTACAATATGAAAGTGAATTAATTGTAAATCATTTATGCTTTTGAAATGCATTAAAATCACCTTTAAATATAATAAATAACATAATGGGAAACCATGTGTCGGATCTTGTTAGATAGTTTGCATTGTCTAGATGGCTAGTGGCTACAAATGTGTTGGCATTGATGTCAACAATCATTCTAGGAGATGTGTTGGGCACTTAGTAATGTCCAACTATTGGCAAGAGTGTTGGCGTTGATGTCAACCAGATAGCATGGATGTTTGTGGAATCAAATGTTGGCTTTGATGTTTGCTAACCTAGTTGTGATGGTAAATGGGCTATTTTTATGAGTTTGATGTGTCAAAATCAGGGGGATACCCATGGTTGCTGCAATGCTTTGCAGATAATCATCACAGTAGTAGTATTATTGAATTATCCATAAAAAGATGACTAAGATGGTTGGCGAACTCGTGGTTGTTGCAGTGCTTTCTTGAGAATCATCATGGTATTATGCTTATTGGAGAAGCCATCAAAATATGACTATAATGGTTGGGAGACCTGTGGTTGTTGCACTGATTTCTAGAGAATCACCACAATAGTAGGCTTATTGGAGAAGCCATAAAAGGATGATTATGATTATTGGGAGTCCCATGGATGTTGCAATGATCTGTACAGAATCATCATAGTAGCAGGCCGTATGCTTTAATTCGATGAAAAGCCAAGGACCAAGAGGACTATTTCTCTCTTCTCCAATTGGAAACATCACAACAATTGATTGGGCCTGGGGAGTTGACATGGAAGATGATATGAACATGATGTGACTTTACGATGGACACGTGGTAGTCATATTTAGTATTTTCGGTGGCCTAATGGGGAAAATATGGGTGACAAGTGTCACCACTAAAGAAGTGCCACATGGAATGATGACAAAAACATGATCTCATCTCATAGGTTGACATATCAAAGGTTGGATTTTCTCATAACTCCTGTCTAATTGATTAATGGAAAAGTTTTGATCCAATAAAGGGGCTCTGATGTGGACTGACACATGTCGTGGGAGATCCAAAGGACCAAGGGCACAAATAAGAATCATTACTTGAGTACTATGAGTATTTTTGAGGTAAGAATTTCATAACTCCTTCGAAATTTAATTATGAAGGAAGTATTCCTAAATGATCTGTGATGTATGTTGACGTATGGGTGTAGAAACCAAAAATAACTAAGGATGAGAGTAGTCAATAAAGGAAGATAGTCACCTGATAGGATTTGAAGGCCTTAACACCCTAGCACTAAGCCGCTGGTCATAGCTCCTGGTTCCATGGGATAAAACAAGAAAGGGCCAAGATAAAGGAGCTCAGAACCTTAAGATCTCGTAACACCTTTTTAAGACAAGTTACGATATGGTCACCCCTAATACTATTTTACAGAGGAGAATGAAGTTGTCAGTCATAACTCGTGGTCTTGTTGGAAATAATGAGCATGTTGTGCAAGGGATTCCTAGACTTTGGGATCATGACAGTAGCTGGCTTACTAGAGAAGCCATAAAAATATGATCATGATGGCTAGGGATTCCCATACTTTGGAGGTATTTCTGCCACATGTGTTTAGTTTAGATGCTCTTTCTTATGGCATAGTGGGATAGTTCTCTAGAAGAGATTTCCAATGGTATGTTGGACTCTAGAAAAAGCCTTTTCGATAAGGATTTATTTTCAGTTGATGTTGGTAGATAGGAAAGCTCATTCACTCAACACTTGGGTTGATTTTGAACTAAGGTAAAGATGTAGGTGAGTCGGGCCTAGTCGAAGGTCAGACCATGTAGAAGAGTTAGCAGAAGAAGAAATTCCCTACCCCCTTCACCCCTAACCTATGTAGGCCCAGCTCCAAGTGAGTAGTCAGTTAAGTCAGGAGTTGATTCTAGTTGGATTAGTCAGAGGTCGGGTAGGGAAACAAAGTTTAGTAGGAAGAACAAAGCATTGACAACCCACACCTGACCTGTGTGGGACTCGGTACAGAAAATGTGGTATATCATGTTAGCATGACGTGGAAGTAAGAAGGACACATGGTAGGCAGTTTCAACATTTTTTGATGGTCTAGTGGACCAAATTTAGGTGACATGTGTCACCATATAGGATGAGCCACGTCACCCAAATGATGTAAGCATGCCATAAACTAATGATGTGGCAGAACCTCAAAGTTTGGTCCAACGGTTTATCTTGTGAAAATTTTCCCATGTATTTAGTTGTCGATTTTGAATGAATAGAATTGGCCAAAAACAATGGAAGAGGTACCTAGTCAAGCTTATAGGCGAGTTAGCGGTCAAGGCTAATACAGGCACGCGAGGCAAATCAGGACAACTCATGACCTCCCAACCAACATTGAAAGGAATTCCTAGGAATTAGTTTCGCATGGTCTTCCTATATTATTGGTGACTGCAAAGAAAATATACAATGCAACAAGGACCTCAACTTGCAAGGAAAATTTAATGGGTTAGGCTCAAATGAAAATTATCTTTCCCCGACCTTTTCTTGCATGCCATGAAGAAGTAAATGAAAGAGACAGTTGGATGTAGAAGATCTTGAATTGAAACAAGAAAGAATTACTTAAGATATAAGTTATTCAATGGGATCAGTTTGTAAGCATGAAATACCTCTCTAGAGTGCACGATTTTACTAAGAATTAATTCTCAACATAGGGAATCACTCGAAATTTCATCCTTTGCATTAAATAATTTGTCATGACAGAAAAAATAAGTTACAACAGAATTGGGAGCCTTGTTGAAGTGTGCAAGAAATTTGACTGAGCAACAAAAGATCATACCATGTTGTAGCACACTATCAGGTATAGAGAGAGCAAAGACAACATTGGTAATAATGCAGTAGAGGAGCAAAAACAACAATGGTAATAATGCAGTAGAGGAACAAAACAATGGAGAGCAGTTGTGAAATTGTGGGGGAATGTAGAATCGTCGAGAGTTAAAGTGTGCAATGTTGTGGGTGTGTGCCTAAGCTAAGCATCAGTGAGAGACGGTGTATCACATGGATGAGACCTGGGTTGGTTGATCAGTAGAGAGCATAGTTCGAAGGAGAATGAGGGATCTGAAGGAAAGGAATTGGTTCTACAGTAGACCATATTTGTATTTCTATGTAGATGTGTTTTCCTATATTTTCATTTTGAAAATTATATGAAAAGTAGGACAGTGGATAGAGCAAGTATTTTCCTACATTCTTAAGAGGTTGTTGCCTCTTGGAAAGTAGCGAATTGCTATCTTAAGGGGGTTGGGGCCTCCGGTGAGTGGGTGCTCATAAAAAAATTGATTTCATTGAGTAGGTTCTTAAATTACATCATAAAAACAAACAGACTAGTGGTTTTCTCCCTTTAGGTTTCAACGTAAAAATACCTATGTCAATATGTGTATGATGATCATGTGATGGATTTTATGGACAAGAGAATTACTTATCTTGTTATTAATTTGTATTGTGTATGAATTCTCTCACAAGTAACTGAAAATAGTGAAAAGAACTAAAATATTTAGACTTGAAGTTTTAAGAACCTCACTATTCCTAATTCAACCCCCTTTTCAATAATTCCTTACTCCAACCTTGATACTTGATCCCTAAGGATCCTCTCTAATCCCCAAAATCATCAACTAACTCCTAATCTGAGTTTTACAATTAATTCTCAAATCTCTCAGTCTCTCAACTATCATGATTCTCTCATGTTCTCCTACATTTGAGAATATTTACTAATATGCCTCACTATACTTAATTAAATCCATATTCTAGCTTCTCTCATTAAAATCACTCAAAACCTTAATAATTACATTAATTCAAAACATAAGAAACCAACTTCCTTCAAAATACAAGACCCCCTATGCCTATTAATATACAATGACATTATTGAGTTGAATGCTCCTGCACCACATTTTCACTAAGCCTCTTGGCAGAATTAAATTTGAAATGTTTAAGGAGATGTTAGGCATATTTGTGAACCCCTTCTCCATTAAGGGGGGGTGTTAAAGATAATGGAGAATATCTTAGAATAGTGAGTTGGTTCACGAGACCTCGAGATAAGAATTAGTTTCTATTTCTTAGGTTATGGTTCTAACTTCCCTAAACCTATGATTGCTATATAATGCGTGATGTACATGGAAAATGTAGAGTGTTCTGTAGAGCTAATCTCTATTTCGTAGAGCTGACAAGTGGGTTCTTTTTCTATTAATTCGAACATCACTTTTTAAGAGTAACCCGACTAGTGTTGTTGAGAGGGAAGTGCTCGCTGGAAAATACCTATAAGCCAAGGTACGTGAAGATCCTACGGAGTTTGTTGTTTATGGATTAAGGTGCCACATGTTTTCTTTCTATAAGAGAATAAGAGAAGAGACCAAGTGATAAGATTGGAGGGGCACAATGGTGCATGTGCTTTGTTCAATGGGTATAGCTGCTAAGAGTTACGAGTGGTGAGGCTGCTCTGATCCAATGAGCTCGAATGGGTGTTTAGAGGGGTGTTTCAATAGGCATATCTTGCATAAAGACAAAAGCAACTAAGGGCCCAATTGAGAGGCTTTAAGCTATACGTAATAGACAAGCATCTAGGCAATCTAACTTCCATCAATCAAATACCTAGATAACAGAGGCACGAGCTTTAAGCTCTACATTTCAGATACAAATGCCTAGTATATAAAGGCATTGGGTAGATAGCATAGGCATTGACGAAGAAAGTGCCCGCAACATAAGATACAGAGTACGAGTCACTAGTGGCAGAGACAGTGGCATTTAATCGAATGAAAGCATCCGTAGCATATTCAGTTGAAGCTAGTTGAACAACCACTAGCAACAGAGATGGAAGTTAAGGTAGGAGCACTATGCCCATTGACATCATAGTTACCAAAAACATCACAGGAACATGGGTAGTACATGCAGTAGCTGTGTGGTATGTGGTTTGGTTATATTCATTTTGCGTGTCACCTAACATATATCTTACTAAGAAACCAAATAACTCAAACATTTTAACCAAACATTTAATGCAAATGGGCTAATGCTAGCATTAGTTTGGCAATTGAAAATATGAATGAAGTGAATGAAAATAACATATGGTTCTAGCCTCCCTACCTCAAGAAGAGGCCAAAAGTTCAAACAAGGGAAGCTGCGAGGCAGCGAGTCCCTGCATGAAGTTAACATTTAAGGTCTAGGGCTAAAGATCTACTAGTTCTGCCAATCCTGTATAGTGAGTCCCTCCAAAGCCTAAGTAAAGGTACAGGGCTCTCAGCCAGCCAGGATGACAAAACAAGTAAAGCCTGGAACAAGTTAAATACAGATTACAAAATTCAAAAGTTGGCATATGCATCTGCAATTGATCGGTAAACTGAGAGTTAGGAAGAAGCATGCTGCTATTCTCAACCTGTTTGTATCAAGGGCATACCTTTATGTTTAGTACTGTTGTCTCCTGATGCAACTTGTGTTGAGCTTGACCTGTTGCTAGTAGTGATTTACGTATGAGAGTTTTGATCGAATACAGGAAACCCAGTAATATGCAACAACATCAATTGTCTAAGCAATGGGAATAGCACTAATCTAATGCTTATCTGACTAATCAAGTATGGATATCACATTACTCACCACTCTTTATCCCGAATCAATAGAGATCATAGGTAAGACGTATGGGTATAGAAGTTGTGTTTGAATCAACCAAGCTCCTGTATGTCCCTTATTTGCATGATATCACAACCTCTAATCTCATATTGATGAGTAACAAGCCAATGTGTTTCATAGCTCAATGGGTACAGGTATGTCTAACACTCACTATGCTTATCTCCATAATGGAGCTGAATACCAACCTTATAAAGCTCTAAGCTAATATGGAAACATAGAATGTATCTATACAGCAGCATATAGGATATAGACCTTTAATGCGTACCTGAAAAAGTGCACAACATGCATGTGTGCATCCTATGTTGTACAAAGGCCTAGGGTTACACAGACAGTAGGCAAAATAAGACGTTGTTGCAACCTGAAACATGTATGTTTTAATGGCCAGAGGTCTGTTTCACAACTTTTTAAACGTTGCCTTAGCTTCTATAAATGAAATGGGAATAGCTTCTTTCAATGGAATGAGAAGTGACTCAGTCAATTAGGCCTTTAATGCATACTTGACAAGCTGTACAGAAGCTCGTGTGCATTGTACGTTAAGCAGAGGATAGGGTTGAATCCATGTGGAGAGACAGTTGCAACTTCAGCTCATGTTTATTGGCAAGCAATATTTCAATAGTTCCAAGTCTATTGAGCCATAAATAAATTGGAGCAATACTTCCAAGTCTATTGAACCTATATTAAAGAAATTAAAGCAATATATGGGCACTGTTGAATCGAAACAGTATCCAACCATAAACATATAACATATATTATGCCACGTATTAATAGCTCAATAACCTGGTAAATAAGCCTGGTCATGTTTATTCACTCAGCTAAACGGCATTGAAGGGAGGTGGTATATTGGAAAGCAATTTAAATTCAAATCTTGCAATGGGTGTATCACCTGCAGCAATATTGAATGTTGGATAGTTGTAAGCATAGATACATAGATATGAGTAATTAAGGTTGTTAATTAGTTATGGTAAGATAGAGGACCATACTTTAACAGGTCGCCTGAATTCATCAGAAATCTTTGTTGGTGGAGTTTTCACTGATCCCACAATGTCCAGTGAACCAACAATCTGGTTTAGTATCAAAAAGTGCCAGGTGATTCGCTAGTATCTAAATTAATAGGAATGTATGTTTAAGCCAATATGGTGGTATTTGATAAAAAGCAGTCAGCATAGTCATTCAGATCAAACAGTAGTAAAAAAAATGTTTCAAGTGGATATTAAGTCAATTCAACTGATACAAGAGTCCAAAATATTAGTAGCCTGCTTCATTTTCATTGAGTTGCCAATAGTTACAACAACATTTTCCAGTTGCAGGATCAGATCAATCTCTATTTTTACCTAGAACAAAATGAACTATAGAGAGATGACTGATCCCTGATCAATGCATTGACATCTAATCAGTCCAAAGAGCAAGGAGATCCCCCTCCTAGATAGGAGGTCCACTTGAGAGTTCTGTTCCTTGAAGATGTGGCAGAAAGAAATCGAATTGAATCATTCTTTATAGCTTGGATTTGCAAGAGCCAGTGGGATAGTGAGGGGACAGTTTCACTGCAAAGAAAAACAAGAGAGTTTTGTGTAAGATTCAAATTCACATGTTATTAAAATAATTGAAAATTTGCAGTTCCTTACTGAAATTATTCACTCAATTGTCAATTAAGAGGAAAGTGTAGTAATACAAAGAGAATTAATTGCTTTACATGCTGCTTCTCAAGGCCGGAATGACCTTTTGTGCTTTTCAGGCATGCAGATATAAATTAGAACATCAAATTATGTACAACACAAAGGCAATCTATGTATCGATCAGCTAATAAGGAAAATTAATGCACTGACAGAAGTGAAGAGCATGTTACAGACACATTTTATTCACAAGCAAGAAACAAAAAGCATGTCCTAGGCACATTTCCAAGAACCAGATTCAAAACAGCATGAAGAATTAGAGAAGTATAATTCTGAGAGAACATTTGATCTCACTGGATTGAAAATGGAATTGACTAAATGAAGCTCATAGGTCCAAAAAATGCACAATGCTATTTGTCTCGGCAGTGGATAGACTGGAGAACCTGATCTTTATGGTGACCATTAGACCATCACAATTGCAGTTCACAAACATAAACACCGTTAATTCATAATTAGTGAGTACCATCGATATATGAAAGCAATTAAATTATTCCTGAATGCCTCCTACACCCAGATTTTAAATCTGTTAACAATTGGTCTGACTCCTGCGCAATGCGTACAATGTTTCTTGGCAGCGACAATAAATTCCTGAATTTAGCCACTCATATTTGTAAAATTAGGCCCATGCCTGTTATGAAAAGATGTCAATTAATAAACACGTATGTTATTAAATTTTTTATTTTTTTGCTGGATATAAATATAATATGTTGGATTTGAAATAGGGAAATAGAAAATAGACATGGGGACATCATGCCCCACAAGGAGCTGCGTGCAATCATGCTATGGATCTACCTCTAACATGCTATGGGTCTACGTGTAATCATGCTAGGACTTGTAATGCTATGGAGCTACGTGTAATAATCTTAGGACATGTAATATAGCTAGCATTCCATATAGCTAGAGCTACATGTAATCATGCTAGGACGTGTAATATAGCCGGCCTTCCATATGGCCATTTATGGAGGTGCAGTCTGGCATAGGATTATTTATGGAAGTGCAGTTTGCCATATGTTGAGCCCTCTGCAGCCTGACCCATGCAAAGGATGGTCTAACTGGCGGATCTACTACGTTTCGACTGTAAAATTCAGAGCATAGACGAAGGCAAAGTCTTCATGAGGAGGCGTCTGAATAAAGCGAAGAACATTCTTATTGTTCTGGACAATGTCGATAATTTTGATCAATTAGATGCTTTAATGGTTACCAAAATTCTTGGGCGAAGTTGCAGAGTGTTAGTCACGACTCGAGATAAGAGAATACTGGAGCTCGCGCAAATTTCTATGATATATGAAGCTACAGGACTCAACGAAGATCAGGCAATAGAGCTCTTTTGCTGCCATGCATTTCTTAGTGCCCGGCCTAAGCTTGGTTTTGATGATTTGGTCATAAAATTTGTAGAGATCTTAGACGGATTGCCGCTCTCTTTGGAAACATTTGGGAGTCATCTATATGGCAAAGCTGATAGAAAAGTATGGGAAGCTATATTGGGCAAGATTTCTAGAATTCTGCCTTGGAATATCAAAGAAAGGCTGAAAATCACAGTTGAAGCAATTGATGAAGAAGAGAAATCAATGTTCCAGGACGCTGCTTGCTATTTGGCGGGGGAAGGCAAAGATACAACTATACGTATATGGGATGCGTCCGGGTGGAGTGGCTGGTTAGGGTTTGAGACTCTCGAACAAAAATGCTTGATTCAGGTGGATGTCAAGAACCGGATAAGAATGCACGATCATCTGCGCGACATTGGGAAGGACATAATCGATCAAGAGTCCAAGCATTTTCCTAGGCGTCGAAGTCGCCTTTAGCGTCCCACTGACATTATCAAAGCACTCACAGAAAATTCAGTATGTGAAATCTTTACAACATTCGCCCCTTTTGATTTTTAAGCTGAATTAACTGGTATTACTCCTTTCTTTTAATCATTGCCCCTTCCCAATCAATAACCCTTTGCCAGGGCAAATCAATCACTCTTTTTTAGGAGCAGTCACGCTAACTCAATTGGTATTACCGCTTCTTTTAATCAATGCCCTTTGCCATGGAAAATTAATCGCTTTTTTAAGGAGCAGTCTAATGATCAGAGTGAAAATTTTAGGGATATCAGGAATTTTCATACTTTAAAATGTGTTTTTATAAATGAATTTTAGTACTCTTAAAACTCCTACACTCGTAAGCACTCAAATTCCTTAGATTACAGTGCTCAAACTTAGCATTCCAAAAAAAATAAAATAAAAAGACGTACAGAATTCTAAACCATGGATTTACCTATGTGTTTGCAGTGGCATTGAATCAGATTCGTGGGGATGCCATGCCGAAGAACAAAAGCTTGGAAGGTGCGAGAAAAAGCAACTGCCCAGTTCTCGCATAATAGGTTCGACTAGTTTGGCTTCTTTTTTTTCTTCGCAGAGCACCTACAGTGGCCATTGAACCTGTCGAGCTAGATCATGTATGTAATTAACTCGAGCTCAAAAATCAAATTCAAGTTAATAGTATATTCAAATTCAAGTTAATAGTATCTTGTGATGCAAAAATTCAAATTCAATACTAGGATAAAAAAATAGAGAAATTCATAACATTTTAACAATATATGTGGCTTGAATTTCCTGCGACGGCTTCAGAAGCACAACCAGCACAGTGGGAAGAATACAGCGACCGCGATATAGACAGCACCGACCCGAAGGATCCTCTGGGACCAAAGGCTTCTTCTTGCGTTCGGCCGGCACTGGGTGCTCACACCTTCATCAACCAGTATCTTTGTCTCTGTCTCGGCAGATAGGTTCTTCCTTTTCTGTCTCGGCATCTACATATAGCTTTGAGTCTGCATAGTAGATATAGTCACCGAGGTGCTACAAAGTAGCCGAGGAAACAACACCTAGCGACCACCTTATACTAACAGCTGTTGAACCATGGCATGCACCAGCTGCCAATGCACAACCTTGTAACATGGAACACGAAACCTTACCAAACCTTAGCATACCCCTGCAGATAATACGAATCGAATTAATGTTAACATTAAAACCAGACCGTTGACGGTTACCGATAATGCACCGGGCTTAAAAGCAATTTAAGCTATGCTCGAGCCTCTTCCGCCTCTGGAAGAGGCCAAATAAGATGGCAAAGCCTCAGGTGGAAATGAAACTTAGGTTAGCTCGGCAAATCCCCGCACACAACATTTCCAAACCTTATGATAACCACCGAATAACACCGGGCAGCCACTAAGAACTAATGCTATATCCGTCGCGAACAATTACTATAGTCCCTGCCTAATGCCAGATGGCAAGGACTAAAAGGATGACGAAAAATATTTCAATGAAGCTTAAAACTTTCATTATTCATAATCTTACCACGGTCAAATTAATATTAGTGAGTACCATTATGATTACTAGAGTCCCCGCCTTGCAGGCACTAATACGGCACTTAAGTTACTAAAAGAAATGAGAAATTTGGAAAATATATCATGAAATGTTAGAATTTCCTCCTTCGTCTTCCTTATTGAATATCCGATGGATCTATTATCAAAGGAGAAGATAAAGCTGGTAATATTCCCATTCAAAAAAAAGGAAGGCATGGAGGGTTGTCTTGTTTAATTCTATACGAGATTTTATGAACATATTTGCTGTGGTGAAGGGGTTTACGTGATTAATAAAAGTCGTATGGAATTTTATTTTACAAGAGACTTTATGAACATACTTGGTGTGGTGGCGTGCTTAATAAAAGTCATACGATATCTTATTTATTAGGTTAATTCTATTTCATGTAAGGTTCATCCTCCCATGAGTAAAATCTATTAAAGATGTGATTAGGAAAGACTTTAATTTTTTGATGTCATTAATGGTGTAGCAACATCCTTCTTCAAGCCATCGCAGGGGCTTACAAATGGTTGCCTCTTGTTTCCAATTTTTTTCTTACTAGTAATAGGAGGTTTAAAAAGGTATTAGCTACATTCTAGAATAAGACAAGATCAAAATGGTATCAACATAAGAAGATAATATAGTTTAACTCATGTACTCTACACAGATGACGTATTACTACTTCGAAATAAAACAGCTGGAGACGCAATGAAAATTTAAGATATTCTTAGGAAAACAAACTCAAATCAATGCGCCAAAGTCATCCGTCCCAATGTACAATATCTTTGAGGATCAACAAAGTTACCTCAAATAATTTTCCTCCCAATGTACAATATCTTTGAGGATCAACAAAGTTATCTCAAATAATTTCTCTAGTTCAGAGAATGCTTTTGAGAAGAGGATAGAATATGTTGGATTCAATATGAAGGCCAATGAATATAGTCTTTATGGTTGTATATGGTTATATATAAATGTGAAAAATAACCTCAAATAATTTCCCTTGCAATGTACAAGATCTTTGAGGGTCAACAAAGTTACCTCAAATCATTTCTCTTGTTCAGAGAGCATGCTTTTGAGAAGAGGATAAAATATGTTGGATTCAATATGAAGGCTAATGAATATAGTCTTTATGGTTATATATAGTTATATACAAATGCAAAAAGAGAATAGAGTTTGGTGCAACAAACGGTTATCATGAGTGTGAGACTTAGACTTATTTTTCTTTTGAAAAAAGTTTGAAGTAACCTCAATAGATTGGTATTCGATTGCACACCTATTTTGTTTAGATTCCAAAAATGATAAGGAATAAAATATTCAATATATTTTAGGAGAGGAATGAAAGGAGGATACAATGAATGGGGTAATCGCAAGATACTCTCTATTCCCAAAAAACTTGTGGGATGTGGGTTGAGGAACATAGAAAATAGAAAACGTTAGCAAGAAATTAACAAAAAAATAATATAATGAGGAATTCTATGGAAGAACAAAATGTGGCACGACATCACTCACAATGAAATATATTTTTCTTTTAATTTTGGAGGAATAACAAAGATCTAATTAAAGTAATTAAAGTATATCTACAAATAGGATCATTGATGGATTCAAGTATTTTTATGGGAAAGAAAATGATAGTGGACATAGACTCATGGGTGGGAGCAAAAAGCTTAAGAAGCTGGGAAATTTAGAATTATCTCCATCAACAAAAGTTTGTAATTATTTGCATCAACAAAATATTAACTCCCTAGATGGTGTTTTTACAAATGTACAATCATTGGAAAGAAGTCTAGTAATTAGTAGGGTGAATTAGGTGTAAAGTGGAGGATGCAATAAAAATCCTATATTATAATCAAATTATCATAAACAATTTTAAAATAAGTCTACTCATTAGTAGGTAGGGTGAATTAGGTGTAGAGTGGAGGATGAATAAGATCTTATAATATAATCAAATTATCCTAAACAATTTTATCAATCTAAATCTTTAGAGAGAAAATTTGTTATAGAAGTATCCCGCTCATATACAACTAGGTTTGGTTATTTTTCTATAGTTGTAGAAATGAGTTAGATTTGAAAAATATTAGTTATGGAAATAAATATGGAATCTTAGAGGTGCACAAAAGTGTAAGATATTCTTTTAGATAACCCTCTTAAACAAGGGAGCCACTGCCGTAGCGGTAGTCCCTGCCGGAGAGAGTTTTTACAGGGCCAAGCCAGGTGCAAGTACTGGGGTTTCAAGTGCAAGTGTCGGAGATGTGTTCTGGAGCACTCTCTGAGGACAGCTTTGAAGCCTATAATCACTGCACGTTTTGAGCAAATGCATCACAAAGCAGGGGAGGAATGGATGGCTACAAGGTCTGGTCAACAACCTATCAATGTGGATCTTCCAACATGCGCAGACTTTGCAGAGCTTGCTTTAGAGGCAAAGAGGTTCATTGGGAGATCCCAGCTATCTAAAGAAGAGAATAACTAGATTCGTGCATGTTTTATGTCTTCATACTTGATAGGAGCACAGTCCAAATGCTTCGCTACCACCATCTTCAATGGCTGCCATCATTTAAAGCTTATGGTGGCCATTCAAAGCACTCATCCCTCGGACTTTCGAAATTTCAACCTCGCAATGTGGCTCTTGAAGAACTGTGAACCTTGTGCAGGGGATAAAAATGAAGCATTAATTAGGCAATACGTATCTGAGCAGGTGAGAGAGGCATGCATCAGTGTGTTTGGTAGACACTCTGAAGATGCTTTCCAAGCGCTTGTCCTCCATTATATAAATGAACAGGCTGAAGAAATTGTCACTGTCGTCAAGTATGTACACGGAGTACTGTAAAGGACACCACCCTTTTCCCGGCCACTTCGGGGTCATATTCAATTTGCAAGACATTTGGCATAGGCGTATTTTGTTTGAAACGTTCTAAGTGATTAGTGATATCCCTGTTATGTGGCAAATATAAGAAGTTAAACTAAGGTTGAATACAATGCTCAAATGGCTTTCAAATTTTCTGTTTAGTGTTTAGCATTGATGCTCTGATTTGATATGGATAATTGTTTGGCATGGATGAACGATGAATACAATGCTCAAATGGTTTTGAAATCTTCTGTTTGGTGTGTTTGGCATTGACACACTATTTTGACGTGGACAATTGTTTGGCATGGATGAACGTTGTTATAATTTTATAGGGAGATGAAGGAATGTAAATTGTAATTTTTAGTAGGTTAAATTATACATTTACAAAGCAGTATGGGTTGGACTTGGATTTGTTATATACTCTAAGGAGGTGGTTAATCTCTATAGCTATGCAGTATTTAATGATACTACATATCCTATTCTATATAGGATATGATATGATACCACACGTTGTTGTTAGAATGGCTGTTGTTCATGTTTAATGCCAGTACATGTGGGATATACGTTATTAGAATCTCACTGTTGTGCAGAGTATATATGCCTTCAAATTTGATGGTCTGCATACCACATCCAACAACAGGGCCAATATTATTCACGATTCAAAGATACCAAACAGAAATACACTATTTGTACTTGTGATGATATAAATCCATGATACGAATGACGTAGCATGTATTTAATTTTGAAATAGAACGATCCAGACATTTCTGACTTCACTTAGGTAATTCAAACTTTTACTAAATAGCTATGTTAGTTATATATATGTTATCGTTATGTTTAAATTACTATTATTATTATACTCTATTCCAATTTGTTATGATATTTGTAATGTTCAGTTTTGTTGTTGACATTATGATTAAATGGTATCACAAGTCCAAATAGAGTAATATACACAGTTAATGTTTCTTTTATATGATGTAAATTCTTGAAACATTAATTTTATTCTTCCTTGCCAATCGCTAATGCTCTAAGACTAATTTAATGTGTCTCATACTCATTTCACCACATTATTCTTCATTAGCAATTCCACAAAATGCTATTTTTAATTAGCAGATGTTGGTGAATGAGGAAATATTAAATTTGAAGTTTGGAGGAGATATTTTGAGAAGTCTCGAGACAAAAGAGATCATATGTACAAAACGGTGAGACAAAAAAAATTACACTTCATCTTACAGTCAATAATTCCCTGGCCGACTGATATCGTACGGAGGTTGAATGACAAATAAGGGTGAAAACAATTGCCTTCGTTTATTAAAAAGAAAAAACCTGAAATTGTTTCAACTTTCGCAAAATTATACACTGGAAGAAGCTTCACAACTTGTTTGGCTCTATTGACTTCACATGTTGCTAATTATAAATTATATTACTATACAATTTATTGATAAATACGTATAAGAATTAATAAAAATTAGAAACGTGATGGACATAACTTTTGGAAAAACGGTTCACGCTTCTGGCTTTAAGGTGATCTATTAACCACTCGTCCACAGTGAAATACATCAACATGCATGTTTACCAGATGTCGCCAACACAGTTCGAACAGAGTTCAACATTTGTTCATCTTACCTCATGGCGCGAACACTTGCAGTGGCATGTTCGTGGTGGAGTTGAAGGCTTGATACTAATTGTCTTCTATGAAAAAATCTTATGATTGGTATTCTTCCGACCTCCTTTGAATATTGAGTAGAAGTGATTAAAGGAAAACTTCATAATAGTGCGGCCTTATTGTCTAATCTCTGCAGTCATGAATATTCATTCTCCAGTATTGCAAATTCACAAAGTCTTCAAATTGATCATTAATGTTTCAGCCTAGGGAAACTTTTGGTCTCGGTCCTGAGGTACAACAGTGAGGGTTTTGCTTGTGAAGACATTGTGATCACCTTAAGAACAACAGTTCTTCTTGAAGTCCAAAATTCTGAGCATAAGGACCTAATTACAATAACCTCTATGGTAGTCTTTAGGGCATATATATATTTCATATTTCTTCCTATACATGCATCTATTTTTGTGTAGAGTTGACCTCTGGGCATCAATGGAGCAATAAACTTGTTGCCTATGGTTTGAAGCTTGAATCAGCGTTGCCTACTTGAAGATCAACGTCATTGTTGACAAGGATTCTGGTATCATTTGGGATTGCACACCTCAAATAGGAATAACTTAACACATGTATGTTTTAATGATCTGAATCATGCTTCTTATGCCTTAGATATTAATTCTTGGAGCTATGGCATATACATTCCTCCTTTCCATAATTACTCCTGCATTAATGCAGTTTTATTACATATTGAATGTTTTTACTGCTTATTTGAAGTTCAAAAATCTTGGTGTTATGGGACAAACTTGGAATAAACTTCAAACCAACTAAATCTGAGAAGTATAAAATGAGGGACAACGACTTCTTTTTCTTTTTATCTGCTTCTTCTTGTGGTCTGGCTTTGCCACTTGTTTTATTGCAAGAATCCTGGATGCTATTTGATTTGTGTCCTCAATCTGTGGTTTAGACCTTGATTTCGGTGCTTCTGGGATGTGCACGAATCACGAAGATGAAACCCTAGTCTGATTGAATTTTCAGATTTTATTAGTATTTTGTTGATTTTTAGTTGTTCTTAATGAACAGTTCCGTGAAATGCAGGTGGGAACAGCCCGCTAAAGGGAAACAGTTCGATGCTGCTGCTTCTGCCTTACTTTTGTAGGGGCTCTGCTTTCAAGATGTTTCTCCATTCACTCATTCTTTCATTAATTAGGTAAATGGAAATTTTCCTCTTTTTCCTTACCTTTTTTTAATGTTATCATATGCATCAAGAAACAGAACCTTTAAAAATATAAAAGCGAGTGATAAGCTTTAAAGAATCGCTATACTCAAGAAACTAATAAAGCAAACCCTCTATATGTATTTTGACAGAAAATAATATGGTAATCAGCTTTACATAAGATAAAAGATATGATGCGGTATGCAATCTATAAAATACATGACCATTGACTGAGAAAGAATCTATAGGCAAGCATAAAATCTTAGAGCTTTAAGCTGTCAACGTGTTTACTGAATCAAGAAATAATAAACTTATAACAAACTGTAAAAAGAAAAAATTTGTAAGCAAAAGACGCTGTTGCAGGATCTGTATATTTAATGACCGGTATTTTGTTCTGCTAACTTTCCCTTTACTTCATCATAGAATGCGACCGGAGGACTGTTATTTCATGACTTTTCTCCTGGTAGGAATAGCAGGCTTCAGAACAAAGGTTAGACAGCATTCATCAGATCCTTGAACATTTGCAAACTTGCTAAAATATATGTCCATTCAAAACATTCAAGAATTGATGTGGATGATGTAGGATTCACAGAGGATCTTGCCTACCTGACAGGAAAGCTTCCGGGACCCTCTACAGTGCCCGAGATGCCTTTTCTTCAGGGACGTCAACCTTATTTCACATAAAGAAGGGATGATTACACACTTACCTCATGTCGGCTTGTCACTTGGATGGGATTCTACTTCATTTGGAGATTGAAACTAGCCGTTGAAGCTTAGTTGCTGGTAGCTACCTTCTGTGGAGAATTGATAGCCTGAGCAAGGAGATGCAATGGAATGAAGAGCGGAAGAACAACATGTTTTCAATGCAATGAAGAGGGGAAGAGGGCAGAAGAGGGTGGCGGAATGAGCGTGGCAGCTGTAAACAATCCTAGCAGCCAATGTGATAAGTGTAAGTTTGTAAGCTCAATGGCTTTATCAGATGTTGTCTCAACAAAACTTATGATAAAATAGCTTGGGGCACGTGAACCCTGCAATAAGAGGGTAAATTCAGAAGTTTGGTTAAAATTTTCATAACGAAAAATTGTTACCAAAAAACTTTGGTTAAGCTCTGAAATATACAGTTAGTTAATCAATCAAAGTGATTTAATATCCGGTCAATGCCCGATCGAATGCTATAGTCCCTGCTATGCCGGAGGCATAGCAGGGAATAATAAGGCCTCTCCATGTAACGCTTTTGGGTAAAAGGGTTGGGGTATATGCATGTTATGTAGGAAACATGAGTAGAATATGTCATCTATTAGTTTGATGTGATTTCAAAAGGGAGGTATGGGATGCTTTGTTCAAAGTTCGAGGGAATTACGATGGGACACAGCATTAAAATGCCTTAAAAACTCATATTAGGATGAGTGGCAAATGGACCTAATTTGTTTTTCATTGTTATTATTTGATCCATTATATGCTTGAGGAATGAGATAATGTTTCAAAATTATACCTAAACTATTGACTAATGTTTTTCAAGAGTCAAATTATGTTATGAATATTATATTACAGGATATTACACAATGACAAATTGGTTCACTTTATAGGTTGACTTTATAGTGACAGATGAATTTCACTTATTGGATTTTTTTCGATGTTGCCTCTCGATGAATTTCACTTACTTAATATTTTTTATGGTGCTGCTCGGGATAATTTAGCAAATGTGGAGGAAAGAGTTGTTTCTATAATTTCAATTAAAGATACTAAAGCTACGGAGGAAAGAGTTGTTTCTATAATTTCAATTAAAGATACTAAAGCTATGGAGGAAAGAGTTGTTTCTATAATTTCAATTAGAGATACTAAAGCTTTTTTCCTTGAGCTTTTATGAAATTCCAATCAATTTAGTTAATTTATCAACCTCAGCAATGTTATTAGGAAGTGTAAAGGAAGATAATGTGATTAATTTACAAGTTTATGGTGATTTCAAATTTATGTAAATTGACTAAATAATTCATGTAAATATACATTTTGAATTGATATTAGAGAAAACTTTAAGGATGGAAATTTATCTTAAAATTAAATTGTTTTGGCAAATTTAACTAGTCTATGATATGCAATCTATAAAATGTTTAGCAATAATTACGTAAAAATATTCAAATTTCTAATAAGTTTATAAAGTATTTATATAAAATTTTGCGGAATTTTAAAGTTAAATAATTTTATAGTATAAAATTCTAGTAACAAATTTTTTTGTTTGAAAAAAACCTGGAATTAACAAGAGATTTTTCAGTGTAAATCACAATATATTTCATTTGTCACGCGTTTCGAACCAACGAGTGTGGTTCATCGTCAGGACATGTTGAGGAATCAGATCAAGATATGCATGTTAAATAGTCAGAGAAGAACCTCCAACGATTATAATTCTTGACCAGGCAATGACTATATTGACCAACAACAAAATTTGATTGGGGATTAGTTAGCATGACCAGGGGCATAAAAATAAGTTAATTTAATATATTAATTTGGAAGTTTAGTTATAATAAGTCAGAGGGATGCATGACATCACCTTTTATATATATATATAATAAAGTAGATTCTAAATGGTTATTAAGTTATTATTATTGGTATTATATATATTTATAATAACAAGAAACTAATGGTATTATATATATATATATATATATATATATATATATATATATATATATATATATATATATATATATATATATATATATATATAGGGAATCCCTTGAGATTGAAAAGAGGTCAAGCAATCTCAATAGAGAGGATGGCTGGAAGATCAGTAGCTGCTGGATCCCAGCATTCTTCTCTTCTTAGTCATTTTCTTCCTTTTCCCACAACCATTTTTTGGCTTATGCTAATAATTTTAACTAATAGAAAATATAATTACTTATATAATAATAAGATAATTTAACAATTAGATATACAATTAATTATATCTGAATGTTTAAATTATTTTTATTCTTTCCCACCCTTACGTATTCTAATATTATTATTCTTAAACTATTAATATTTTTTATAACTAGCTTTTATCTTAATAGAATTAATTTTATTTTATTATATATATATATATATATATATATATATATATATATATATATATATATAGTTTTATAAAGTAGTTAAAACCTTTAGGTATATATAAACAATTAATTTCAATATGAATATTGAAAATTATTATTATTTTTTTATTTTTATTTTTATTTTTTATTTTTTTAAGTCATACCTCTTATAACTAACTATTAACTTAATAACCATCAAAATCCACTTTATTTTATATATATATATATATATATAAGGTGATGTCATGCGTCCCTCTCACTTATTATAGCTAAACTTCCAAATCAATGTTGCACGAAGCGGGGAAGTAGAAGCGTCATTTTCCAAAAATCTAGGAAGCAAAGCATTTGCGGAAGCGTCTGCTATATATATATATATATATATATATATATATATATATATATATTGCATTTATACTCGAAACAAACATCCTAAACAGGCGGAAGCGTCCAGGAAGCTTCCAGGAAGCATCTAGGAAGCGTCTAGGAAGCATCCAAAACAGGAGGAAGCGTCCAAAATAGGTGGAAGGGCGCTTCTAGGGACGCTTCCTGGACGCATCCACACGGGGCGCGGTTCGGGCCTTAGAACCATTGGGGGGGACACTTCCTGCAACATTGTTCTAAATTAATATATTAAATTAACTTATTTTTATGCCTCCATTCATGCTAACTAATCCATAGTCAAATTTTGCCATTGGTCAATATAGTCGTTGCCCGGTCAAGAATTATAACCGTTGGAGGTTCTGCTCTGACTATTTAACATGTATAGCTTGATCTCATTCTTCAACTTGTCCTGACGATGAACCACACTCATTAGTTTGAAACACATTGACAAATGAAATATCATGTGATTTACACTGAAAAATCTCTCATTAACTTGATATGGATCATAAAAGCCGCAATTCAACAAAAGCCTAGAATATTAGTCCACGATGTAATATTAGATCTAAAATTTTCTTATTATAAAGTAGATTGCCTTCGAGAAAAATAGAAAATAAAATGAACAAATTTCACCTATTATAAGATAAATTACCTTCCAAGTAAAAAAAATAAACAACTATAAAAAAATATATAAACTTAAAAGTGTAAATCGTTTATTGCCTTCAGGATAAATAGAAAATAAGATGAAACAACTTGCACCTCTTTTAAGATAAATTACCTTCCAAATAAAAAAAATAAACAACTATAAAAAAAAATATAAATTTAAAAGTGTAAATCGATTGTCGATAATATAAGTAGAAAAATACTACAATAATGAAAATATGTTACACTAAGTTAACTTCACTAGTAATAAATGGAATGAATAAAGTAAAAACCAATACATAATGGAAGAGAAAGTCAAACTTAACTAATGATAGAGTAGGTTAATTTCACTAATAATATATGAATAAATTAATAACTAATTAATGTAATATAAATGTGATATAAATGTTAAAATTAACTCATAATATTGATTGCTATTCTTTTTGTTAAGGTTGGGGTGAAGGTTTTTAAGAGGGAAATGTTTTGTAATATGAAAGGAATTGTAATTCTTTAGGAAAAAAATGTAAATATTTGGTTTACTATGGTAAATATAAACTGAACCTGATATTATTTTCTATTTGGAATTTAAATATATTTGTTTTTATTATGAGAGATAAGTATTTCTTTAAAGGATGGTAATTTCTCAAGGAGGAAGTTGTCCTCTTGAGGTAAAAAAAAAAAGAAAAAGACAAGACAGTTGCAACACTAACTACCTCCCCTAACTGGAAGAGTTTCCAAAGAAAAGGAGGGGAGGAGAGGAAAATCTGCACTCTGGCGATAGGCAGAAGAAAGAAAACAGAAAGTAACAAGAAGGCTAAGTTTGGTGATGATCAGATAGCCTGCACGTTGTGCAAGCAACTTGCGGAAGACTGTGGTCTAGCAAGTAAGCAAGGGGGGAGATTCTGGTCCTGAAAGACGAATCTCATGGTCGAGCAGTTGAGAGGCAGCAGACCCAGATTTGGGTGACCTTCAAGAAGATCTTTACCAGCTGGAAACACCAGCTACATAAAGAAATCATTGGGGAAGAACTGTTGTGTGAACTTTTCTAATGTTTCATATTTTCTGTTAAAAGAAGGGTGTGGAAGTTTTTTCTTACAGTGAACAGTAGAGGACATATGAGAGGAGAGATGGGTGTCCTCCTAAGAATATATTTACTAATGTAAGAGCTTAGTAGTCTGTGAGGAGTTTTCTTTTCTTGTTTTTAAATTGGAGATAAATACAAGAGAAGTCTGTAGGCAAATTTATCCAGAAATTAAAAAAAAAAAACAGACAACTCAAAGATTTATAGCAGACTCAGAATTTCAAAAAGACTGACCTTGTAGTAAACCAGAATCCATACAATAATTAACAGAAAGACCGTTCAAGAGCTCTTTCTTTACATATGCCTGAACACAAAGAAACACAAGAAAATCTAGAGAATAGAATCAAAACCTCGGAGAACTACTAGTGGAGCAACATTTATACAAATTTTGAAGAAAAATGTTGAGGAGCAAAACCGTCTC
This sequence comes from Pinus tabuliformis, assembly GCA_031772625.1. Lineage (NCBI taxonomy): Eukaryota > Viridiplantae > Streptophyta > Pinopsida > Pinales > Pinaceae > Pinus > Pinus tabuliformis. The sequence goes on from CM062816.1 coordinate 2,000,772,333, forward strand.
CAGAGGATTTTCAAATTCAAAACTAGAATCCTTCCTTTCCCTACTTACATGCAGTTATGTATTTAACTGATAGCATTGCAAACCATGTAACCATATATATATTAACAGAAGAACAAATCTTGCAACCATGTAACCATACGAAGGCGAGTATTTCTGAGAAATTAGATAATAACATAATCCTGAGCTCTGAGGAGCGTATTTAAGTTTAAGAGAACTTGTAAAATGATACGCACAAGAGACTAGCAGTAACATAGAGCTAGACCCAAAAGCAAATGCCAATACACAACAAACCTGCTAGGCATAAACCATTTTCACCGTGCGGAGATTTCTTACTCAGAATATCATAAAAAAATGCAGCACAAACTCAGAAACAGCCCGCAGAATTCAATACTGTACATGTAAATCACACTATCTCAATCATAGGAATACTTCTATCACTCAAGGAACCCTGAAGGGAATTCAAACGTTACAGTATAAAAAAACAAGTCGCAACATGTAGCAGAGATGACATGCTTGCATGCTTCTTTTAATAACTTAACATTACTCATGCCACAAAGACCTTAACAATCAAAACTGGAGAATAGTTATATGGAAAATGTGCTCAGCTAGCAAATGAAACTGTAGCAAGCCCACGAGATTTTAACCAGGGATACAACCTGAACACTTCTGCCTTTAATAAAAACAATACATAGAAAATTTAAGTGTAAGCCCAAGGGCATGTCAAATTTTATAAGGCAGCAGGATAACTAGGTCTACAGTTCAGAGAAATAATTCCGAGAAAAGATTTCCCAAATCCTGAAAAGAGCAGAGGAACCCTGATTGGCGTGTAGAGCTCGCCATAATTCTGTTACAATAAACAAGATAGGAGCCGTAAGGATTTGTGCTGGAGGGCCATTCCTAAATAGAAAGGAAGAACCCCTTTTCTTCCATCAACAGAATGAGCAAACTGTCAATAGAACCAGAGAATCAACTACAGGAGAAGTACTATAGCAACTTACCTGTTAGCCAATTGCTAAAGAGATAGGACCTGGAAACCGGGGAAGCATCTACCAGAACCCTCGAGTGATTTGCTGGAGGTCGGCACCATAACCCTCATCCACAGAACAAAGACAAGTGAAGAAAACTATTAGAGTTTCAGACAAAAGCCAAAGAAAAACCTGTAAGGAGGAAAGGGAAACAAAAACTTAAAAGATTGCATGATAAAATTTCTTACCAGAAGACGAATACTATAATAACCAGGTCCAATTCAGTTCGGAGCTTGGCAGTGTACAAGAACCATCTCCATTCATTCGACGAGAAGGAGTTCTGGACGAATTCGGCACCAGGAAGGAAGACAGAGCTGAAGCAAGGCCTGATGCAAATGTTTTGGGTAATCTCCACGCTACGGGATAAACATGGGTGGAGCATATCAGTCCAGCACTGCCCTCGGATGGGCATCCATACACCCACACCATCGATGAGGGGAGAAGCCCGAGGGTATGAAGGCAGAGGGTACTCAGACCATACCCATCATGTGACAGAGCCAGTGGATAGTAAATACCAAAGCTAGGTGTAAAGAGTCAGCAACGCCAGCATTAAATCCGACAACTAATATACCGTCCACGAGAGAGATTTTCCGATCATGCAACACAAAAAAAAACAAAAAAAAAACATTACCCTTGGATATTTCCACAATGATGTATGTGTATTATAAATTAATAAGGTTAACACATATTAGTAGATATGCACGTATGGGGTAGATTAGGGTATGATTTAAATAAAAAAAAATTATCTGTTCAATTTAATTTGTGGGTATATTATAAGTGGTATTGGAGCTAGGCTATCAAAAACTATGGCCTCTAGGAATTGGAACTGATAGATAGATAGAGTACATACAATTTATTTTCATCTCTCTTGAGTAGTTAATGAAAAACAATTAATCCGTTGACCCTTCTTCTGTTAATTTTTTATGTTAAGTACAAGAAATAAAACAGAACACTGACAATATGAGAAGAGCAGATAGTGCGCCATGTAGGTTTGTGGTGGGTCAAGGACATGCAACTGGTCCTGAGAATAACACTGTACTATGGGTACAACATGGAGAGGAGGCTCACAATACAAACCTTTCAATTTCGGAGACAGTACAGGAGTTGAAAAGTGAAATGGCCCGATTGTGGGAGGATAATTCAAGGTTAGCCATGGAATAAGAGAGGATTATAAAAAGCCTATATGACAGGTAGAATGAGCAACCACTGAATCTTAGTGCTGAGTAGCAAAGGATATCAGAAGAGTAGAATCACCACATAGAACCTGAAGAGTCAGAAGGAAGGGAGGAGGAACGATCTGATAATGCCTCCAAACAACAAACATCAAAAAGGCAACGGATAGAGTTGCAAGGGGAATTCCGTAAGATCAAACTGCCACACTTTGATGGAGAACAGGAGGAAGCAGCTGAGGCATGGTTGATTAATATGAACAAATATTTCTAGCTATATGAATACGATCACAACCTCAAGGCATGGTTGGCCATTTTCCAATTACAGGGAAAAGCTACCCTGTGGTGGGAAGAAGTTAAGATGGTAAGAGGAGTAAGTGAACAGAATATCACTTGGGAAAAATTTCAAAAATACTTTAAAGAAAGATACCTGACTGAATGCTTCTATGATGAAAAGGCAAGAGAATTCCATGACCTGCGATTGGGACAACAAACTATGGATGAATTTATCACTCATTTTACTTCATTTCTATGTTATGCGCCTTATATTCGAGAAGAAAAGGCTACAGTATAGAGGTTTGTCGGAAGTTTACCTTTCAGCATGAGGGAAAGAATTGAATTTGACAACCCAACGACAATGGACGAGCCCATACGTAAAGCCTGAATTTCTACCAACAAGGCAATCAGAAGGGATAAATCCTAGGTAAGAAATGGGTCGATAAGAAGAGCAACAAGCTGGCTGGAAATGCTAAAGGTAATCGAGTTGGTGGTAATAAAGGATTCGCAAAGGGGCAAAACAATAGAAACATATAGAAGAATCCGCTTCGATTAAAGCCCCCCATTGAGTCTAGAACCAATGAACAACCTAGGAAAGTAGACAACGAAGGGACACCAAGGCCTGCAGTGCAATGTTGGGGCTATGGTGGACCCCATTACGTAAAAAACTGCCCTCAACGAAAAGGAACCGAACAGGTTTCCCAGGTCTATGAAGCATCTACAGTTGGCGATGTAGGATGGAGTCTATCAAATATTAACGTTGCTCTGGAAAATCATCACACGGAGTACCAGCCGACCATGGTGGAATTTGAAGGTAAACTCTTAGACCTTGCTGTAATTTTTTTAATTGATCTTGGAGCTACGTTAAGTTATATTAGTCCTAAGGTTGTTGAGGATTGTAAATTGAAACCTGTTAAATTTAAGGACCCTTGGCTAGTATAGTTGGCAACAGGGGACAAAAGACGAGTACTTGCTAAGGTCAAAAACTGCCCTTTAAAGATAGCAGGAAAGCCAGTGACAGCAGATTTAAATGTGCTTCCCCTTGGTTTGTATGATGTACTGATTGGTATGGACTGGTTAGAAAAACACTGGTCCATAATTAATTGTAAAACTAAGACTATCTGTTATAAAGATGAGTTTGGAAGAAAGAAAGAGATGCAGGGAATTAAGCGAACAGTGAAAATTCGGCCCATAACTACCTCACAGTTAACAAAATGCATTAGGAAAGGATGTCAGATTTATGCCATCGAAGTGGGTTATGCTAACTCGAAAGATAAAATAGCCACACTGGAGAACATTCCTGTGATACAAGAATTTGTTGATGTGTTTCTGGAAGAGATTCCCAGACTGCCACCCAAAAGAGACATAGATTTTACCATCGAATTGGTGCCAGGAGCAGCCTCGGTGTCCTGAGCACTCTACAGAATGAGCACACTAGAATTGACAAAGTTAAAAATGTAATTACAAGAGTTGTTGGACAAAAAATACATTCACCCCAGTGTGTCACCCTGGGGAGCCCCGGTGTTGTTCGTTAAGAAGAAAGACGAGACTTTTCGCATGTGTATGGATTATCGCCAACTGAACAAATTGATGATCAAGAATAAGTATCCTCTACCCCGTATTGATGAACTGTTTGATCAAGTAAAGGGAGCAACAGTTTTCTCAAAGATTGATTTGCGATCAGGGTATCACCAAATCAGGATTAAAGAGGAAGACATAGCTAAGACAGCTTTTAGAACACGATATGGCCATTATGAATTTGTGGTGTTACCCTTTGGGTTGACCAATGCCCCCGCAACTTTTATGTGTCTAATGAACAACATATTTCATCAGTATTTGGATAAGTTCGTGCTGATTTTCATTGATGATATACTGATTTATTCTCGGACTATGGAGGAGCACCAGGAGCACCTCATATTAGTATTGCAAACCCTCCGAGAACACCAATTATATGCTAAGTTTAGCAAATGTGAATTATTTAAAGAACAAATACAATATTTGGGGCATATAATCACTAAAGAAGGAATCACAGTGGATCCCAAAAAGATAAGGACCATAATGGAATGGTTGGTACCCAAGGATGTGGCAAACATCCGATCCTTCATGGGGTTAGCAAGCTATTACAGACGGTTTGCAGAGGGATTTTCGAGAGTAGCTTATCCAATCACTTCCTTACAGAAAAAGGGAAGGACCTTTAGGTGGACCCCTGAATGTCAAAAAAGTTTCGAACAACTTAAATATCTGCTCATCACTGCACCCATTCTAAGCATAGCCGATCCTAGCAAAGATTATGTGGTGTGCACGGACGCAAGTAAGGAAGGGGTAGGAGGTGTGTTAATGCAGGAAGGGAAGGTGATAGCATACGAATCAAGAAAATTAAAAGAGCATGAGCAGAAATATTCCGCTTATGATCTAGAGTTGGCAGCCGTCATTCACACCTTAAAAATGTGGCAGCATTATCTTATGGGAAGAAAATTTCTATTATTGACAGATCACCACAATCTGACCAATTATTTTAGCCAGCCCACCTTAAATGCAAGGCAAGCACGGTGGGTAGATTTCTTAAGTGGTTTTGATTTTGAGATCAAGCATTTGAAAGGGAAAGAGAACCGGGTGGCAGATGCTTTAAGTCGAAAATTGCAATGTCTATACGAGATTTCTTGCAGTGAAGGGAAAAACCCCTTCGGAGAAATGATTAAAAGGGCAGCAGGACAAGATACTGCTTATCAGCAAATAAAACAGCAAGTTCAACACCCAACCAGCAAGGAAAAACAACCAGATTATGCTTTGGATGCTACTGGAATGCTGTATTACAAGAAAAGGTTGTACGTGCCCAATCAGAACAACATTAAAAATCTGATTTTGGATGAATATCATAAGAGTCATTACGCTGGACACCCAGGATATCAAAAAATGATCACTGCACTCCGAAAAGAATATTATTGGCTGGGTATGAAGAAAGATGTGGCTGGATACTTGGCACGTTGTCTGGAATACCAACAAATTAAAGCAGAACACCAACACCCTATGGGGTTATTACAACCATTACATATTTTAGAATGGAAGTGGGAATCCATCTCTATGGATTTCATAACGGGTTTGCTAAGTCAAGGAAAAATAACGACTCCATCACGGTGATGATGGACAAGCTAAGTAAGTCCGCACATTTTATACCAGTGCAATCTACTTACAGAGTTGTGCAAATTGCCCATGTTTTCATGTAAAATATATTTAAGTTGCATGGGTTACCAAAGACAATAATCTTAGATCGTGATGTAAAATTTACATTGGTATTTTGGAAAATATTATTCGAATAATTGGGGACTTAGTTGAATTTCAGTATGGCTTATCACCCTCAAACTGACGGGCAAACAGAACAGGTGAACCAGGTGGTGGAAGACATGTTAAGAGCATATGTGATGCAGCAACCAACCAAGTGGGAGGACTACCTGCACTTGGTTGAGTTCGCGTACAATAATGGCTATCATACATCATTGCAAATGAGCCCATTTGAAGTATTGTATGGGTGAAAGTGCCACACCCCTTCAAGTTGGGGTGGACCGGAAGACAGATTGATGTTAGGTCCTAAAATGCTTAAGGAAATGGAGGAAATGGTTAAAAAGGTACATTCTAATCTAAAGGCAGCTCAGGATAGGCAAAAGAACTTTGCTGACCAGAAAAGGAGGTTTAAGGAGTATCAAGTCGGCGATCATGTGTATGTGAGAATTCGAGCAAAAAAGAGCATGTTACAATGGAGTGGGTGCGCTAAGTTGGCACCCGATTCTGTGGACCTTTTCAGGTCTTGACCAGAATCGGGCTGGTAGCATACCAGCTCACCCTGCCAAGTCATATATGGGTCCATAATGTTTTTCATGTTTTTGTGTTAAAAAAGTATGTTTATGATCCTAAGCATGTAATTAGCTGGCAGGATATACAGGTCGAACCAGAAGGAGAAATCTTGGTCAAACCGCTGAACATCCTCGACCGGAGAGAAGTAATGTTGTGGAAATGGGTTATTACCCAAGTTAAAGTGTAGTGGTAGCACTTTGGGCCTGATGAGGCCACTTGGGAAGATGAAGAACTTATGAAAAGAGCTTATCCAGGGTTGTTCATGGCCGAAAGACATCGGGACGATGTCCAATCTCCGCCGGGGGGGGAGATGTAATGCCCCAAGAAAAAAATGTAAATATTTGGTTTACTGTGGTAAATATAAACTGAACCTGATATTATTATCTATTTGGAATTTAAATATATTTGTTTTCATTATGAGATGTAACAAGTGTTTCTTTAAAGGATGGTAATTTCTCAAGGAGGAAGTTGTCCTCTTGAGGTAAAAAAAAGGAAAAAGAAAAAAAGAAAAGACAGTTGCAACCCTAACTACCTCCACTAATTGGAAGAGTTTCCAGAGAAAAGGAGGGGAGGAGAGGAAAATTTGCACTGTGGGAACACACAGAAGAAGAAAAACAAAAATTAGAAAGAAGGCTAAGTTTGGTGATTATCAGATAGCCTGCACGCTATGCAAGCAACTTGGGGAAGACTATGGTCTATCAAGTGAGCAAGGGGGGAGATTCTGGTCGTGAAAGATGAATCTCATGGTCAGGCGGTTGAGAGGCAGCAGACCCAGATTTGGGTGACCTTCAAGAAGATCTTTACCAGCCGGAAACACCAGGTACGTAAAGAAACCCTTGGGGTGGAACTGCTATGTGAACTTTGTAATGTTTCATTTTTACTGTTAAAAGAAGGGTGTGGAAGGTTTTCCTTATAGTGAACAGTGGAGGAAACATGAGAGGAGAGATGGGTGTCCTCCTAAGAAAATCTTTACTAATGTAAGAGCTTAGTAGTCTGCGAGGAGTTTATTTTTCTTGTTTTTAAATTGGAGATAAATGCAAGAGAAGTCTGTAGGAAAATTTATCCAAAAATTAAAAAAAAAAACAGAAAACTCAAAGATTTATAGCAGACTCAGAATTTCAAAAAGACTAACCTTGTAGTAAACCAAAATGCATACAATAATTAACAGAAAGACCGTTCAACAACTCTTTCTTTACATATTCCTGAACACAAATAAACGCAGGAAAATATAGAGAACAGAATAAGGAACCCAGAGAACTACCAGTGGAGCGAAATTTATACAAATTTTGAAGAAAAATGTTGAGGAGCAAAACCGTCTCCACAAGGATTTTCAAATTCAAAACCAGAATCCTCCTTTCCCTATTTGCATGCAGTTATGTATTTAAATGACAACATTGAAAACCATGTAACCATATACATATTAATAGAAGAACAAATCTTGCAACCACGTAACCATACGAAGGCGAGTATTTCTGAGAAATTAGATAATAACATAATCTGAGCTCTAAGGAGCGTATTTAAGTTTAAGAGAACTTGTAAAATCATACACACCAGACACAAGCAGTAACATAGTGCTAGACCCAAAAGCAAATGCCATTACACAACAAACCTGCTAGGCATAGACCATGTTCACCGTGCAGAGATTGCTTACTCAAAATATCATAAAAACATGCAGTACAAACTCAGAAACAACCCGCGGAATTCAATATTGTACATGTAAATTACACTGTCTCAATCATAGGAATACTTCTATAACTCAAGGAACCCTGAAGGGGGTTAAAACATTACAGTATAAAAAAAAGAGTCGCAACGCGCAACAGAGATGGCATGCTTCTTTTAATAACTTAACATTACTCAGGTCACAAAGACCTTAACAAACAAAACTGGAGAATAATTATATGAAAAATGTGCTCAGCCAGCAAATGAAACTGTAGCAAGCCCACGGGATTTTAACCAGGGATACAACCTGAACAGTCCTCCCTTAAATAAAAATATTACATAGCAAATTTAAGAGTAAGCCCGAGGGCATGTCAAATTTTATAAGGCACTAGGATAACCAGGTCTACAGGTCGGAGAAATAATTTTGAGAAAAGATTTCCGAAACCCTGAAAAGAAAAGGGAAACCTTAATCGACGTATAGACCTCGCCATAATTTTGTTACAATAAACAAAATAGGAGATGTAAGGATTTGGGCCGGAGGGCCATTCCTAAATAGAAAGGAAGAACCCCTTTTCTTCCATCAACAGAATGAGCAAACTGTCAATAGAACCAGAGAATCGACTACAGGAGAAGTAATGTAGGAACTTACCTGTTAGCCAATCACTGAAGAGATAGGACCTGGAACATCGGGGACACATCTACTAGAACCCTCGAGTGATTTTCTGGAAGTCGGCACCATAACCCTCGTTCACAGAACAAAGACAAGTGAAGAAAACTATTAGAGTTTCAGACAAAAGCCAAAGAAAAACCTGTAAGGAGGAAAGGTAAACGAGAATTTAAAAGATTGCATGATAAAATTTCTTACCAGAAGATGAATACTATAATAGTTAGGTCCAATTTAGTCCAAAGCTTGACAGCGTACACGAACCATCTCCATTCATTCGACGAGAAGGGGTTCTGGATGAATTCGACACCAAAAAGGAAGTCAGAGCTGAAGAAAGGCCTGATGCAAATGTTTTGGGTAATCTCCACAATGCAGAATAAACATGGGTGAAGCATATTAGTCCAACACCACCCTTGAATGGGCATCCATACACCCACAACATCGATGAGGGGAGAAGCCAAAGGGTGCTAAGGCAGAGGGTACTCGGACCATACCCATCACATGACAGAGCCAATGGATAGTAAATGCTAAAGCCAGGTGTAAAGAACCAGCAACGCCAATATTAAATACGACAACTAATATACCGTCGACTGGAGAGATTTTTCAATCACGTAACACAAACAAAAAACAATGAAAAACAATACCCTTGGATATTTTTATAATGATGTATGTGTACTAGAAATTAATAAGGATAAACACATATTAGTAGATACGCACGTATGAGGTAGATTAGGTTATGATTTAAATAAAAAAAATAAAATATTATCTCGTCAATTTAATTCGTGGGTATATTTTAGGAATGTTTGAATACTTATGAATTGTAGATTAATTGGTTTGTATGGGGTTTAGTCTAATCAGGTTTCTAGTTCAAATCTCATGGGGAGGAGCTATGAATAAGATCTATTATTGGGGAAACTCATGGGGAAGAGTTGAGAATAAGATCTGTTATTGGAGGAAACTCATTAGTTGAGGAAATTATGTTATCCTAGAAAACATCCCTAAACTTGAGCTTCTTAATATAAAATGATATCTTTTGTTCTTATGTGTGTTGTGTGTTAACATTTAGGTAGTTTTATAATGAATTTTATATTAATATATGCTTATCTATTATTGGGGGAAACTCATTTATTGGTGGAATTATACTATCCCAGAGGACATCCCTAAACTTGAGCTTCTTAATATAAAAGGATATCTTTTGTTCTTATGTGTGTTGTGTGTTAACATTTAGGTAGTTTTATAATGACTTCTATGTTAATATACGATTTTTTGTTTTTTCATGTAATTTTCTATCATGCATTTTTCTATAAGAGTATAAATATTCTTTTTTAAATGATCAATGAGTTTATTATTGATTTTAAGATAATATCGTTCCATCATTTCTACTCCAAGATGCGTCTAGATTTACAATGACTTCTATGTTGATATATGTTTTTTTTCTTTCCCATGCATTTTTTTATAAGAGTATAATTTTTTTTTTTTTTTTTAAATAATCGATGAGTTTATTATTGATTTTAAGAAAATATCGATCCATCATTTCTACTCCAAGATGAGTGTGATTGTTAATACTGACAAAACTAAAGTCGTGATAATTAAATCCAAAAGGATCAACCATGACAATTTTATCTATGATTATAATTACTTCGAGAAGGTTTGTCATGCGGAAAGAGTCGATAGTGCGGACACAACCAACCTCCCTAGAAGCTTAAGGCTTTCTAGTGACAAACAAGACAATTAAGAGCAATCCTTCTCTAAATATGCATTTATCATACAAGAAATCAAGTGTTTAGATCCTACCTGTAGCCCAACGCTGTTGTAGTAGTCCAGCCTCGTCGATCCGGATGAGCTCCTCCTTCTCTTCGAAACCTGCATTCACTAACAATCAAACGATTAAATAGCACATGAATATCTCATAAAACAAAACATATTTAACATACAGACCAAGGAGTATATGAAACAACTCATGAATAACAAATTGTTTAGAAGAATGGACTTATTTGTATTAATAGGAAACAAAAGAAACCATTACAACCTGAGCCTTGGTGTTGTGCAAGTTCCTCCCAGGGTCCAGCAAGAGTTTTCCTTTACTTTGATCAGCTCACCCACTTCCAAATGAAACAAGAAAGGATGACAATCTCTCCTCACAAGCTTCTACAAGGAAGTCCTAATCTCAACAGCATCTACCCTTAGGAATTTTCAGCTTTCAACCTTCCCTCCCTCTGGCTCAATGCATGTATTTATAGTGTTGTAGAGGAAGTTAATCAGGTCCACCATCAATGGGATAAGCCCCTCTTTGGGTGGGTTAGCTCCCCTCTTCATGGGATAAGTTCCTCTTCTATAGGGATACATGAACCATCTGGAGAAGCTCCATACACGTCAAACAAGCTTCTAGAATGCTCTAGAAATAACCACAAGTAACTTTTTTGGAGTGAAACTTGCGCTTGTTGACCTTTACAGGAGTACGCACCCATTGCTTTACAGACATAGCGTACAAGTACGCAGGTATTGTGAACTTGGATTGCGTACCCGTAGGTAAGGCTAAGAGAAACTGTGTACCAGAGATAACTTGACTTTAAATGACTTTTCTCTCTTTTTTTGAGTTTGACATGGAAAGCAGAGGCATGAGACTTGCCAAGGAGGATAGTATGACAGTTGATGGAGCCATACTGACTGCAAATAGTCATGGTGACATTTTTTAGTGTAACAGATTGCCCCCTAAAGTGCGAAGCCTGAAGTAGATTTAGGGTTTCAAATCATCTAGGAAGGGTGAAGTACTTTATCATTTCAAGGATTATCTTGTGGAGAGCTTGGTCAAAACCTACAAATATTCAACACAAAATACATATATAAGATGATATCATCGCTGAGGTAGGCATTCCCATACTCAGATTGAAAACTTTAACTAACAATCTAACTACTGCTCTGATACAGGAACGATTTCGCAGTACATCATAATCATAGACTCATGTAGACACAGTATGGGCGCAGCCATCTGTTTATAGTTAGTCTACTTATACAATGAATACAAAACTCCTTGCAGCCTGGATGGTCGAAACTAGATCCAGGGTCTTCATTTCTACTTCCCAAATTGGTACGATTCTATCCATGTGAATAAATGAGTTGATGTCGAACATGGTAGAAACCACTTGATTACCAGTCAATGATGTAAACCATTAACAAGTGTGAGAGAAACCACCAGTGATGTCAATGGTTCTCAAAGTACCCAGTACAGTCCATGAGATGTGAATGAATGAGTCGATGTCGAACACGTCATGGAATCCTTCGATCGAAATTCAATGATGTAAACTGTCGTCAAAGGCGAGAAACCTACCATTGATGCATGCAGACTTCAAGGTACTGACGATTTCTAAGTCATCTCTCTAGATAATGTGCTGATGTTGATAGAAAGCGACCCGTTGCAGGCAAGCCCACAACACGAAATCATAGTTCAAGTTGAAGAAATGTTGCTATAAGGACTGACTCAGGGATGGTCAAAATGGATGACAAGTATTTTTCATATGAATGGTTTATTTGCAGAGACCTCTTGAACACATAATGACACGACAGATGGCTTGGCGACGATTGACCCAAAGTTAATACCCAGAAACGGTTGAAGACTTTCAAAAGTGGTTTAATCAACTTTAAGACAAGGGATTTCCCAACCCAGGTGAATGAAAAGTGTCGTGTTCAAGAGTGGTAATAAGGTTCTTCTGTGACAAAGGATAACAAATAGGTTCATTCTTCTCTTTTTTCCCCCACCATTTCTGGCAAGTACCTCTTTATTTTTTTACAAGCTTGAGGAGGATAACATATGCTTGATTATAAGCTCATCCTTCGGATGAGTCCAACTTAGTTTAGATTCGAACCCTAAGAAGGAGTGGTTCGTTCCTGTTTGTAATCGAACAGGTCCTCTACTGTGAAATTTTAACGAGTCCAGTATAGGAGAAACTCGGCGTTTTTCAATTTTAGAGAGTCTGAAAAAACTAAAGAAGACTCCAGGGTTGAACTTTTTCGTAAATTTGTGTCTCCCAAGCCTGAAAAAGTATAAAATAATACTTGAGAGAACTGCTTGATCTTGCGACCAAGGAGTACTTTCATGATTAGTGTCTCTGACCTGAAAAGTAAAAAGCGATCAAGGACACGTCGTTTTATTTCCAGTATCGAGTTTGAAACGTCAAAAACCCGGCAATCTTTTCCTGTTTTTACGGTCAGAAAAGGGCTATAAGGGGACCGTCTTTGAATTCCATTTTAACGAGTGTAAAAGAAACGCTCGTCAATCTTTTCATTTTTTAGGAGTCAGAAAAGGGCTTAAAATATGACTCTGATGTTTTGGTTTGTGAAAAATGATAATTTTCTCTGAAAGTCCTTTTGTCCTGCACAAAAACAACACATTACTCATACCTGTTTAAGATAGGCAAAAATACATTGAAAAATATCTTTCTATGGTGAAAAATAAACAAACCTAGCATTCATTTATCCAAAAAACCTATAAAAAGACTTTTTACCATGTCATTTTTACCATTTTACTGTTGAGGGAGAGAAAAGGGCTTTTGACAAGAAACTTCCCGTGGACTTTGCGGAGAATCCGACCGTCGGAATCGAGCGCCGTCTCTTTCAGGTATTTCACAACATCCTCCTCTTCAATTTCATCCATTTAGAATTTCATTTCAAGTTTTAGTTTGATTTTTTAGAGGGTTTGGGGTTTTAGGATGCGCTTTTCGGGGTACGCAGGTGCCCCATGGGTGACCTGCGTACCCCGAATTTTTCGTATATGGGAAAAAGGTCAGAGTACACAACCCACCTTCAGAGCAGCTGTGTACCGCCGCTCTGTTTCTGAACGCGGGGTGCGTACTCTGCGCAAAGCGGATTTTCAAAACCCAAACTCAAAACCTAACCATCAAAATTTGATTTAATGAATTCTAATCAATGTTTTTTGGTGTGTAGACTGCCCACCATGCTTGATTGGCGTGAAAGAGAACACGAAGATGTTGATTTGGCTGCAATAGATCATCAACCCTCCATTGATGCTTTGAAGGCATGCGGTCTCTACAAGTACTGGGCCATACCTGGCATGAGGGCCCAGGTGCCATTCTTGGAGTGGCTGGTTGAAAGGTGGAATGTCCAGGAACAATGCTTTTACATCGTAGTGCACCAGCTCGAGATAGAGCCCTCTGACATATATTTTCTCACTAGTTTACCTAATAGGGGCGGGCAACTATCTCTGTTCGGGACTAGGCCGGGTGGCCAATCCCTTGCTAGTCTCCGACTAGAGTGGTGCAACAATCAAAACTAGGAGAAAGGGATAGAAATCAAGTATATATCCCTGCCCGAACTTATGGTAATTTCCTTTACAGTTACCAAACTCTACGGCGCAGCCGCCTTGCACATTGCCACCGGGTCCCAAATGCGGATGGCGATAGATTGCTACCAAGGCACCATTTTCAACTGGTGCGATGCTGTGTTGGCCAACATGAAGGGCCAACTAACTAGGGCAAAGAACGGGCAATTAAAGACCTTTGGATATGGGCCTTTAGTTGTGAGCTTTGCCCTAGAGAGAGTTCCGATGCTTATCCCTCAGCATCTCACTGTTGCAGTTGGGCCACCTCGGGAGCCCAAGTTGATACGATGGGTTACGGTGATGGCCCGACATCCTGATGAGGGAGCGGGAGTTGTTCGATTTCCTGCGGGTTACTTTCACTGGTTGAAGAACCAGGTCTTTGCCATCCAGGATTTTCCTTATGTCGGAGTAGATTTTCGCGGTGATCCGGACATGGTTCTTCCACAGGGAGAACAATGGGACGACAGAGGTACTTCATTTTTCACAAGTTTTTAAATTATTTACTTTTTATTTTTTTTTATATCGTCTCAAAACTGACAGTGAAAATTTTCAAAATGCAGATGTAGGCCCACAGTGTCCAGCCAATCTTCGGCCATTCGAGAGAAGAGTACCAGTTGCACCAGCACTGGCCCCACAGGATGCGACCGCAGAGACCTTAGCCGAGCTGGAACAGGACCTAGAGCGTCTCACGGCGGACATACCAGAGACGACTATAGACGATATTCCTATCCGACTTCAGCGCTATGTGGTCGCAGTCCCAAGACCTTTCAGGAGGTTCCTGTGTAGGGTAGCGCGGGCAGTGGTCTCGTATAGAGAGCACCACCAGTGATTGGCTAGTCACTTTTTGTAGACACATATGACATTTTTGGTTTTTTGTACTTATCATTTTTGCCGATCATAAGGTGTTTTTCAACCTATGATCGAAGACGATGTATATTTTGACACACTCCTACCTACATATATCATTATTACCGGCTTATCTTGTTAAACATGTGTGATTCGATGTTAATGTTTTTAAATTTACATGTATGATTATCGCAAATGTCTGTCTAACATTCGAGAAGCAATTGCATTTGCTAATGTATTAAAAGACCTTGGAATATGTTGATATTCGATGTAATCAAATTCACGTTCCAAAAGACGCACTCTCAAAAATAACCTTAATAACACTGGATTTCTAATGGCATAAACTCTATTAAGGTGTAATACAACGAGTTCAGAATCTAACCTCACGATCAAACTTTGAATCCCAAACGAAATAGATTCAGATAATAACTCAATCACTGCACTGTATTCTGCAATGTTGTTCGTTGTTTGACCGAGGTTCACCCCATGCATAGAAACTAACTCGTCAGAGGGCGAATAGATAACCCAAGCTGCAGAAGAGATATTCCGTGTACTACGACAAGCACCATCAGCAAATCCAACGTACGTTGGAGAGGCATCGGCATCTGCAACATCAAAGGTAAAACTAAGATAAGCAGAATAACGACAAAAACACATTTTCTAAACTAAGCACACTGTCTATTCTAACAAACACACTAGCTAGAAAGAGAAAATTAACCTAACTATCCTAACAAAAAATCTTCACACCCACCATTTAAGCATAGTACCTCTTTAGGTAAAGTCCATTTCTGGGTTTACGCAAAGAGTCCCCATCAAAGTCAACCAGCTCATAAGCCCCTTTTGCTAGCTTTCGCTTAACAATGTAGGGTCCATGCCACATAGGAACGAATTTTCCAGCACCTAATTTATCGTTAGCTTGATCATACAATAGCACTACGTCTCCTTCCGAAAAATTTCGAGGGGTCACATTTCGATCATACTGAGCTTTCATTCGTTTTGCATGAGTCTCGATTGCCAGTGCAGCATTGCGTCGAGTCTCATCTAATTGAGCTAAGTATAATAAACGCTTCTCCTCTTCGGAAGTAGCTGGAAGTAATTCGACAGCCATTTGAAGTGATGGGATTTCGCATTCAATGGGAAGCACGGCTTCCAAACCATAAACTAGCTGGAAAGGAGTGAACCCTGTTGATGTCTTCACCGAAGTTCGATATGCCCAAAGCGCAGAAAATAACATGTTGTGGCAATTCGACCGATGAATGCCAATGATTCGTCAGATCATGATGACCAAAACTTTGTTGATGGACTCAACCAAACCGTTGGCTTGTGGATAATCAGGAGTTGAGCTATCGTGGCGCAAACCAAGCTGGCTTGTAAGTTCTGTCATCATAATGTTTCGCAAATGGCGCCCATGGTCAGTGATTATCGCTTGTGGGACACCAAACCTAGCAATAATGTGATTGAATACGGAAATCGCAGCTATCTTGCCGTCTGCCTCGAATGTAGGCATCGCCTCTGCCCACTTAGTAAAATAATCAACCGCAAGGATGATATACGCGGATCATGATGACCAAAACTTTGTTGATGGACTCAACGAGACTGTTGGTTTGTGGATGATAAGGAGTTGAGCTATCGTGGCGCAAACCAAGCTGGCCTGTAAGTTATGTCATCATAATGTTTCGAAAATGGCGCCCATGGTCAGTGATTATCGCTTGTGGGACACCAAACCTAGCAATAATGTGATTGAATACGAAAATTGCATCTGTCTTGCCGTCTGCCTCGAATGTAGGCATCGCCTCGGCCCACTTAGTAAAATAATCAACCGCAAGGATGATATACACATGCCCCACGGCCGAGTGAGGGTTACATGTAATAAAGTCGATACCCCATTTAGCAAAAGGACCGGCGGCAATTATAGGGTGGAGAGGAGCTGGTGGTGCGCGCATCTTGCGATCAAACACTTGACAGTTGTGGCATTTTTGGACCGCAATGATACAATATTTAAACATGGACGGCCAAAAATAGCCAACACGCAACACCTTCTGAGCTGTGGCATACCCAGACATATGACCGCCACACGCCCCAAAGTGACAGTCATTCAAAACCTTTCTGCCTCTTCGTGAGTTAAGCAACGTCGGAAAACCAAGTCCACCCCACAGCGATAAAGAGTATCTCCAATAATTTTATACTGCTGGGACTGGAATCGAATTTTCCGACATTCCGTCTTAGAAGCTTTGGGCCGAAAGGATTGGGTTTGGAGATAGATGATTATATCCCCGTACCACGAATCTAAAGTGCTGATGAGAAACAAAGATTTGTCCGCAATGGGTTCCTCTGCCACAGTTTCCGTGTCAGCACACGGGAAGTCACACATCAACTCGGCAAAAACTAAAGATTTCTTAGACTTAGATTTTTCAAACTCTAAGTCGAACTCTTGTAGGATAACGATCCATTTAGAGTACTTGCCCCCTAGCAATTGTTTAGTCAAAATGTAGATCATAGGGTTGCAATCCGAAATGACTGTAGTTTTACGGAGAAGAATGTAATGACGAAAACGTTGGACAGCCTGAACGGCTGCCAGGGCCAATTTCTCCACATGCGAATATTTTAGCTCAGTGGGATTTAACGTCCTACTAAGATAATATATCACATGTTCCGTGGCGAATTCGTCTTCCTGAACTAATACCATTCCAATCGTGGAATGAGAGGCAGCGAGGTACAAAAAGTAGTCTTGGTTGTAGTTGGGAGGATGCAACAACGGTGCATGGGTTAACGCGTGTTTAAGTGCATCAAAAAATTGCTGAGCTATCTCATCCCAGGCGAATTGAGCGTTCTGTTTCAACAACCGTGTGAAACCTTTTGTAACCTCGGCGTAGTTAGGAATGAATTGGCGTAAAATTTTTTCTTTCCCTTGCAAACTTTGGAGTTGGCGAAGACTCGAAGGGGGAGGCAATTTGATGATAGCTTCGACCTTCGAGGGATCGATGCGAATGCCGGCTTTTGAAACTACAAATCCCAGCAATCGTCCCACTTCTATACAGAAGACACATTTGTGTGGGTTCAAACTACACCTCATGAAAATTGCTCGTAAATGGACAAGGTGATCAGCTCGATGTAAGGAATGAGCAGGAAAATCATCGAGGTACGGTTGCACAATGTGTTTGATGTCGTGAAACGCGTAAGACATTGCCCTTTGAAAAGTGGCTCCGGCATTCTTAAGCCCAAAAGGTAACTTGCAATAAGCAAATGTCCCCCAAGGACAAATGAAAGCCGTTTTTGGTTGATCGGCATGTAGAATATTGATTTGATTGTAACTGGAAAAATCGTTCATAAAGGAAAATATTTCACGGCCGGCACAATCATCAATGATTTGATCGATATAGGGCATGGGATAGTTGTCTTTAGGACAAGCACGATTAATATCCCTATAGTCGATGCATATTCTTATTGTTCCCTGCTTCTTGTTAACCGGAACAATATTCGATACCCAATTCGTTAACGGGATCGGATAAATGAAACCTGACTTCAACAGCTTCTCAACTTCTACTTTAATTGCAGCCGCTTTTCGAGGGTGTATCTGATGCAGACGTTGCCGAACGGGTTTAGCGTCCGGGTAAGTCTTGATCTCATGAACAACAATGGAGGGATCAATTCCTGGCATTTCCTCATAGGACCAGGCAAACACGTCACAGAATTCTTGAAATAGGGCCTTGTATGTTTGAATCTCGTCATCTGTACACGAGGCACCTATATGAATGTTCTCAACAATTCCAGTTTTGACTGAAATGTCAATGGCAATAGTTTGGGAAATGTTTCCCAAATTCAACTCTGAATCAGGATGTTTCATGGGATTCTGAGCGTCCTTGACATATTCAGCCGTAAAGATTGATGAAAAATCATTTTCAAAGCCATCATCCTCAGGTAAAAACGAAGATCTATGATGAAGATCTTCCCATGGTAGATCGTCTACACTTAGGATTTCGCGAAGTTGTTCGTCAGATGACACGACTTCGGGAAACGCTATCCATTCTGAGGTTGATGTGAAAAGTGATTCCTCATGGACCACATTCATTTGGTCGATTTGGGTTGAACGCGAGTCGGTAAAAGACTGCACGGCTTCATAAGCAATTTCATATGGACTCAAAGGCATAGCATCACCGAATGAGTCTATCTCAGATTCAGATGGGACAATCCATGGATCATCGTAAATAATAGTATCTGATGTAATCATATGAATAGATGCGAATGAAGGGTTTGCGTTGATCGAAGGAAAAGGAAAAGTTTCCAGTAAACCAGAATCTTTAACTAATCCTACGCCAACATCCTTATAAGGGATAGTCGTTTTACCGACATGTTGGATACTCTCTGAAGAGGCTGGGTCGGATGAAAAGAAAGCCAGCTGGTCTATTGTCACGATCTTGCCATTATGTGGAAACTTTATAACTCTGAAGACCGATGAGACGACCGCTGTCATAGCGTAAGACCAACTTCAACCCAAGAGAAGGTTGTAGTCTAGAGGGGCATCAACCACCTCCACATCCAGACTAACGGTTTTTCCTTCAACCCCTATAGGCAAATCCTGTAGAATGCCAAACGGATGGAACCCACGGCCATCAAAGGCCTTAAGAATTGTCGGGGATTGGTTCAGCGAAGGAGAGCCAAGTGATCTCCAACACTGAATCGACATAATACACGTGGAAGCTCCTTCATCAATTACAGTCCAATGAATAGGCCTGTTTTTGACTATCACTGGAATCTGGAAAGCCATCTGATGAGGGAGACGCGGTGTACTATTTTCTAGATCAAATATTATCAGGTTCGGGTCCTGAACGTCAACAGCTCCTATAGCCGACAAAAGTAATTTTCGTTGTGCTGGGCATGATTGCAGCACTTCTAAAGCCGACATCGCTGAGGGTGAAACAGCTAAATCCTCAACAATGTTGTAATTCTGGGCCGTTCTCGCATGTGGATTGAAAGCAGACCTTCGAAGTACACCCTTAGCGGGTGGTTTGATTACTAAGTCAGGGTTAGGTTTCTCGATTTGTAGTGGATCGGAACCGGGAGCTGAGGTTGATGGATTTGACTGAGAAGATTCTGCTTCTTTCGATCCATCAACAGGACTTTTACTACCATAATCGTGTGATCGAGTCGCAGTCCGTACATGAGACATCATCAATATGGGTTCTTCACTGGCACTCAAGGAACAACCTATCATCTTACTCTCCTGCTTTGGAAATGGATCTTTCAAAACAGCAGGAGTTGGGGAACCCTTGACGATTTTCACAACCTCGGCCCGATGAGGGAAATCTCTTGTAAAATGATCCTCTTCACAAATAAGACAAGGATATCGAGGTTTGCGCTTTTCGTCATTGGTTTCCAACTTGTCTTTTTTCTCCTTTAGAGCCTTGTCTGCTTTATCCTTCTTCTTACCTTTCTTTTTCCCACCGTTTTTTGATTTGGCTGTAGATGACTCTACAGCGTGAATATCAGCAGAAATTTCGGGAGAAGATTCTCCTGTCGGGGAGTCGGGTAAGGTGATAATGGGTGAAGAATTCTTTGAAGACTTCTTCTTGCTTTTAGTATTCACCGTACCAATCATGCCATCAGCAGCATGAGATCTCGAAGGAGCAGCAGCGATTTTATTCGACTTTGGAAGATCTGGGATCTTTTCGTGTAACGTACCCGACTGAGTATAAACTAAGTCAAGGTACTGCGCTTGAGCAATGACTTGCTCTTCAGTAACTACTTCGGCCTTAGCTACGTCTGCAGTAATCTTTGGTAATAATGATTTAACAAACCATTCAGCTAATATTTGGTCCGGGATAAAAACTTTCACTAAACGCCTTCGACGTCGCCATTCATGAATATGGTCAGAAATATAAGTGGACGTCGACTGTTTTAATGAAGTTAATAACTCGGTGCCATTATCATATCTAACCGGCAACTGAAAATGTGTTAAGAACGAGGTAGCTAACTGACTAAAGTTATAAAAAGAGGCCCGTGGTAACTCAATGTACCACTTGGCCGCGAGACCAATGAGCGTACGCTGAAAAAGACGTAAATGGATCGAATCATCCAAGATAGAATTTGAGGCACACCAGAGGTGGTAAGTCATCACGTGATTTGATAGATCCTCTCCAGACTTACCTTCGAACTTGGGTATGTCACTGGGCAACTTATTTGGCATTGGCGGCCAGAACAGAAGATAATTTATTGGATCGTTCGTTAGGCGCGTCAAGTCTGGTAAATCCAAAGTTGCGATAAACGGAAATTGCCGGTTAGGATCCCTAAAACTCTGGGTCACAAGACCAGTCCTAGGAGGAGGATATCCAGGATAACTTGGAACAGGAATCACATTCGGGATATTGTATCCTCCCGGAAAATCAGGATTAACCGGACCGTACTGGGGTTGCTGTGGTTGTTGATAAGTGTACCCAGGATACGGTTGATACTGGTAAACCGGTTGTTGGACAACAGACCCATATTGGTACTGTCCCTGGTATAGTTGATAAACAAATTGTGGTTGAGAAATAACAACCGTACTTAAACCTGGCTGCCCCACACGCATCTGAACCGTAGTTTGAATCGTAGACCCAGACAATGGTAAAGATTTATGCGGAGTAGTGGCAGAGACAGTAGAAACTGGAGCTGTCGATACTCCGGAAGTAGGTGTGGGGGAAGGAACAGATGTTGCGGTAGCTGCAGCAGTCGTCTGAGATGGAGTACTAGGTGCAATTGGAGACTGAGTAACTACCGAAGGTACAGAAGTTTGAACACTGGACTGGACTGGTTGCTGGGGTGGACCAGAAACCACATGTTGTCCAGTTTGAGTTGACAACTGTACGCTTGGCTGCAACACCTGTTGAACTTGCGATGGATCCCACACTACATTTAATTCGGGGTATTGACCCATGACAGGTTGATGATATTGAGATCCATAACCGGATTGACGGTAGGATTGATAATTGATATGTACATTTCCCATACCTTGAACGTAAGATTGACCTTGAGGTGGTTGATAACCTTGACTCGAGTACTGACCTTGGGGTAGATACCCTTGGGGTAAGTACTGATACTGGGGTTGACCTTGAGGCATATATTGGTACTGAGGTTGACCCTGGGGTACATATTGAGGCTGGGGTTGACCTTGAGGAATGTATTGTACCATGGGTACATACTGTCCTTGAGGTTGCCCCCCAGACGCAAATTGTGTACCTTGAGGTTGCCCCCCAGGCGCTAATTGAGGCTGCCCCCCAGGCGGTAATTGACCACCTTGAGGTTGAGAACCGGGAATTGAACCTGACATCATATAAATGTCTCCTACACCCAACGGTTTATTACCATTGTTTCCAGCTAATGACCCATGTCCAATGGGTTGAGGAGATGCTCCTGCAAAGGTACCAGAAAGTGATTGATACCCAGTAGGAACAGAAGGACCACCATACAAGAAAGATTCAGGGGGTTGAGTAAACACAGACGACTGACTAGACATATTTACAGGAGTATAAATACCTCCGGGTGGATAAGGAGTACGAGGTGGAGAAAAACCTATCCCTGAGTTGTCTAAGTAATTAGTTAACGAAAGGTACCAAGTAGTACTTCTAGGTGGACTGTAAAAGATAGATTCACGCTCTCTTAGATCAAGAGTAGGTTGATCTTCAAGAATAGGGCCTACTTCTTCTTCTGGAGCAAGTTCTTCAATAGCTATCAAACCAGAAGGAAGATTTTCGGTTATGACTCTTTCTACCCTAGGTGAATCAGGAACACTAGAAGTTGGAGTAACAGGTTCAGATATTTCAGGTTCTTTGCCTATATCACTAGTAGATGAAAAACTACCAGCAAGCTCAGAAACTGCAATAGCTTCAGTATTATAACCTGTTTCTAGACTTTGGTAATCTAGATGGACTACCAACGAAGATTCTCCTTCTTCAGGTGAACCTACTTTACTGTCACTAGGAGGAGTTACAAGGACTTTCAAACCTTCGTAATGACTCGGGAAGTCTTGAGGAGGTTCACCCCGAAGTCTACGGGATCTCCTCAACAATTCGGCCACGGAAATAACCTCAGGAGATTGGCCCCGAAGTCTACGGGACTGTCTCGGTAATTCCACCACAGTTAAAAACTTTTAACTACCGCACACGCAAACAAAGTAAAAATCTCAAAACAAACCACCTAAAATCTCTAAAGAACCAAACAAATTTGAATCACACGCCTAAAGAATCTAGGGCGTCAAACCATGCACAAACAGTAGCCTTCCGGACCGAAAACACTAGTTGGTGATGAAGCCCAACATCGCCGAATTCAGTACAGAAGTGGTGAGTAGAACAGTTACTCCGGCAACCTGCTTAATGACTAGACTGGCACAAGTTCCTCCACTTTAACCGTCTCGAGTGAAGTGAACCCCCCAGAAAATCCAAGTGAGTCTAGCCGACGTCTGCTCCAAGTACAGTGGGATCTTCCCTCCACCGTCACCTCGAGTAGAATCCTAAAGATAATGGTCACTAAGGTTACCAACAACAACAAATACACCTGGGGGAACAGTCTACACTCCGATAGCACGCAAGGGCAGAGTATCAAGCTCAATCCCCTTGCCGGCTCCTTGACAATAATCCAAGGTTTACCGACAAGTGACCCCTGGCTCCTCGTCAATGGTTAATTTGAGGTTTACCGTTTGTAATACGTGCGTGTCTGGCATCGTTCCCAACGAGGGAGGATTGATCCCCTCACTGGTTCGGACACGAGCTCGTGCTTCTCCTTTAAGAGGTGCTTTCCCAGAGTATAAATGCAACAGTTGGATTTATGCTACCACAAGATAAGCTACTTGTTTGGTTTTGCTGTCTTGGAGAGTTAATTACTCTCCTACTCCAAGACACTAGCCTGATCTATATTGGTGTTTCAGAGCCCTAGTAAATAAAAAGTTACTAAGTTGATTTTACTTTAAGCGTTAATTTTTATGGCTTTTCTTTAAGACAAAAGGTAGCGGAGATGAAACTGATGGTGTGTAGACTCGACTCAAACCACTACAAAGATGCACTTAGGATGATTTATGCTACTTTTCTTTTTCAATGAATTCCCTAGCTAAGAGAGTTGGAAAATGCAAAATTGATAAATCAACTTTCTTAACAGACAATCAAAGAAACAATCTCTTTATCTTTTCCAAAACATGCAACTCATGACCACTAATTATTTTGCGAAAATGCCCTTTTCATTCAAAGACTCAAATGCCACTAAGCAAACTTTTCTTTCAAAGGAGATTTTTGGATTTTTTCCTACTTAACAAAGCATTTAAAAATAAAAAAACAAACCTTTACAAATCTATGACAATTAAATCAAAGCTACTTAAAAGAAAATCAAACGAAAATTCACCTAACAAGCAAACCTAATGAGGCAAAAGCCTACTAAAGATGATTCCTGGATGTTTTACTTAGTCAAAATGCAACTAAGGACTAGTTAATGCAGAACCAAAAACCAGTCAAAAACAAAAATCAAAATCTTTTGTTCTTTTTCTCAAAAATAAAATTCAAAGTTCAATCAACAAACTTTTTCGAGATTTGCAAATAGAAGACACAAAGGTAGGTCTCTCACAAGGGTGAATTCTATGGCAGGCCCGACTCCTAAGAGGGTTGAACAAAACCAGGGAGATCCAAAGTTTGACAACCTCTAACACCAAAGTCACTACACGACCAGTTAAAAATCAAACCCTAAGGCAAAATCTCTATGAATTCCACTAAAACACTTGACACTGACGAAACAAGTTCAAATGAAGATCTCTGGTAGGTAACCAGTGGATCTGGCTAGAAAAAACAAATTAAAAGCAAAACCTAATAGGCAAAAAGGAGAAAATTGAAATTTTCTCAATTTTGACAGGGTACGCAGGCAACCTATTTACACAGGTGCGGGTACGCTCTGTGCACACAGTCGTAGTGCGTACAACTACGCACTGTGCTGAACTCAGAGGCTGCGTACTTCTAGCAAAACTAAGAAAAACTAAAAACTAATTTAACCCTATGCTAGCCCACCCAAACACACAGTCAGACAACCAAAAACCAGAAAGAAAAAGACTTTTCACAGATCAAAGTTTCAAACAAAGGAAAAAACATTCACATCAATGGAGTTCCCCAGTATGGTCGCCATTTTCTCATGCGGAAAGAGTCGATAGTGCGGACACAACCAACCTCCCTAGAAGCTTAAGGCTTTCTAGTGACAAACAAGACAATTAAGAGCAATCCTTCTCTAAATATGCATTTATCATACAAGAAATCAAGTGTTTAGATCCTACCTATAGCCCAACGCTATTGTAGTAGTCCAGCCTCGTCGATCCGGATGAGCTCCTCCTTCTCTTCGAAACCTGCATTCACTAACAATCAAACGATTAAATAGCACCTGAATATCTCATAAAACAAAACATATTTAACATACAGACCAAGGAGTATATGAAACAACTCATGAATAACAAATTGTTGAGAAGAATGGACTTATTTGTATTAATAGGAAACAAAAGAAACCATTACAACCTGATCCTTGGTGTTGTGCAAGTTCCTACCAGGGTCCAGCAAGAGTTTTCCTTTACTTTGATCAGCTCACCCACTTCCAAATGAAACAAGAAAGGATCACAATCTCTCCTCACAAGCTTCTACAAGGAAGTCCTAATCTCAGCAGCATCTACCCTTAGGAATTTTCAGCTTTCAACCTCCCCTCCCTCTGGCTCAATGCATGTATTTATAGTGCTCTAGAGGAAGTTAATCAGGTCCACCATCAATGGGATAAGCCCCTCTTTGGGTGGGTTAGCTCCCCTATTGATGGGATAAGTTCCTCTTCTATAGGGATACATGAACCATCTGGAGGCGCTCCATACACGTCAAACAAGCTTCTAGAATGCTCTAGAAATAACCACAAGTAACTTTTTTGGAGTGAAACTTGCGCTTATTGAGCTTTACAGGAGTACGCACCCATTGCTTTACAGACAGAGCGTACAAGTACGCAGGTATTGTGACCTTGTATTGCGTACCCACAGGTAAGGCTGAGAGAAACTGCGTACGAGAGATAACTTGACTTTAAATGACTTTTCTCTCTTTTTTTGAGTTTGACATGGAAATCAGAGGCATGAGACTTGCCAAGGAGGATAGTATGATAGTTGATGGAGCCATACTGACTACAAATAGTCATGGTGACATATTTTAGTGTAACAAGGTTACTTCATAAACGTTTTTAGTTATTGACATTCATAATTAGCTCAACTAGAGTTATAGCATTGAGAAAAGGATTATTGACCATTGGAAAACTTATTATGAGCTTGAAAATAATTGCACGATGATTCAGCTCTTGGTTTCGAGTAAAAAAAGATTCCTCTTTGAGACTCTGGTCACCCATGTTATTCTATATGGATGTGAGTTTCACGGTATATCTAGAGAATCATGGAGGAATATCAAATTGATGCAAAAGAAATTTACAAACTACAACCTAAAAATTAAAGGTAATACTTGTTATCATATCCTTTTGACTGAAATTAGCCTTTCCCCCATTGAAATCATGGGTATATTTCACTTTTTAATGTATAAGAAGAATCTTTAGAACATGGAAACCAAGAGGTGCCCCAAAATTTCTTCTAACTCTAGCCAAAACCCCCACCTCTGGCTCAAGCGTGGTTGGCACAAGGATGCCCATTCTTGGTTCGACTATTGGGGGTTAAAGGAGGAAATCATCTTGGAGAGTAAAGACAATATTAGAAATGTTGTTACTTCTAAATTTAAGGTCAAATTGTGTGGTGATAAGCAGTTATAAGGGAAAATGAAGATAAGGTATTATAGGGAGGTGCTCAACCCTGTTGCTAACGAGAATTATCTCTCTGTCTTGACGAACACTAAGAAGAAAATGAACTTTGAAAAGATAAGAACTAACTCCCATGAGCTTCGAAGTGAAATCGGGAAATTGTCTTTCCCAGAACCCCCTCGGTTAAAAGAATCTATCAATTCTACGATACTAAGAGGTTTGAAGATGAAAATAACTTTCCCTTAGATTTTTTGGCTCTTACTCACATCCGCTCTCATTTCCAAAACATATGCAGCACTACCAAACATCTCGACTTTCTCAATAAGCACAACTATAGTGATATAGGAATGCTTCTTTCCCTCCTCTTCGATCGTAGAAATAAAATCTTAAAAAGCCTCAACTAATATCATTCTTTCTTAAGGTGTGATATACCTCATTCATTTCAGTGGACATTAATCATCATCATCGTCATCATTAAAAATCTATTTTTAAAATTATATGATTAAAGACTATATATATGTGTGTGTGTGTGTGTGTATAAATATATATATATATATGTGTGTGTGTGTGTGTGTGTGTGTGTGTGTGTATATATATATATATATATATATATATATATATTGTGTGAGAGAGAGAGAGAGATTGGTATAATTTTACATTCCATTGCAATAACTTCGTTAGATAGTCTAGATCTATCTTAAGTTCTGATCTACAAAGTATGGAGATAGATCACATCTCTTTGGACTCTTATAAAGGTTTGCATCTTGAGAGATTTGATAGCTCTAGGTGCTTGGTAGATCTTGAGTTTGATGGATTTAGGGTTGTTTAATTATTAATTATAAATATAATATTAATATTAATATTAATTTTGTGTTTTTTTATATTTTATTTATTTATTTATTGAGTTAAAATGTAAGATGAGGCATTAAATATCTCTGCAATACTTAGATAATTTTATGTTTTATGTTTTTTGTAATTTATTTTTATTTTGATCAGTCAAAATGTTAAATATTACAACATCTATACTACATTAAGTTAAATAATGCCTCTTAACACAATAATTATTTAACTATTTAATAACTTTTTATATTAAATATAATTAACAATAAAATCTTATTTTAATTAGTAAAATGGTAACAAAATTCATTATAATAACTCTTTACATATTTAATATTCATGTTAGTTCAGTTTAGTTTAACTAATTTATTGTTTATTTCGTTCCAATTAAGTTTAACCGTAAAATTTTAATTGAGAATCATATATTTTGATTAAATTAAACAATTTTTATTTTAATAATTAATAATTAATGTTTATTTTTATTTGGGTTGTTAATTTATTATTATTTAAAAGATTTGGATTATATTTTAAAACTGTTTCTACTTGTGCTTGTTTTCCTTTGATGTAAGGAAATAGGTTAACGGTCTAAGACGGAGAGGTATTTCGTAGAGTGAAAACCTGCCCACTAACACGCTATTCCAGGGAGGTGGTTTTCCTTGAATAACGGTGCTGCGTGAGTATGCATTTGCTATTAGCATGTAGAGATGGTTGTCCTCACTGTTTCTTTAAAAATTCAGTTATGATAGGTTTTGCCACCTTCGAAAAAAACAATATTATTATTTGAACGCGTAGTCTAACTTATACACCAAATAACATTTTTCACCTGAATTCACCAAAATCCGACAATGCAATTTCAAGAAATTTTGTTATTTAAAATACATTTTTAAATGCAAAAATAGATTAACACCCTCAAGCCACTCAAATTATGCAAATTAAACAATCTAAACTTAAAACCTTAGTCAAATTTTGAATAAAAAATATTGTGAGAAAAGATAATTCATTTATAAAATAGAGTAAGTATTATTTAAAACCACAAAATTATTGTGATTTGAAAAAATTCAAAATTATATTTTCTATTCTCTTTAATGAAATAAAGTTTTATATAATTTAAAAATCTTATTTTTTGTACGGTTAACCTATTCATCCATTCAAAAAACAAATTGATATTAATTTTAAAACAAATCAGATTAATCCATTTCCATAAAAATCCGTTAATTCACTTGTCCGTTAGTCATTATTAATCTAATTATAGTTTTATATTAAAAAAAAACAAATCACAAAATGAACAAATCAACCAAACGGTTAACTTTGTGACCAAGCCTCCTAAACCTAATTTAGGGTAAGTGAAGCCCAAAGCCCAAGTCACTGGCTTTGGTCACTGCTATAACCAGATATAAATAGAAAGTTAACAGGGAACACAGAAACTATGTTTGGATTAAGCTCCTTATTCCATTTGTGATCTATTGACATGGAGGTGGGAACATGCAATAGTCTAAGCGAGCAAACCTTCGGCGACCTCAACTATTTATGGTCCATCATCCGCTATTGCTACTTTCAGTTTTTCCCCAAATTTGCATTTGCGGAATACGACCCTGGAATGAACAAATCAGAAAAGAAATTGTGGATGTTACAGAAGCTGGCCTTGGAAGGATGGACGCCATTACCAATTGACGAGGGGAGTACTGAAGATATTTACCAAGAGCGTGATTTGCAGCGCATGTTATTCATTCTGGAGCAGGAGGCTGATCCCGACTGCAAATTCTCGACAATTTTCGCAATGCTGCCATTCACAGAATTCCCTGAAGGGCAGCCAAGGTATTCTCTTCCCACCAAAAACAATGTTCCTGCCGTTGTTCGTTACATCTGCATAGATTTCGAAGAAGCTTCAAATATGGACATACAGGAATTTTCACAACTGCTGAAGGATGCCACACGTGATGGGTGGAAAATCTATAAAGATAATCTCGCTACCGTTTGCGATGAATACGACAGGGCCAAATACCATTGCTGGGAAGCTGAGTCTTCAGGATCGGTGAATTCGAAGAAGAGAAGCCCGTCCCCAGTTTCGGCGGATGATGTTGTTTCCCGCCGCCGCCGTTCTCGAACAAACCCATTAGACCGATCTATCGAATAATAGTCTTACTGTATTTCTAACATTCTCCTGATTTATCTTTACTGCAACTGTGATATTTTGGTATCCATATTGATTGGAACGGGTGATCTGGAACTGTGATGTTCATATCCATATTGATTTAGACCCATCTATCGAATAATAGTCTTACTGTATTTCTAACAGTCTCCTGATTTATCTTTACTGCAACTGTGATATTCGTATCCATATTGATTGGAACGAGTGATCTGGAACTGTGATATTCATATCCATATTGATTTGAATGGGTGATCTGACAGATCACAAAGAGTATTTTAACGGTGCATCTATTAATGAATCCAAAATCCATCTTACTCGATCGTAATATGAAATTGTTTCTTTTCTGATATAAATCTATTTCCATTTGTTCTGCATGGAATTGTTTGTCGTGTGTTTTTGAATGATTTCCATTACTCCATCGTAAAATGAAATTGTTTCTTTTCTGATATAAATCTATTTCCATTTGTTCTGCATGGAATTGTTTGTCATGTGTTTTTGAATAATTTCCATTACTCCATCGTAATATGAAATGGTTTCTTTTCTGATATAAATCTATTTCCATTTGTTCTGCATGGAATTGTTTGTCATGTGTTTTTGAATAATTTCCATTTGCTCTGCAGGGGATTGTTTCGTCATGTGTTTTTGAATATTTTAATGTCATTCCAAACATGCAGCGTTTTGATACACACTACATTTTTATTGTATCAGATTTTTATATGGAATGTCATTTCCATGGTTTTGCCATAACGGTTTTTCATATTAGCCATGTTCATAGATGATGTGAAGTATGGAATTAACACACAGCCATTTTTTTCATATTAGCCATGTTCATAGATCATGTGAAGTACAGAGGCTTAGTATGTACAGTAAAAAATGAAGTGAAGTTAGTCTCTATGGCTTAAAAATTGAAACTTGATTGTTTAATATAATTTTTTAAGTGAGATTTTTATTATTAATATTTTTTAAAATATTATTTATCAATTTTATATTAAATATAAAACTATAAATTTATTTAATTTTATGATAATCGTTAATATTTATTAAGATTTATATGTTCATCATTAGAAAAGTTTGGAAATGTAATATGAAGTGTTTTTTTATCTCTAACACTTTTAGTATCACTAAGGGTCACTAATTTTCATTTCATGGTGTTTTCAGAATTGATCAATGCCTAATTTCATTATGAAATTTATGAGGATTTGTTGTTCCTTCAGAAATTTTCATTTTCCTTTTAACATTAGACAAGTCAAATATATTTTTTTGATTTTCAAGTTAGGGTTTGACACAATAACTACACAATTTTCATTAAGCCTTGATAGTTAGCTCAATTGGTTGAATCCCCTTTGTTAATGTAACTTTTCTACTAAGAGGTCACACCCTTAGGGTTAAACGTCATGGATGAACTTACAGGCAGTGAGGAAAAATAACAAATATTTTATGGACTTAGCAGTCACATCTAGAGGATCCACAGAAAAATAAGCTACACAATTTTCATTAGTATATGAGAAAAACTTCTTTAAATAACATTTTATTGCTCCGATACAATATGGATAATGACATCCTTCATATATATAGTATATATGAGTTGTCTAACTATTATAAGTTTGGGAGTTCTTCTTGGAATCCAAGAAAACAAATTTTCACCTGATAAAATGTGTTTTTGATTGAATATATGAGTTCAACATCTTGAGAATCCCTGGGGCTTTCAGATTGTGAAGAGGTCACAACTTTTCCAAAGGCTACCATTATAACCTCTAAATGAACCAAACTGTACCAAATAAAGTAAAAAAATTTGAAGTTGGAACTTTTTGAAACATAATACTACATTTTCAAAACCATTACCTATATAATTTAAATGATTATTTTAACATTAAATTACCAAATCAACAACAGATATTCTTAAACTATTAATTTAATTTTAACATCTAACTTTCACAAATTATTCACTTTTGTATTATTTGAAAAAAACCCATAAAATATATATTTAATGTGATTATATATATATATATATATATATATATATATATAATGATAATAATAATAATAATGATAGGTTAGACCAAAATGGTCTATAGGACCTATACTTTTCGTAGTTTTTAATTGTCTGGCTCCTCGTCTTTCTTGGCAAGATTGATGTTGTAGCTTTCTTTTTTTTCTCTAATGTCTTCCTACTTCCTTCATCTTGCATCTCTTCTTTTTCTTGCGACATTGGTGTCTTAGCTTCGCGATTTATTGTGTTAGATTGTCCTTTTGAAGATAGTTGGAGAAGAAATTTGGTTTAGGAGATCTGCTTTGCTGTTAAATGAAGATTTATTTTTTGCTATATTAGAATCCTCATAATTGTTGATGACATTGGTGTCTTAGCTTCGTGATCTATTGTGTTAGATTGTCCTTTTGAAGATAGTTGGAGAAGAAATTTGGTCTAGGAGATCTGCTTTGCTGTTAAATGAAGATTTATTTTTTGCTATATTAGAATCCTCATAACTGTTGATGATTGAGAGGACGGGGCTTTCTCCATGCTTTCCTAGAGAGTTGTTTCTTTCTTGCCAGATTTCTCTTGTGATTCAGAGTTTTCTTGTTATTAAAAACTAAATAAAATATCAATTTAAAATTGAGGAATTTTGATCATTAGCAATTTGATGACATTGGGAACTTTTTCAATAAATTTCTTCTAATTTTTAAAAATTAACTTTTTCTAAACTTTTTATTGAAAAACGAAATTTAAAGTAGTTTTTTATTTTATTTTATTAATTAAGATAAATCGCAAAATTGGTCCATGACATTTTCTTTTGCTTAAAGGACAAGAGATTTGTTTTATTTAATGATTTGATTATTCTTTTTATTCCATGATTTGATTATTAAAAACTATGAGGTTATATATATATTTTTTTTTTTGAATTTGAACTAGTAATATCCAAATAGAAATACATATTTTTAATCATTAATACATAAAATATATGATAATGATAATAATGGTTAAAGTCCACAAAAATCATTACAGTGAATCAGATCTTTAATAATTTATTTCTATAACAAAAAGGAAGCCATGGAAGCATTCAAAGATCATTGTAGTTTTGCTAACTTAATAAGTCATGAAGGCTAGTAGAGTGGAAAATGTTTTGAAAAGGAGAGCCGATGTGAGTAATTTTTGGACACTCCACGAGAAAGTGTTTTTCGTATTCAACTCTATTAGTATCTAAAAGGAGGTAGGTTCTTTCATTCCAAGGTTTTTTTGGAATATATCAACCCATGTTTTACTCCAAAGATCATGAGAATTAGTTCCTACCTTTGCAATTATAATTTTATTCTTAGCATTGGTCAAGACAAAAATATAATTTTAGTTAGCAAGGGTGGTTTTGATCACCTCTTTATAATATCTTAGCTTCCTTTTTCCTTGTAACACCTTATCATCCCACAGATTATCCTTAAATTTCGAAGTAATGGGGGTTTTTATTGCATCCTTATTCATCAAGATGATCTCCTCCTTTCTGCCCCAACAACCAAGCTAGGATTGGGCATCTTTACGCTAGTCATGCTTGAATTAGAGGTGGGAATTTTGATTAGAGTTGAAAGCAACTTTGGAAGCCACATGGAATCCATGGTGTATAGTTTATTAGTGTACATCATATACCTAAACATAGCCATGATTTTAATGGGGAATAGGATAACTTCAATAAATAGAATAAGGTAAGAAGTATCTTCTTTAATCTTGTGGTTGTAGGATATAAATTTATTTTCGACCATATCAATATTTCTCCACGATTCTCTAGATATACTATAGCCCCATAACTCACATCCATATAAAATAATAGTGGTGATGAGAGCATGAAAGAGGAACGTTTTTTTACTCCAAACCCAAACATCAATCAATTTACAATTATTTTCAAAGTTATAGTTTATTACAAGTGCCCTATAATTATTTTCTCAATGTTATAGTTCCAGTTGAGCTTGTGGTGAATGTCAATACCTAAACATTTATATGAGGAAACCTTCTCCAAGTAAGTGTTATCATAAATGAAATTATCATAGTTTTTATTTTTGGATTGAATTATCATGACTAGAGTCTTCTCCGTATTAACAACTGTACCCACCTTGGAGGAGTAGTTTTTTAGTAAATTAGTGTCCTAAATTGCTTGCATAAATTATCAACAGAGGTTCGTGAGCTGTTGAAGTGTACTACACTGTATGTGCTTAGTTAACCCTTCTTACATTGTTGTTTTGTACTTTTATATTGTTTTAGGGGTTTCTTTTCTTTGATTCCTAATGACGTACAAACTGAACTATGAGAAACTAAATTTGAACTTCCTAAAGGTGAACCAAGAACTTAAGACTAGTCAAAATCTAAGTTAAAAGAAGGTAAAATAGAGCATCTGTCCTATCTTGCCAATAATCCTAAGTCATGAATCTAATTCTTAAAATTAAAAGGTGAAGTTGTGAGGCATGTTGAAATACATACAGAGAATGAAATTAACTGAAGTACTTCTAGTTATTATAACCTTTAATTTTGAAAGATAACCTTCTTGAGATGGAATACAAGCAACTCTTTGTACTTCATGATCTTGAGAACTAAATAAAAACATGCAGAAAGTAACTGAATGGTTTCAACCATTGTGTAAAGTGAATGTTTAACCATTTAGTTTGGGATGGGTATCAAATTGAAATGGTGATTAAAAACATTCATTAATACAGTGCATTGACAATCTGAATTAGGAAATAAATAACAAAAACAGTGAGTAAACTAGTCAACAATGCATTCTCATTACTTTCAACCTTACTTTGTTTAGAAACAAAGTCATTGCCTTTATGAAATGGATTGGAGAAACAAGACTGCACAATTGATTTCTAACATTATGCTACTGATAAGAATTAAAAGAAATCAAACTACAAGAAATCAACCTAAGTTAGAAACACTGCTAAAAGCAAATGGTGAAATTAAAACTGAACAAAAAAAACAAATGAAAAGAAAACCTCATTCAGTACAGGGGCTCTCTGCAACTCACTAGGTTGAGTTGATAACTAATTGAAAATGCTCTTTCAAATGATCATAGGTCAACACACGACTTTATATTATAAATAGGAACAAAATTTAAAAATTACAGAGCTAAAAGTCTAAAGTTAATACATCAAAAAAATTGAACCCCCCTTGGTTCTGTACAACTAGTGTTTAAAAGAAAATATTCATAATTGTCTTTGAGGAAAATTAGCTACAGGCGGTCTACACGTATCACAACGGGACTACGTAAAGTTTTGATCAGCTACAGGTGACTTGAATTCGAGCAAGATGGTTGCACAAAACTGTTAACATAGGTGGCTGATCCGAGTTAATGCTGCAACAAAAGAGTTGGATTTATTAATTAACCACAAAGAGTAGACAAAGAGTCCTATTGCTCCCGAGTTTCATATGTTTGACTCCACCTTTTACTGTGGTCTTGATTTGGCTTTCTTATCGATCTTAGCGGAGTGACTAGGATAGGACTCAGGTCGAGTAAATTCCAGAGATGCCCATGTCGCCAGTTTCTTTGTTTGACACTTGGAACCTGCTAGACCATGGAAATAACTACGAATACATAGTTAGCTGCAAAATAGGTTGTTTTCTATAGCTAATTTGCAAAAACTTATTGAAATAGAAAAAACATAAAAATATAACATATCAATCATTTAATGCCCTCCTTAAGGCAAAATCTATCATTTATCATTGACAGGGATTTGTATTATTATTGGAAAAAACAAGGGAAGAAAGTGAGAAAAGTTGTCAAGGAGAGGGTAATTCTGAGGTTCAACATACCCCCACTGCAAAATCATTGCATGTCCCCATGCAATTTGTCAAAAATGTGAATTCTTCTTTCCTATTTCATTTGTTCACACACCTATGCTAGTACATCTAACTTTCTTCTTTTACTCCTCTTTGAAGTGACTGCCATCCTCGGTTTCTCCATAAGAAGCCTATATTTAAGGTTGATGACTGTTATGTTCAAGCTTCTATTCTTCCTCTTCAACTTCCTATTCTTCTTGTACCATAGCGCTAGGTGCAATATTGTATTATCATGAATAACTTTATCCAATTTACTTTGTTCCCTCAGGGTTTCATTTTCTTTCTTGATGTGTCTGCTCAATATCTCTAACTCGTAGATTTCCTGTTTGAGAGAGTGAGTTAGACGTTCTTGTGGATTGACAGAGAGTTCAGGATTAGCTGAGGATTCTGGATCCATTGAGGCACTTTTATTTTCCATTGATTCTATATAATCATAAATTTGTTGCTACACTGGTTCTATGCCTAGAGATCCTCTGCTGGGGTTGCCTTCGAAACACTGTTCAGGAGAATTTTGAGGACTGTGTGTAGACGGAATAGTATGAGGAGATGGTACTGGGCTTTCTTCTTCTAGATTTATGAACTCTATTCCCTTTGATGATACCTTCTTTACCATACCTTGGAGTCTAGAGCTCTTTGTAAGTTGTAGAGGGCTTATGTTCTTCCCCTTTGTACCCTTTTTCTCCTTTCCTATATTTTCTTATCTCTTAATATGTTTCCTAATCTCTGTCACTTTTTCATAGATTGATTGTTCATCATTTTGTTGTAATGAAGATTCAGATTTGTTTCCAGTAATACCACCACCTTCCTTTTTCATCTTCCCTTTTTGTTTGATCTGCTCCCTAATCTTTGTCAATTTTTCAAAGACTAGCTCTTCATCATTTTTCTGTGTGGAGGACTCATGTTTGCTTTGAATGGTTACACTGGTCTTCTTCCTGCTACTCCTTCTGACATTACCCTCTTTAGGTGATTTTGGTGCTTCTTGGAAATAGTTTCTTATTAGGAAATTTTCCCAAGTATCTCCTATTCTTTTCAAATGTAACTCAACCAACATTTTTACCAACCCATGATGGTACATGGTTGTGTTTATGAATTTCATTTTCTTCTGTACATATCAAGCCATACTTGTTAAACTGTTTAGTAGGAAGAAAGGGAGGTGGATGTTTTCATTTTCTAGAAAGTTCATAAATAAAGATATATGATAAACATACATGCACGCGAATCTCCCCTCATAGGTAATGAATTTTTGTAATATCAAAAGCATGCTTCTCCATTTATTTTTAACTGTTGAAATAGGAATTCCTTTTCTAAACACAGAGACATCCATACCTGGGTTCCTGAGGATTACTTTCCATGATTCACTGTGGAATTCCTTGTTTTTAAACCATCTCTCACCATGTCTTGGTAGTTTTGTAGCCTATGCTATGTAGGATTTCGTTACTGCAAACTTAATGTCTCCAATTTCTACTTCTTTACCATCGAATGATCTAACAAAAGATTTTGTGATCTTTTTGTGGAAACCATCAAAAGTCTCAATGAAATTGAGCCATCCGACCTTCTGTAGCATCTCCTTGAGTTGTGGGAATCCCTCCATATATTTTTCTCCTACTGGCTCTATCCTGACAATGAGTCCCATGGCTTCTGTTTTGCAGAATTTTTTTTAACCTTCAGAACTACTCTCCTGGTTTATGAAATGGAATCACTACAGGTTTGGTGAAAAGGAACTATGGGTTTGCATGGAATAAGTAGACAGTGAGGGTTTGGAGAGATGTGTATATGTTGGTGACATCATAGTCTTGACCATTAATAGATGGAGTTATTAGGGACTGTTTAGGTACAGAGCATGGAGAGTGTAGCGGAGATGTGGTATGATGACATTATTATGGACCGTTTTGTATCAAGTATGGAAGATGTGGCGGAGATGTGGTATCACGAAGTGGCAGTCAAATCAAATATTGACGTGTTAAGGAGACATATGATTATTCATATTATACATGACTTATGCTTCTAACTTACTGTTCGAAATAAATTTTGCATTTTACCTTTAGAACCTAACCTTTTGCTTGATAAATCTTTTGGTGTTGATCCATAGGTACTTTTAGCATGGTTGGTCTCCAAAACTTGACTCTTCAATTTCCTGCATTCATGATTTATTTGTGAGATTTACCATTGTGCTAGAGCTGATAAGTAAGTTGTAGCTACAGAATTAGATTAGCTACAGAATGGAATCAACTGCCGAATGTGAAAAGAAGGGAAAGTGAAGTATGGCTATGGAATATGAGTGTAAAGATGAAATGGAAATGGGTTGTGACAGTGAGATGAAATGAGATGTAAAATAAAATGGGAAATAGGGTGAAATGGAGTAAAACTGTAAAAATAAAATGTAAATGGAATATGACAGTGAGATGAAATGGAACTGTAAAATAAAATGAAAACAAAATAAGATGGAATGAGGCTATGAATTTTCAAACTCTAAACTGCAAACAAATGTAGCTTTTTGTCACTACTTATTACAGAAAAGAAATGGAAAATATAGGATGTCATAAACCTCTAATTTTCACACTGTATTTTTTGTATAATTATGCCAATCAATGATTGGTTTTCAAACTCATACAATTTTATTATTATTATTATTATTATTAGGAAAAATAAAGACTAATTTAGTGGAGAAGAAGAATTCTTCTTCACTAGCTTCATTTCAGAGTTATTATGGAAAACCTTAATGAACTCTCTGGAAATTGGTTTTTAATATATCTTCAATTGATGACCATTCACAAGAAGAGGTATTTTTCTTACATCTATTGTCGTTATCCTTACTGCTCCATTATTAAATACTTCTTCAATCTGATATGGCCCAAGCCAATGAGTTTGAAACTTCCCTTGAAAATATTTGAACTTTGAATCGAACAACAGTGCCCAATCTCCTACTTGAAACTTCTTCTCCTTGATATATTTATCATGCCATTTAGCCCTCTGCCGTTGGAATATACTGGTTCTTTGAACTGCATCTTGCGTAATTTCATCAAGCTCATTGAGTTTCTCCAATCTATGTTTTTTTTGCCTCTGATAAATCTAGTCCTAATTGGACTGCCATCTTGAAGGTTTTGATTTGAAACTCTATAGGGAACATGACTTGTATCCCATAAACAAGTTCATAGGGTGTATGTCCTGTTGTGTTCCTCCATGTAGTTCTATATGCCCATAAGGATTAAGGAAGCCTTTCTGCCCAATCTCTTCTATGTAGATGCACAATCTTAGTGAGAATTCCCTCAATCACTCTATTTGTAGATTCAACTTGACGATTTGCTTGTGGATAATAAGGAGTAGATTTCCTATGTTTGATCTTGTAATCTTCCACAAGACCCTTCACCATTTTAGATGTAAATTGAGATCCATGATCTATCACAATTTCTCTTGGAACACCAAAATGAGTGAAGATGTCCTCAAATAGAAAATTAACTACAGATTTTTTATTAGCAAAAGGTAACGCTTTAGCCTCTACCCATTTAGTGACATAATTAGTGCATATCAATATATACTTCTTTTGATTAGATATGGGATTAATTGGTCCAATAAAATCCAAGGCCCATTTTTTAAAACGTTCAATGAGTACCTGAATTTGTAGTGACATTTCATTTGAAGGAGTAGGTTTTCCTACCCTTTGGCAGCCGTCACACCTCCTGACATATTTTTTGGCTTCTTTGAAGATGGATGGCCAATAATATCCTAAAGAAAGGATTTTATAGGTTGCCCTCTTGTCAGCAAAGTGTCCACGAGATGGTTCATCATGACATGCCTTAAGAATGTCAGGCATTTCATCTTCCCTAACACATCTTCTAATCACGATATCTGGACCTGTTTCATACAATTCATTAGTGATTCATGAGTATGTTGAACTTATTTGAATGATTTTTGTTCTCTCTAGGAAACAAATGTGAAGGAAATTCCCCTGTGACTAAGTAATTAGCAATATCTGAAAACCAAGGGGGTTGAGTAGTCACTGCAAAAAGATATTCATCAGGAAACTTATCTTCAACTAGAGTGTTATCTTTGATATTTTGAATTCTGGACAAGAAATGAGCAACTGTGTTTTATTTTCCAGGTCTATCTAGCACAATAATATTGAATTCTTGCAAGAGTAATAGCCATCTTGTAACTCTGCCATTAGTAATAAGTTTATTATTTAAGTGTCTAATTGCAGAGTGATCTGTATGAACAAAGATTTCATGTTCTGTTATATAATGTTTGAACTTGTTGATTGCATGAACAACAACTAAAAATTCCTTCTTAGTTACAGTATAATTTAACTCAGTGGGATTCAAATCCTTACTTGTATAGTAGATGGCATAGGGAATCAAATATTTTTGTCCTAATACAGCCCCCAGAGCTGTATCTAAAGAATCCGTTGAAATGTGAAAAGGTAGTTTCCAATTTGGACCTCTCAAGGTGGGTTCTTCGGAAATTTTTGTTTTTAATCTCTCAAATGCTAACTAGCAATCATGATTCCAATTGAATTCACAATCCTTGGTGAGTAATTTGAAGAGTGGGGATGCTATTTAGTGAAAGTTTCTATAAATTATCTATAGTATCTTGTAAATCCTAAAAAACTTGTAACATTATTTTGGCAATTTGGAATTGATAATTTAGAGATGACTTCAACTTTATATTTATCAACTTTAATTCCATCTCCTAAAATGTGATGTCCTAAAACAATCCCTTACATAAACATCATAAAACATTTTTCATGGCTTAGTGAAAGGTTTGCTTCCTTACATCTTTCAAGAACGTTTTCCAAATTTTCCAAAGCTTCTTCAAATGTATTCCCATAAATGGTAAAGTCATCCATATATACCTCTACATAATCATGTATTAGATCAGAAAAAATTCCTATTACTGCTCTTTGGAATGTTGTAGGTGCATTACATAATCCAAAAGGAAGTACTTGGTAGGCATAGGTTTCCCATGGACAAGTAAATGTGCTTTTATCTTGATCTTCAGGTGCCACCTGAATCTGATTATAACCACTAAAACCATCCAAGAATGAGAAATACTTCTTACCTGTTAACGTATCTAAAACTTGATCTATAAAGGGAAAAGTAAAATTATCTTTAAGGGTAGCTTTATTCAATTCTCGATAATCAATGCACACCCTCCATTTACCATTCCTTTTAGGCAAAATCACTAAAGGGGAAACCCATTGGCTATCTGAAATTGGGTAAATGAAGTTTATATTCAATAGTTTTTGCAACTCTTCTTTCACAATTTCCCTAAGATTTGGATTCATCCGTTTTTGAGGTTGCCTGATAGCTTTACAATTTTCCTCAATGTAGATGTGATGTATAAAAGTCTTAGGACTAATTCCTTTCATGTCAGTATATTCGCATGCATATTGTTGTTGGGAAAAGTATCCAATACGGAATGACCCTATCCCACTCTAAGGGTGATAGTACCTCAGCAACAATCAAAGAAAAGTTATCTAAGATTTATTCTTTATGACAGTAAAATAGGAGAGAAAGAGATTCACTAACCGATGTCTTCCGCTAATGATTGATCCAATCTTCTCTCCTTATTGCTTGCCCCCAGCTCCTTGCTCTTTCACTGGCCCATCTACACCAAGATCCTGCAAAATGGCAAGAGAGGGAAACTACAAGAAGCATACATTCATAATTGATTCAAGGATTAGAATAAATCAAATACACAAGTATAACAATACACCATTGAGACACATGCATATAGAAGAACCTCAAATGCTTTATTAATGGAAGAAGCAAAGTTTAGGAAGTGATACAACCATAAGAGGCCCAATCCAGCATCACCTCCCAGTAGAAAGAAATCTCCTCTTCACCTCCTTCAAAGCAAATCACCCAATAGTTCTATACTCAAACCAACAGCAATTCTTTACATTCACCAAATTCTAGCCTCCCTAGACCTCATGAGAGAGATTTATATATAGGAGTTTTGGAGAAAGGATGAGTCAGCTTGAGGCTGGCATGAAGCTGACTAGTGTCCTCTCCAACTTCAGTTCTCAAGTCCACTTGGAGGTTCTTTCTTCCACTTGGAGATCTAGAACCTCTTACTCATCACCAGTCGAATTCCCTGATCCAAGTGTCATTTTGGAAGCTTCCTGGGCATTGACACCTTGAGGAATGACTGTGCCACTTGTCCAAACTCGCCCAGCGCAGGTAGCCTTCTTTGTAGTTGACATTCAACGTAGGTATACAGTGGAGCACTTGATATTCAGCGCAGATGCTCAGTGGAGCAGTTGACATGATCCTGAATTGCCTTGTTTTTGAGTGTTTTCAGGTGGAGAACTTTTGTTCAGTGTTGTGGTTTGCTGACCTTGTTCCTCTAGGGGTAGGAACAACATGTTTAGGGACTTTGGATCCCTTAGATTATGGACATTTCATGCTTCATGCTGTAAGGCACAAAAATGTCTATAACAGTTGCCCCCTAAAGTATGAGGTCGTTTATCGGGTGAAATGCTTTATCAGGAGGGTCCGAAGTTCATTCAATCGCTGAGAGGTGACCTGTAATAAGATACAATACAATACATTATTTTTCATACTGCTTTCATGATCTAGCTGAGGCGGGCATTCCCATGCTCAGCTTTATAAATACATTTTTCTGTACATAGAACACACAATCGTCTGATGGTAGACTAATAATTCTCTGCTGAAATTATCATCCTTTGAGTAGGATGATCATCTGCTGCACATGTCAATGTCTTTATTTCCTGAATATATATCGCAGCCCGGATGGATGAAACTAGATCCGGGGTCTTCAAACTCGTCCGATCTTCACTCTAAGTACAAGTCGATCCATGTGATAATTGCGCTGAAGTCGAACATGGAAAGACATCGCTTGATTACCGGTCAATGATGTAAACCGTTAACAAGCGCGAGAGGAATCATCGATAATGATAATGACCCTCAAGGTACTGCAGTACAATTCACGTGGTGTGAATAAAGGACTTGGCATCGAACACCACGCAAAATCTTCTGGTCGAAGGTCATTGATGTATACCTGTCGCCGGAAGTGAGAAACTTGCCATTGAGGCATGCAAGCTTCAAAGTACTGAGGGGGTTGTTCCTAGATCAACTTCTTGGATAATGAGCTGAAGTCGACAAGAAGCGATCCGTCAAAGGAGGGCCTTAATGAATCCCACATCAGTGACACGGAACGGAGCTAATGATTTTAATGGAGGTGAAAACAATCTATGAAATATGATTCAGGGTGGCGGTCATGAAAGGATGAAAGATGATGTATGGTAGTGGATGGGACACGGTTGACTCTTTCTGAACGACATCTCTTGAACATATAAAGACACTGATGCGATGGATCGGTAGCATTACCCCAAATGTGGATGGTTTGGCGAGACCATGGTGATGAGACCGGTGAATGAAACAACCCAACCCGATGTGGTACGGAGGAAAAGTGTCATGTTCAAGAGCGACTTGCTACCATTAAAGCTTTGAGGTTCTCCCAATTTTTCCCCAGTCATTTCTGACCAGTACCTCTTTATTTTTGTCAAGCTTGAGGAGGATAACATATGCTTGTTCTATAACCTGCCCTTCGGGCAAGCCCATCGCTATGTTTTAACGAGCCTAGTGATAGGGAAACGCGTTCTCGTCTAAAGACAAGTTTGTCGCTATTTAATCATTTTAACGAGTCTAACGACAAGGAAAACTCGGTCCTTTTCATTTTTAGAGAGTCTGAAAAGGTACATAAAGTCAACTCCAAAATTCCTTTTTCGTCATCTAATCCCTTAAGTCCGAAAAAGTATAAAACAATACAGAAGGGATGAGTTTTCGATAACTTTAACGAGCCAATTAAAAAAAGCGCTCGAACTTTTTGTGCAATAATCCCTCAGGTCCAAAAAGATTAAAATCTAGAGGAGGGATAGCTCTTCCGGTCATTTTAACGAGCTGGAAGGCCAAAACTCGGCAAACTTTTCATATTTTACGAGTTAGTTGAAAAGAGATTAAAGAAGACTCGTCCTTTGAGGAACGAGTGATAAACATGGATAGCAACTGATTCCAGGTACAGGTTGGAATTTTCCAATCACGGCAGTGTCACAAGGATGGCTAGGTGAAATCACTCTTCGCAGCTGTTCCTCAAAATGGGTAAACAATCATATGGAGGTGAACGATCGGCCAAATGAAAGTGGAGGTGGCAGGTGCAAAACACGACCAAGGCTTTTTATGGCTGATAAATTTACGATCACAGCGGTTATTTACTGGGATAGGTTCATTTTTTATTTAAAAATGAGCTTAAACTCTGGAGGAAACATTGCTCACTGCTTATATTTATTTTTTAACGAGCATGAAGATCGTGTTAAAACTGCTCGGATCTTGCATTTATTTTTTAACGAGCATGAACTTTATGCTAAAACTACTCGAATACCAGTCATAAGATAAGAAATGTCCCTTGTGAGATCTCTATTTTTTAAGGAGTTTCATCTTCACTAAGCTTTACTCCATATCCTTTCTTTATGCAAGTTCAGAAACGGCTAATCCAAAAAATAGATAAATAACCGCTC
Organism: Pinus tabuliformis; assembly: GCA_031772625.1. Lineage (NCBI taxonomy): Eukaryota > Viridiplantae > Streptophyta > Pinopsida > Pinales > Pinaceae > Pinus > Pinus tabuliformis. The sequence goes on from CM062816.1 coordinate 2,000,816,256, forward strand.
TTAGCTTGCACTCCAAAAGGTTTGCATGCCCCCAGGTATAAAATACAATTTCAAGGTTGCCACTCCTCCTTCTCACCTCTGTTTTTCTTTGGGTGTTCACAGCTACTTGTCGTCTTGCTAGTCTAATGTTAACGATACTTGTCTTCTCGTTATTTTTAACGGGTCTTATGCGATACTTGTCTTCTCGTCAGCCCAACTTTTAACAGATCTTTTGCAAGATCGCAAGAGAACAAATACTTGCGACAAGAGAGCAGCTACTTGCGACAAGAGAAGAACACTACTCAAAGACAAAACATATGTGTTATTGAGGGAGGCTTACCTCTTTCTGGTTACCCAAAGATTGTTTCGTTAACTTCTTCAAACAAAAACATTTCCTCGGCACTGTCTACCGAAATAGACAAGGGTGAATGACCTTTGCCAAACATGTAACCTTGACAAAAGAATCCTATTCCAAAACAACCCCTCTTCCATCCACGGACGGGGTACGGACTGGTCATATTCTCTCGCGGAAATTCTATCTTATACCCAAGGTTTTCTCTACCCGAAGCAGACCAGGATGCATGCCCCCTGGGTTCCAGTCCCATCTTTCCGAATCACTCGCACTCATCGGGAAGGAGGACTGGGGGTGGAGACATTTCTTGATTGAAAAGACCATTCAGGGTTGGTATGTGACTATTTGCGATGCGTGATCCCGGAAATGAAAGTTGGTCTACGAGCTCGACCATTCTTCCTTCGTGTGGAAAACACATTACTATAAAGAGTGAGGAGACTATTGCTCCCATGCAATATATATAGTCTCGTTCAAGGAGTAGGTTATAATCCAAGGGTCCTTGAACGACCATCACGTTCATTTGAACGGTCTTCCCTTTCAATGTAACAGGCACATTGGGGAGGATCCCTAATGGTCGACTGGTTCCTTTATCAAAACCTGAGAGATTTCTTATCTCAGGCAAAAGCACCGGGGAACCCAGTGCTTTCCAAGCAATAGAGGAAAGGATACTCACAGATGCCCCTTCATCAATGATAGTGCCAGCCATTACCATTCTGTATATTTGGACTATGATTCTGAATGGTATACTGGCTGGCAACCGGGGTCTGCCTAGTTGATTCCAATCAAAGGATACAACCAGGTTGCTTGGTGGTGGGACCGAATATACGGCCGGATATGACCCTGACGATGTTCCTTCCTGCGATAAAGGAATGGGCGCATTGCCCTGACGCTCATCAGAGTCTGTGTTGATGAAAAGAATCTGGATGGTGTCATCCTTATTCTCTTCAGTGAGGGTGTCATTTGAAGATGAATCTTCAGTGACGGTGTCATTTGAATATGAAACCTCTGAAGGCAGAACCGGGTCAACTGCCGTTTCGACCTTTGGACTTTCGTCCGGTCTGGATTCAGTAGGTTCATTTTCAATGACTGACGCTTCAGCCGACCACTTGAGCAGGCCAGCTGTATTCTCAACCAACGAAGGACTTGGCACGAGTTTTTTGTATCCAGGAGGAAGTCTCAACGGTGAAACTGGACGATCTTCCAAAACTCTCTTCGCTTCGTCTAAGAAGGGACAACAGTGGATGGCATGATCGCCTTCACACAGTCTGCAGGGGGATCTTGCTCCCCCTCTTTGTCTTGAACCTTCACTTTTTCTGGTTGACGGTAAGCATTCAACATGGCTATCAGAGGTTGATGCTCCCGAACTGTGCAAACGAGGGGACCAGTCCCTTAGTATCCGGGGAATACAGGGACAATCTCTATGGAAGTGGTCTCCTCTACATATGACACATGGCGATTTAGGCCCGGTCTGTGCTGTGTGTGGATTTTTGTCAGATGTCTTTTGCTTGCCCCCAGTTGCCTTAGGCTCCTTCTTCTTCTTCTTCTCTTTCTTCTTCTTCTCCTTCTTCTCCATGGGAGCTTGGCTTTTGCCGGCTCTACCTTGCGAAGATGAAGGATTGGAGGAAGAGTTATTAGAAGTAGAAGGTTGGTGGGCAGCTCTAGACTGATCTAACTGTTGACTCAACTGTTCAGGAACCATGGTGTTCTGAACTACATTGGTTGAGAACAGCCAAATTTGCAGGCCAATTGTCAGTCCTGGAAGCGAAAATGTGGCCATGTGGGGCGCACCAACTTCTCCCCAAGAGGAGAAAGGACTAGGATTTCCATCATGTGGAATTCCTTGGTTGGTGCGTTCCATGTTCTCAACCTACAGATCAATGCAGGAATAGGAGGTGATTATGTTCCGTTTAAAATAAATTTTATAATGACGCTTTAGACATAACTTGCTTTTTCACTTTTTAAGAGTCGAGAAAAAGCTAAAGATGACTCTAGTCTCCTTCGATGTTTTAACAAGCCCGAAGTGACAAATGCTCGGGTGGACTTTTTTAGTTATAGAGTTTGAAAAAGGCCAAAAGAAACTACTCTGGAGATCTAGGCAGAGGGCGTGCCAAACTTTTCGCAAAACCACAGAATATGTTTTACGATACGGGTGGTCGATCTTCGTGAATGCCGTGTTCACTGCATTGCGATCAGTAGGGCGGCCGACACGGCTTCCTATGGATAAAGGCTTTGTTCCTATAGGGGTCTCCCAATATATACGCGACGGTATGTGGGAGCACAAGTCCGTATTGATACTTATCGCTTCACCGTGGAGGAATCACCCAACCACTCAACGCTAAGATATCACGTTTAACGACGCCGGAACACGTCTCTAGCTTAGACCTCTATGTGTTTGCGTTATGTTTCAAAGTGTTTTTATGTAAATTCAATTTATTTTAAGGTTGATCTTGTTTAGTAGTTTGCCTTTATGGATCACCACGAGATGTATGGTACAACTCCTAAATGCAGTCTAAGATGATAAGCAAGCTTTTCAATCTTTCAACTTTGAAAATCTTAACTACTGAGGGAAAAGAAAGACATCATCTTTTCACACAGATCATAGAGCACACACTAATGCACTTTTTCCTAAATCAACATGCAAACTGTCAAAATGCACATGCACAATGCAGGTATTTCTTTTCTCTTTCTTAATGTTGATGTACTACAAAAAGAAAGTTGTTGTATAACTTTGAATTCAATTTCAAGTGAAAGCAAACAAGCTTTTGTCCAAAATCAAAAGACACCTTAAGATTTACTTGTTTCGACACTAGAAATACATAAATTCAAACCATATGACGAAAGCAAAAGCTCAATCAGCTATGAACAGCAAACAAACTAACTCTTAAGATCAGAACGACACTTATCACAGGTCTAGATCTAAGAGGCCACAGCAAGACTAGTTCACTTTCGTTATGGGAAACTGCAAATGATGTAAGAAATACACAAAGAAAAAATACAATTTCTTTATACAACCGAGGCGGAATAGTGGCAAAGAAAGGTGGTTTCAGATAGGTACATTGACTGATAACAGGCTGCAAAAAAAAGGATGAAAACAGGGCAACAGAAAGCAAGGAACCCCAGTTGCACAAGGCAAAACTGGTTCAGCGCAGGTAGTACACTCTCAGTTTGACATTCAGCGTAGGTAGCCCCTTCGGGACCTGCGATGAAATGCAGACTGCCTTCACAGTGCCTGCAATGAAGAGAGAAACTCTCGTTTTTCTCAGTTTCCGGGTTACAGATTGCTCAAAAATCAACAGTTTTTGGCCAAATCAGAAGCTATCAATCAAGTACACACTAAAGGATGAAAAGGAGGATGAAAAGCTATCACTAAGAGCTATTCAGAGTCCTTGTGGATCAGCTCTTCAAATCATAAACATGCCCAGAAACTGAGCTAGAGTAGCTGCCCTCTACTTTGCACTTGAAATATCCAAATGCAGTTCAATTCGGTACTCTCTGTGTTTAGGAAATGAATAGCAAAAACACAAGCAACCAACAAGATACGATCCCCAGCGGAGTCGCTAGTTTGCTGTTGGGAAAAGTATCCAATACGGAATGACCCTATCCCACTCTAAGGGTGATAGTACCTCAGCAACAATCAAAGCAAAGCTATCTAAGATTTCTTCTTTATGAGAGTAAAATAGGAGAGAAATAGATCCACTAACCGATGTCTTCCGCTAATGATTGATCCAATCTTATCTCCTTGCTACTTGCCCCCAGCTCCTTGCTCTTTCACTGGCCCAGCTACACCAAGATCCTGCAAAATGGCAAGAGAGGGAAACTATACGAAGCATACATTCATAATTGATTCAAGGATTAGAATAAATCAAATACACAAGTATAACAATACACCATTGAGACACATGCATATAGAAGAACCTCAAATGCTTTATTAATGGAAGAAGTAAAGTTCAGGAAGTGATACAACCATAAGAGGCCCAATCTAGCATCACCTCCCAGCAAAAAGAAATCTCCTCTTCACCTCCTTCAAAGCAAATCACCCAATATTTCTATACTCAAACCAACAACAATTCTTTACATTCACCAAATTCCTGCCTCCCTAGACCTCATGAGAGAGATCTATATATAGGAGTTTTGGAGAAAGGATGAGTCAGCTTGAGGCTGGCATGAAGCTGACTAGTGTCCTCTCCCACTTCAGTTCTCAAGTCCACTTTGAGGTTCTTGCTTCCACTTGGAGATCTAGAACCTCTTACTCATCACCAGTCGAATTCCCTGATCCAAGTGTCATTTTGGAAGCTTCCTGGGCATTGACACCTTGAGGAATGACTGTGCCACTTTTCCAAACTCGCCCAGCGCAAGTAGCCTTCTTTGTAGTTGACATTCAACGTAGGTAGACAGTGGAGCACTTGACATTCAGTGCAGATGCTCAGTGGAGCAGTTGACATGATCCAGAATTGCCTTGTTTTTGAGTGTTTTCAGGTGGAGAACTTTTGTTCAGTGTTGTGGTTTGCTGACCTTGTTCCTCTAGGGGTAGGAACAACATGTTTAGGGACTTTGGATCCCTTAGATTATGGACATTTCATGCTTCATGCTATAAGGCAAAAAAATGTCTATAACACATATGCAGTAGAATGTTGTTGTAATGTTTTGATTAGCTTTCATTGTTGTAATTTCTCCAAGTTATTGTTTATGTTCAATGTTCTCCCTAGAAAGATTTCAATTTTAGAGCTACCAAATTCTTCCATAGAATAAAGAGGTATCTTCCTAGATGACAAATATTCAATATTGGATATTTCCTGGAATTGATCATGTTCATATTCTCTAGATGATACAAAGTTTCCATTGTATTCAAGATTTGACTATCTTCACTAATGTCTGAAATAGTAAAGAGAGGCTGAATGTCATTTTCATCATCAATCCATTCTTTTTCATATATTTTTGTGATTGTTGTTACTAGAGGATATAGAGTGAATTTATTTGTTGAATTCCAAACAAAAATATACATGTCACTAGATCTAAAAGTAATGAAAGCATCAGTTGTGGCCATCCAAGGTCTTATTAATATAAGAGGATGTCCTCCTAGATTGTTCTTGGGGGTTAAGATCATAAAATCAATGGGATATTCCCAAGAATCTAAGGATACTGAAATATCTTAACACACCATCTGGTTTGATTACATATCTGTCGGCTAATTGCAGTAATGTAGGTGTGTGAAGAAGCCTAGGAAGCTTGAGTTGTTCCATGGTTTGTTTGCTCATGATGTTTATAGCTACTCCTAATCAATGTATTTGGAATTTCAACTCCATTGATATTTGTTTCCAGAATTGGACTTCCTGGATATATATATTTTTGTATGGCAGTTTTTACCATCATTATATCTGCTATTTTTCCTACTAGGTGAATTGTTTTTGTTTCCTTTGCTTTTCTTCCTAGTTTCTTTATGCTCAACTCCTTTATTGTTTTAGCTAGGATTGGAATCTCCTTAATGGCTTGTAACAAAGGGATTTTTATATAGACATTTTTTAATTCATCTAGAAAATCATAATTAGGCAACATAATCTACTTTTCTACTCCTCTATCAACTTGTAATCTTTCAAGAAAAGGAGGTGCAGAAGTAGATACTAGTTTCTCAATGATAGGAGTTGAGTTCACTGGTTCTTTCTATTTTTCATTTTCAGTATTTTGGTTTTGGAGAGATGTTCCTTCAAAACTTTTATTGGGTTGTAGAGAATCTTCCTCAGAATTGTCTTATTCCTGAAGAACTACAGAAGGCCTTTCCTTTTCTAATATCCTACCAGATCTTAGTTTAACATCATTGAGATCTAGAGGAGTGATCATATAAGTTGGAAATTACTGTCCTTCCACCATGTAAGTATTCTGAGGATTTTTATTGTTGGGGTTTGGTAATGGTTGAGTAGGCCACTAATTTGGTCTCTGCTGAAATGGCAGTAAGAGTTGAAGATTTTGGTTTTTTTGTGGATTTTGTTGTGGAAATGCTAGTGAAAGTTGAGGGTTCTAATTTTGAAGTTGTCGCTGTTGATTTTGTTGTGGAATGTGTGGGGGAGGATAATTCTGATATGATGGAGGATATTGATAATATTGAGAAAATATTCAATAAGGATTTTATACTCCTTGAGCCTAAGGTTGAGATTGAGATTGAGGTTGAGGCCAAGGTTGTTGCCAATAATTCCAATTTGGTGGGGGCTGAAGATATATTTGATTGTTAAATCCCTGATTTTGTGGCCCCTGCTAAGGTCTTCTAGAGATAAAGAAAAGAGATTCTATTGAATTTGGAATTGTTTGTTCTTGAAAAAAACCTTAAGACCTGGAATTGAAGGACAACCCTTGGTCTCATGGTTTTTTAAACAAATCATACAAGTGTCTATGATTTTTGCATCCAAAGGACATTCTCTTAAATTGTGTTGTTTTTTTTTTTTTCTGCATTTGGGACAGAAAATAGCTAAAGCATCAGCCTCAGTTTTCTACTTGTTTTTAAACTTAAGGGTGTCTATTTGCTCACTAAGGCTCCCTAAAATATCTATTTTGAATTCATCAAGAATATTCCCAATTTCCACCCTATTCACTGTTCGAGCTGTAGACTTATTCACTCTAACAAGAGAATGATCTCTTGGATCTTTCCTATTTTTGGATTTCCCTCTTGAGAGATGAACACATAATTCTCCTATGCCACTTAATGGGAGTTGAGAGATATCACCCTTCCCCATCAAGTTAAGGATATCTATCCACTCATCTCTAATGGATTTTAATATAAGAGATTTTAAGGTATCTTCACCTAAATTGTCCATCTTTGTTCTTTTTAAGTTATGGTTGAATCTCTCAATTAAATCCTCAAAACTTTCATCCTCTCTTTGCATCATTTTTAACACTTCATCTTTGTGATTGGTAGGCATGCAATAATCCAAATAACTACACAAAAAAACTTTCTTCATGTCATTCCATGTTGTAATGGACTGAGTGACTAACCACATGAACCACTTCAAAGCAGCTCCTTTCAGTGTTGAAGGGAACAACTTAAGTTTTTGAGAGTATTCTAAGTAATCATAGGTTCTTCAAAAGACTTGAACCTCAAATAAAAATGTTTCAGGATCCTCACTTTTTAACCCATGGAAATTTGGGAGGACAGAAGGTGAGATATTTTTCATTGTGGCATTTGTTTCTTCATCCAATATAGGGAATCCAAAAGAATTATCTATTTCCCTATTTCCTCTACCTCCTCCATTATTTCCTCTACCTCTTCCTTTAACCCCTCCTCCAAACACTTTGAATTATCCATCCTCTCCTTCTACTACCATTATAGTTTCTTCAGAGTCAGTAAGGTTCAACCTGCAAGGTTACTTTCTCTTCCTCTGGTTCCTCTATTAATGGTATGTGGGAGAGAGGCTCTATTTCTTCCTCAGTAGGCATTCCTAATTCTTCAACTAAAATGTGCTCCCCTGTGGAGGTGAAAAAGTCTACTCCTTCTGTTGGAGCACCAAGATTTTTCTCCTCTGTCTTAGTAGATGAAATATGAGATTCTTTTGATTGGATTTTTGACCATAGAAATTCAGAGGTTCTATGGCTAGGAGTATGAGCTTGAGATGGAGGTGTATCTCTTCTTGTTATTAGTGGAGTAAGTGGTGTTGTAGGAATTGAACTCCTGCCTCTAGCTATAAATCTACCCCTAGAGTCTCTTTCTATATGCATATCATTTTTTGAATGTAAGAGATAAGGTTACCTAATTACCCTTGCCCTCCAATGGCACCAAAATGTTTAGTCAATTTAGTGTCATAAATTGCTTGCATAAATTATCAACTGAGGTTAGTAAGCTGATGAAGTGTAGTGCACTGTATGTGCTTAGTTAACCCTTCTTACATTGTTGTTTTGTATTTTTATATTTTTTTGGTGGTTTTTGTTGTTTGATTCCTAATCATGTACAAATTGAACTATGAGAAACTAAATTTGAACTTCCTAAAGGTGAACCAAGAACTTAAGACTAGCCAAAATCTAAGTTAAAAGAAGGTAAAACAGAGCATCCATCCTATCTTGTCATTAATCCTAAGTCATGAATCTTATTCTTAAAATTAAAAGGTGAAGTTGTGAGGCATGTTGAAATAAACACATAGAATGAAATTAACTGAAGTACTTCTAGTTACTCTAACCTTCAATTTTGAAAGATAACCTTCTTGAGATAGAATACAAGCAACTTTCTATACTTCATGATCTAGAGAAATAAATAAAAACATGCAGAAAGTAAACGATTGGTTTCAACCATTGTGTAAAGTGAATGTTTAACCATTTAGTTTAGGATGGGTATCAACTTGAAATTGTGATAAAAAACATTCATTAATACAGCGCATTGACAATATGAACTAGGAAATAAATAACAAAAATAGTGAGTAAACTAGTCAACAATGCATCTTCATTACTTTCAACCTTACTCTGTTTAGAAACAAAGTCGTTTCCTTTATGAAATGGATTGGAGAAACAAGTCTCCACAATTTAATTCTAACATTATGCTACTGATAAGAATTAAAAGAAATCAAACTACAAGAAATCAACCTAAGTTAGAAACACTGCTAAAAGCAAATGGTGAAATTAAAACTAAACAAAAAAACAAATGAAAAGAAAACCTCCTTCAGTGCAGGGGCCCTCTGCAACTGACTGGGTTGAGCTATTAACTAATTGAAAATGCTCTTTCAAATGATCATCGGTCAACACATGGCTTTATATTATAAACAGGAACAAAAGTCCAAAATTACAGAGCTGAAAGTCTAAACTTAATACATCAAAAACTTCGAACCCCCCTCGGTTCTGTACAACTAGTATTTAAAAGAAAATATTCATAACTGTCTTTGAGGAAAATTAGCTACAAGTGGTCTACACATATCACAACAGGACTGCGTAAATGTTTGATCAGCTACAGGTGACTTGAATTCGAGCAAGATGGTTGCACAAAACCGTTAACACATGTGGCTGATCTGAGCTAATGTTGTAACAGAACTGTTCGAATTATTAATTAACCATGAAGAGTAGACAAAGAGTCCTATTGCTCCCAGGTTTCATATGTTTGACTCCACCTTTGACTGTGGTCTTGAGATGGCTTTATTATCAATCTGGGCTGAGTGACTAGGATAGGATTCATGCGGAGCTGATTCTAGAGATGCCCATGTGGTCGGTTTCTTTGTTTGACACATGGAACCTGCCAGACCATGGAAATAGCTATGGAATACATAGTTAGTTGTAGAATAGGTTTCATTCTATAGCTAATTTGAAAAAAATTATTCAAATAGAAGAAACATAAAAATATAACATGTCAATCATTTAATGCCCTCCTTAAGACAAAATCTATCATTTATCATTGATGGGGGTTTGTATTCTTATGGAAAAAACAAGGGAAAGAAGTGAGAAAATTTGTTAAGGAGATGGTAATTCTGAGGTTCAACGGTAATCATGGAGGATTCTAAGATGCTTATGAAAATCATCAAGTATTTTGGCAAGAAGAATAATATCATCAACATAAAGTATAAGAGAAATCACAATATTAATGAGTTGAAGCCTATCACATCCTGCATGTTTTAAACATTCTTCTAACTTATTAATGTAAATGCAAAAACGAGTAGGGGATACGGGACATCCTTGCTTAACTATGATATTTTATTTGAAATCCTTACACGAACCTACAATGGTCTTAAGCTTAGCAATAACATTCTCGTATAACCTAGTTATAATAACTCTCAACCTGAGATGCACCATTATCTCTTCAAGCCTTTTCCATAACTTCTCCCGACAAACAATGTCAAAATCTTTTCGAAAGTCAACAAGACAATAAAAGAGACCAGTTTAATTATTGCAACACTCTTCAACAACGGTCCTAAGAGTGACAAGGTGGTTGAGTGATGCCTCCTAAAACCATCTTTTCCTTTCTCTCTTTTACCATGAGTTTCAAACCAAACACTATTATTCTTTTCCAAAATGAGCGCATATAATTTGGCTAAAATGTGACTAATCATGATAGTCCTAAAGTTATAGGGAACATTTTTATCCCCAATTTTAAAGATGCAAATAATAAATTTTTGTGTACAAGGATTCGGGAAGTCATGTTTCACAACCAAATTGAGGATTTTCTGTATGTGAGGGATGAGGATAGACCTATCCATTTTGAAAATTTTAGTTTTATAACCTTCAATATCTATAGCTTTCCCATTAGCTGGATTTTTAATCTTGAACTCCACTTCTTCCAAAAATAATATATCTTCCTATATATAAGTGTTTAAAATGTTTCCCATGTTGTCTAGGGAGTCATAAAGATTCTTAAGATAAATATCCCAATTATTTAAGGGGGTCAACTTATCCTCTTTTGTTTGATGAACAAGAATATTACTCAAAAGATTTGCAGGCTGAACTTTAGAGAGGGGAAGAATACGATCTTACCCCTTATTTATATAGTACTTTTTCTTCCTTTTGATTAGATATTTGCACATACTAATTTTTTCAAGATTTACAATTTTATTATGAGCATCTCTAATCAAGTTCTCTTGACAATCTTACAATCCTTATCATACCAAGGGTTGGAACTTATATTGTTATTTTTACAGGATACATCGTTAGGGAATTTGTTAATGGTAGTGGAGAGGGTTCTAGTAAAGTTGTGGTAGATGTGATCCATGTTATCGTTATACATTAAGAGAAATAAATCCCTTGTTAAGTCTTTTAAGAAGCATTCCATTTTAATTTTTTCAAAGCAAATGTGCCTTTGGCTCTTACCATTTTTTCGCATGTGGCTAGTGTGCATACCAAGGCTTAGGGTTAAGGATAGGGGTCTATGGTCAGATTTAGGCTTGTGGTCATCTAGGAGGTCAAAATTAATAATATGGTTGAGAACCTGGGTATCATATATCACATAGTCCATGAAACTGTGGCCAAGCCCATGAAGACAAGTCATCTTGAGAGATGCAGGCCATTTATTAATCCCATTATAAATAATCAAGTCCTGGGAATTGCAAAGATTAACTAGCTTGTTACCAAAAAGGTCCTTGGATATGTCTTCAAAATTTCTTTGGAATTTAGGAGCTAATAATTTCTTTGGTTCTTGGTTATGTATCCATGATTGGAATGGTACAAAAAGTAGCTTGGTTAGTAGTAGTTCTAGTACTGAAGACCCCAAGCAAAAGGATGTTTCCCTCATTCTTTAGGCTATGGATATCTTGTTCTAAGCTAATGAAAAGGAAATTCTATTGAAGTTGTTTTTCTTATAGGAGGAATATTTTATAGGAGAAAAATAAGAGATAGTGAAAACAAATATTGGTGTAGAATCTCAAATTTCAACCCAAATGTATTGGTTAAGGGGGTCAACCTTATGAAGCTAAATGTGGGAAGAAATATTCTTTTTTACATAAACTATACCACCAAAGTATTTGCGAGAGGATTTCTTATTCCAGAAAGACCAAAAAATTAATCGATTTATGTGCAAAATCCTATATTCTTCATGCTTTGATGATTCGACTAAGAGAAGAAGATCAATATCACTAGGGAGCCAACTTACCATAGAATCTTTATGCCTTGTAAAACCATGACACTTCCAAAAGAGGATCTAGAGTGTTCCTAATTCCTATTTATCACTTTTATTTTGGACTATATCTCTCATAATAAATTTCATATTTCTAATGATTTCCCATTTTCCTTTCTTTCTTGCCTCCCTTACCTTTTGGACCTCTTCTTAGTTCAACTTGGTATTACGGAATAAGATCTTTAGTTATAAAGATCCTCATCCCTTTTAGACTTGTATATTTACTAATTATATCTAATTTGTAGTCATTTCAAGTTACCTTAACACGAATTAGTCAATGTTTATGCTCAAAAATGTTTCCCACACTTTTTTCTTATGTTAGATAATTTTTTTGAATTTTTCAGTTAGTCCTTAGTTTTTCTTTTACTATTTCTAATGCGGCCTTGTTGTTTTGCTCTTTTATAACATAAATTATAATGTTCAGGGCTCTTTTGTGGCACTCATGATCCAATTCAATTAATGCATTCATTTCATTTTTTATGGGTTTGATATCTATTTGATTCGTTGTGTTGTTTAGTGATGAAGTATTATCTAGTTTTTCTTTTAATTCTTTAATCTTGCCCTTGAGGGTGCAATTTTCTTTAGACATTGGTCATTTTTTGTGTTTTATTTCTTGTATCCTAACTTTCATTCCTTGAATTTTAGTCTTAAATGTTACTATTCTACCTTCTATTGAGTTGTAGCTATTGTTAAACATTATATATAAGTCGATGTTATGTTCCATGAGAATTATAGATAAATCTTGTTTATGTTGTGTTTCTCTTTCTTCTCTTCACTTTTCTAAAGTTTCATTGTATTCATATAGTCCCTAAAAAGTAGTTGTTCTTGTCCTCCCTCTACTATAGGTAGCCTTAGAAATGTTGGGAGAAGTACTCATAATTGTAACACATAAAATATTGCAGGGAGAAGAGAGAGTAGGTAAAGGAGTTGATGCACCTAGAGTTGCAGGGTCTTATCTCTATTAATTCTAAGTAGAGTTCAATTTGAGGTGGCATATAGTATTTAATTATGAGACTCCAATTTGACGATGAAAGTAGTTGTATTAGATGTGAAGATGTGACGTTTGTATATGACACAGAGTGGGTTCAAACCACCTAGAGCAACTTAATGTTGATTATCTATAGACCAAGGAGGGAGTATATGAGTTTATATATATACCATCATAGAGTCGGGTGTTTAGATATGCCGCAGAGTTTATATATCCCAGTTCCAATATGTTAGGTAATATATATACCATCGCAGCAACTTTGATGTATATATAGGTCGTGGAGTTTATAGAGATCGCAAAATATTTAGTGTTTATATATATATATATATATATATATATATATATATATATATATATATATATATATATATATATATATATATATATATATATATATATATATATATATATATATATATATATATCACCATAGTGGCTCTAGTTCTTATATAGGTCATTGAGCAATACTTCAGTGTTTATATAGGCTGAAAAGTTTAAATACCACAGAGACTTCATGTGGTGTCTGTATAATAATAATAAAATTATTATCCAATGATATAGTGATCAACAAAACTACAATGATCTTGGAACACTTCTTTTTATCATAGAAATAAAATATTAAAGTGTCTCAATTAATCTCTCACCTTCTTAAGGTCATAGACCACATTGATTGTTATGAGAAAAACAATATGCAAGAAGTTATTGTGTGTAGACAGTATATGTATGTGTAACTAGTAATTGTATTATTGAAAAAAATCTTAATGGTGATTACATTCCTTTGTGGTGATGTCTTTGTATAGGAATTAAGTAGCCATGAAGGTTAATGATCACAAATTTTGACCCTTTCCCTTCATAATTAATAGTCATTAATTAATTTAATTTATTACTATATATTATTATTTAATTAAGATATTTTTTTATGAATACTTTATTCATAAAACTGCCACCCCCTTTATAGATACTTTGTCCTCAAATCATAACAAGAATAGTTTTCACTAGTTGAAGACAATGTTATGGAATGACATCTTTACTTTGATTTTTTTTGTGCCTCGTGAATTCATCATGTGTGTTGGGAACGGGTCCCCTGGGGTCAATTTTGGGGTTAAAAGCCCATATTTTGGGGAAGAAAGCCCGAATTTTGTATAAAGGAATGTAAAGTCTCCACATTTTGTGGTTGCGGAGTGTGAAGATATCAAGAGTCAAAAAGGGTTTCTGCCTTTAGTTTAGATAGGTTGTGTCAGCTTGATGAGATCCACCCTTGGTCCACAAACCATGAGATTGTATAAAAAGGAGGTCTTAAAGGAGTCTAAGATAGGATAATTCATAGATAGTCATTAATGAGTCTATGAAGAGCTAAGAGCAAGAGTCTTAGAATAGGAAAGAGGCTCTGCAAAAGAGTGCGCAAAGGCCTAGGGTAGAAGTCCACAACTGAGTGTGCAGACCCCTACAGCTGTGTGCGCAGGGTAGTTAGAGTCTATACTGGAAAATATGAACCATCAATAAAGAGAAGTATTCTAAAATTACTGTGCATTTTACTTCTATCAATTGCATGCGATTATGTTATGTTAAGCACTAGGTTTATGTTTTATTGCTAATTTGATGCGTGAATATATATGTTTCCCTCTATTATATAAACACAAGTAGATATATATGTTTACCTGAAGACAATATTAATTCCATGGTAGAATTGAAGAACACTTAACATAATTCGGGAAACTATACAGAAAAGTAGTTACAGAGGTGCGTAAGTGCCTAAATCGCTTGTTAGTGTTACACGAAGGATGTTCACAGACCTTCGCGGAAGTTATGAAAGACTAATAAAGGAGTATTTCGATAAGCCCTAAAGGCCTATTGATCTGCGCGAAGGCAAAGTTGATATGTAAAACTGACGTCACAACCATCTCAGGGTGCGGAAACTTGGTTCCTACATCCCCCCATACTACTTCGGGTGAGACTTTAGTCTGCGCTCCATGAGCTGATGCCAAAAGGGCCAGTAGTGTAGGGATTTTCTTGGTTGACTAAAACTGAACCTGGGTCAGGGCCCATATGAAATGGACCAATTTATCTTGGACCTAGGGTGTGATGCGAATGGTTTGCTAAAACAAATATGGGAATGGGTCCACTCCGGTCAATTTTTGGGTTAAAAGCCCATGTTTTGGGGCAGAAAGCCCAAATTTTGTATAAAGGAATGTAAAGTATCTGCATTTTGTGGTCTCGGAGCACGAAGATATCAATAGTCAAAAAGGGTTTCCTCCCTTAATTTAGATAGGTTGTGTTGGCTTGATGAGATCTGCCCTTGGTCTATGGACCATGGGATTATATCAAAAGGAGGTCTTAGAGGAGTCTAAGATAGGATAGTTCATATATAGTCATTGATGAGTCTGTGAAGAGCTAAGAGTGAGAGTCTTAGCATAGGAAAGAGGCTCTACAACTGAGTGCATAGAGGCCTAGGGTAGAAGTCGCAGCTGAGTGCAGGGACCCCTGCAGCTGTGTGCGCAGGGCAGTTACAGTCTGTACTGGAAAATCTTGACTATCAATAAAGAGAAGTATTTTGAAATTACTGTATATTTAACTTCTGTCAATTGCATGCAATTATGTTATGTTAAGCACTGGGTTTATGTTTTATTTCTAATTTGATGCATGAATATATTTGTTTCCCTCTGTTATATGAACACAAGTAGAGATATATATTTACGTGAAGACAATCTTAATTGCATGTTAGAATTGATGAACACTTAAGATAATTCGAGAAGCTATACAAAAAAGTAGTTACAAAGGCGCGTAAGTGCCTGAATTGCTTGTTAGGGTTATGTGAAGGATGATCGGAGACCTTTGCAAAAGTTCTGAAATACTAATAAAGGAGTACTTTGATAAGTCCTAAAGGCTTATCGATATGTGCGAAGGAAAAGTTAAAGTGTAAAACCGACATCACAACCATCTTAGGGTGTGAAAACTTGGTTCCTGCATCCCCCTATATTGCTTCGGGTGAGACTTTATTATGTGCTTCGTGGACTAATGCAGAAAGGGGAAGTAGTGTAGGGATTTTCTTGGGTGACTAACGCTGAACCTGGGTCAAGGCCCATATCAAATGGACCAAGTTATCTTGGATCTACGGTCTGACGTGAATGTTTTGCCGAAAAAAACATGGGAAATAATGGAGAGACCTGTGCTATAGTGGTCTCTGATTCAGCTAAGGATGGCGAATCAGTAGAAAATCATCCCAATGGGGAGTTTGTAGGGGGTAACAGTTGACATCAAAGGTGTGAGCACACTAGCGGATTTTGAAGTAATAGAGATTGTGGATGATAGAAATTCGTACTCCACGCCCCTTGGGATCGATTGTGCCATTGACATGAATGGGGTAATCAACTTGAAGAAGCAACATATGATATTTGAGAAGAAATAGCTCCATGTAGTGGTGCCATTGGATCCTACAGAAGGACCATGCTATAGAGAACTGGTCCATGATTATGAAAGTGATGACGATTTGGACAAGATTTACAAGGTAACGGTGTGAGATCAGGATAGTAGAAGGGCATATCGCATGGGACTGCGAGAGCTCCTACACATCTGATTTAGACGAGGAACTAGAGCACTAGAAGAATCAACTACATTAAGTATCTATGCTACAATGTAATATGATGACCAAGTCATTGCATTTTGTATCATCAGAGGTAAGAAATCTGCCTTACTATGATGGGATAACTGATGTTGATCACTTTTTGGATTCATTTGAAAGGGAAGTACCAGAGAAGCATCACTTCTAGGCATTAGATTGGGCACTATGTGCACTCGCAAGATGGTGGGGTACGCACTGTTGGGTTGTGTTATATTCTTTCCACGACTAACCTACGTAGTTAAACGGGGGCAGTAGCCCCCCTTTGTTGCGTTGATTACGCAACGGGGGGGCGGGTAGCCCCCCTCTACGGGGTCTGGGGCAGCGCCCCGGGAAATTTTTTTTTGGACCCTATATTAGGTTGGGCGAACCTACCTATGGTTTTGTGCATGATTTTCGCACATGGTATTGGACGCGATGGTTTTTCGGTCCATGGTATTGGATGCTTCGGCATGTATAAATATGTATTGTAACATTGAAAGGAACATAATGAAAAATCAAGCTCGTAGTCCCGGTTTTGGGATCCAGGGAAAAATCTCTGTGCATATGTGTTTTATGGGTTATGCTCTCGCATTGTTTATTTTCTTTGTTTAAGAATTCGTATGCAGGTAATTTCTGTACAGGGTTAAAACCTACATTTGGTATCAAAGCTGTTTTGGCTTCAAGGGGATGCCTTTGTTGCTGAGGGGTTTCGCTCGGGCCTGTGGTAGACCCTGTTCAGTGGGAGATCTGCGAGATCGATTCTGGTGGTGAAAGAAGATGGTGAGCAGTGGAAAGATCGAGATTGAGAAGTTCAATGGTCAGAGTTTTGAGTTGTGGAAACTCAAGATGGAGGATCTATTGGTCGATAAAGATCAGTGGATCGCGGTAGATCCGGGTACTAAACCATCGGGAGTGACCGATGAAGAATGGAAGAAATTGGATCGGAAGGCAAAGAGAACAATACGATTGTGTGTCTCAGATTCAGTGTTGCTGAATGTATCAGGGGAAGCTACGGCAAAGGCTTTGTGGGTCAAGTTAGGGACTTTGTACCAATCTAAGTCTCTGGTGAATAAACTGTTCCTGCGGAAAAAGCTGTATAACCTGAGGATGAAAGCTGGAGACTCGGTGACAGAGCATCTGAATGCGTTTAATACTGTGGTAAGTCAATTATTATCTGTTGATATTAAAATTTCAGATGAAGATAAGTGCATCAGTCTATTGTGTTCTCTACCAGATTCGTGGGATAGTCTGGTTATTGCAATAGGTAGCAATGCAACTGCTTTGCAGTTTGATGAAATAGTCTCAGCCTTGCTGACGGAGGAGATGAGACGGAAGAATATGGACAACCAGAATGGTGATGCCTTGTCTGTACGAGGAAGGTCCCAGAACAGAAACAAAAATAAGTCATCGAGTGGGAGATCTAAATCTAGAGGGAGATCTAAATCTCCAAGAAAACCTACAATGGTGGTGTGCTGGAAATGTGGAAAGGAAGGGCACCTCAGAAGGGATTGTAAATCTAAAGCTCCTGATAAAGGAAAGGGATCTGATGATGCTCCTTCTGCAGAGGCGAAAACCACCTCAGATGAAGGTGGGGATGTGTACTTGGCTTCTTCAAGTACACATGTAGATCATGAGGCATGGTTGATTGACTCAGGTGCATCCTTTCACTTCACTCCCCATAGAGAGTGGTTCTGCGAGTATGAGAAATACAATGGTGGTGATGTCTTCTTAGGAGATGATAGGAAGGCTAGAATCATTGGTCGGGGAAAAGTAAAGTTGAAGTTGCAAGGTGGAAGTGTTAGAACACTTCCGGGTGTTCTACATATTCCTGCATTGGCTAGAAATCTGATTTCTGTAAGCAAGTTGGATGATGCAGGTGTAAAGACGGTGTTCGAGAAAGATACCTGCAAGATGGTTCGAGGAGCACTGATATTGATGCGGGGAGTTCGGACTGGAACACTGCACAAACTGCAAGGTAGCACTGTTGTTGATGGGTGCAATAGTTCTATGGTTCCTGAAAATGGAGTAGAAAATCTAGTGGTCTCTGGAGAGAAGACCATGTTGTGGCATCAAAGGCTTGGACATATTGGAGAGAAGGGCCTTCGAATACTTCATAGTAAAGGTATGGTAGAAGGTATGAATGATAGCCCTCTGGATTTTGATTTCTGTGAAAATTGTGTGTATGGGAAGCAGAATCGAGTGAGTTTCCCCTCTGGTGGTAAGAGGACGAAACAGATATTAGAGCTTGTGCATAGTGACGTGTTTGGACCTGTGAAGGTTCCATCACTGGGTAAGTCTGTGTACTATGTATCATTCATAGATGACTTCTCAAGGAATACATGGATATATTTCCTTAAGAAGAAATTTGAAGTCTTTGACAGGTTTAAAGAATTTAAGGCTCTGGTGGAAAATCAGACAGAGAAGAAGATAAAGGTGCTGAGGACAGATAATGGTGGAGAATTTTGCAGCAAGGAATTTGAAGAATTTTGTAGGAAGTGTGGTATAGCACTGCAGAAGACTACTCCATATACACCTCAGCAAAATGGAGTCGCAGAAAGAATGAACAAGACGTTGATGGAAAGGGCAAGAAGCATGCTCAGTGGTGCTGGGTTAGGACAGGAATTCTGGGCAGAGGCGGTGGATACTGCACATTACCTGATCAACAGATCACGCTCATCAGCGTTGGAGGATAAGACTCCACAAGAAGTATGGACTGGTAAGAAACCCTCTCTTTCACATCTAAGGGTATTTGGATGTGATGCATATGTACATGTTCCAAAGGAGAAACGAACCAAGTTGGATAGTAAATCTGAAAAGTGCATCTTTATTGGGTATAAGGATGGTTTAAAGGGTTATAAGCTTTGGAACCCAGTCACACGGAAGGTTATGTACAGCCGGGATGTGGTGTTCAGAGAGGTGAAAGATGTTATTCAATCTGAAGTCCAACCAAAGGAACCTGAGAAGATAGAGTTTGAACCAAAGGAGGAAGAATCAGACTCTGCAGCAGAGGAGGAATCAGAAGATGAAGAGCCACTAACTCCGGCTGTGAGAAGATCAGGTCGGGAAAGAAGGCAGCCAGAAAGGTATAGTCCATCTGCTTTCAGTTCAAATTTTTCTTTGTCTGTTACTGATGATGATCCCAGAACTGTGAAGGAAGCAGTGGATTCACAGGATGGAAAACTCTGGAAAGAGGCCATGGTTGATGAAATGGCATCTTTGCACAAAAATGAGGCTTGGGATCTGGTAGAGTTGCCGGCTGGAAGGAAACCCATTGGCAGCAAATGGGTGTTCAAGAAGAAGACTAATGCAGAAGGAAAGGTGGAGAAATACAAAGCTCGGTTGGTAGCAAAAGGTTATTCCTAGGTGCCGGTAATTGATTTTGGTGATATTTTTTCTCTTGTTGCAAAGGTAGCTTCTATTAGATTACTTTTATCTGTTGCTGCTGCTTTTGATTTTGAGGTAGAACAGATGGATGTGAAGACAACATTTCTTCACGGGGATTTGGAAGAGGAAATCTACATGAAGCAACCTGAAGCCTTTGTGGTGAAGGGTAAGAAAGAACTAGTATGCAAGTTAAAGAAGTCTCTGTATGGGTTAAAACAGTCACCAAGGATGTGGTATCAGAAATTTGATACATTTATACGGGGACTTGGCTTCACTAGAAGCAAAGCAGATCATTGTGTGTATTCTAAATTAATTGGTGACCATGTTATTTATCTGGTCTTGTATGTGGATGATATGTTGCTGGTTGGAAATGACAATGAAATTATCCAGGATTTGAAGACACAATTGTCCTCCAAATTTGACATGAAAGATCTTGGTGCTGCAAACTATATTTTTGGCATGGAAATTAAAAGAGATCGGGCAAAGAGGAAGCTCTGGTTAAACTAGAGGAAGTATGTCGAGACAATACTGCAGAGGTTTAATATGCAGGATAGTAAACCGGTGAAGGTTCCTATTGCTGTAGGTGTGAGGTTATCTGCTGAACAGTGTCCCAAGACACAAGAAGAGGAAGAGGACATGTCTCATGTTCCATATGCAAGTGCAGTCGGTAGCCTGATGTATGAAATGGTCTGTACTAGACCAGACATTGCACATGCAGTGGGAGTATTGAGTAGGTTTATGTCAAAACCTGGGAAGGAGCACTGGACAGCAGTGAAGCGGGTTTTCAGGTATTTGCGTGGCACTAGTGATTATGGTTTGTGCTACCAAGGAAGACCAGGATTGGACAGAGTGTTGGATATTCATGGTTTTGTTGATGCAGACTGGGCTGGAGATCTGGATCAGAGAAGATCTACAAGTGGGTATGTGTTTAACCTATTTGGAGGTGCAGTCAGTTGGATGAGTAAGAAACAATCTGTAGTGGCACTATCAACTACAGAGGCATAATACATGGCAGCCACTCATGCAAGCAATGAAGCAATTTGGTTGCAGAGATTGTGTTCTAGTATGGGGTTAGTACAGGGAGCTATAAGAATAGACTGTGATAGCCAAAGTGCAATTTTCTTGGCAAAGAACCCTGCTTATCATTCAAAGACAAAGCACATTGATATTCAGTATCACTTTGTGAGGGATATGATAGAAGACAAAAAGGTGTTGCTGGTAAAGGTGGATACTTTGAAGAATACTGTAGATGCATTGACAAAATCTGTGAGCTCTAAGAAGTTCTCTTGGTGTAGAGAAACAATGGGTGTTTTAGGGCTGGAAAAATGACTAAGCTCTCCTGTGGCCCCCTGTGGAAAGAAAAAAACAAGTGGGAGATTGTTGGGTTGTGTTATATTCTTTCGACGACTAACCTACGTAGTTAAATAGGGGGTTAGAGGGGGGCGGTAGCCCCCCCTGTCCGGGGGGTTTGAGGGGGGCGGGTAGCCCCCCTCTACGGGGTCCGGGGCAGCGCCCCGGGAAAAATGTTTTTGGACCCTATATTAGGTTGGGCGAACCTACCTATGGTTTTGTGCATGATTTTCGCACATGGTATTGGACGCGATGGTTTTTCGGTCCATGGTATTGGATGCTTCAACATGTATAAATATGTATTGTAACATTGAAAGGAACATAATGAAAAATCAAGTTGGTAGTCCCGATTTTGGGATCCAGGGAAAAATCTCTATGCATATGTGTTTTATGGGTTATGCTCTCGCATTGTTTATTTTCTTTGTTTAAGAATTCGTATGCAGGTAATTTCTGTACAGGGTTAAAACCTACATGCATAAGGATAGTTTGGAGTTTTAACGTGAATATAAAAGAATGATGAGGATATGCTTTCGCTACCCGAAGGTACTACTAACAGAAAAGTATGATGGGAGAAATGATCCGCGCGGTCATTTGGCCAAATGGAATGAAGTATATGGAGCGAAGCCTCAGCCGAAGTGGAGAAATGATCCACTCATTCATTTGGCCAAATGGAATGAAGTATATGGAGCGAAGCCTCAACTGGAGTGGTTCCATGTGTTTTGTCATACCTTGGATGTTATACCAATGAATCGGTACTTGGAGACAAAACTTCGTCATGGCACCGAAGAATGGGATGTTTTGCGCGAAGGATTTCTGATGACATTCAGTTTTGAGGATGGATTTGAATCTATCGATGAAGTGTTGCAAGAGGTTAAGATAGTCATCCTTAGTATACCGCAGGATCCTCTAGACCTTATTCAACCTGATTGGACTAACCAATGGAGCCATGCACTGAATTATTACAATGTAATAGCGGAAGAAGAAGACGAAGGCTCGAGAAAGATTAATAACCCAGAGACTGAAAGTCATCGTGGAGTTGAAGGACCACAACTAGAGAACCGCAACATAACAGAGATGCTTAGAACTAGAGAGGTGAACATTGGAATGGAGGCAGATCTGAAGTTTACGAAGATTCGGGACTACTGGGACGACGCGACAGTAGATAAGGTCACCGAGCTACTCCACGAATATCAGGATTTGTTCTGCACAAAGTTTTCCGATCTGAAAAGAATAATAGGAGACCTAGTTGTCATGAAGATCACCCTAAAACTAGATGCAAAACCTATGTGACAAATACCTTACCGCGTCAATATGAAGTATAAAGGAAGGGTCCGCTTAGAATTAGACAAGATGCTTGTGGTAGGTATTATTGAACTGGTGGAAGAACTTGATTGGGTAAGCCAAATAGTGGTTCAGGAAAAGAAGAAGAAGGAATAAATAAGGATATGTGTAGATCTTAGGAAGTTGAATGATGCCTGCGTGCATGATCCCTTCCCAACCCCGTTTACTGATGAGGTCCAGGATGATGTTGGTAGCCAAGAAGTGTATTTTTCACTGATGGGTTCTCTGGGTAACATCAAATCAAGATCGTGTCGAAGGATAGAAGTAAGGCAACCTTTGCGACTGAATGGGGATGCTTCCAGTATATGGTGATGCCTTTTGGGTTGAAGAACGTGTTGACGATATTTTCACGTGTAGTCATCGCAACGCTCAAGGATTCTATTCATAAATTTCAAGAGGTATACTTTGATGATTGGATAGTGTTAGGACTAGTGAAACGCCATGTGGCAAGTCTGCACTTAATGGTAGATAGATGCCGAAGGTACCGAATCACACTCAATTTGAAGAAATTTTTCTTTCGTGTCCCTTTTGGGGTCTTACTGGGCCATGTGGTATGTAGACAAGGCTTGATGGTATACCCAACTAAGATCGCGGTCATAATCAATTTGGAGGCACCAAGGAGTGTGAAATAGCTGCGCGCAACACTAGGGCATCTGGGATACTATAGGAAATTCATCAAGAGCTATTCCCAAATTACCACACTGATGGAAAAATTGTTAAAAAAGGATGTTACATTCTATTGGAATGAAGAATGCCAAAAGAGCTTGGATGTGCTGAAGGAGAAGATTGTCACTGCGCTGATTCTGGTCCTCCTAGATTGGAAGATGGAATTTCATGTGCATGTGGACATGTCATGTATTGCACTGGGAGCAGTACTGACACAAGGTAGTGAAGGGGACTTAGATCATCCTATAGCATTCGCAAGTGGGAAGCTGTCCAAAACGGAGAAAAATATTTCCACAACAGAGTGTGAAGTATTAGTTATGGTGTACACGCTCGAGACATTTAGGCACTATTTCTTGGGCAGACACTTTAAGATGTACACAGACCATTCCACGTTGAAATACTTGGTCAAAAAGCCTATGTTTTGGGGGCAAGATATGCAAGTGACTGTTGTTTTTCCACAAATATGATTTTGAAGTTATTGTGAAACCGGGACCCTTGAATGTTGGACCGGATCATCTGTCGTGCATTGAAACAGGGGAGGAGCCTATTAGTTTGGAGGAGGGGCTACCTGACCCGCAACTCTTTATAGTGCGCATCATGGAAAATCACTTTGAAGATATTTTCTACTTCCTGACGACAGAAATGGCTTTGGACGGTTATACAAGTCAACAAAAGAAGGAACTGGTAGTGCGCACTATAGAGTTTTTTGTCATTTCAGGGAATTTGTACGAAATCAGATCAGATGAAATATTGCGACCTTATGTGCCATAGTTTGAACGAAACAACATCCTCACTGAGGCTCATGACAGAGCTACGAGAGGTAATTATGTAGGAAAAGCAATAGTTTAGAAGATTCTATGCGCTAGGTTATGGTGGCCGATGTTACATAAGGATTGAAAATCGTATTGTAGGGCATTGGACACATGCCAAAGGACGCGCAGACCCTCGCGTAGGGATGATTTGTCCCCGAATCCGCAGATATCACTATATCCCTTCACAAAGTGGGTGATTGACTTTGTAGGACCAATTCAACCTCGACGAAGGAAGATGCGTGTGAGATATATCACCACCGCGACAGAGTATTTAACTAGATGGGTGGAGGCACAGCCTTTGAAGGACTATATAAGCGCGAAAATAGCCAAATTTATCTTTGAGTACATACTGACACGGTTTGGTTGTCCAAAAGTTCTAATGACCGATCACAATACGCACTTTCTCAATAAGATAATCAACGCGATGACGAAGGAATTTCAGGTTTACCATCAGAAGAGCATGCCATATAACCTACAAGCTAAGGGAAAAATAGAAGCGTTTAATAAAATACTAGAGAATGCACTTACAAATATTTGTAATGCTCAAAGAAATGACTAGGATGTTTGCATGCCCGCGACGCTATGGGCTTACAGGACGACTTGCAAGAAGCTGACTGGACAAACATCATTCAAACTGGTTTATGGCATAGAATATGTGGTGCTAATGGAGTACATTGTACCTAGTCTATGCATAGCATCATTCACAGGAATAGCGGATCACAGAGCCCTGGAAGAGAGGCTTGGGCAGTTCATGAAACTTGAGGAGGATAGATTTCTAGCTAGATTTCATCAACAAGTTCAAAAGGTGCGCGAAAAGGCATGGCACAATCGGCACATCAAACTGCACACCTTCAAGGTAAATGATCTGGTTTTGTTATACGACAACAATTTTAATAAATTCCAGGGAAATTTAGGATGCATGGGGTGGGGCCCTATGTTATGAAGGGGATTACCGATGGTGGAGCAGTTTAGTTGGTAAAATTGAATTTAGAACCATTCCCAGGATGGGTGAATGGCATGTGATTGAAGCCATACACCGGTGATATGGTTAGATGACTACATGATGGCAGCATAGGCTTAACGCTCTAGGTAGCTAGAAGGAGGCACGAGACTATACACTACATTGCCCAGTTTAGGGAGCTGCACAATTGGGGAACTGCATGGAATGTCACAGTGTCAGTAGAAATTCCCAGGGAACTACGCTACCCAAGAACAAACCACACAGGGTAGTGGAAAGTGACCATTATGGTCACTGTTCATGACTTGACAATGGGAAAACCACCAAATGGACCGGGGGGTTGGCATTTAAGTTGGAATTTATGGGAAAGATCTATGAAAATTTGTCGCCATTCCAGAATTTATGAATGAGTTATGGGGGGAGTGGCTGGATTTGAATTCAAAAATGCCTATAAATTATAAGTCGTTTCCCATTGAAAAACACTTGGAATTTTAAGAATTGAGGTGTTAAGCTCTCAAGCGCGTATGAACCTCGAGATATTTAAAGCCCTGATAGTGAGTTCAATGTTTGAGAAGTTAGAAAACTAGATGTAGGTGTTATTATCTAGCATTATGTCGGTGCCTACAGAAACCGTGAGTGCAGGAGAAGAAATGACAGTTGAAGGAACTACCCCGGAGGTAGTAATGGCCGCTAAGGGAGCTGCCCTAGAGGTTGAAAGCGTTGAAGTACCAGCAAAAGTGTGTAAATCACCAAGGACACCCAAGCCAAGGCCTACGTTGACCAAGGACAGTCCAAAACCGAAGAAGGATAAGCAGAAAGTGCAAAAACAGGTGCGCGTGTCACCGAGAAAGCACCCACAGATTGGAAAACCCAATGTGCAAGAGAAGGGTAAGGTGATTGTCCTAGAGGTTGAAGCTGATGTTGAAGAACTCCATGTGGGTGCTGACGACATTGATATGGAGGGGGTGAAGGATGCTGATGTGAAGGGGTCTGACCCCATTTCTAAACTACCTGAATACATTCTTTCGCGCAGAGGCAAGAGAAAGGTTCTGAAGGATATTGACGAAAGTAAGGTCACACTGCACACACCCTTACTACCAAACCAAAACGATTTTGAAGGACCATGCCTAGGGCGCATCCCCCTTTTAAAATTGGAGGATATGGATTTGGCTGATGCGAAATTCTTTCCCCATTTAGCGACGGACCAACTCATGCACCGCGTCTTCTACAAAGATTCTGGTGTGACCATGCTAGAGCCAAGGAAGTGGGTAAAATGGGTGGATAAGGCGGGTCTATTAAAGATGTTGTGGGTACTGCATTACAACTACACACCCATAACCATGGTAGTGATCAAGCAAATACTGTCCTTAGTGCATGAGGGGTGTTTGTGTCTAGAAGAGATGATACCTATTACTGACATGTTGATCCATAGGATCACTCAGATGCCACACTCAGGAGAAAATTGGCCATGGCGTTCGGAAAAATGACAGGTGAGAGCGACATTGCTAAAGCAATGAAGGACAAATTCAAACTCACCCACAAGCCATGCGACAACACCATCACAAGTATAACTGACCCCACGGTCAAAGTAGAAACGCAAATCTTAGGAGGAAAGATTAAGCGGAAATGTTGTGTAGACAAAGTTCTGGCACCAGTAGTAGCCTTAGCGGCCGAATACGCAAAGGGCGTATAGTTTAACTGGGCACACTACCTCTGTGGGGAGTTCCTCATGAACTGCAGAGAGGCGCATGATCACAGCAAAACACTCCACTATGCATGGTTGTTGTTCTCCACAGTGTTGGTCATGTGGAAGTTACCAGAGGATAGCTACTTTGCTCTGGTCGCACTCAACCTATAGGACGCAGCGAAGTTCACTTTGCTATGGGCTACGAAGGAACCTCCAAGGGTCAAGGACAACAAGATCTTTTGGATCTTGATGGAGATGAGCATCCATATGGCCATCAACCACAAGCCATGGTTGTCACCAACCATTTTTGAGAAGCTGCAAGAGTATGTGGAATTCAAGGCTGACTTCCACTGTGTTTCGATATGAGCGTGAAAGGATCCTGAGAAGAAATGTTATGACCTGCCATACCTAGCAACATACGATGAGATTACAATGGTCCTTGACTACTGGCCGGTAGATTGGCACACTGCCTCAGACTTAATAGTTGGGTCTAGCAAGACTGTAACGCTGGGGAAAAAGGAAGAAGCCAAGCTGAAGATGGAATAGTTGGCCGCAAAGAGAAAAAAGGAGGCTGAGGACAAGGCCAAGGTAGGGGGTGCCACCACGAAGCAGATGGGAGGATAGGCAGAAGAAGAGGAGTGCGACTTTGACAGGAGTTAGAAATCACCTTCCTCGGAGATAGAGGTGGAGGACCAGGAGTCGAAACAGGGATGAGCAGACCAAGAGACTACACCATTTCATATTAAGCACAATATAGATTGAGAGAAGGTAAGGCTGTGAAAGAAGTCTAAGGCCAACAAGAATTCTCTCGAACCGATCACCTTAATAGAAGGTGATTTAAATGATATCGATGTTATGCTAAGGGATGCCACTGCGGAACTGCTACAACAGTTTGAGCTACAACAAAAGCAGGCCTTGGGTTCCATTTAGATGGGTCTGCATGAGCTGTAGATCTAGGTGTCATAGGTACAGACCAGCGTGGGATGAAGCAACACAACATCAACTAGTTTGGTGCCCGGCATATCGGAAGCAACAAGGATGGTGCGCACACTAAATCCCCAGGCAATAGTGCTATTGGAGGGAGCGCTAACCACCGAGACCGAAGCTGAGAGGCTCAATTTTAGTGCCCTCAAAGGAGTTGGGCTCAATTTGGATGTGCTTCCCATTGAGGTGCTTCACATTTTTTAGGATGGTGTGATCACGGAACTTCGGGCCCATGAACAATGCATGTTACAGGTAATCAGTGAGCAAAAAGTCAACAACGTTGAGATGACTATACCAAGGGATTCCTCTATTAACCTCATCAATGCCATCACAGACAAAAATGAGCACACGACCAAGGTAGTGGCTGAGGCATGCAGGTCTGTCCCAGAGCTCGACATTCCTGATGATGGGGCAGTAGATGTGCAGATTCAGAAGCTTGCTGTCAGCATGTGCGACGCAAGAACAGAGTTGGTGAAGGTTTAGTTTGACCTAAAACTCAAGATTGCAGAATTATAGTTGAAGGCCCAACCTTCAACTCCAACAGAAGTTAGAAAGCAGTGCGAGACAGCTGTGAAAGACATCATGGAAGCAGTAGATAATGCAGTGAAGGAATGCACTATGCTCTTCGAGCAGGAACTCAAAGTGGTTACCAATTAGCAGGAGGATCCCACCTTCCAAAGGTTGGAAATGGAGGCCCGGGAGCTATAGCATAGATATTATGAAGTCAAAACGACAACACGCACCATCGCCCTTACACATAGGCTAGCAAAACTGTAGGAGGCAAAGGTACTAAAGGAGTAGGTGGACACATCGCAATGCAAAGAGAGCGTCCTCAAGGCCAGAATTGGGCCTTGGTTTGATGAAGCCCATGCGCTCACAACCACCATCGAAGGAAAACTAGCTAGTCTGTAGGGAACATAACAGAAGGTATAGGTAGATGGCACAGGGCTAGCGACAGAGCACCTAGTCAAACAAATGAAGCAGGCAACAACACAGTGCATTTCGGAAGTTGCAATAGTCCAAGTGGAGATAGGAGGTCTTCGCGACAAGATCTATGTGCCAACCGAGTGACTCGAGGGCGAGACACCATGTTTGTCTTGGGGGCCTATTAGGAACAGGTCTGATAGGGTCAATTTTTGGGTTAAAATCCCGAGTCTTGGGGTAGAAAGCAAGAATTTTGTATAAAGGAATGTAAAGTCTTTGCATTTTGTGGTCGTGGAGCATGAAAATATCAAGAGTCAGAAAGGGTTTTCGCCCTTAGTTTAGATAGGTTGTGTCAGCTTGATGAGATCTGCCCTTTGTCCGTGGACCATGGGATTGTATAAAAAGGAGGTCTTAGAGAAGTATAAGATAGGGTAGTTCATAGAAAGTCATTGATGAGTCTGTGAAGAGCTAAGAGTGAGAGTCTTAGCGTAGGAAGGAGACTCTACATCTGAGTGCACAGAGGCCTAGGGTAGAAGTCCACAGCTGAGTGCGTGAACTCCTGCAACTGTGTGCATAGGGAAGTTAGAGTTTGTATTGGAAAATCTAAACCATTAATAAAGAGAAGTATTCTGAAATGACTATGCATTTTACTTCTGTCAACTGCATGTGATTATGTTATGTTAAGCACTGGGTTTATGTTTTATTGCTAATTTGATGCGCGAATAGATATTTTTCCATTTTTTATATGAATGCAAGTAGAGATATATGTTTACGTGAAGACAATATTAAGTGCATGGTAGAATTGATGAACACTTAAGATAATTTGGGAAGCTATACAGAAAATTAGTTATAGAGGCGCGTAAGTGCCTGAATCACTTGTTAGGGTTACACGAAGGACGATCGCAGACCTTCACAGATGTTTTGCAAGACTAATAAAGGATTACTTCGATAAGCTCTCAAGGCTTATCAATCTACGTGAAGGTAGAGTTAAAGTGTAGAACTGACATCACAACGATCTTAGGTTGTGGAAATTTGGTTCTTGCATCTCCCCATATTTCTTTGGTGAGACTTCAGTCCGCGCTCCATGGGCTAATGTCGAAAGGGCCAATAGTGTAGGGATTTGCTTGGCTGAGTAGCTCTGAACCTGGGTCAGGGCCTAGTAAGGGAACAATGTCTATTCATACCTTGAACCTGGAAGTATTAGCACCATATAATTTGTAATGTTGTCCTTACCAGTTAAACTCCATGAACTATTCTTCAAGGTTTGTAAGATAGGTTCCTAGTTGAATTAACCATTTTGTGCCTAGAGCTATATCCATTTCTTTGAGTGGTAGGGAAAACAGATCTTTTTGTAGCTCCAGTTCTTGTATCTAAATTGAAACCTTATAGAATTCTCCAAATTCTTCGAACTTTTTCCTAGTAGTGACAAACATGGTAATGTCCTTGACTAGGCATATACAAAGATCAAGTTGTTTAGCAAGATCAATGGTTATACAATTGTGAGTACTAAATCTAGAATCTACAACTATATTGACATTTCTGCCTCTTATGAGCCCTTTAAGCTTTAGGGTTTTAGGGCATAATCTCCTCGTCATGTTTGTAGGTGGTGTAGTAAGATTAATGTTCTTTCTTCTTGGATACTGGGTTCTCTTCTTTCAAAGATGTGGTGGAACATATCTTGCAGTTGTTTATTTCTCTTGATCTTTTAAAGAATTGCTATCTTCACCATGGTTTTTCCAGTCACATGAAATTGCAGCTAATGATGGTTCCTCAAGATATGAATCTTCTTTATGTGTGACATTGATTTCTTCATCAAGTTCTTGTACTTCAGTTTTCTTTCCATCTACTATTTTATAGTAGCGTGAGGAAGTGTCTTCACATTTATATCTTGGTAACCAATTTTTTCCACACTTGCAACAATTATTTTTCTTTTTTACGCTTCCTTTTGATTCATTACTTGAGCTATCTAGCTCTTTCTTAACTTCACAAGTATATAGTTTATTATTAAGGAATCTATGTCCTCATTTCCATTTGTCTCCATAATAACTACATTTTTTTGCATCTTTTTTACTTGAATATTATTGTTGGTCTTTGTCTTCCTTGAATAACAACATTTTGAACTTATGTTTTTGTTCAATAAGCCTTGCCACATGTCTAGCTTCTTTGATAATTTTAGGCTTTTACAATTTAAATTTTGCACAGGTATACTCCATATATCGACATTTATACATTTTAAGTAGTTTTTCATTAGTAAATCCTCCTTATCTTGTAGCTAATACTTCCCATTCGTGGGTATATTCGCTTACAGTCCCTTTTTTATTAAGATGAACAAATATGTGGTAGACATCATCTTGTTCTTTTTCATAAAACCTTCTTAGCAAATCATCTACAAAGTTTTCCCAAATAAAGGAACTTGCATCACATTTTCCAAACCACCATAGGAACCATTCGTATGCATTAGGTTCCAAATTGTTGGATGAGGTCATGATTTTTTCTCATTCACCTATTGGCGAGTTTGACTCAAAAATGGAATCCATTTTATTAAGCCAAACAATAGTGCCTCTATGATATTTACCATGTTACTTAGGTAATTCTCTTTTAATTCATTGATTCTTTTTCTGGACCCTTGGTAGAGTATTAGCTTCTTGAGAAAACCATTCCAAGTGGATCTGAAAATTCAGCTCCATCTATACTATGCTGAATATTTACCATTTCCTAGTAGGGAGAGGACTACAACAATAGTATGTCCATTTTTTCTATTAGCTTAGTGATGTGTTCACTATGCTCATCCAGTTAGTCTCTTTGATTTTGTAATCTTTCTGCAATATTTCCTCCATCATTTCTGTTAACTTCTTTTGTCCTTCTCGAAATTTTGTTTGCAACTTTTCTATGTTGGTGAGGCGATAACGCACGTTGTTGACTTTATCCTTATAATGATTAACATGTTCTTAATAACATTTTCAAGTTCACCATCTTGCATCTTTTCCTTTATGACCCCACCTTCTTCTTTTTCTTCTCCTTCTTTTTTTATAATATTATAATAATATATCTTTTTTCAATTAATAATTAAATTATTTATTAGCTATATAGTAAATATATAGTTTTTAACTATATAGTATATATAGCGTTTTTAACTATATAGTTTTTAATTATTATTATAACGATATAAAATTATAATGCAAATTTTATATGGACCCTTTCAACTTAGTCAAATGAAATGACACGGTGTGTAGTGGTAGAGAAGGTTCAATCGATGGTCAACGGTGATAGACATGCATGATGATCAAGTGGTTGATTGGGAAAAAATGTATCACAGGAAGACAGGGAACAACGCAGACACGGACGGTCGCCACAATGAATCGGGAGGACAACAATGGAACTAGCAGTGGCATATTTTCTGCGGTAGGAGAGGAAGATGACGTTTCAACTCGGGAGACAATAAAAAAATGGGTTTCGATGATGTTCGAGGGATACAATGTTGGAAAGCACTGCGAGAGGAACACAATGAATTATGCACTGAAAAATGAACAGATAATGGAGAGCGGTGATACGGGACTAAAAAACGGTGGAGTGAGTGAGTGGCACTGTTATAGACATTTTTGTGCCTTACAGCTCTAAGCATAAAATGTCCATAAACCAAGGGCTCCTAAGTCCCTAAAAGCATTGTTCTAACTCCTAAAGGAACAAAGTCAACAAATTATAGCTTCTCTCAGAAGTTCTCGACCAGAAACTGCTCAGAATCAGTCAAATCAGGATCATTTCAACTGCTCCACTAGCTAGCTGCGTTGCAAAGCACCCAAATACACTAGCTAGGTGCGTTGCAACGCACTTAAATGCACTACCAGGGTGCGTTGAGCGGGAAATGACAAGTGGCAGAGCCATTCCACGAGGTGGAGAGACAATGGAAGCTTCCAGAATCTTCTCCAATGACACTTGCCTCACTGAATTCGACCAAGGATGAGTAAGAGGCTCTCAGTCTCCAAGTGGAAGAAAGAAATGACAGAGAGAAGACACTAGTCAAATCATAAGCTGACTCATCCTCCTTGCATACATCTATATATGGATCCCTCATCCAAGAGATCCAGAGGCTGGAATATTGGACATTGCAAAGAATTTCTGTTGGTTTTGAGATTGATATCAGAGTATTGGGTGATTTATGCTTTGTTGGAGGTGAAGAGGGGCTTCTCTACTGGGAGGTTGATGCTGGATCAGGAATCATCATTTGTAACGCCTCCTGGATCTTCTTTTTATATCAATAAAACTATTTGAGTTTCTCCTACATGCTTGTGTATCATTGATGTTTGTTACATTTGTATGTTTAGCTTAAATCTGATCCTAAGCTTTTTATGAGTATGAACCCATGTCTTTGTATAGTTTCC